>JAWMRA010000009.1:8112913-8224498 GCA_035584735.1 Pseudotriccus pelzelni | reverse complement strand
TTTTTCTCAGGATATAGTGAAAGAAAAAAAAAAAAAAACAAACCACAGAGAATTGGAGATTTTGCTTCTAAAAATTTGAATTTTCCCCCATCACAGAATTGTTAGGGTTGGAAGGCACCTCTGGAGATCATCTTGTCCAACCCCTCTGCCAAGGCAGGGTCACCTAGAGCATGTTACCCTGGAACACATCTAGGTGGGTTTTGAATGTCTCCAGAAAGGAAGACTTTACGACCTGCCTGGGCAGCCTCTTCCAGTGTTCTGCCATCCTCAGTGTGAAGAAGTTCTTCCTCATGTTGAGGTAGAACTTCTTGTGTTTCAGTTTATGGCCATTGCTCCTTGTCCTGTCACTGGGCACCACCAAAGAGAGTCTGGCACCATCCTCTTGCCACCCACCTTTGAGATATTTATATGCATTGATGAGATCCACTCTCAGTCTTCTCTTCTCTAGACTAAACAATAATAATTGTGGGGGAAAATAAAAAGAGTTTTTCCAAATATATTAATGGCAATAGGCAGTATAGAAATATCATCGACCTGTTACAGGATGAAGATTACACCTCACAAACAGGGACAGAGACGAGAGGTCCCAGCTGATTGGAAGCTGGTGAAAGTTGTCCTGATTTTCAAGAAGGACAATAAGGAGGACTTTGGAAACTACAGGCCTGTCAGTCTCACTTCAGTGCCCAGTAAAATCATGGAAAAGATTATTCTGAGAGGTACTGAAAAAACATCTGAAGGACAACATAGTCATCGGTCACAGCCTTCATAAGAGGAAAGTCCTGTTTATCAAACCTGATTTCCTTTTTTGACAAGGTAACCCACCTAGCTGATCAAGGGAAGATAGTTGATGTAATTTTTTGGATTTCAGTAAAGCTTTCGATACTGTCTCTTACAGGATCCTTCTGGACAAAATGTCCAGCACACAGCTGAATAACCATGTTATGCGATTCTGCACCTAGGATGGGGTAACCCTGGTCATGTGTATAGACTAGGAAAGAAGAGTCTGGAAAGAAGTGCTGTGGAAAGGGATCTTGGGGTCCTGGTCAACGGCAAGTTGAATATGAGTCAGCAGTGTGCCCTGGCAGACAGGAGGGCCAACCGTGTCCTGGGGTGCATTAAGCATCACCAGGTGGTTGAAGGAGGTGATTGTCTCACTCTACTCTGCACTGGTGCGGCCTCATCTTGAGTACTGTGTGCAGTTTTGGGCACCACAATATAAAAAAGACATCAAACTGTTGGAGGCCTTCCAAAGGAGGGCCATGAGGATGGGGAAGGGTCTGGAGGGGAAGCTGTATGAAGAGCAGCTGAGGTCACTTGGTTTGTTCAGCTTAGAGGAGACTGAGGGGAGACCTCACTGTGGTCTTCAACATTCTCATGAGGGGAAGCGAAGGGGCAGGTACCAATCTCTTCACTCTTGTGACCAGTGATGGGACTCCAGAAAGTGGCATGAAGCTGAGTCGAGGGAGGTTTAGGTTGGATATCAAGGAAATGGTTTTCACCCACAGGGTGGTTGAGCAATGGAACAGGCTCCCCAGGGAAGTGGTCACAGCACTAAGCTTGTCTGAGTTCAAGAAGCGTTTAAACAATGCTCTCAGTCACATGATGTGATTCTTGGGTGTCCTGCACAGGGCCAAGAGTTGGACTCGATGATCCTAATGTGTGTCTTCCAACTCAGCATATTCTATGATTCTATTTTATGATTCTAACCAGGATCAACTCTTGTAGTCTCTCCTCATAAGAGATGCTTCAGACCCCTAATCATCTTTGTGCCCCTCTGCTGGACCCTCTCTGGTAGCTCCTTTTCTTTCTTGTACTGAGGAGCCCAGAACTGGACACAGTGCTCCAGATGTGGCCTCACTAGGGCAGAGTAAAGGGGGAGGATCACCTTCTTCGACCTGCCAGCCACACTCTTTACTATGCACCGCAGGATACTATTGGCCCTCCTGGCCTCAAGGGCACACTGCCAGCTGTTGGGGTTGGACTGGAGCCTGAGACAAACTTTGATCAATGGAAAAATGATTCCTCTTACCAGGAAACCAAGATGTAGGAGGAGGAGCTATTTGGAAATATGAACACCCATAAGCTGTAATAGAATTTAAGCTTTCTTATTGTTATGTCTGTCCCAAAAGACAAACTTGTCCTTTATATTGAGACTCCCTAGATGTGTCCATTAGTGAAGAGAAGATTGCTGCAGTGAATAGCAGCAGTTCAGAGACAAGACAGCTAAATGAGTTATTACTACCCTTAACCAATTGTAATCCCCCCAGTTATCTTATAGACTTACCCCTTATCCATCCCTGTGTCTTACCCTATCCCGTCTCCAAGTTTTACATATTCTGCCCCTGTTCCTCCCTAGTTCTAGTTCTTTCCATCCAGACCCCTTAAAAACCCTTACCCTTATCTAATAAAGCAGTTTGCCTCTGTCCACCATCTCTGCTGTTGCCTGCCGTTATTCGGCTCTTGGCTCACGGCCTGGGCCCGGCCCTGCTGCTCCCAAACCCTGCAGCGGCCTGTTAGCAGCTCAGCACAGCAGCCCCCAGTGGGTCAGCCAGCTCCTAGCCAACTTGTAATCCACCAAGACTCCCAGGTCCTTCTGCATCAGAAGGCATTCAGAGGTAAAGTGTAAGCCACGGGGCAGTATTTCTGCTTAAGCATTTCCCTACCCTTGCCAGCCATGGGGATTTATTCAATTTTCCCATTGGGGGGCAATCCTGCAACCCCCACCAACCAGGCTTGGCCCATGATTTTCCCCTCCAACACTGGGATTTTTCCCACCAAAGAACTTCTATGTAAAATCGGATGTTTTTTAATGTCTTGCCATTTATCTCTGTTATTAACATACGTTCATCCAATTGCTTTGGTACATCAGTCACTGCTGATGTCTGAAAATCAAAATGTTGACCAAAAATGTTTGTTGTTTTTTTTTTAATGTCAAAATTACCTGATGACAATGCTGTTTCTCTGAAATCTATCAGTAGGAAGACAGAGGGTATGTGGCATTGTTAACCATGGTACTATGTTGGGAAAAGAGGTATCATGAGGTTATTTAATGGGCAGCTGGGGAGCAACACTGGGAAATTTTTCAAGATCCCAGGTGAGAGCACCTAGGGATGCCATTGAGTGTTTTCTCTTTTTTTTTTTTTTTTTTTTTTTTTTTGGCTTTCTTTAGAAACAGTTGTCAAAGAATGTAATTCTCCAATGTGTATTTTTGAAGGTGCAAAGCCACCAACTACATCTCCCCAGATTAGCCAGATCTGTTCTGTGCTGCTCAATAAAAGTATCTGCATGGGGCTTTAATATGTTGTCCCCATACGGCTACATCAGTGAAGGGGAAAATAACCTCCTCGGGCCAAATATGTGTGGGGCTAAACCTCGGGCTGGTGTGAAGGTGAGTGGCTGAAGCATCCGCAGAGGAGTGATGCTGTGCACCACTGCCATGCCAGTCCCCCTTGGATGCAGAGGAGGTTTGCTGACTCCCTGCCAGACTCCCCAGCATCTCATATACCTCTTTTTTCCAAACTGAAGATTTATGCTACCCAGAAAGTGACTTGCTTGGTTTGCCCATGAGGGATTTCACCCTTGTTTGGAGAAGCCTCATGTATATGGAGGTGAAACGAAAATAGGGAGAATAAAGGAAAAGTAAGCAATTTGCTTGGTTCCCCTCTTCCCCAGAAGGAGATTAATTAGTATCTATTATTGGCATGATTGATGGCTTAGAAAGAAAACTTGTCAGATTAACTTATGATTTATTTTCATGTTTATTTTCATAACATCCTGTTGGAGATGAGCTAGAGAGCGAGATGGAATTCTCCCAGTGGAAGAAAGAATCTCCTGACAGCTTGGACTGTGTCACTAAGCCTGCCTGAAAGATTTTACCAATCCTGTTGTTCCCCAGTTTTCTGACAGTTGTGTTCCATCCCCCTCATTGTAATACCCTCATGCATATCCTATCACCTTTCCCAGTTATGAAAACTCCTCCCATGCTCCTCCCCAGTTCTCGAACCTTCCCTAGCTAACCCCTTTAAAACCCGCCATTTTAATATAATAAACCAGACCAGCTTTGATCAGCGTTGGGCACGGACTGACCTGCTATAGGGCAGAGATCAGGTCATGACCCTGCTGCAGTCCTGCTAAAGAACCTGTTGGTCTCATCTCTTTCCCTATCGTCAAACCATGTCAGAGGATGGGGGTCTGACATGCCCAGTTTTATGAGCCACAGCCTTCTCTGGGTTACCCAGTGTCTCTGTCATCTGTTCCTTTTGCATTTACTTGTCTTTCAGTTTATTCCCCTGACTTTAAACCAGAAGCTATGTTTTGGGTGTATATTGCTCAGAAAGTTTCTTGATCTCACTTAGGTCCTTAAGCATTTTCATGATCAGGGTTAGAAGAACTTTGCATCCAAGCCTAAACCTTGGATCTAGCTGCTTTTTACCTTGTTCCAATTACAGATTGGTAACTCTAAGAATCTGTTTGTCTTGCTGAGCAGATTCCTAGCAGGACAGAAATGCCTTCTGTTGGTGATCTGCACTTTGCTGCAAAGGTCAAGAGAGCCTGGTGCCACAGCACTTCGTGCCGCTGCTTGGCCTAGGAAGGTTCTGCTTATCTCCTGCTCTCCTGGGAAGCTTCTTTAACCCAGCAGTAATGGCACTGGCCTGTTTTCTTTTGTTTTGGTCGGTTGTGTTTTTATTTTTTATAATGATGGTAACAGTCCTTGACTAACCCTGGATGTCTGCACAGCTTTGAGGTGGCAACAGAAGTTCCTTGGCTAAGGTTGTCCCCTGATTTTCACTCTGCTCACTCCTGCCCTCGGCAGCTCGCGGGGGAGTAAATGTGCGTCAACAGTACCAGAGTTGTTGTTTCCTCTGCTGAAGGTGACCAAAAATGTTTTGCTCGTCGGTTAAGAAGTCACTTTAAGCAGCTCAGTGTAATGAGATTCTGAAGCCATATGGCACTGGAATTAGTGCCTTCTAGTGCAGGAACTGCATGCTGTAATTGCAACAGTGCTGTATGCTAAAAGTAATTTCAAGAACAGAGATGTTTTTTCCTCTGCTTGTTACTTTAACTCCTTGGGGCTTAAAGCAATGTCTGGGATGTAGCCCTTTATTAAAAAAGGAGGGAGATGCAGATCTGATATGCTTTTTATTAGTTGAAGAAAATAAATGGAAGTTGATAGAAAAGACGAGTTTCTGTTTCCTAGTAGAACACTGGAATGGATGTTACCTGTAACAGCACCGAGTGTGCTCTGAGAATAAACCTTTGTGTCAAACAGCTGAAATGCCTCAGACGCATGTTCTGGGTGATGGAGAAGGCAGAAAGAAGGTTCTGAGTGTATATGCAAAAGGAAAATGTGTTTCAGCACAGCTATCAAAGATCAGTTCAAACATCAGATAAAACATTCACATATGAAATAGGAAAATGGGAAGCTGGGGTTTCAGGAATGAAATATGGATTGTTTCCTTAGCTTCAGTGTGTATCAATCCTAATATTGGCATTGGATTTAGATTACTTATTTCTCAGCCTTGTGGAATACTATATACACTGGAGGGGAGCTGCTGGTCTTCATGAATAAATGTCTCTTGCTGTTGGGTTTTTACATTTTGTTGTTGTTTTTAAATCATTGGTGTATAGGAGAGGCAATTTTTTGAGTCTTTTCTACACAAAACTTTCTTAATGGTTCTTACAAGGCTCTGATGGAAAAGTGATGCCTCTTTTCCTGCAATTTTTTAAATGACTGTGTGGGTTATGCTGCAAACAGGGAGTGTTTTACAGTCTTTTCTATCTGCCTCATTTACCCATGCAGCAGAAACAGAGTTCTCTTCCTCCTTCCTCTGGCACATAAATGCTGTTCCCAAACTCAAATCTTGACTGTTCACAAGAAATTACATCCCTTGGGCTCAGCATCATTCAGATCCAACATATTTGTCGCATATTTCATGCTTGACAGTGATACCAACTGCTTGGTATCAGAGCACTGCTTTTTGAAGCAGAAGCATATTGTTTCATGAGAAGAGATATTGGGCTTAAACTGATTTAACTGAGTTGACTTTAAATTTGTGGCTATCCTCTGGCCACACAGTCATGGCAGCAAGCACTTTCCAGCAAGCGTCAATTCCAAGGTAAACTGGTATTTCTGATGCAAGTCGAAACTAGTGCAGTTTCTCAGGCTGTTTTGAATAATGGCATCTGAGGATATCTGGGTCACGGGTTGTGGGGTGGGGGATTTAAATTTTTTTTTTGCTTTGTTTAAATTTCTGATGACAATTTCATACATTTATTTACTTGCTTATTCATTGACAGACCAAGCCAGAAGATGTTGCTAGGCAATGCTGGCAATTCATGAACAGAAAATGTCTTCTTCCTTAGCTTTTCCAAACATTTTGCTATGGTTATCTGGAGCAGCAGCAAAGTAGGGCCTTTCCATTCTGTTATTATGGAGAAGACCCAGGGAAGCATGTTTACCATTTTCTATACCTGCCCCCCACCCCTACAATCTACTGCACCCAAATAGCACTGACTTGCTTTCAGTGACTGATACTTTTTAGCTAACAGAAGAGAAATGCTAGGAATCAATCGTCCACTCCAAGTGTGTTTGGTAACATGTTACATAAAAGCATTCCTGCAAGCCTGCCCTTGCAGCAGGTCCCGTGCAAATACACCCAGGGCAGCACAGAAGAGATGATCTGTGGTAGGAAATACGGCAGGTCTCAGTGTTCCCATGTCAGAGGTTTCCCATACGTGTCAGGAGAAGCCAACCCAGCTGCCTGTGAAATGAGAATGAAATGGCACAGGAGAATAAACAGATCCTTTTGTCCATCCATCCCAGTCCTTTCAGCACAGCACTCAGTCCCTGAGGTAACTCATGTGTGCCTTGTTGCTTAAATGCGGAGCAGCTGCAGTCAGCTTATTTTTTGGTCTGGAGCTGGGGGATGGCACTGGTACTCCAGGCATCAGTTTTGTATTAAGCATTGTAAAGGATTAGGATTTCCTAGGGAAAGACTGAGAGATGATTTTACATAGTTTTCCTGTTGTGTGCTGTGGCTACCTGTGCTTCCAAAGCTCACACTTATGGCAGATTTCTTCTTGCATCCCACTTCCAGTGTCAAGTCTCCCACTTGGAACAGAGCATCTCACAGGTCCTCCTGTTGCCAAGCCGTGTGGATACTGGTGGGAACAGAGTATACAAGAGTGGCAGACAGAAGTGTATTGCCACAAATGCTGGATTCTCCCTCATTGCACATCTATATGTGTGCAAGGTTGAAGTGCAATTGATCTGTGTATATGTCAGACATGAATATATTGTCAGCAAAGTTTATTATCCAGGGTACATCATGTTTGCCTGTATATGGAAGGACACCTTGAGCCCCTGTAATGAAAGAAAAGGTCATGGAAGAAAGATTTCAAGATAAAATGGTGGGGTTGTTTTTATAGTTTTCTTATCTCATGATGGCAGTTTTCTATAAATTAATTCTGCCTTCTGTGCCACTGCTATCCCTATCTCTAAAATATTGCTGTCCCCTGGGGATTTCTCCATGGAAGCTCTAATAAATATTTTACAAATGCTAATGAATCAGGTCATCCAACAGCTCAGTACCTCATTGTCCTCACTGTGCAGGCAGTGTTTCGGCAAAGAGCAGCTTCTTGTAGCAAATTTGGGGGGGCAGGGTAGCACAAGTCTTTTACCATAGGAGGGGCAATGTCCTTTATAGCTTTCTTTGGTCAAAGGGGGAGGTCTGGAGCCTCAGTTCTCAAGTCTGGTAGCTGTTTGACTGCATGGTCATTTTGTGTGTGCTGAGTTAGGAAGCTTAAACAGCTCTCACTGTGTGGCTGAGGAGCAGCAGAGCTGGCAGGGGAGAAGCTGCAAGTTTGTAAAACGGGATAGAAGCAGGAATGAGTTGACTTCTGTGTGCTTCAGCTTACAGGCATTCAATGCAGTCCAGACAGTTCACCGTTTTAGTAATGGCACCGTGGGAGGCTTTTCTCCCCTGAATGTCTTTGTTCCCTCTGGTTCATTCTCTGATTTGGATTAATTACCCTTCTCTTTTCCCACTCTGTGCCTGGGGATCAGGAGTGGTCTGAGTAGGCCATGAGCTGATCATGCTGGGGGTTGTTCTGGCACTGTGTGAAGTGCCAACAGGTGTTAGTGATTTAGGCAGAGGAAGGCAAAGGTTCTCAGTCTGTGTGTAAGGTCCTTGCAGGAAGCTCATTCTGTGCTCAGGTCCCCGCAGTTGAGCTCTGGGTGGCAGCTCAGCCCTGATTCACTGGGTTCTCACTGTATTCTTTGCACTGTCACCAGTGCTGGCCTTGTGCCTGTTATGTATCTCCTGTGCAGTCTCCTCCAGATCTCAGGGAAGGCTCCTTTTTATTCAGCTGCATCAGGATTGAGTTCTCTCTGTACTCAGTTCCCCAGGTACTAGTTTCTTCACAAGGCTCTCTAACCAGCAATTTGTATTATAGTAATTGTTAAAAAGGGGCGGGGGGGGGAACAACTTAAATACACAGCCCCTTCAAAAAGAGATTTATTTCTAAATGGATGTTTCAAATCTCTCATTGTGGTGTCAAATTGATGGATCCACTTCTTTTTTAAACAAAATTGGTTGGGGGTTTGCACAGCTAGCACAGTATGTCTGCCAGCAATATTTCCCTTGCCCTCCATTTGCTACTCTGTTCATTTAGATTATCAGATCTTATGAGCAGGGACTGTGCACAGCAGCAGAGGGCTTTTCTCTACAGTTGCAGCCTCCCAGTGCCACTGCCAGACATATGAGTAATTGGTTGAGCAGCTCTGCAGAGCAGTCTCCTTGCACCGTCCAAGCTGAAATGCAGAAGTAAAAAAATCCATTCTGAGAGATGAAGAATCATAAAATCATAAGCCTGAAAGGGACCAAAAATTATGAAGAAAACCGTTTTCTCAAGGAAAAATTCTTTGTGAACCTGTGTGGTATGCTCCTTAAGAGTCATTCTGTGATCTTTCAGTGTGTTTCTGGGATCTTCTCTCTTCATTGTTGCTTGTAAGGCAGCTTTAAATTAATGATAAGGAAGCCATTCAGGGCATGGGCTGTGCTGAGGTTCACAGCTTTCATTCTGAATGAGAGATTAAAGTAAACTGATATTGAAAGCAAGGAGGGAGAAACAAACACAGTCAGTAAGCCTATAAAGTCTTAGCCAATTGCAATGGCGAACATCCTGCTGGCGAGGGTGACCTTGAATGAACTAAGTGGGATAAAGTCACCAGCCTGGACTGACGGCTGAAGAATCAGGCTGGATTCTAGCAAACAGAGAGCAGATTCCTGACAAGAGTCTTCTGAGCTGTGGCAATGGCTTCTCGGTGTCGGAAATGTGGACAACAGGTACCCAGGAATCTGCCTTTCACCGCTGTCCGGATCACAGAGGGAGAAATGAAATCTTACCATGATTTTATAGGAGGATGCATTAGACTGGAGCGCATGGCAAAGAAAGGTATGTACAGCATCTTTAAACAAAATAGCATCTTCTCTTAGTGGGAGCTGCATTGCATTCCCAGGCAATTTGCAAAAAAGAGATTACATTTCTAATGCTTTCTCTGAGGAGTCAGTGACAGATAAAGGCAGCTGGCTGGATTTGGATATTAACTCAGGTGTGGCTGCAGCATTTTACTTGGCTGTCTATTTCTGGGATATTTGCAGTGATTTGACCTAAAGGAGGTTAAAATGAATGTTCAGCTCATTCTGAATAAATATTTGTTTCCCTCGGATGTCAGACACCAAGTTTTCTATATATGTCAGGAGCAGCTATTTGCTGGGAAAGGAAAATACTTTTTCAAAATGAATGCAAGAAGTTGGGGCTGTGGGTTTCATGACCCAGTTGAACCAGTCACCCTGTGCTCCTAAATTACCGTGTAGAAGGTCATTATCTTTCTCTCGGTAAAGATTCTAGTTTCACTCTACTCAGAAAGTTGGACTGTGGAGGTTTTTGCGCTCTGTGTGAGTCAGCCTGGGTACAGGGCAGTATTCTGCTCCCAGTGGGTTGCTAGTATAAGATGCTGGTGTCCTGGCAGTTTGTGCTAACTGCATGTTAACTCTGGAGTGACAGTAGTTGAAATCTAGGTTGTTGACTGCTTAGTCACACATCAAGATTGCTGAATCATAGCACACTTTTTCTCTATGTGCCATTTGAAAGAAAGATTAACCAAATATCCCCTTTTCATTAGCTCTGTTAACTTGAATAAATACTTAGTAAACCTCAAATCTGTTATAACATATTCACTAGTATGTGATGAAAAGATCCCCAAAAGCATGAAATATGATTGTATTTTCAAGTTGAATTGCTTATTATGATTTAATTAGCTCTTCAGCAAAGAGAGTTGCATTCAGTGTGGTAAATGGAGAATATTCTGCAGAAAAAGAGGTGGACCAGAAGCAGGACATTGACCGGCAGCTACTGCCTACAAACTGGGGTTTGCAGATGCTTTCTTTAATAGGGCTCTAACACACAATGTCAGGGTTTGAAAACTGCAAAGCCAGTCCATTGTACCTCTGCTTCTGTGGGTGATCCATCCATGCTGATCTTTGGGCTCAGTGCCTACCTATGCGTTGCTGTGTTTGGCTGACCCCTCAGTCACACTGATGTTTCCAGTTGCACTCTTTGTGCTGTGACATTCCGAGTTCAGCACAGTATGGCAGAAATGTCTGGTATCCCAATAAACGACAGCGGAATTCATTGCAGTTCCTTCCTGGATGTTTGATCAGGTGCTTCCAGGTTGCTTATGGTTCTGGGGGCCCATGGGCCTGTTGGAGGCAGAGCTCAGGTATCTGCTGTTCTTTTTCTTCTTGTAGGTAGAGTGGGGAAGAGACTGGTAACAGCTTTGCCATGGTTACTGTTCCCAGGGAAACATCTTCTCTGCCTCTCATGTTGAGAGGCTGGCTACCTGGCATAGTATTATGGGAGGAAATCCCTTAGAAAATCATTTTTTGCTGGAGAACAGATAATGTGTCAAATCACCCTGAGCCTGTTGCCATTTTGTGAGGCAGAAACCATCGTTGCTGCTGTAGTTCTAAATTCTGCCAATGAAGTTGCTGGAGGGGCAAAAGTTCAGTTATTGCCAGGGACAAGGTGCCTCCTGCTGCAGGTGTTAGAGCTGAGTGAGCTGTGAGAACTCACTGGGGCATCACTGCACGTGGTGACAATGTGAGAAGGGGGCTAAGGAGCTGGCAAGGTGGCACAGGGATTTATAACAACACTGTCTGGGTTCCTTCCTCCTGCTCAGAACTGACTGACCCCGTGCTCATCTTTGGTCTTGTTTTGGCCTATGTTTTCTTATCTGTAAATTAGGAATAGAATTACCTGCCTCCATAAAAAGTGGATCCTGATGATGTAGTTACGACTATCCTTTGATGAGATCACTTTTCCTTTGTAGTCTGTAGTGCATAAACACAGAGGAAGAAAGATGACCTGTCCCAGAGAATTGGATTCTGCCTGCCCCTTCTTGCTAGTCCTACTGGCAAAGGCTCATTGAGAAACTCTTGGGATGTGTACCTTTTTCCCTGTGGCTAATTCTGATTTGCCATCACGTAGGGGGACCATTTCTGCAATGTAAAGATCCAGCTGGAGTGTTGCTGAGGTCTAATTGGGTGGCACTTACTCAGTGCTTCAGGCACTCCAAAATATGAAGCAGTTTTCATATACAAACTATGTGTATGGAACCCTGTGAATATTCTGTGGCAATTTTCTCTGTTATTAAATATTATAACGAGAAGAGATGGAAGGCATGCAGGTAATTACAGCAGAAATAGAGGCCACGTGGCTGCAGTGGCCTGCAGGTAACCTGCCTTTCAGCAGTAGTACCCCACAGCAAGCAGTGCTGTGCCAAGCTATTCCAGTCCCTGGATTACACGAGTTTCAAGGCTTCCTTTGAATCAATGTGATTTGTTCTGATGAGTGTGAGAAGTGTGGTTGTAGTCTCCTATTCAAGTAAAGAGATGAAAACAGTGAATGCTTACAAAAAGGAAGTTCTGCTGTGAGGGGCCAGCTGAAGGGCTGTTTTCCTACAGCCACATGATGCCTGCTCAGAGCTCCATGGCCCTCGCTCCCTGCAACAGGCTACATGAGCTGCCTACGGGTGCTGAAGGCCCCTCTGGGGTCTGGTGTACAAATGGTGCTATTTTGAGTGCCAGTATGTGACCTTGAGACTCTGGGATCTGCAGCTCCAAGGTGCTAGTTACAGCACAGCTATGAGAACCAGAGGGAAGGAGCCCTGAAGGAGCCAGGCAAGAAATGTGATGGGGACTCCAGCCCAGGGTAGATCCTTGCTTTAGTGCTCTCAGTTCCTCACGAAACAGATACTGAAGGTGAAAGCAAAGCATAGCCTCTTGTCATTAAATACATTATTCTTGGACTGTGGCTTATGTGCCCTTTTACCACTGACGTGACCACTCATGTCACCCAGCTGCTGATGGACATCTTTCATGCTTCAGGACACCTCCTGTCAAACTGGCCCTCTCTGTCCCCAGATGCTCCCAATTAGCCTGCCTTGTTGTGACGCTCCAGTCTGCCAGTGGGACCACACACCTACAGGGGCTTTACATGGCTGAATGATTCTTTGCTGGTTAGATTATGTCTCTGCATGCTGGGGGGCTTCAGGCTTCTTGTGGATTATATATTTTTAAGGGAATAAATGTATGGTTTTTCATCTGTGCTCAAGGCTGGTGTCTGCATAAATCAGGGTAATGAATCTGCAGACACTAAGGAGTATGCAGTTCATTACTGAGGCTATTCAGGATTTTGCTGCTACTGCAAAACCAGGCAAGAGCCTCCTTGCCAGTGGGATGGGGATCTGTCTGTTGTGCTAACACAGGGTTTCTGATTTTGTCCTCTGTGAAGCAGAGGAATGCTGCAGTTCTGTCTGTCCAGCCATCTTGGGAACCTTTTCTCAGTCCTACTGCTGTGTCTCTCTTACTGCTGGAGTTGAAAAGTGGTTCTTCTTGTCCATCTGCTCAAGGAGGGAAAGGGACTGAAGTACTGGAGCAGTTAAGGAGTACAGTGTTATCTCTGGAAGGAAGTCCCATCTGTATTGAGTCCAGGCTGAAATTTCTTGGACTTTTTGGAGCTTCTCCATCTTTAGTAGTAAAATATTAATGAGAAATGCTTTCCTTTCCCACAAGGCTGACCTTTCCCAAAGGTGCTGGTTACTGGAGAAAGTGACTATTTCATGTGAAGACCAAAACCTGCAGTATAAGTGGAAGAAATTTCTAAACCCCTTGAGACTCAGTCACAGTGCTTTCTCTTGCACTGTTCAAAATTGTTCATGTTGTATTTGCATTCAGTATCTCTTCTCCTCTTTAATATAAAATGCTACCCAGGGAACCTGGGGTAATTTTTCAGCTGGCTTTCACTGCAAAGAAAACAGCTAAATTAAAATATTCAGTTTTCCACAGAGGTTTTTCTAAGAGAAGATCTTTATCTTGGATGCTTGTGTCTCTTTTCACCTGTTCCCATTCATATGCAACACATTCTGCTGCTGTTTACCTAATCAGAAAAGTCCAGAGAACTGTGAGGAAAATAGGGAAGGCAGAACTTGATTTCCATTTTAAAAGAATTTTGAGAGATAAGCAGTACTGAGAAGATCAAGAGAACAAATTCTCAGAGGGCAAGTTATAGCAGAGGCCTTCTGGGTATTTATGTTTTTCCCTTCCTCCCAGGATGCCAGAACAAGAAACAATTCAGTGAAATGGAAAAGCATTAAATGTGGATAGACAGATTGCTGTAATTGGCAATGTTTTGTTAACTTGTGGGACTGATTACCACAATATAATAGCGCAGTTTGCTTTTTCTATATGCCTAAATTGTAGTGTAAACTGTCTGGGGAGAAGATTTCAGGGGGAAATGGTGCTGAATATACTGGGAGGTTGGAGAGCATCTGTGCAGAGCTCTCACCCTGGTTATGCCCACAGAGTTTATTCTCCAATTTCAGCCAGTTCTGATGTTTCAAACCCCTCTTAAAGACCCAATTCTGCTGTACTGATCTTTTATACAAATTGTGCCGCTGCTTTGTTACTTGAATCTTGCTGTGGATTAGCCTGCCCTGTGAGGTTTCTAAGCCATGGACTTTCCTTCTTCACCACCTGTACATTATCTGGTAGAATTACTCATCCTCAAGTATAAAAGAATGATAAATAAAGCTTGACTGTAGCAGCCCACCTATTTACGAATATTTGGACTATGCCAAGTGTCTTGTTGCACAAATTAGTTAATTCCATTTTTCAAGGGGAAAAAAACAATCCTCCAGGCTTGTACAACAGATAATAATTACTGACCAAAGCTTTATTTTTTCACCTTTTTCTAAGGCAGGATATCTCAGCATCTTTGTTCTGCGCAGAGTCAGTGCCTTATTCATATTCAGAACCTGTTCCTGTGAGTCATTAAATTGGGGATTGGTGAATTCAGGCTACTTGTCTGAACTCTTGAGTCACTACCTTGAGCCAGTGAGCAGCTGGGGGGACCTCTGAGGAGCAGGGGTCTACAAGTCTGAATATCTGACTTGGAAATTGTGATACTGTTAATTAGTAAGGTCATCATCTGCTGCATTGGGAAAAGCTGAGGTGAGATGGGAAGAGGTCAAGGGAGGGGATACTCTGTTCCATTTCCCCTTGACTTTACCACTAGATTGAAAAAGTGAGATCTGCCAGAAAATGGATGAAACTGGGGGCAACCATTATGTTTTTAAGTCGAAACCACAGTAAAAACCAATAGGCTGTAAATGAAAGTGGGAGCTTTGAAACACAAGCCAATTTCTTTGTGTTAGGCCAGCTCTAGCGGAAACTGTGGATTTGCAGTTGCCTGAAGTCTTTAACATAAGATTAAAGAGCTTTCCAAAATGCCGGTTTAATCCAATTTCTGTGAACATCTTGTGTGCTCAACAAGTCAAACACAATGAACCTAGTGGACCTCCCTGGTCCTGCAGTGAAAGAATCTTGGAAGATGATCTCTGGGTTAGAGGCACTTGGGGATGAGCCATTCCTTGTCAAGCTTTTGTAGGCCCGCACCCACAGGTGTGACCACATGAACACATGAGGTCAAATGCTTGCATGGTGCAAGTTATTTCAGTCAAACTGGGGTGTATTGTAGCAACTGAGGATCAGGTCCTTGGATATTATTTTTTAAAGTAAACTTAAATGTGTACTGCAGGTGCTTGCCAGCAACAAAAACTGAAACATCCCTATTACTCTATGCTATGTGCTGAGTGCTGGTGGGACAGTATTTGGATAGTGCAAAATACTGTTCTGCTGAGAGAGGCCCAACTAAGCCTTTTCAGCTTAACAAAGACATTTTACAGATGCTGACTAAAATTGCCTTTACTAATTACTCAAATAAAAAATGTTTGACCGGTGTAAATCTATTTTATGAAACTGAAAGTGCTGCCTGATGAGGTTTCCTTTGAGCATGTAGTGGACCAAGAGGAATTTCTTGGTGCCTCTTCTGTGGTGAGTTCATTCCTTTCCTTATCTCTGGAATCCAGCATGAGGTCAGTAATTCACTTTCATTCGCAGGGTAACACCTTAACTTCACAGCTGGAGCTGCTACTTTTGCAGCGTCTCTACACACAGGGTTAAATTGATTTTTGGTGTGTAATCATCTGGCACACTTAGCAGCCACTTAGATAGATGTGACTTGTTCATAACGCTTTAGAGCTTCTCCCACCTGTGCTCCTCGGGAGTCCCGGCAGGGAGGTGGCGGATGGTGGCCGGGAGAGGGCAGTGGCTACCCCAGAGCTGGCCGGAGCTCCGCTGAACTCGGGCTTTTCGGTTGTTCTGGGTTCCCCTCGGAGCAGAGCTGGGCTCGGTGCATAACTGCGCTGTTGTCTGTTCGCTGTGCACAAGCAAAGCTGGAGAGGAATCTCTTACCTGAGAGCAAAACGTATCTGGAATGGCAGACATGTTTTGTAAATTTGTTACACGTGGACATTCAAACTGGTACAGGCAGCAGAGGGTACACTTATACACTCACTAGAGCAGTAAATTCACTTGTTTAGCATGCAGTGTAGGAGAGGCTGCGGAAAGAAAGTGCAGAGTAAAAATCATGCTATGCATCTTGCCACTTTCCTAATCTGCCTTTATCTGCCAAATAGTGTCTGTCTGCAACACTACTCATACATATCTCATACCAGCACAGTGATTCTCTGCTTTGATTTGGCATTTATCTGTAACTACACAGAAAATCGTGTGTTTTCTCATGCTATACTATAAACATTGTGAGAATTTGTGTTGGTTGGCTGATGGGGGACGGATGGAAACAGTGGGTGTGTTGTCCTTAAGGCAGATCCACTCCAGTAGTCTGTCTGTCTGAACAACTTTGATCTGCTGCTCATTTTACAGGTGGGGGATACTGAGGTTGGCTGGTGACCTGGATTCCTCTTCCCATTCCTCAGTTTCCCTATTTATAAAACAACACTTGTCTTTTTTTGAGCCTGACTGGTGGCAGGACTTACAGAAGAAACAAGGTGTTACCGCTGTATCACACATCCTAGGGGAGTGCTGCTGTGCTGTACCCTGGGTGAAGAGTGACTTGTACCCAAGTTACTGAGCTGCTGGGGGTTGTGGTAGTAAAAGAAAAATTTTATCAGTGAATCTAAAGTTAAAGTGGTGAGCCAGTATTGCTTCAGGCAGCTGTAGATGCAACGCTACCATTGGCACACAATATGAAAGCACATGTACTCCCCTTATGCACTCTGCAAACTTGTGTCCTACTAGATATGTAGAACTGATTCCTCCCTGGCTCAAGAGCTGCAGTCATGTTTCCAACCAAATTTATGGGTCTCGTGCAGTCTTCTCTGTCTTTAAATAACAGGTCTGTGTTCTGGTGCGTGGGTGTGCCTTTGGGATAGTACTCCAAGACAGCAATTCACAGCAGCACTGCTGGTTTCCATTGGCCCTGGTACTCTGCTATTTAAAGTTATTTTAATGAAAGTCTTTTCCATGCCTTAGTCTGAGCAAGTGAGTCTGTTTTGTTGGTTATTGGGCTGTACTTTTATTTGTTTGTGTTAGGCTGTGAATGCCTCCCAAGTGTCCAAGGGTCTGAGTGCAGAGCTGCCTGGGCGGGAAGAGGCAGCTGCACCCTGGGGAGGGTTAAAGCCTGGGTACAGTGCGAGTCAGAGGTCTCTGCTGTGGTTTGCCTTGAAGCAGTTACTAAGCAATTTGTGCAGTCTCCTCCAGGAGAGCGTCAGCTCTTTGGTGCACTGTTGGTTGGATCCAGGATTGCTTCCACAGAACTCTGCCTCTCTCCATCCCTCCCCTCTGCCTCGGGTGAACTCCCTGCCACAGCGGGACTGCCAGGAAGCCCGTCTGGACACAAGGGAGGGCACATGCTTGTGAGTGTGTGCGGGTCTGAAGGGGAGGCGTCACTCTTTGCAGCATCTTTTGTTGCTTTTTCTGAGGGGATCTGAGTTGTGATGGTGGTGACAGTTTGGAGGAGGCTGCAGGAGGTGACTGGGTCTCCTTGGGCAGAGAGGTTGGCTGTGAGCAGTATTGGTCCTGTTACACACACTCAGAGTGCTGCGGCAGCAGTGGTGGCTGCTGTGGCTCACTGTCTGTCTCCAATGACAGTAACCAGGGAAATATTTTTGAGCTAACTGGCCTCTGCTCAGGACTGAGCATTTCTGAGCTCCTGAGCTCAGAAATTATGTGAATAGGTTCTGAAAAGATTTTGCTGGATGCAATAGTTCAGAGCAGAGCCAGTTGGTAGAATTTTTCTAAGATACTATTTCAGCTGTGAAACTGTCTGCTGGCAAGCTCTGGGAGGAAGGAATGAAGTCTGTTGTGCAGTCTGGTGAATCTCTTGATTAGCTCAGTGTCCAGGCATTGTAGTGAGAGTATTTTAGATTTGCAGTTTGCCACATGTGGTTTTTGTTATTCATGATGAATTTTAACATGACATTGTGGAAATGTTCTTTTGTTCTATTCTCTAAGCAGGAATTTGTGTTCTAGCAATCCAGCATTGTTGTGAAGCCCAGATTTTGGGAAAAAGAAGTAAATTTTCTCTGGCAAAAATCAGAAACCATCAACAAGTGTTTAAAACTGAGACTAGGCAAGAGGCTGTCCTATGTTGCTGTAAATCTGGGTTAATTTCTTGAATGCTGAGATTAGAGCTTGGTCTTTAATGTCTTCTCTTAGGGAAGTTTCAGTTTTGTGGATAGTAGGATATGACATTCCCCTATCATATCCCCACATGCTCTCTTTGAAATCAATCAATATCTGTCTCAAAAAAAAAAGTTTGCTGAGCAAATGATGTGGAATGGTGTGTTTCTTTAGATCTTTGCTGATTATGGATTGTTCATAATGCGTAGTGAAGATTTGTTAATGATTTCATATATATCTTTTATGATTTTACAGAAATATTATGAGAAGTATTTTCATAATAGGCTGGGATATGAAGGCACCTGAACAGAACAGTTAGAGAACTTTAAGAATTTTATATCAGTTTGTAGGATTTAACTTTTATGGGGATTATTCATCAAGGATTCTTAGACCTGTGCATAAATGTATGGTGCATTCGGGCAGTAAATAGTCATCAAAATCCTTAAAGTGTGACTGTAGATATTTATACACAGCAGTGTGTTTTTGTAGAATGTACCAATACTAAAGCTAAATACCAGCTTACCTATATAGCAGAAAGATTTTGATTTTTTTTTTATTTGCCAATCAATTTAAAGACAACTTCTTTAAAAACAAACAAAAAAATTCCAGTCAAACAAGAACATCCGAAGATTGTTTTTGGAGAAGTGGTTAAATGGAAAAAGTATGAAAATGTGTTTCTTCATCCAAGGAAGTCTATACCAAAATATTTTGAAGTTGGCTTAGAAAGCTGACATAAAGCCTAGAGCGTGCATGTCAGCAATAACAGCACTGCATATAAGAGTAGCAGGGACACATCCTGCCTGGACTGGTAACAGCCTGCTTGTCAATTTGACACAGAATAATTGATGTTTAAACTATACATGGGCTCGACTGAGAACTGTCAGCTTCACTATTTCTGAGTCTGGTGTTCCCCAGGCTCAGATTTTACGTCTGTATCTGAACTTCCTGGCCATCTGCTATCATTTTAGATTAATACATATTTAAATGTTTAACAAAACAGGACATCAGGCATTTCCTCTTGTTTCAATGCAGCTGCATATAGACTTAACTTTGCCTTACACACATGCTTGAGGGGTCTGTCGAATCAGAAACCACCCGAAAGGCTGGATCTAAATTCAGGTTTAGATCCAAAGTAACTGGTTCACTTGCATTTCCAGTGCAAAGAAGGAGCATGCTGGACAATTTGTGACTTGAAAGTCTCTGCAAGCAAGTCCGTGGGAAGTCCTTTCAGTTTGCTAATGGCTGGTGTGATCTTGAGGGTGAACTAAAAATTTCACTTCTATGTAGTGGCAATGTTGACTTGCAAATACCCAGGAATGTGGTCTGTACTGTCTGTAGTCCTTACATTCTTACCTGGACAGTGTTTAAATGTCTCCTCTGGAGGTTTTCTGTAATAACTGCTTTGAGCCTCTCTTGCATCTTTCCTTCAGTAAGCTGCAAACAAAGGTTTGTGTGAATGGCTTTTGCCCAACGTACCTACTCAAGAAACTGAAATTGAGGGGATTTCCAGCTGGGAGGACAAGATTTCAGTTCTTTGACATGAGCAGCTCTCCTTTCTCCCCCTTCCAAGTCAGCCACAGTAGATTCCTAATGTGTATTATGCCTGCCTGTAAAAACAAATTGTTTAAGTCTGGAACCACTCCTGGAACACAGGAAAACACAGCCACTAAACTGGTCTTTTCAATCTGTGACCTCTCCACTCCTGTAATTTTATGGTAAAATGAGCATCAAAATTAGTAAAGGAGATTAATTGAAAAAATGCAGTGATCCCAAGTCATTTGAGCAATCTTCCCTGAAAGGCTTGAAACCAGCACAAATGTTTAATGTGCCTGCAGAGCCAAGCTCAGGTCAAGCTGTACATCCATCCATCATTAGGCTGTGCAGAATGCCTTGGAAATACTGATCACGACTTAGTGTAATGGCAGGAGAAAACTGGAGAGCAGATCTGCTGTGCAAAAGAAAAACCCCTCAGGCACCAGTTCAGCTTCTGCCCACGCAGGCACCAAGAGTCACAGGTTTTTGAGCTCTTCAGAGAAAGGTGCATTTCTAGCCTTTCCCTCTTTCATGGAGATTGTTGGGAAAGCTTGTGAGGCAATTCCATCCACACCATGATCTGTCCCCTTTTCAAGAGGTTGGAATATATTGGAAGAGCATCACTCAAGACAGTTGGAATCTTGCTCCTAACATTCCTTGTCCAGATTTCTGCTACATTAATGTACATAAAGTGAGGCTGCTGTTACAATTAACCACCAACTTTTAGGGATACCTTCAGATATGAACCAGTTATTTAAATATTTTAGAAGAATTTTGTGACTCTCGAAGTTGGTGAGCAAACTTTGCAATGAATTTTGGTTTTAACGAGAAGAGAAATTGAATTTAAACAGATACTCTTTATAAGTTTTAGAGTTGTGCTTGGTGAAAAATTGATCTGGGATAACAGATGACATCAGTCACTTTACCTATGCTGCATTTTGCTTTTGCTCTAAGCTGATCTTGGTCTGATTGTCTTCTGGAAGGGGCAGTCCTGGCTTTGCCATTTGGCCCCCCCTGCATTACCAACACTTTACCCTTCAAGCAGCTCAGCAGAGAGCTAACCCAGATCAGAAGCAATTCCACTGAGGAAACAATTGCTTTACTTTATACACAATAACTTTATTCCTGGCTTGGTTGTCAGTTGACTCAGCGTGGGTTAGAAAAAAAGAGGTAGTGGGACTATGCAGAAGAATAAGAGAAAGTATGGGATTTCCTTTCTGTTTATAGCTGGATTTTAGTTCCTCTTTAGAGAAAACAACCTGTAGCACAGCAGCTTGTATCAGTAACTGGTCTTGCTTTTCTCTGTCTGGGCTGTGAGAATAAATAAACCTTTTCAAAATTAAACAGAAGGCACAAATGGTGAGAAAAAGAAATAAATAGAAATAATAATAATAATAATAATAATAATAAACAAAAACAAAAAGTAGTAACTTTGAAGTTCTTTTTGACCTTCAGGAAGGGAAATGTTTTGCCTAAGGGCTCGTACTGGGAATTCTGGTGCAACAGATTATTTTCAAATCCTTTAGCCTGCTTAAACCTTATCAGTGAAACATCCAAATTTGTTTCCTTAGTGTGTTTAATTCTTGAAATCTAAGTTATCTCTGCTAGACTCTTAGCTACCTGTTGTTCATGGCAAGCAAAGCAGATACAGGACCTGAGAGACCATTTGAACTGTAGGTACTTTGCAAGCTTCAAACTCTGGATTTGTGTGTTGCCTTTTGGTACTTTTTAAGAAGCATAAGCACACATAACATGAAAGGTGTCCTTTCATGGTCTTAAAATGAAATAACTGGCCTCATGCTTAAACCTCTCTGCCCTTTTCCATCATATCAGCAATCTGATTTTTCTCCAAACCCTCAATTTTAATTTGAATGCTCTGAGCATAATTTTTGACTGAGCTTGCACAAAGTAGAAGTAGGCTGATGTACTCTACAATTCTAGCAAAGATTTTCTTTCATTCCCATCTGTCTTTCTTCCCTGTGAATTACATATTAGGCTGGCATTAAAAAGAGATGAACTTTGCTCTGGAAATTTGTAACCCATTATTCCAAGATTAGCGACTTCAGATGGGGGATTGACGCAGCCCTCTCCTGTAGTCAGCAGAAGGCCAGGCAGTTGTAGCATTCACTCACTGAAAGACAAAGAAACCCCAGTGTCCTGCTGTGGCTCTTTGCCTTTAGTGTCCTCCACGGAGCAACAGGCACTGCTGCGTCAATCTGCTCAGCACAGCCCAGTCCTTCACTCCAGAAGGTCATATTTCCAACACTGCTGGAAATTATTAGTTGCCATTAGCATGTAAAATAGTTTCTCTCTGCTCAGAGAAGAGACAAAGGAACAAGACTATATTCGTTGTTGCTTTTAATGAGCTGCTGGTGGTGTAGCTCCTCCAGACCTGCTGTGGGAACACGTACAGCTGGGTGAGGAATAAAATAGGCAAGTGTGTGTGTGGGGAAGCCCAAGCATGTTTCATTTTCGGGTGAGGAATTATGAAGCATAACTGAATGGCTTTCCCCTTGAAGATTAGATAGCACAGTTGCAGCTCGTCTCCCTAGGGAGCAGGAAGGGAGGAGAAGCTGTGCCAGGCAGATGGCTACAGTAATTGCTTTTCTTTTTCTCACCCTGGGTAGAAAACCTTGGGAAGCAAAACTGAAAAGCCTAATTCTTCTGCAGTGAAACTGGCCTCTGCTAGGAATTAAATTTATAGCAGTTTAAGAGGAAAATCAAGAGTAGATGAACTGACTTGGTTTTTTAATTATTTTTTTCCCCTCTTCTATCAAATTCTTATTCACATTTTAATTGCCTTGGCAAATTAAATTAGTTCAAGTAATGAGAACTGTATGTTACATATAAGCGTTCGGTTTTGGTGGCTTATGTAGGGGATTGGCATTATTGTTTCACATAACACCATTTGATCATTAAGCTTTTTTCTTTTTTTCAATTTTAGAGACAGTTACAGCCACAGGAACAATCACGCACAAGCTGGGAAATGTCTGATCCAAGTTTGCCAAGATAAACCTGTTCCAGACACTTGGCTGGTGTAGGTTTTGATATGATCTTGACTGGCATTGCTCTACAGACTTTATCAGAGGACAGGGCTGCTCTGAGGTGATCAGGGGTTATCCAATCTCTTCTGTAGATATTAGCAAGGTGCAATGAAACAAGACAGTTGTCAAGCTCTTGAGGCTTTCAGCTTCCTAAAACCTTCCCACTGACCTCTGGCTCCCCATGTAGTGAATTAAAACATGCCTATCCTCGATAGGTTTTTCTGAAGTACTCTATGAAGCTGCAGCTGTCAGCTCAGTATCAGCTCATGTCAGCCTGAAGCAGGGTTTTCTCAGCTGGAATATCAGTCCCACAGGGAAGTGGGACATTGTTTCTGCCCGAGAGGGTGAATACCACTTCCTTCTGGCTTGTGGCTTGCAACACACAGACCAGAGAGGCTGCAGAGCCTCCTGGGTTAAAGTTAGTGGAAGATATAAATGGATTAATGCTCAGTAATGCTAGGCAAAATGTCATGGCTTTGAATCAAACCCAGACCTGTCTTTAGGTTTGCTTGTAAGATTGTTTTAAAGCTTTTCTTTCAGTCGAAGATTAAAAACTTCCTTCAGCAGCTCCAGGTAATGTTGTTTCCAAGGACTGCAACTTCTGCTGCAAGCTCTGTGCTCTGATGGTGATACAAATTCTTCCATGCTGGAGACTAACTACCTTTAAGGACTGTCCTAGAGGAAGTGGCAAATGGGTGTTCTGTTGGGTACAGCTGCCGGCATTTCATGGCCACGTGATCTGATTTGCCATTTGATCTCATGAGGCACCTCCCCTTGTTTGCTCAGATTTTCTCAGTTTCCTGCTAGTTTCCTCTGCTACAATTTCTTTTCCCAGCATGTCAGTGTGTGAGCTCTACTCACTTGAATGTGTGATTCCTTGTCACCAAATCTATTTTGTACCACCTTTCTCATCATTGAGCATCTCCTCCTGAGTGTGGGTTTTACAGCAAATCCCATGTGTTTTGTCTTGCCCAGGCAGGGGATTTGATGAGAATTAACTGGCACTCTGCAGTTCTTGTTTCTATTACTTCTCTGGTCCTTACATCGCTAAATTCTTTTGGAATAAAAATGATGTTTACAAACTTGTAACCAAATTATTTTTAGAGCAAGCTAATAAAGCTAATATAGGGGTGGTGG
Source organism: Pseudotriccus pelzelni (assembly GCA_035584735.1). Taxonomy (NCBI): domain Eukaryota; kingdom Metazoa; phylum Chordata; class Aves; order Passeriformes; family Tyrannidae; genus Pseudotriccus; species Pseudotriccus pelzelni. The sequence continues at coordinate 8,200,680 of JAWMRA010000009.1, read as the reverse complement.
AATTTCTGTTTTGCTCAAGACTGGTTGATATTAATGATGCCTTCACACTGGGAAACATCAAATGAAAACTGAGGTACTGCCACGTTTCCTACCCTGGAGGGATGAGCAAGTGTCTCAGAGGTGAGAGATGGTGGCACCTTTTCTAGTTCATAGTCTGTTTCTGTCGAGCCTCCTTGTGATGACTGTCTCATCCACTGTAGAAACCTTTGCTCTATTTCTGCAACTTTTTGGCATAATCTCAGTCCTGATCACCCAAACCTGAGTGTACCTGACTACCCGTGGGACTGCACAGTTGTCACGGCATCTTCGCATCTTCTACATCCTGAAAATCAATTGTGTTTTCTTCAATGGATGCCCTGAGGTTTACCTGTTCTGAGAGTTTGTTTTAATTATTAATTTGATTTTCTTTTCCTCTATTTCTGTGTTAGGGTTTGGTTTTGTTTGTTTTGTTTTGTTTTGTTTTGTTTTACTTTCTGACTCAGCCTTAGTCAGCTCTAAATGCCCCTTTTTCTCTCTTCTGCCTCTGTCTCGCTGCCAATGCATGGTTTGAAAAGGGCAAATCATGGTGAATCAGAAGCATTTCAAGTGTAATTTCTGGAGGATGGTATAATTTTTTGACCAATGACCTGGAGATGCTTCTCTGGAAATCTGTTGAGAATTGTGTTCACAGATTACAGGACCTTTTTGCTGCTGGTTCCTTGAGTGTAATATCTATTTCACTCCAAACAGGGCTGTCAGTATGCTGTTCTGAAGCAGCTAGCAGAGAAATCAGGCTTATGTTATTCTTTGCTTTTTAATAAATATTTCTAATAAATATTCTCTGCTTTCTAATAAATAACTCTGTATATTCAAAAAGATTTTATCTTGCCTTCCTTTTTTTTTTCTGTAGTTTCCCCCACAGATCCCACTGGAGGAAACTGCAGAGTATAAGAGGGAAAGCTTAAGGGGTTACTATTATTTTGTTTACTTTGGGAACATATACTGGTCCCTGACACCAAGGTCTTTAGCTGGGATTCGTTGCTCTGCTCTCCTGATTACTCCTGGCCACCTGCAATGTCAAGAGAGCTGATAGACAGAATGGAAATGAAGGTCCCACATCAAAAACTTTACTCATTCCAGTTTGATTTTCCCCTTTTAAGTTCAAAGGGAGAATTTGCAGAATCAGCCCCCTTGACATTTATTTTTTCTTATTTCTTGGAATCATTGCCTTTTCCTGTGTATCAGCCAAAATTTGTGCAACTTCTTTTCTCATTGTGTGTCACTGTCTGTCTAGGAGAAAGCAATGACACAAGGCCTTCATCTACTTTGTCTCAAGGCATTGGTGAAGTCTTTGAAAATGAACAGAAAACTTTCCAAATGAAATTGTGTCATTTAAAACCTAGAATCCCTAGTTCTAGAAAGGATCACAGTGGTTGTCTGAAAGCAAGAGAGAGATGGTATTTTGGGCAGTTGACTAAGAAACAAGAGAAAGAACTGATCTCTAACCTCTCTGACCTCCCTCTCTATTTCTGGACCGTTGGTTTAAAACCAGGTGCACCAAAGTATTTCAGTGTCTGTATTGTATCACATCAGTGAAGATCTTGATGCTTAAATAGGGCAACTGCCTGCCTTCCCTCAGATTTGTGATCTACCTGGACCCAGCTTCCTTCCTCCCACCTGTTGTCTGGGCAGCTAAAGAAGAGCTGTACAAAACCAGGACTGGTGTTCTGAAGCTGCACAATGGCTAAAGGAGTAGTTACAGTAGGTGTTACTACAACATAAACCTTGATCCTGCCAGTTGACTTGGCAGATATTCCCCATAAAAGTTGCGGCTCTAGACTGGGGTGAAGAGTGGGGAGAACAATTGTGTGCACCTGCTACAGAAAGAGATCAAATTAGTTCAGTGTGAGACTACAGTTGCTTGTCACTTGATAGATCAAGCAAAAGTTGTAGTAATTTTTCCCCAGCTACTTGCCAAGTTACTTTTTAACTTTTCAGTGTTTACTTTAAAAGAACAGGCTTTGTTTTCGTGAGAAGTAAGCCTCACAGACCGTTATTTCCTCCTTTTACTATGTATTTGATTGTAGCGGAAAAACATCAGGAAAGGAAACAGTTCTGGATTGGTTGGCTACACAAAGTGCTCCAGCAGAGATCGGGGAGTTCCGGGTGGAACAGAGCCCTGAATGTGGAATAGACTTCACTGTTTCAAAGACTGAAAAGCTGCTGTACTGGGAGGCCAAATGCAGTGACTTAATATGAAATCTGAAGCAGTAAAGAGCAGGTGTCAGCTTGAGCAAACCTGTGGCAAGCTCTGGCAAATCTACTGGAGCTGGTTTATGGAAAGCTCCCCGTGAAACCACAAAGCAGTAGCTGAAGTTAGGAGGCTGAAGAGAGAGACTCTGTAAGTATCATAAACTTCTCCATGATAGTCATCTAATATCTCAACCAACAGCCCAGCCAGGGTCTTCTCCTTTGAGTGTCATGTTTGTTTTGCTGGGTTCTTAAAGGATGCAAAAATTGTCATTGAGGCTTTATTAACTCCCTTCTGTTTTCCCTTGCACAGATGAAATCATGCAGCAGGAGATACGGCCGCTGGTAGCAGTGGATATAATAGAGCAGCTGCACAGGCAATTTGCTATCTTGTCAGGTAAGAAGTTTCTAGTAATCACATTCCAGGATTCTTTTGGAAACATACTGGAATCTGTCATGCTGACTGTCACCCTTCAGCTCTGTACAGCGGTTGCAATAGTATTTTTATATTGCTAATGAAAAGTGCTGTTGCAGTCAGATATTCAGGGTGTTTGGAACTGGTAAAAGCCAAGTTGCTGTGCTTGTTTTTCTTTAGAGCAAGTCAATTTTCTGTGTTCTCCACAATGGGCTGGGGAGAACAGATTTAGAGGGTAAGAAATTAAACAAATCTTTATATACATGTCCTTCCACAATGGCCAAGCATCTTGTTTGTGGGAAAAGATTTTGGTCTATCAGGGAGCTATTCATAACCTCCCCCTTCTTCCTCATTTGCCTTTGTTTTAGAAATGATTCATTGCTAAAGTGTAAGGTTCTAATCTTTTAAAGATATGATTATTACATATTCTTTTGTTTGCCTGAAGTTTGCAATCACACAAAGTGACGCAGTTCCTTTCCCAAATAAAGAGCTGATACTGAAATATTTGCCAGATTATTTAATACACTTATTTTGGATACTGGATCATAGAATGCCCTGTGCTGTTGACTGCATGACCTGTGGCAATTCGTTTTGTCTTTATTCCTGCCTGTTCTGCAAATAAGGGAATTCAGAATTTGCTTTTTATCTTCCCTATAGATACACACCGAAGTGTCATGAATTTACACAAAATGCTGAGATTATCATAAGAGGGTCCTCTTGAACAGCCTGTCCCTGTTGTCAGAGAGGAACACTGGGAATACAGTGCAGAGAGTGCACAGACCCAGCTCTATGAATGGTCAACTCGGCAGGCCCACTCTTTGCTGCATCTTTGCATGTTTAAGTGCATTCCAAGCTGCCAAATGAAATCCAAATCTTGAGTTACACAGAATTCTTTATGAGGGTCTGAGTATTAAAACTTGATTGGAGGTTTCTAAGTAGCATCTTGTGACAGTTTAATAATTTCAGTAACTAACGGGTTTGCATTAGGAAGAGGGTATTGACTGGTGGAACCAGCTGCCTTCTCATCTGCTGTAAAGCATCTCAGGGTCACCTCTTCCTGGAATTCCTAATGAACACAAACCTCCAGGCAGGACAGTGTCTGTAACTGCATTAATTGCTCAAACCTGTTTCATCCTACTGTTGTGCTCAGTGCAGGATAACTAGGAATTGTTGAGAATTCCCTGCCTCACATGCAGTGCTTATCCAGTAAAATGTGGGGGACTGCCACGCCTGAACCCTGTTACTTTGGGACATTTGTGACCATTAATAAAAGCTGTATATGGCATGTAATGAGCAACCTGTGGAAAGTGGTTTACTAAACAGGAAGAAAAACCCATTTCGAGCTCTATGTAGAACATGAAACATGGAACAAAAATGTCAAGGGTAAACATAAAAAAGTGTGTTCGTATTTCTTTATGGAGTCACCATTTCAGCAGTGCCTGTGTTCTCACCTGCTGTCTTAGCAAATTCACCTCTTCACTTTTGATCTAGTTCTTTTATTCTTGCAAGTGATGGGACAGATGTTTAAATAAGGCAATTTAAATGTAAGCTGCTTGAAGACTTCAAAAGTAACTCTTCACAGAAGAGGGACTTGTTTGTTAGAGGTTGGCAAATAACTGGTTCATTGACATACAAGTGCTAATAACCAATAATACAGTTGAGTGAGAAGGTGTCTTTCATGGCGCCATCTACATAAAAAACAAATCCCATCTGAAGAATTTTCAGGCTTATCTAAAATCGCCTCAGTAAAGTCCAAAAATAATAGCCTAAAAAAACACAAGGCATTATAGTTCATAGTTTCCAAATTGATTTCAGCCTGAAGTTTACAGCTAAATTTGGAAACCTGGGTGCCTCCACTCCAAAATCCCCATGGCAGCATGTGAAGAAGATCAGGAACATAAAATAATCTACGTGGAGGTCCCTTCAGCCCAGTATCTTGTTGTTGGTGACCATGGGTAAAATACATCAGGAATCTCCCTTACTGTCCCTTTATTGCCTCCTGCAAACAGAGGTTTAGGTGCAAGCCAGAAATTACTATACTTCTCAAAAATGCATTTCTCTAAATAAGTGTAACTTTCTTTTTCCTCTAGCAAAAGATTGGTTTTCACATCCAATGAAAACAAATCTGGGCACTCTTCTGTCTGATTTCATGTATTGAAGTAATTCACACATAAATGACCTCATTTGATTCTGAATTTTTTTCCCAGATGACTCTGTAGCTTTTCCTCAAAGCATGCTGCTCTGCTGCTTTTCATTAGGTACGAGCAACCACAAATATTTTGGTGCTTCAGTGCTTGCCTACATGGTGACTGAAAATTTGGTACTTAGCCTGGTTTTCCATACTGAAAGATTGCAGTCAGCAGCCACTGTCTGGAAAAAAAAAACCTTCTGCTCTTTGGTCTCACCACTGTGGGCAATAAAAAGCAATCCCAACTTTCTTGTAGGGTGTTATGAACATATATTATGTTTTTCTGAACAACTTCATAACAATGGTACATGCTGATTTATGGTAGGTGGGGTTGCTGCAGCCCCCAGAGCACAGACAGACCCCTCTTCCATGCACGTGCAGAGCTCAGAGGATGTAGCAGTGAGTCTGGTTTTTGTTACTCCAGAGCCTCTGGCTTTGTCAAGCTCTCCTGTTCAGTCCTGTGGACCCCAAATCCATTTTTCCAGTGATAACAAAAGTAACTGGTTGACTACTGCAAACTTTTTTATGAGTGAGTATTTCCTTGGTTAATACCACCTTTTTATCAACAGCTGGCAGCTAAGGCAGATGTAGTGAACACATAACATTCTCTTGCAGTAAAGAAAAAGGAAAGTGATTGAATCAAAGGCTCTTTGTTTTCTCTGGACACGACTCATTAGAAACACTTTTCTCCTCTACTGCTGTGTACAAACTTCTTAAGAGAGTCTGACTGTCTTGCCGTCTCCGAGCAGATGGTAGGAATTATGTAATAAGCCTAACGAGTTTGGTGTTTGATTGTGCCAGGGTCTAGTTCTAATGAGTGTATTAGCTACTAACAGCCTCCTGATTGTCCTGACCCTCAGCCTCCTGATTGTCCTGACCCTCCTGACCAGACTAACCAAGACCTTACTGTCCATGCCAAGATCAGGGAAACTCTCCAAAGCCTTTCCTGGTCCACTGAGGTCATGGAAAAGGCTGCAGTGCAGTGCGACAATGTGCTTAATCCTGTAATTTTACTTTAGTCATCTTTTTCCATGTGCTGATTTAGCCCTGCTTAGCTCGTGAGATCTACTAGGAGTACTGGTTCTTGTGGTTCAAGTCTAGTTTTGAAACCACTACCGCCTCTTTCCTTTCCCTGAAAACAAACTCCCAATTATGGGACTAGAGCTGTGACAACACAGAAGTGCGCAGCTGGGTTTGTGTGTTTCCTGTAGGTGCTAAGGGAACTAGACCACAAAGTTGGGTAGTACTGAAAACCTGGTTATTCTCACACACCAGTTTTTACTGAAGAATAAAGAACCTCTGGTGAAATACTGTTTCTGTCCTGCTGACAGACTAATAACCTGCTGTACCGATCTGCACTTGAAACTACTAACAACCCCCCCCTTTTATCAGCAGCCTCACAACCTGTTCTTATCTGTAATTACTCTTTCAAAGAGCCCAATCTGCCATTTGCAGCAATAATGGATCTTGTTACTAAATCACGAATTTATTACACAAACTGTCACGCAGTGTGTTAGCAGAGAGAGTCATTTTCTTTGTGTTCTGCTCCTGTTAAGTCAACAGGACTTCAGTGGATGGGAGACTATATCTGAAAATGGTAACTGACTCAGAAGACAGTTTATTTAATTTCCAAAGCCTGGAGGGTATTTGGCCATCTGCTTCCTGTTTAAACTGAGCCTTTTGGAAAACCTGGCCTGACCTTGCCAAAAGGACAACTTGGAGCTTGTATAAAAATTGAGACCCAGGAAGCGTGTTTTATTAAGAAATTCAGCACTCACAACCCTTAATCAACATGGAAAACCAAAACAACAGAGCATGGAAAAAGCAAGACCTGATTAAAGCAGTGAAACTTCAGCCAAGACATCTCTGAACATTTTGGCTATCTGGCCTGGGAGATGAATTGCACTCAGGGCTGCTCTGACTCAGGGAGTTCTCTGCACATGGGCACGCCTGAGCAGTGACCTGTACATGTCAGCAACATTTGAAAGAACACTTTCCAATACTAACTGATGAGTTAGTGTCTGTGGCAGGCTGGGGAGGTGTGCTCTGTAAACTTGCAGACTAACTTTTGGAACTTTTCCTGACCAGGGCCTGTTTGCTGGGTTGTGGTTTTTGTTTATTTGTTTGTTTTGTGTGTGTGTTTTGGGTTTTTGGGTTTTTGTTTGTTTGCTTTGGGTTTTTTGTTTTGGTTTTGTTTTTTTTTTCCACAAGGGATTCAGCATATTTGGTGATCTCTAGTTAGGAATGCTGCTTGCTATGGAATAACACTTCACTGTAGCCCCTGATTGTCTAAATCATGGATATTTTGATGCCCAGATGTGAGGCATAAGTGGGCTGGAACTGGAGAGTGGGAGGTTTTCTAAGATCCCCATCGTGTCGAGGATCTTGGCCTGCAGTTGTGATTGCTTGCTGCTTTTACATCAGTCACACAGCATGCAACGTCAGCTGTGAGAACTTCCAAAATTCAGCACTCACACCTCGTTTGTCAATCACACCCTTTACCCTGCAAAGCAAAATTAAATTTTCTCTGCTGCCATAACCCTTTCTCTCCCATGTATATTCCTTCCCCAGGCACTTCAGTTGTTTTGTTTCCACAGCTGAATTCTGTCCCTGTCTTCACTGCAACAGCTATCCAGGCTGCACTGGCAGCTGGAAAGGCTGGCTAATAGGAGCAACTATGAATGCTGCTCTGTGTCCTGGGACCTGGGGAACTGGCACACTTAAGAGTGAGCAATGGTCTCATTACCATGCCTTGTTACAGCCTGTGCTGTCTATCCTACAGCTCTTTCCCTTCCACATTCACTCTGACTTCTGACCTGTCACCCCGGTTCTTCCTTTCCCTTTGCCCTTGGACTCGAAGTGAAGAGGAAAAGTTGAGCAAGAAGCTGGAGAGGAAAATAAGTAATGTGCCCAGGAAGAGGAGGAAAGGAGTGCTGTCATTCTCATTCTGAGTGGCAAACCAGGCAGAAGGTCAAGTGGACAATAATATTTTCCTCATAAGTCTTGCCTTTTTCCAAGCAGTTCAGCCCTCTATTCATGTTGCCTGCCTCAGTCATGCTGCAGGTTGTTGAGTTTGATGCACCTCTGATCTGATCATCCCTCAAGGTCTTTAACCAGAATGCTCTTCCCCAAGCAGCAGTGGGTCCATATCTTTGACAAAGTGAGTCTGGGTTGGATGCAGGGCAGGATGTCACCTGCAGAGGGAGAGAGCAGAAAGATGGAACTCCTGAAGGGACTTGAGGGAGCTGAACCAGGTCAGCATCATGTGTTGTATTTGTGGGTGCTATCTGGGAGGGGAGCTCAGGTTTGCACAGGAGGTGACAGACAAAATGCTGTTGGGTTTCCTGCGTGGGCAAAATTGTGGGGCTTCTTATATCCCAGAGCAGTCTGGGATCTGGCAGAGGAGCAGTGACCCACAGGAGACTGCCTGTGGGATGGCCTGGCTTCCGTAAGGCAGAGTCAGGAGTGAGCCTCATGTTCACTTAACAGGGGATAGACCTGAACCTCCAGCTCTTGTGGCTGCTGCTTGCAATGGCCACTCCCACCAGCTGCTGTTTCCCTGGCTGGGCACCAGCACTTGGAGCTGCCAGGAGGTGTTGGATGGCTGGGTTGCCTGAAGAGTGCTGCAGGGTGGCATCTAATGGTGCCTCAAAGAGCTGCAAGTCAGAGAGACAGGCCTGTGCACTGCATGAAGGCAGCTGCCAGGTATGGCTACATTTCTGATACCTATTTTTCAGTGTGCCTTTGTTTCTGACTGCACTAAACTCAAGGTATTGCTTGCTTCTCCCATTGGGCTCTATAGCTCAGTTCATGCCTTATGTTGCTCTGGCTTCTCTCTGAGCTCCTTTGCTCCTGGCAGTCCTTGGGCCCCCTTAACCCTGGTGGAATAGAGCAGACGTGCCTCAGGTAGCCATAAGGTAACCCCTTTTACCTCTGTGCTGTAGTCACGTGGCTCACCCTGTTCAGAACTTCTGCATCCCTCTTCCTGCCCCACTTTATAATTAAAATATCTTTTTTTTGAGGACTACCACTTTTCTTTTGGCCTTCCATGGAACTGCTGGAGGTTGTCCTGTCCCTATATGCCTTACTTATGATGGATTGTAACTTCTCCATTTGGCAATTAGACTCTTCTCACAGGTGATCCTCAGGAGCATGGGGGTTATGCACAGTCCCAGCAAGCACAACGATCATATACAGAGAGTCCTTGGGGCCAAATTCCATGTACTCAGTCCTTGAGGCTGTGGAACTGACTGAAGGCTGTCCCTGTTGGTTTTTACTTTGCGCTCTCTGTCCTTCTGAGACATTGAGTAGTATCCAGCTAAAGTATTTCAAGGACTGGAAGAAATCACATGAGAACTCCCTAGAAAGTGAGGTTGATGGCCCTGAAAAAAAGGGCTGCAGCTTGTCAATTTGCATTCTGCAGAAATTTGCATACTGCAGCAAATCTTGGTTTAGTGTCAGGGAAAAAAATGGCATTAACATTTAGATGTATGGAACTGCTCTCTCATACAGAGGAGAGAGTTTTCCAGACAGCCCTGATATTTAAGGAGCTTCCCTTACATCTTTTAACATCTCCTCTTGTTATCTTGCTAGATATAGGGATAGACAGATATAGATCATTTTCCTTTGTAACTCAACTACTGCTCGAGGTTCAGATATGGGCAGGAACAACCCATTCCTAGCATAGTTCTGTAATTACTTGTCACTCAACACTTCAGATATCCCTGCTCTCTTCTTGTCATAGTACTTAACAATTTCTCATCACAAAACTCCCTCAAACTTCACCCTAATTTCCCACTATGGCAGGAATTGAAGGTTTCCTTGTTTATTTCCCTGTTGGAAATGCAGCTGTACTGAAAAACCTCAGAGTGTTCTGGTTTGGAGAATGAGATGGAGCCCAGGTACTGTTAAGAGTGTGTAGCCTCATCAGAGGCAGGAGCGTCTGACTCTCAGTTGAATGTTCAGTCTGAGGCTGCTCGTAAGTGTCCTAGATTTGTTCCCAGTGGTGAAGGGAAGAAGTCAGTGTTCAGTCTGCTTACATTTTTTCCTTGGATGACTTTTTATAGAAGATCCGGTCATAAAAATACTTAGCCGCATACATACAGTGCATCATCAGCCTGTCTCACCTAGCTTGGGGAAGAGAAGAAAAAGAACACATGGACAAACGCAGACACAAGAGAAAGAGAAAATAAAATGGATACAAAGAACCCTGTTCATCAGGAACATTAGAAGTACCATTTGAAACTTGTAGTTTAAGCAAATCTTGGGTATAACTGCAGGTAAACGATCAGGCTTTGAAGGAGGGGATTCAAGGAAATCTTTATCTTATCCTCCAGCAGCAAATATTGCTGCTTTAAACCAAAATATTGCACGTTACCACATCTCTCCTATTTAAAGTAGCTTCACATATTTGAAATATGAGAATGGGAAAGCCCAGGAACCATGTGAATGCTCACAAGATACCAGCCATGAAATACCTCGGCATGCACTGAACTCTTCATGAAGAGACAGAGCAGACAAGCTCATTGTTTAATTTTCCTGGCTGTTACTCTTTGTGTCCAGGAGATGTCACTGAGAATCTGTAACAAATCAGTCTAACTGGGTACCAGCTGGTTGGAATTCCTGGTCCCTAGAGTGCAGCAGTCGGGGAAAATCTGACTGAATTTGCATGACAGCATATTCTTCACTGCTGGCTGCAGACAGTGTGGCTGGAATGCCCTGGGATCCAGCTGCTGTGCATCAGCACTTGGCATCACCCCAAGGCCAGCGTGGAGGTCAATGTGGAGACCATGGCTCTGCTCAGCATTTGAAACCCAATTCAGAGCAGCGTGAATGGTGGTATTCTTGCTTTGCATTTTGGCTGAGAGCCTTTTCAATCTCTGTAGGCCTGTTTTCTCCCTAGCAGGGTACGTTTAGTGGATGATCTCACTCAACTGAGTCATTTTCAGATGTAATTAAAGCGGTGATCAACCTTCAGAAAGGAAAATAGAGGCTAAAGGTAGTGTGCTGACAAAAGCACCATGATCTCAAGAAGGTGGGAGGATTGGACAGAGGCAGGTTCAGGACTAGGAGTGGACTGTCCACTCTACACACAAATAGCTTGGAGTTACTGGAGCACCTCTTTGCAGTGACCACCAACACAGCAGCAGGAGAAACTGGTTTGTGGCACCAGCTGTGGTTATCAGCAGGGAAAGGCAAGGAGCAGCCTGGAAACACGGTTTATGTGTGTGGATTTAGAGGGTACATTCGAGGAATGGGAACTTCTTTTTTTTTCCCCACTGAATCTCTGTTTCCTCCCATGCTCCTAATGGGATAATTCATTGGATATTTTCCTTGAGGAAGGTAATTTACTGTCTCCCTCTCACAGCTCCCCCTTCACTAAAGGGAAGCCTATGACATGGCTATTCCATGGGCAAGAACCTTCCGTGGGTGATAAATGATGAGAAAATCTCTGTGTGCTGCAGGACTACCCTCGGTATTGGGTTGTAGAGAATTCCAGAGTCTGATGCAAAAAATGGGTTTACATAAAGATTGCAGAGAATGGAGAAAGATTTGGGGGAAAGAATGTCCTTAATGTCCTATCTAAGGAGAACTAAGCAACAAGATACTTGTAACAAATGCTTTGTCTCATCGTGTTCCTTTATGTGTTTGTGCCTCATTAGTCAGCTCTGAGTCCAAGCTGGTGAGAAAACCTCTCAACTTCTGTGTGGTTGGAGCAATGCCCAGATTTATTAGCAGAACCAAGTTAGGATTGTGCTGTGCACTACCACAGGTCCTAGAGCTGAGCATCATGTCAGGAGAACTGTAAAGGCTGCTTGGTTATGAGGGACTTGGCTCCATGTTTCCTATAGCTCTACCTGAGTTTGGATCAGGGAATCCCTCAGAAAGGGACTCCTCTTGACCTTATTGCTTATGACCCTCCTGTCCTGTTTAGTAGAGGTTTGATGCATATAAACAAGACAAGAGCAAAGTTCATTAATTCCTCTATGCACTTTGAGTGTCTTCTTGTTAAAGAAAGACCTAAGACTGGGTTGGTCCCAGGCCTGTGTCAGGGGTTATATGTGTGTATTCAAAGCTTCTGTGCTTGGTTTCATTTCCTTTAGTATCTAGAAGGAATCGGAGAATGCTGTACCTATACATGGAAAAATGTTTTAATATTATCACAATGAGTTGCTTGGAAATGAATAACAAAGAACCAAAAAAAGGACTTAATCAGAATTGTGAAGAAGGTTCCTGAAAAAGCTGAGAATAAACAGAGGCTAGAATCTCAGCTGGAGTAAACTGAGGTAATGAAACTACAGTGAGTTATAATATCAAATAGGAAGCTGATTCATGTTTACTGGATGTGGATATTTTACAAGGAGGAATATACCATGTTTTCCATTTGAGTAGTGACTAGTCTGTCAAGGCATAAAATCGCCCTCTAAACTTTACAACCTCTCTTTTGCAGGAGGAAGAGGGAAGGATGGAGCACCCATTATAACCTTTCCAGAATTTGCAGGATTCAGTGAAATACCGGATGAAGATTTTCTGAACGTGGTCACATATCTAACCAGCATTCCCAGGTGAGGATCAGCACAAGAGTCTGTTGGTGTCCTAGAGAGTTTTACTCGCCCAGTGGCTCGCTGCTTTTAGTGATGCTACCAGGTTGTACCAGTGACCCTGCAACTACCCAGTCATTAGGAAACCTCCCTGAAGTACAGGGGGCCCGGGGAACCATTTACATCATTTGCATTGGAAAGAAAGCTTCACACAGGGCAGGTTGAGCTGGGTGGGAGAGGTAGAGGTGAAGAGCAGAAAAAAAGATGGTAGATCACAATGGAGCTGAGGGGCTGTTTGTCAAAACCCTCAGGGGAACTGGGTGTAACAAGGGAAGGATTGCATCTGGAAGAAGACAGACTGACATGGGTCCTGTGACTGCTCATTCTCTGAGTGCATCTTTCTGTGCAGCTTTCCCTTTTCTGAGAAAGCAAGTGAGGTGCCCCGTTGACAGGATTCTGGCAAGCACCATGTGCATTCCGATGCTTCGTTTCCTTGGAGATTGCTCCACAGCTAGGATGTTTTCCTTGTTCTTTGCCTGCAGTTGTGCAAGGGTAGTGAAACAAGCTGACTTCCCCTACTCTGAGGATCTGTGCTGAGGCATGGCTGCTGAATTACTTCTTGTTTATCTAACAGACCTTAATATTTTTTCAGTCCCCTGATCCTGTCTCTGAACCATGGCTGCTTGTGCTAGTTAGAAGCAAGCAAGGATTTATTATTTCCTGTGGTTTTGTGTAAAAAGGTGCTTAGAGGATCTTAGGGGAAAATGCGCTCCTTCAAGTTTGAGTGAGAAGTTTTGCAGCTCCACCTACACATATTCCCCGTACTGAGTTGCCAAAGCAAGCTGAGAGAAACCACACACTGTGAATCTAACAGCTTCATTGTTTCACTCTGCTCTGCGGGGCTTTTGTTCTGCAGGAGAAACTCTGTCTTGAGTATGTCTCCACTAGCTTCAGGACTGGGAGGGTGACCAGCTGTAGGGGTCATAAAACAGCAATAGTAGCTGAGAAAAACATAAGACTAGTTTTTCAGTTCTTTTTAGTTGGTATGCTGGGGGGTGATTCCCAGTAAAGTTGTCACATGTTGGAGAACTAGCACGTTACAGTGTCAACATGATAGACAGAAATGCTTCTTCAGCCTGTGTGAAACCCAAAAGTACAGATGGGTTCAAAAGAAATTAGCCAAATTCATGAAGGATTGTTCCATCAAAGACAGCTGAACACAATGGCTCAGATGCAAACTCTGAAGAAATCCATTTATTCCTTAATGCTGGGACTTGGGAGAATATACCAAGAGAAGTATTGTCCTTCTCATATTCCTACTGCCTTTGTCTCAGTAGCCACTATCTACCAACACTGGAGTCAGGGTATTGGGCTGGATGGATCTTTGCTTTGATTCAGTTTCAGTTCTGTGTTTTCTCTTCCCCTGAGAAACCCCAGAGCAATATGCAAAGAATGGTGAATTGAGTTTCAAAGCTTTGTAGGTCAGGAGAGCTGCAATATGCCCATTTTACAGATGATGAGTTATGTGTAAGTAATATCTCACACTACAGACAGGCTCACCAAAACCTGTGTTGTGTAAGTCACTGCTCAGTTTGCTTTCAGTGACTCATTAAAGGTCAGTGACTGGGGTTTGAAGGTACATTTTCTGCATGCCAGCACACTGGTTTAACTCTTGGGTGTCAATCATAGATCACACTGCAGGAATATGAGTTTTCTGTGGAGTTTTCTAGTCCTTGTTGCAGTGCTTTTAGAAAGATTGACCACATTTCTTGAGTCACTATTTGAAACTTCTCACCCTATATGTAGATGGTGAGGGACAAAGTTGTTGATTTAGAAGGGAAAGAACCTGAGCAGCAACTTTGGTTATGTGATTTATGACATAACTACATGAAGCACTATCTTAATATGTCATAAGTAGTGGACTTGTTTGGGTGCAGCAGAGCCTTGTTAATCTGCAGCTGGCAGGTCCATGCGCACAGAGTGTCTGTGCCATGCATGTCAGCAAGCAGTAAAGGGACTGAATTGTTACTTTCATCAGCCCTACTGCACTATATACTGCTGTGTGGATTATAACAGCATTCCTGTGCACATTGTTTGACTGCCAGTTGTTCACCTTTTACTTCAATTTTCAAGAAAGATGAGAAGGTACCAAATGAAGTGACTAAGAGTAGAGAATAGTCTCTAACTCCTCTGGAGTTACAAAGGGTATGGCCATGAATCAGGTAAGATAAGGTAGTTTGTAAAGCAGTTCACCCTGCTTATCATAGAAAGTACTTCCATCTCCAGAGCTTAGTGAACCAGAGAAATCAGCACACCATTTTCCAGGCAAATGTAGAGAAAATATCAGTGTCTGATTCTGAATATCCTGTAGAAAAAGGCTCATGCTAGCTGTGGAGTTGAGCTCTGTGGTTGCAGATAACATCACTCAGCGTTAGTAACCAGGTCCCTCTGGAATGATTAATCTTACATGCTAATATGACAGAAGATATCTACTTAACATGGATCAACTCCTTTGAGGAACAGGTGCCCTTCTCTCCTCCCAAAAGAGGTCAAGAAGTTCAACATCTCCTGGCCTCCTCAAGTCAGTGTTCAAGGGCTAACCCGAATTCAGAGCTGAAGATAATACAGCTCTGCTGATTGCACATATTTCATTCAGGGAAAGGGAACCTCTCTGCCAGACATCTGTAGATCTGGGCAAATGTGCCAGAATTTATTTTGGAGGTAAGCTTGATGTTTGTCTGCTGTTCAGGATTGTCTTCAAATCCTTCTTTTCGGAGTACTGGAGAAACCCCAATGCATTTTCACAAGAGATGTTACACTGAGAAAACAGTGATAGAATTTGAGTGTCTGTGTTTTTAAACAAACTCTCTTCCTCTGGGGACACACGTAAGTGGGGTTTCTCAGCTGTACATCACTTGTGCTGATGCTTCCATCTTGGCTAGGCCTTTTCCCATGGCTGTTTGCCTGCATCTAGTCCTCAGTGCCAAATGACATTCAGACCTTGGTATGGCCTTTCAGCATGCTGACTGAAATATGATCACTTGCTGACACTCTCTCTGTTTCCCTGGCTAAATTTAGGACCTAAATCAATCCTATCTAGTCTAAAAAAAAAGAAAAAAGACCCACCAAACCACCCCCCCCAAAAACCCACAACCCCCCACCCCCCCAAAAAAAAAAAAAAAGAAACCAACCAACCAACCAAAAAAACACCCCCCCAACAAACAAACATAATAAATGAAAAACCAAGTATACAAATACCATCAGCTTATCTCAGTGACAACAATTGATACTATCCTGAACATCATTTGAACATGTATTACACAAGCAAATGAGGAAAATGATGCATGGCTTTGTGCTTGTTTAGATTTCCCAAACTATCAGCAACTTTACCCCAACCTCCTCTGTTTGAGATGTAACCAGAATTCCTGGCACCCCACCTATAATGCAGCAGCCTCAGCTGTCAAGGCAGAGTGAAAAGGGTGACCTGATCTGTGTGACTCCATCAGGCAGGACAGGCACCCTGTCCACAGAGGTGCTACCTGGGGGTCTGGGGGCTGAGGCTGATTTTCTCAGGCCTTTCCTGCCGACCGCACTTCCAAAGCAAATTTTGGTTCCAATCAGCAGAAGCAGTTTGATAAATCCAGTGCAGACTTTTGGGTTGGTTAGGAAGACCCCAGGCCGAGAATTTTGTGTTTAGTTTCTTACCCTTTCAGTAGCAATCTGCAACACACACACAGTCTTTGTTGCCTTCATCTGAACCTTTTCTTCCTGACACATACATACTATGCTGGTGATTTTTTTGCTTGAAATATTTGTCAGGCTACTGAAGGATATGCATACAGTTGTGCATATGTGGGAGGAGAAACAGATGAAGTCTTCTCCTTGTGCTGAAGGGACACTGCAGCAAACCACATTTTCTGTTCTCTGCGTAGAGAACTGCATGTTGCACTACTGAAGAGGAAAGGACATGTACTATCACTGAATTTTGTAATCCCCAGAGGATGCTGTAAAAATACTGAACTGGGAAATTTGCTGTGTTTTCCAGTAAGAATTATTGGGAAGATTCACATGGCATCCCAGGTTTGCCAGAGAATTTGGCTTTCAGGTTGCTCTTCTTGGTCCAGCAGAGTTGCAGCAGGAGTTCAGAGTTGCTAACATTGGTGGTCTTAGTGGATTATTGATATAAGTTTGGACAAAATGAACCCATGAAAAATCCTGGGTTGCTCCTTGTATGGATAATGGAAAAGGGATCAAGGAAGTGTTTTAATAATTTTTAATTTTTTTTTTTTTAATCCATGGTTAGATGTTTGATTGCAGTATATCCTTTGATTATGACATTTATACTCTTCCCACTTGCCTCTGGTTTGTTCTGAGGTGACTGAGCCATCTCCCTCCAATGAAGTTTCTGGACACTTTTCTCAGTGTGTACTGCTGAGGACTTCTCCCCAGTGCTGAATGCTCTTGGAAGGAAGAGAGTGGAGCAGTCACACTGAAACCCTGGGCTCCAAAGTGAGATTTTTGAGAGAGAAAGAGAGGATGAGGTATTAATGAGGTCGACATAGGTGGGATCGAGCACCAAATCAGTGCCTCCTAGATCCTCCTTGAAAAGCACTGAGAAGGAGCAGGAACTGTTATCCTAGACAATATGTTAAAAGGATAGTTTTGAATGACTTGCAACCCTAGAACGAGTTTGTGATTGGCAAGATAGAAGTCTTCAATTTCTGCTTTGCCTACCAGAATTCCTGGGGCTTTTGTACACAGCAAGGTGGTAACAGCCAGGGGATATTGACCCCCAGGAGCTCAGTGCACCTGTCAGATGTCAGCATAGCTGGAGAATGAAAACTGAAGTGAGGTGTCTAATAGCTTGAATTATTTTGCAAAGAAAACAGGATCTGAGGTTTTTGTCTTCAATACAGCACAGTGCAATTTGTGATCCTGAACGATTCATGTCACCTCGACTGGCAGTGGAGTAGCACAGCAGCTGAGAGATTTAGCAGATAAAATATTCATGTTTTGTGTTAGCTGCTAGCCTTACGCTGGAAAGAGAAAATTTGCTGGCTTTCCTTTTTGTGTGAATTTCAGCCAAATATTCATTCTTTCCACTGTATGTTGTTTTCATAATGTGCTCAGAGGGTGATCTGAAGGAGGCTGTGTTTTGCTGCAGTAACTCTTCCTTGGAATGGGAGTCTCTCTGTGTAACCCTGCATACCTATTTCATCTGTTTTGCAGTCTGGAGGCTGCCAGCATCGGATTCATCATCATCATAGACAGACGACGGGACAAATGGAGCGCAGTCAAGGCATCCCTGACACGCATAGCAGTAAGTGCTTGTTTTTGTTATTTATCTTCTGGAATTTAAAATCATCTGCTGAACCTTCAGCACATGATATAGTCTCCTGCGCTCATTTTAAGCTCCCATTTTCTGGCCGTGGATGCAGACTCTCCCCTGCCCTGAAGCTCAGGAGTGTTAAGTAAGAGAGGGAGGAAGCTGCAAGAACAAATTACACAGCCTTGTTTACTGCTGAATTAGGACAAATTCCTTATTTTCTGGCTTGACTGCAATCTAAATTCTAGTAATTGGTTCCTAGAAGAGTATGAGGTACCCTTTTGTGCCCTGAGGAGGAATTGATGTGGCCTGCTTATGAAAGAAACAGATCTCAAGGGACTTGTGTTTGCATGGTAGTAAATGATCTCCGTCAGAAACTCTTAATAGCTTATTATATTACATTTGCAAAAGTCAGAGCTGGGCGCTGCTTTTCAGTGCTAAGGAAAGCAGCTGCATTTATACATCTATTACCAGGAACGTGTGCTGTGTGAGGAGAAAGCACTTGTACACAGAGGTGCAGGATGAAGGGATGACAAAGGCAAATTTAAGTTCTTTCGAGGTATTTAGGAAGAATTGTTTTTTATTCTCAGTTTTTTTATTTGCCCTCTTTGAGTAATTATTCTTTTTTTATGCTTGATGAGCTCACAGGAGTGTGTGAAGAGATGTAGGCTGGGTGTTGCAGGCAGGGCCGTGTCTTATGAATGTGTTGAGTGTCTGTGTGAAAATATGTGAGGTTAAACCCTTCAAAACCCTTCGCAGAATGAGAAGGTAGGTCAGCTTGGGGAATTCATCTGTGCCACCAGCTTCCTTCACCACATCAGATGTGGGCAGCCAGCTTTGCCCTCTAGTGGCTGCAGCCTAAAAAATTGGGAAAACCTATGGAGTGGTGGTGCGAAGGGGCTTGGTAGGGTTCGAATCTGAGGGAGAAAGGCCCTTGTCAGGAGCTTTGCAGCTCCGTGATAAATCCACATCAGAAAACAATGTGTGGCTGGGCAGTAAAATCCATGGGCCACTCTTCCTTGCTGGCTTTGGAGACAGTGACAATGGGCACATGCAGAAGGGACCAGCTGATATAATGAGCAGCTGGACTGAGCAAGATACCTGCTTTGCCCTGTTTAGGAAACACTTGGCTGAAAATTCCCTAACAAGGCAGAGTTGTGCCTTCTAAAAGTTCTGTATTTCTTGTAGGGAGCATTTCCAGGAAACCTGCAGCTGGTGTTTGTCCTGAGACCCTCCCGCTTTATCCAAAGGGCGATCGCTGACATTGGCATTAAACTCTATCGAGATGACTTTAAAATGAAGGTACCGGTAAGCATGCATTTTTGTCCATGCGTTTCCTATATCTCCATATCTGCAGTTCTTGGGTGTCAGCAATTTCTCATAACCCAGTAACTGAAATATGATTGTAAGTGGCATCTGGGGACTTTCATCTGGGTCTGTATGGTAATACCTGTATGGTAATGCCAAAATGTTAATTAGCAGTGGATGCTTCACAGTACTGAATGGACATGTTCCCACGTGGAAGGTCAGTCTAGCTATAAAATGTGACTCAGTTTTTAAATATTGACATTTTAACTCAGTGGAGCTGTTCCTCTGAGGTAGGCAGAGGTAGATCTCATTCCGGTCACAAACATAAGTATTCAGGACTACAGAGCAACGAAAGGCTGGGGTTGAATTCTGCACTATTTTATGGATTATCCATGGGACTGCTGACTTTGTTAAGTGCTTCCATAGCATATCCTATTCTGAATGCCTTGTATGATCCCCATGCCCACAAGATTCAAAAAGTTTGCTTTCTTTTTGTGTTCACTTGGCATATGCAATAGATTGATGAGACTGTGCTTAGAAGAAGGTTATCAATCCTGAAAGAGTTTCAGTCTTAGGTTATTCTTTGAGAGCTCTTTTGGGAGTTGTTCCTAGCTGCATGTTTGCATGTGGTTTCAAGTATAAAAGGACTTGAATTATGATTATTGATGGTATTTCATCCTGGACCAGACTTATACTGGGTTCCATAATGACTTTTCTGTAGGGATTTCATATGACTCTTTTGGATTTTACTTATGGTTTTATATTGTTTTGCAAAAAGACTCATAGCTCTCCACCAACAAATTCTAGCTGTGTCAATACCAAGTTTGAAGTTCAGGTGTTTAAGAGACCTTCTGCTTCTTCTGAAGTGAGAGGCAGCAACCTATTTATTACAGTGCATACAGAAAAGGAACCATGAATAGGCATTTGGTTAATGTGCATTAAACTGTAACATTTACTGTAGTTTGTCAAGCACGGGTTTTTGGTAGAATGCAAAAGTACTGAAAAATATATCTTTGAATCCAAACTAAAATATCTTATAGTACTTTAAGAAATGGATGTTCCTATATTTAATAAGCCATGATCTGTTACTATAGCAACTATTGTAGCAGCAACTGCAGCCCAGAAAGGGCAACCTCATCAAGGATTAGCATTTTCCAACAATTCAGCATCTTTCTACGCTTTCAGCAATTTATTTGATGAAAGTGTTGCATTTCAAATCCAACTTAGAAGAGACGGAAGTTGGAAGGGAGGTTAATTCTAAGCAGAGGTCAAGCACTACATTAAGTATGAAATAGTAATTTATCTTTCTTACTGGCAAGAAAATCAAGATATGAGTTTAATTTGCTGTTATCTTGGATATTCAGATTTTGAGACATCCTGAGTATGTCCACAGAGCTCCTAGAGAGTAGCCTTACAAAAACTAAGAGCATGACACACTTGCTGCTGGATCTGCCTGCCTCCTGCCCAGATATGTGCAGACAGCCTGTCAGATTTACGTACAGACTGCCCACGCATGCCTGATGCTATTCTAAGTTGCTCAGGGTTGTGCTAAAGGTGTTCGGAGTTCCTGGGGTCTGCCATGCTCTCTGGAGGGACCTTTCACCTGTATTTGCTGCCCCATCCTAAAAATACCACCTGGGCATGCCCCTGTGTACCTGTGTTTCAGAGGGGGGAGCTTTTAGGGATCAGTGCTTATCTTCAACATCACCATCATCTTCTAAATTGTTTGCAGGTTGTGTGTGGTGTGAGTTTGGCACTGTGGTAACATTAATGTCATGACTGGGCCATGGATGGGTGGTATTTCCTATCACAACTGTAAGGTAGTCAGGAGCAAGACATGAGCATTCAAAAGGAGCTTCAAGAACGTTGTGTGCATTTGTCAAAAAAACATTAGTTTAATTGTTTATCTGACCTATCAAACTGCAAATATGTTCAGTAAAATAAATTTGCTCGGTTAAATCAACACTGGATTGAGTAGGAGCCAGAAGATCAAACAGGAGCTGGAAATAAAGGCTGAAATAACAAACCAGACACAATAAGGAAGTGTGGATTTATATCACATTGGCATACTAATGTGCTTCATAAAACCTCATAAGGTAAATCTTTATTGGGATAGTGATTTGATTAAATATCCTTATCCAGGAGCAAGATAAAGAAATATGGGAGACACACCAGGATTCATCTGAGATTAAATTCTGGGAATTCAAAAGAAACACACAGAGGTTTATCTAAGGAACCTCCCATCATAGGAAATGAATTAAAGCATCCTCACAGCATACACAAAAGGCTGAACAATCTGTCCATAGCAGGGACTTCTTTGACCTTTGTAGGTTGTGACTTCTTTCAGGTGTCCTAACCCATCATGAAGCAGCCTCACCACAGCTCTGTGTTCTGCACTGACCTGCCCGTGCAGACCCTTCTCTCCTAAACTGCTGCTCCCCTGCAATCTCAGCTTACTGACCATGACTGTCTTTAGGCTGGCAAGCAGCATGGGAGATGCCAATGCTCTGTCAGATGGATGCTGGATTGCTCCTAGGCTTTCTCCTGCAGAAATGCCTGCAGAGTGAAGACCCTGTGCCCTGTTGGGCAATGTTAGCCAGCAATATTAATAGGTTTGCTTTGTGGCTCATGCTGAGAATATCAGATTAAAGCAAACACAAAATTCTTCTAAAAAAGGGAAGTGCACGATGGTGTTCCTCTGTAGTTTTAGTGAAGTGTGAAGTTTAAAAAGATTTCCAACTTGTCAGCAACATCTCTGGTGGAGAAGAACTACAAAGCAATTGAAACTTACTTTCTCAAATGTGATTTGCAATTCAGTAGTACATAGACTTCATGTTCCAGTTTGAGGCCCCTTCAAGATGATGCAGCTTTTTGAGTCTTCTGGCTTTGATCATAACAGTGTTTCGTAACACATTCAGGTAACAGTTTTTCCTCTGGCTTTGGCCGAGGTACTTTATTCACCAGCAAGGTTTCCTGGCTTCTGTGTTTAGAGACAGGGTTCAAGGCAAAGATGAACTGCTGGAAGTGAAAAAGAACTGAGTGGGGCCCTACTTGAGAACATTCAGCCTGTACAGGTCCATGGGGCCAGATGCATCTTCCACTACATTCTTGTATCCAAGTTAGGTTAAAGTCTGGATGGATGGACAACTACGTGTGGGTTTAAAAACTAGTTTCATGTTGAGCTCAGAGGGTAATGATGAGGCTCATATTCTACCTGGAAGTGGGCAACAAATGGAGTGTTGCAGTGATTCCTGCTGGCACCTGCCCTGTGTAACATCTTTATCAATGACATGGAAGAGGCAACAGGCTGCACTGTCATCAAGTGTGCAGGTGACACTAAACTGGGAGGAGCAGTTGATACATTCCAAGACAGAGCTACTGGAACAGAAGCTCAACGAATGGGCTGACCAGGATATTATGAAGTACAAAAGGGACAAAGCAAATTCCTGCATCTGGGAAGGACTTCTTCCTCAAGAAAGAAGAGCCCGTGTTCTTCCCTCCCAGCAACACAACAGTGTTGTGTTGTTGACAACAATGCAGACTGTAGCCTGACTATCTGGGGAGCATCTCTGCAGAAAAGGACCTGGGAACTCGGTAGACAGTGAGCTGTACATGAGCCAGAGTGTGCCCTGGCAGCAAAGGAAGCCATCAGCACTAACAGGGGCAGTATGAACAGGAGCAGAGCCAGCAGCTTGACACAAGCACTTATCCCCCTTCACTTGGCTCTCATTAGATCACACTGAGATACCCTGTCCAGTTTTGGTTCCCCCAGTAAAAGCAAAATAATAATCTGGAGTGAGATCAACAGATCAAGAAGGTCAGAGTTTGGAGCATGTGCTCTATAAGAAGATGCTGAGGGAACTGGGCTTGTCTAACTTGGAGAAGGGAAGGCTTGGCAGGGTTAATATGACAAACCAGCAGCTTTCCAGTCCCTCCCAGAAGGTCACTGAGAGCACAGAGCCAGGCTGGACATGACAGTAGGACAAGAAATAACCGACATAAAGTGAAAAAAGGGCAGTTCTGACCACAAAGATAATCAGGCAGCAGACCAGACTGCCCAAAGAGGTTGTACAGTCTCAATCCTTAGATGTTTTTAAATCTCAGGTGGATAAAGCCTTGAGCAACCTGGTTTGATCTCACAGCTGACCCAGCTTTGAGAAAGAAGTTGGACTAGAGATCTCAGGTTCATGCCAGCCTGAATTATTCTAGCATGATTCTATAACAAGGATCAGCTAAAAACCTGTTCAGGTTTGTTCTCAAGGCTTTTCCTAGAGCATTATCAGCCTAGAATATACATCCTCTTGTCTCCATGCATCTTCACTCATCTAATTATTCAGAGTGTTTGCCAGTGTATGTACCAGGCTCCCTTGGAGCCTGCTGACAGGCAGAGCCAGGTAGCCTTTCTTTAAACAGCAGAGCCAATTGACATGTTTGACTTATTTTAAAGTCCAAGGCTTAAAATTCCTAGTAATTCGTGCTCAACATCTTGTTCTTCTGTTGCTGAAATCATAGCATATTTTCTAGCTGTTAGAACAACAATACATGTGTTTTATTTGCATAACCATTTGTGTTGGCAAATTTACCATGGTAATGCTGCTAATCTGAAGCTGACTGCAGATCTCTTTTGGCTTTCATTAAGCAAGCCTAGTGGTAAAGAGACTCTTTAAAGTAAGAAAATGAATTTAGGTTTGTCTCTACTTTCTCTTTCATCACAATTTTAAATTGAATAATGCCAGTGAACTCAGTGGACATACAGTGCCAAAAAAGACGATTATAAGACTGAAAGGCAAATCTTGTTCCCAATGGTTTCATTTCAGCACTTGCCTGGATCAAGTGCTTGGTTTTAAGGAAGCTGTTTTAACTTGCCTATGCCTTCATTTCTCTGTAAACAACAGTTATCTAGAGAATAAATTATTTGAAGGAAGTTTGTGTGAACATTATCAATACCCTACTTTTGCTCTTAAAGCATGTGCAAAATGACTCAGCCTAGGAAGGAGCAAGATTATGTCAAACTATGGTTAGCTCAAGAATGGCCATGTACACATTAAGAAGGAAAAATCCAATGAAAATAAACTGTAGCCATTGCATGAGCAAATACATACATTGACAGCCTGTGGTGGAACAGCAGCATTCATACATGTTAAGGCAAACCCAGATCCTAGGAACAATGGTTGAAAGGGCTCATTATTTCTCTCAGTCCAGTGTGTTTGGATTCATTTCAGATCATCATGTTAAACTCTGTCTCTGATCTGCATGGTTATATTGACAAAAGTCAGCTGACCCGGGAGCTGGGAGGAACTCTGGAGTACGGCCACAGCCAGTGGATCCATCACCGAACCGTGAGTGTTGATGCTGTTCCTCACTTGTCTAACCACAACTGTCCAGGTGACCAATGCAGAGCAACCATTAAGTAGTAACTCTTCAGCTGCATTTCAGCCTGCTGCTTCTACTGGGGACTCATGGAAGGAGGAAATCCAGGACTCAAATAGAGAAAGGCAAATTCCCAAAGGTTTGCAATAGCAGCACTAATCTGAATCTCACTGTGTTCCTGGCCTGGGGCTGAACACTGTCACGGTATTTGTACTCAGCAAGGCCCGTTGGCATGCGCTCTTGGCTTTTGAATAATTGATGGGACTCATGGGCCTTCAGCTCATGATTGAAGTTCAACATAGGCTTTAGCACTTTACTGATTCAGAGGTCAAAATTCTTACTTTAATGATTAATTTTGTCCCTGCTTTTAAGAGAATAGAAACACTAGATTTTATTTTACCTTGTTTTCATTTCTGTGCTATGTAAGCATGCAGTCCAGCTGGCTCATATTTTGGGTAACTGAAGAACAGTTTTAAGTAGGAAGACAGAAAGGGTTTTTATTCTATTGAGGAAACTTGTACAGGTTTGATTGTTTGTTCCCTTTTTGGGCTGGTTAATGCATTTCAGTGTCTGCTTCAAAACAATGTAAACAACTCATTTTGGTGCCCAGAAAAGGTAACAGTTCATAAAAACAGACTCTAAACTCTGTCACATTAGCAGCTAAAATATTGTCTCATCCTTCCTAAGCAAAAATGGGCTAAGCTGGGTCGTGATCCTGCAAAAGTAATTTCACAGAGACTCTATGCAGTGTTTCCATCTGTCTTTGTGGGTCTACTTGCAAGACTGGTGTGTTAGAGCTCACATCTAATGTGAGCCCCAATATTTTGCAAAGTTCTGAGCAGCCCTGGGTTTTAGTCTGTTGCAGCTGATGGACAGGTTACATCTAACATTCGTAAAAAGAGCTTTTCTGAGGTAACTTTAAGTCAAGTCACTTTTGTCACTTTCTTGATATAATTTTTTTGTGCTTTTCTGTCCTTATAAAATTAAATTTTACTCTCCTTGAAAACCACCAAATATTTCAGGCTTCTAAATATGGAAACACAGAATTTCAATTCCCTCTGGCAGTGATTTTCTACATTTATAGCTGTGTTGACTGCAGTGAGGATAGGACTGAGATAGGTGAGCAGGCTTATGTGTTAAAAGTGTCAAAAATATGAAACTGTCCTTGCAGGAGGGAGGAGCGTTAAGAAATGAATCATCTGTATGAGCTTTCAAACAGCTAAAGGCTTGGAAATATGAGGGAGAGGAGCAAAGAGAGGCACAAGAAAGGCTGTATCATTTATTAATGACAGGAGTTTACATAAAGCAATAATATATAGTTGGTTAAAATATGCAAATAAAAGTGAGCCAAGATTTGAGGGGAGTGGGGCTATGGAGTCCACAGAGGTTTGGATTAAATTTGTCTGAAAAACTTTTACCAAGCACAGAGACTTGGGAAAAAAAAACCATAACAAACCACAGATATAACTTAGGTACATGAAACAATTTATTAGACACGTGCACAGGAGAGGGTGGGGGCAAGCATGCTATTTAGTGAAACTCTGATAAGCTCCTGGTGAGTGGTGGTCAACTAAGGAATATTTAGATAAGAGGTTGTCATCAGTGACGTCTCAGCCTCTACTGCGCCTTGAAACAACCTGACTTTGAGTCTTGCTGAGGTATGGTCTTCCTGTCCTTTGCTGCATTTCTCAGTGTTCTCATATCTCGTCCTGTCAGTGCTTTTTTTCTGAAACAGTTTTAAACCGTGGCTAAGTGGTGGTGACTCAGTGATCTCCCTGCATCGTTCACAGTTTCTGCTTTCTTATCTTGGCTGGCAGGGGCCTGTGAGCTTTTTTGCCCACAGAATACATTTTTGGGCTTTCGGGAAATTGGTTGTGTCTGTGTGGCAGTCAGAAGTGTGACATTTGAGCCAACTCTAATCCAGTAGTTCCAGTGCTGAGAACAGCAGGCTACAGCTGCTGGGCACTCACCCAGAGCATATGTGGGTCTGTACTGCTTGTGTTGAAAGCAGGCATGAATTTATGGGGGAAAAGGGAAGGAGGCTACAGACTGTGCAGGCATTGCTTCATCTGGGGCATGTTTCAGGTCACATATGTGGACTGTACCTTTTGAATGATGCTCTACCTCCAGTTTGTTTTTCATGGAGCACACGGCAAAATTTTACTGTCATAGTTGCAGATAAGGAATTCCCATCATTGCTGGAGAAGGGAATGCAACATGTAACAATAGCATTTTCCTGGATGTAAAAACATCCCTGGTGCTGCTGACTGACTCAAACCATTGAGTGGGTTAGATCAAAAAGTGCAAAAAATAAAGAGATACACAGAACAATACCCTCCCCTCAAAAAAAAAAAAAAAAAAAGGGGCATGATCATGAAAAAACATTCCACGCAGTTACTTGCTACAAGATAAAAGGTTTTAATCACATCTCACAGGTCTGAACAATATATTCTCAGAAGGCAGCATTGTTTTTAAGCCTTCCTCTTTTGCCCTTTCTTCGTTAAAGCCACAGATTTCTGACAAGTTTTGTGTTGGTACACCCAAGTGATAAAACATGCTCCAGTGAATCTATGCATTTTAACTGTGTTTGCTGTAACTTGTTCCTGTAGTTGTGTACTAACATGAACAGATGGGAGGGAGTGACTAGAATGCATCTAGTACAGATAGGCAGGACGGAGATGCACATTTTCAGAAGTCGGGGGAAGGCAGATTACTGCTGAGTGAACAATGGCTGTATAAATATAAACATAAAAAGACTTTGCCCTATATACTTTAGGAGTGCCTTCAACTTAAATAAAGCCTTCATTAAAATTTTAAACACAGTAGAATTTCCCAGCAAGGATGGGCAGAGGATCTGAAGTTCCAGGCCTGGCTTTGAAGCTGATGTCCTCTGTGGTTTCATTATATCCTCTAAACTATGGGAGTTCCCAGTTGGCTCATGGAGATGACAATAACTTGTGACACGGGATTCAATTTGTGACTTTTAGCATATCCACCCCAAAAAAGGCAACATGACTGGCTTTACAGGCGTGTAATACTTGCAGTGCTGTTTGCCTGAAGGACTGAATGTTGTTAAAGGGCTGTTGTTAAAGCTTGTGACTTAATGCTCTTGTTTTTTTCAGGCTATTGAAAACTTTGCAATGACAGTAAAAACAACAGCACAGATGCTACAGACCTTTGGAACAGACTTAGCAGAGACTGAACTTCCCAACGATGTTCAGTGCACAGAGGAGCTCCTCTCCACACACACCGACCACCACGACAAGCTCAAGGTGATTGTTGTCTTCTCATGGTACAGCACAGTAGTACATAATTTGTGACTTAACAAAAGTTTCTGCCATCACTTGGGAGTCCATTGCCTGAAAACCACAGAGGAGGACAGAAACCTGGGGGTTCATTTGATTCAGCTGTCGAAAAAGACATTTTACAGCTTCAAGAGTGACAGAACAGGGAAATGTCACTTCTAACGTATGAGGGGATGTGATAGAATCACATCTGGAATAGCATGGGCTCCTGATGAAGAGTTCATCAGAAAGGATGAACTGGAGCAGATAGAGACAACTGTGAGGATAATCAGGAATAGACAGAATGATCTAACTAGGTAATGACAGTGATTTTATTTTAAAAAAAAAACCAAACTTTGGGGCAAGTTTAACTTTGCAGAATTAAGAATCAGGAGAAAATATTACTGCTGTCAACAAATACGTTAGGTTAAACACAAGAGAAAAAATACTACTTAAGCTATATTAGCACAACAACAAGTTTTATGGAAGAATGTGCAGTAATGTGGGGATTCATCAGCTGCCATGACAATGTTTCAGCCTCATTGCCCTTTTCCTTATGTGTCTTTCATGCTGGGAAGACTTTTCTTCTATGGATGACTCCTTATATCTGTTGTACTGTGGCTCAGCATGTCACAATGTTGTTTAAGGAAATTCCATTAAGAAGTGCAACGTGTCAGCACAGGCTCTCAGCTCACTGAACGATCTGCAGCACACATTCAATCTGTGGTAGAATAATTTATTCTGCAATAAATTTCTGCCTGGTCAGAAATGCAGGCTGCTCAGAAATTGTACTATTTCTCAAAAATAGATCTACTATTCAAAGTGAACAGATTTAGTCTCTGCATTTACTAGGAAAACGTATCACCTTTGGTAAGCATTTATATTTTATTTGAAATATTTAGTACCTATGAAAGAATCCTCCCATAGCATCTACTGTGTTGTCCATCTAGGAGATGTGAGTGTTGTTAGAAGTACATACAATTTGTTTTCTGGCTTGTTCTTTTCCCCCTCAGGATGAGCTGAAACTGGCAGTGAAGCAGGGGGCCACCCTGCTGACATGCATTCGGGAGCCAGTCACCCGAAGTGCCAACAGCAAACTCAGTCCAGATGAACTGGAAAATGTGGCCACAGTAGAAAGGTTGGTGAAGCTAGATTACCTTGTGCAAGTTGCTAATTTATTCCTAAGAAATGCAAGTGTAATTTACATAATTTAAATATGCGAGTTATAAATTGCCTCTGGTTCAACCACTCGGGGATTTACTGGACAGGAAACTCATAGAAAAAAATGACTTTGAGGAAGTTACTTGACTGAACTGCCAAGGCAAGTTCAAACAAGTCCTGGATTTTGTGGTAATTTTTGGTCAGACCACTAACTACCTGGCTGAAGATTTAACATGGGCCTTACTTTCCCTGTAATATATGAGAGAGAACCCCCTTTTCCTTGCTACAATGCTAGTTACTACCATAAAGCTTTTAGTCACCATGTAGAAGTTTCTGCTGTGCCATGTGATGCAGTGGAAAGAGAAATGCCATGCTAGTGTTTCAGCAGGTCTGCATTCACTGGGAACAAAGCTGCTAAAAGTAAAGCTGAGCTGATATTTTTCACTGAATACTTTAAAATCCTTTTAACAGTCACCCCAAAGGAATTTGCGAATTCATCTTGAATTCAACAACTAGCTTTGATTAAAACCACATTTTCCAGGGATAGATTGAAAACAGAACTTTGTTTTTGAGAGAAATAGGAGGGAGCTATTGTCATTTGCCCTAATAACTTGATGATTTCAGAACTTACCAATCCCTACCTGCCCAAAGAGTGCCCATTTATTGAAATACAGGATATTAATGGAAAAATTTCTTTTCATTTTGTTTAAACTGTTCTACTTTGTAATCGAGAAACTGTGAAGATGACTCACTAGTCTGATTTTAGACATTTTACTCAAGATGTATGACACCTTGATATTAATTTCTTTGCAAATAAATGTCTCATCATTTACAGGAAGCAAAACAATATCCATGGGAGTCATTATGAGCTTCTGATGTATTGCTTTTAATGCACTGGGAAAAATGATTCAGTCCTTGTCTGTTTCTGATGGGTGAAAAAAATTAACAAGTTGTAGAGTTCTGCTTTAAACATTCCATAAAATAATAACTGCATCACATTCAGTCTGCATCAGTTGGGGGTGAATTGTCTTTGAAGCACTGGGTGGAAGTTTGGGATTACAGTTGCCCTTGGCTGTCAGAGCATGGAACAACTCTGAGTCCTTGTTGCAGGTCAGGAGGCAGGACTGCAACTGCCACAGTAGATCCATATAGTTGTCACTCATCCATCATACTCCTGCCTATCCCACTGCAAATTTCATTCTCTTTTGCTTAAGGTGACACAGAGCCCTCTTACATGAGTGAAGGCTCCCCACCATCTCCCTGCTCTGCTTTCTGCCATCAGTTACTGTAACTTAAAAGACATGACCTATAGAAATAAGTACATTCTGTTCATTATAATTTCTTAACAGGTTGTTGGCTCAGTTGGATGAAACAGAAAAGGCTTTTGATCAATTTTGGACCAAGCATCACCTAAAACTAGAACAGTGTCTGCAGCTTCGACACTTTGAACATGATTTTAGAGAGGTATTTCGTTTGTTCATGCTGTCTAGTCTTCTCTGGTAAATAAGGTCAAATTTTACCCATACCTAGAGTATACCGGCAATCCAAGAAGAAGGTTGGGAGAGAAGCCCTTCATTATGAAATAGGAAGTGAATTTTCAAAAATTAAATTCTTGGCAGCTATCAGATGTCTGACATTTGAATAAGGCCCAGTGAGGAAAGTGCCAGCCTGTGAGGCCAAAATGTGAAACACCAACTTCTTGATAAACCATTTTACATTTATGTGTGAAGTTACCAAATACAATTTCTTCTGTGTTGTTAAGTTGCCAATCCCACCAGAGTCAAGGGAATACAGTTCAGAAAGCCCAACTGTCAGCCCAGAGACTGGAGTAATGCAGATTCTGCAGTAATATGGGCTCTGGAGTTGAAGGTCTTCAAAACTGCGTGGGCCTAAACAGTGAGAGGCAGGGCAACTCTTTGAAGATTAGTTGATTGTTGTTTTATTCCTTGGCTTTTCCATATTGGAACAAGCTGAAAGAGTAAACTTGAGACGCAGACTCTTCTCAAAGATGTAGATGAATGTTTGTTGTAATTTTATGAGTATCTTGTGGTGGAGTTTTGGGTGGGTTTATTTTGTTTTGATTTTATTGTTTTGGTTTTATGCTTTTGTTGTTGTTGGTTTTTAGGTAAAACTGACACTGGATAACCTCATGGAAGCACAAGCAGGTTTTGCTGATATTGGGGACAGTGTGACTCGAGTGGAGCACCTCCTAAAGGAACAGAAACATCTGGAAGAGAAAGGACAGGTTTGCACTCAATTTAGTATTCTAGCTGCTATAGACATGGTATTCCAGACACTTCTTTGTCACTGTCCTTACATCACATTTACTCTCTTCTTATGAGTCATTATTTTAAATTGCAAAACTCAGATCCTAATTCCAGAAGCCAGGGTTGTTCAGACCCAGTAGTTCCAGTTTGTTTCTTGGAAAGCTGGGGTGGGAAAGCAGGGAAAAAACCCTTGTATAATGGATGTCCCCAGTATGGAGAAAGAAGAATTGGACTCCACAACTTCTCTGGGAAACATGTTCCAGTGTTTGTTCACCCTTACAGTAAAGAAGTGCTTCCTGCTGTTCAGATGGAACCTCTCAAGTTTCAGTGTACTCATTGACAATAAAATTAGTCTTCGATGTAAATATAAAGTAAAACATAGCAGCTACATTTATATCCCAAACTTTTACCCTCAGGCTACAGCAGGGATTACAGAGATGGATTGTCATTATTATAAATGTCATTCTAAGATCTAACTTTGGATTTTTCTCATTAATTCCACAGGAACCTTTGGAGAAGGCCCAGTCTCTAGCTCTTCATGGAGAACAGCTCATCCAAAACAACCATTATGCAGTTGACTCCATTAGACCAAAGTGTGTTGAACTCAGGCGGATTTGTGATGACTTTACCAATGAGACCAAGAAAAAGTATGATATTTTGGGAAAGTCTCTCGAACTGCATAGGCAGTTAGATAAGGTGAGCAAACCTTCTCAGGTAACAGCCCTGCCAGGGTTCTACTGAAAATGAAAGTTTTTATAAGCTTAGGTAATTACAATGAAGATAAAAAGTTATGTTTGTTTTTTCTCTATTTCATTCAGTAAAGGTAACTAGAAACATTGGAGCAGTAGATTCCCACAGATATGGTCTTAAAATACTGAAAAATAGGAAATAAACTAAGGAAAACTGAGCTAGGCCTAAATTTGAAATGAGAACCAAATGTATTCTAGTGTTTAAAAATGAACAATTTACTGGTTGTTAGTTTTCAATTTCTCTGATCTAGGTAGAATAGCAAGCTAAATGCTCTGAGAATGTTTGTTTGCTATTCCAGCAATGTAAACCTGCTTTGGAATACTTCTGAGTTTCACAGGCTTAAGAAGTTTTGGGGAGCTTTGACATGGTTTCAGTTTTCGAGTTAATTATGTGACTGAACACTCAAATGAGGTAGTACAGCTGACAGATTCTTCCCCCATTTTTCTTTAAAGGCAAGCCAATGGTGTGAAGCTGGAATCTACCTCTTAGCTTCCCAAGCTGTGGACAAGTGCCAGTCACAAGAGGGAGCTGAAACTGCACTCGTTGAAATTGAGAAGTTCCTAGTAACAGCCAAGGAACACCAGCTCTCTAACCCAAAGGAGTTCTACAATCAGTTTGACATGATCCTCACCCCTGAAATAAAGGTAAAACCCCTCAGATGTGCATGCACTCACTTAGAATTTAACAATTACCAATTGCTTTGTACCTGAGAGTGTACTGGGCTATATATTTGAGTCTGCTAAAATATGCCTCTTTCCCTATTCCAAAAGGGCACAGAGGTGAGTGCTTGGGGCAATGAGTTTTGCTCATATGAGTAGTCATGGAACTCACATGTGATTTTCTTCAGAGCAGTGCTAGAAATACTGCATGAGTCAGCATGTCTTGGTCAGTGAAATTGTGATGTCTGTGGAGTGCATGGACTGGGTTGCATTAAACTGCAGCACAGTGTCATCACAAGTACTTGCTTAACTTTCTCAGTCCAGCACTGACAAGTGTTTGTTGTTTGCCTTTTCCTTGTCAAGGCCAATGCCCAAAGAATTGTACAAAAACTTGAAGATGTACAAGAAATGTTTGACAAGAGGCAAGTAAGTTTGAAGAAGCTGGCAGCCAAACAGACCCGCCCAGTACAACCTGTTGCTCCACATCCTGAATCTTCCCCAAAGCGAGCATCACCAAAGATTACCAGGCCAGCAGCAGTAGGTAGGCCATGAGCAGCTGCTTTCAGACACACACCAATGTTTTGTGTGATGTTTAATTTTTGTTATCTGGATGAAGACTTGCATTTGATGTGCAGTGTCAGCCTTGTAGGTCCAGCTATTAAAAATGAATGTGAAATATCTGCCACTACAAACATACAAACAAAGGTGGATTAAAAAAACCCCAACAAATAACAAACCAACAAAATCCCCCAGGTTTCTCTTCCTAGGTCTAAGCTACAGAGTACATTTCTATATTGTTTCCCAGAGTGTCTTATATTGCCAATTCTTGAATACCCGAGCCAGGGTACTCACTGCAAGCCTGGAAAGTAAGCACAAGAACCTCTTTTACATTGCATATACTGTAATGTGAATATTTGGCTTTAAAAGGTCAGAATCCCCCACGTTTCAATCAGATACTTGCCAAATTAAGGGTTTGCTAGTGACAACGACTCACTTGTCAAACTTTTGCTTTCTCCCCTCTACATAGATGTTCATTCACTTTCTACCTTGCCCTCTGCTAACTATAAAAGTTGAACATTGCTTCTGTTTGGAATCTTCTGATAGTTCCTGATTTGAGGTCTTCATGTGCCTTTAACCAAGATAGCTGTTTTCTGCAAAAGGAACATGAGTGAAGCCAAGTTGAGACACTGCATCTTGGAGACCAGTGCCTGTGCTTGGTGGCAAGAAGGTGTTGCCCCTTTGGAAACACAGAGCTTTTTCAAAAGGGAACCTTTAGCAAAAAACCTTTTAAAAAAACTAATTTGCAAGAAGAGCATGCAATAAACTGCTTTCTCAACAGGAAGATTAGGATGGCCAGTAGCCTGACCATTTTGCTTTCTAGGCGCACCAGCAGGAGGTCACACCAACATCCCTGTTCTCCTCTGCTCCGCAACCCTAATCCTTTCTTACCAAGGAAAATCATCTTCTTCCTGTTACCCTGCCAGTTTGACATCTGTACTTTTTTCCCCCAAACCATATTAGCTTATAATGTCCTATATACATGACAGTGCTCTAAGTTTTGATTCCTGTTCTTGCAAACAATCCCATACTATCAGCTCTTTCACAGAAAATCATGAGATGCTCCCTTGCTCTGTCCCTTGCATTGCAGTTCAGGGTTTTACAACCCAGTACAGGATAACTATGTGACAAGGATTAGCCTCTAACATCCTGTTGCAAAATAATAGGTAGATGAAATTTATTTTTAAATGTTACTCTGGTTGTTCTTTGAGAAGGTGCAAAGTGCAACTCAGTCCTTTCAGACACTGATAAGGAGACTGTGACATCTCATTCAGATTCCTGAAGGTGACTGACCGAGAGAACCTCTGTACAAAGAAACAAACCCTGACTATCTACACCTTATCCAGGGGCTCACAGGTAGTTACTTTAACAGAGTGAATAGTACATGTACATTCACATATTCTGTGTAGTGGCATTCTTTGGTTGTTACCCAGCTGTCAGCTACCAAGAATCATACTTTGAAATTCCTGAGTGCTGTTTTGCTCAGAATGGCAAAGCACTTGGCAAGTACTGGTCAGTATTTTAACCTCTTTTTTTTTCAGAAAGAAAACTGAAGCACAGATAAACCAAGTGATTCACCAAGGCATTTTACAGTCTGACTCTGAAACGTGTCTGAGAATAGAAACAGGGACACTGAGTCCTATTCCAAGCCTTGAAAACGAGGCTGTGAAATTCTGCTCTTCTTGAAGCTACCCTCTTTTGGACTTTCCTGTGTCCTTTCTTCACATTCATGGGATCAATGCACTCGCAGCATTTACTTATGGGGAGAATTTATTGAGCAACATCTTCGAAACATGAGAAAGGCTTAGAACACCTTTTTGAAACAGATACTGTAACTCACTGTCATTTGTTAGCCAGGACTTACCTGAATATTTCTAAAAGCTGGAAAAACAGAATATGGCAACAGGAAAATGCCATGTTCTTAGGCTGTGTAAATACAAAAGCAGGCAAAGGCAATAAAATGTCGTAAACAGAAATAGAAAACTAGAAAGAAAGGCTTTTGTTCCCAGGCAGCAGAGTAACAATACCATGGCATTGCAGTGATTGTCTATGAAAGGAAAAGAAGTTACATTTGTTCCAGAATAGATTTTGGTTTTGTTTTTCCTTGCTGACTATCCATTTTCCAAACAAGGAATGGCAGGGGAAATTCAATCCAATTCAGGGTGCTAATGGAAAAATCTTCACAGATACGAAGGCTCAGACACAAAATACTGTCAGACTCTCCATTTTACATGGACAAATACATAGATGCACACAGGCAGAGTCTCAGAGGAAGGGCAGGTTTCCATCAGGGAAATGACTGTTACAGGTTATGTCTGTATCCTTAAGGTCTCTGGTGACTCTCAGCAAACCTTAAGCTTAGTGAAGGTCCAGAAAGGCAGATTAGAGCTGCTGTAAACTCTCCCTAACACAACACTTTTCTGTGGGTCTGGAAGTTCTGAAGCAAAATTTTAGATTAATGCCAATTTTGCTTGAAGCTTTTGGTTTCACAAATGAACTTTCAAATTTTGCAGGGACAGGCCTGTTCAACATGGAAAAACTAGTTCTGGAATTATTGTGATGCTCCAAAGTCTGCACCAGCTGGACTTGGTGCACATTTCAGCCGTGAGAATCTGCTTAAGTGTTATTCACAGATCAACCCAAAAAAGGCATAAAACCCTCTGTTGACCTTTTTATAATGAGTGCCTTGAAAATATTTAAGTAGCATATATAACACCTTATTTTAAGGAGAACTCTGTTTACTCCTAATGGAAGCTGCTTGAATACTGCTGATGGCTAAACTTGTCCCTATATGTGTTGGGAGGAGAAAACTGGCACTTGATAGGGAAATATTTTTGCTGATTTACTTCTGAGGGCATAATTTTTGATGATTTGACTACATATTTGTTTTCTGCATTTCTGTACCAAACTCCTTAGCTGGAGTGAATTGGGATAGGTCCACGAAGTCAAACCATGCAGGCCAGTATTGCCTCTAAGCTGTCAGGCACAAATTAGAAACAAATTACAGACCTGTAAAGGAGAATACAAGCTACTAGGGATGATTGCAGATAGCATTTCTCTATTTTAATTTGCTTGTAATTTTCCCAAACTCCAACTCTTTGAAATGAAGCTTTCCCAAAGGCTCTCTTCTCAGCCTGATACATTCTTGGAAAACTTCAGTAAAAGGTGATTTGGCCATCCTGTGATCATGGTTAGGAAAATCGTCTTGCTTCAGTTACCTTTGTGGTGAGAGCTGGAACATGGCAGTACAAAGCGCTATAAAATATTCACCTGGAGATTTCTTTGTGTGCAACATAAATGTGAAATACAGGAGCAGAGGTGTCAAAATTTCTGTGAGCTCATTAAACAAATAACATGTTTTGTACATACAAAATCCATGACTCACCATACAAGCATCTTAGAAGGCCAACTTGGAACATGAGATTCATATGGGGGAACACAGCTGGAGCCTTCTCAATTCTTTAAATAATATAACTTAAACTGGTTCCATCTCAGTTAAATGTATACAACTGCTCACTGGATCCATTCCAGCATTCCTCACAGTCACTAGTGCATAACACTCACTAACTAGTAACATCTGGGTAGGGGATAAAGGAAGAATGTCTTGCAAGAGTCTGGGGATGTGTGCAGGGGAAGTGAGGCTGCAGAGAGATTAGCTGACTCAGAAAAGATGCTACATGTGGTTGTCGTTAACGGTTTGAGAAACCACGAGTTTCTATAGTTCAAGATACAGAATAAGTGTAACTCATTAGCTAGCAAGAGACACAGACTCTGTAGTCGAGGGTTATAATACATACCCAGCACTTGTAAGGCATTCAAAGTCCCCCTCAAGTAAATGCTTTACATTCAGGTTTTGGGTGTTTCCCAATCACATCTTTCCCCATGTGTTTTCTGTGTGAGAGATTGTGCATTCTCACTAATCACCTACAGCAGAATTAAATTCCTTTGGCAAGAACAGGCATGGGAACAACTAGTCTGCTGAACTTTACTGGGGCTTGCTGCTCGTGCTGTCCAACAGGAAACGTGAGTTTGAAGATCATGAGTGACTAAATCATTGTTTTGAATTCTGGTGATGACAAAACAGAACGTTTAGGCTGCTAAAAAAACACCAGAGCATCTTTGCTTTATCATTCAATGGCTTGGTGCAGAAGGACTTTTCCATCCTTAGGCAATATAACCTGTCTTTCTTTGCTCTGGCAGAGTTGCTGTCAAGCCCCTTGAAAATCTGCCAATAGAAGAAGCACAAAGCAAGGCCCCTCTGTGTGGAATATTATTCTACAAGGAGACACCCTACCTGTCTTCCTTTGTTCCTGTGCCTTTATTCTTTCAGTAGGCAGCTCAACACTTCAACTTTCAAGTTCCTCAGCAGTACAATACAGTACTGACCTTGAAACAGCCAACTGTGCTGAATTTTACAAGGGAGTTTCCCTTTTATTTCCAGTCCACAGTAATTAGTGCAATAATAATTGGCAGGTATTTTGGCTGTTTCTTTCTAAAGTGCTCCAGAAACTACTTAAAGGTAGTAATGTGCAGCAGTCTCTGACATGGGCCACTCAATAACTGAAAAATTCTCTAGAGCATGACCAAAACAGATTGCTTCCTGCTTTCAGTTCATTTCTGGGTCAAATTGGAAAGGGAAGTTCGCTGTGTCAATCTGAATCAAATTCATCTCTGAAATCCATGCAGTTGAATTTGTCTTATCTTTGTACCTGCCTCCTTTTCTGAAATATCTCACACTGAAGCCAAGACTAACCCTGTGAACTGACGTGAGTAATTTGCTGCTGGATCAAGGAGCACCTGCACTTGGGCTTCTTGTGAATGTGCCATCTTTCACTTAAGCTGTTCTGGATCACGTGGAGCTGTCTGAATTTGCAAGTTGTGATCCAGACATCAAAATTGTAACTGATTTCCACTTTTTCTGCTGGTTGCTTTCAGCCAGGATTTTCATACTGGTATCAATCATCCCTTTCAGGTCTTCTGATTAATGAATAGATCAAACAATGTGGTATTGCTGACTATGCTCTCCTAAGCAAAAGCTGTCATGTTTTCTGAAGTTATTTCCTTTGCTTCCATAATAAGGAAATAATAGTGTTTAGTGTGGCAAGTTTGATCGCAGCCTGCATTTTGTCAAGATGGTGGAGGGTGAGAATTTAAAGCTTAATAGAATCTCCAGTGTGCATTAGCATGGAAAAGAGTGAATTTGCTGATGCTTATAACCGCTTTACTCAGGGATTCATGGGGGAAAACATAAAAGGACCCATTTGAAAACTTATCAAATAGTTGATGAGGGTTGGTATTCTGGTTTTGCCAACAGTATAAATCATCCTCCTTGCAGAATAGAAAGGTATGAAGACATTTGACAATGAGGACTAATAGCTTCTATGTGCTTTATCTTGCACCTTTTTGTCCCCTTGGTTTCAAAATGTCAGTACGCCACTTTTTGGGTGAAATAAAAATAACTTTGAGAGAACAATTACTACTTCAGGGAAAGCTTTCTTGGGGATGGGAAAAAGGCATCTGTTGAAAGTAGTGCTCAAAATCAAAACAAATCCCCTGCTGTATATTCTGAAAGAGAGTGATGGAAAAGCCAAAGAGAGATGACATTTGCATTTCAGCTCAGACCTGGGAACCACAAGAATCCTCCAGCAGTTGATTATAGCTGCTGGTGGCTGCCAGATTTCACTGTTCCATTGAGGAAACTTTCTAGTATGGAGTCATTGTGCAGGGGTAATAGGCATGAAATGGCCGTTGCCAAGTCCTCATGTCATTCAGCATCGGATAAATCCAAGATTTAGGGAAGAGTTGGAGAGAAGCTGCTTTAATTAATTCTCTTCCCAGCTGTGTGATAAGGCTGCTGAAAAGACACAGGGTAGAAAAAATGTCGACTTCCATTATTGTTGTCTGTGAAACTGGTATGTTGTCTTTTTAACTGAATATAATTTGGGTGCTTCTATGTGCCTTTTTTACCTTTTTTTAAAACTACCTTCAAAGAAGAATTTAATGACAAGGGCATCTGAAACTCTGTTAATGTGTTTCTCCTTCAAAAAGTGTTCAACCCTCTCCTCTGTGAATCCTTTGATAACTACATCCTCTTCACTCAAAAACGTCTCCATCTTTGATACTGCATCCCTCAGCTTCTCCCCAGGAAGTTATTAATTACTACCAGGACTCTCAATGCCTCAAAACATTAAACTTGGTGAAACCATCTCAAAATGTTACCAGATGCATTTGAAAACACCAGCTTTTATTCTTAGAAAAGTTCTTGTTCAATTAGAAAGTTTTCCCAGAATAACAATGAAATGGAGTTAATCTCAGAATTGCAGCAACTATGTTCAGGTGTTTCTTCTTTTTTTGTTCTTCTAACCCAGCATTTCTTCTGGCATTGTATGTGTTTTTACCATGACATGAATGGTTGCTCATATCAATTCAGCAACTAAGAAAATGGCGAGAGCTGTTTGCTTTGTGCTTACATAGTGTGCTGTGAGCTCGTTATCAATTCGAAACAAAGACACAGACTGTAACAGAGATTATTTTCTTCTGCAGCAAAATATATGATTCCCCTTCTCACAGTGCACTGCAACCCCTTCCTTTGGACAGCAGGCTCGGGACAAGCGGTTAAGTTGTTAAAGACTGTCCGGCACCATCAGACACCTCACTGTCAGAGCCTGCCAAGTCCATCAAACCTGATGTGACGAAGCATATTCTGGAATCTCTTCCTCAGGTTCTCTATTATTGTATCCGTGTCACAGTGACTTGCTGCACTCCTGTGATTACTCTTTTGAGACTTGTTCACATAATGAAAACATTCAGGGAACAATCCTTTAATCCAACATTGCCAAAGCATTACCAGAACCAAAACTTCCTTTCTTTGGGAACCCACACAAGCAACACTCTGCAAGTGACAATTACCCAAGTGTTGACATGGCTCGCTAACATTTACCTGTGCTGGCCTAAAGATGGGTTTCCCAGAGGAAGCCAAACCAATCATTACACTGTGGAGCTTTGGATGGCAATCTGAGCACTGAACAAGGTGGCCCATCCCTTGTGCCAGCTGGTCCAACAGCACTCCAGCCACAGCTCTGTTCTCCAAGCCTCAGTTACTACTGATGTGCTGGGATCTTTTGCTCATTGCTTCTATTAGGAAGTAGAAATTTCAACTTTTAACACACATTTTCTAATGTTACTCTCTTTTTGACTCCTTCAGCTACCAACAGGAGGTCCACAGAAATTTCCTGCCCTCCAAAGACAGTTTCTGAAGTAGAGTTATCAAAAAAGAAAAGCATTAAGAAGACTAAAGGTGGAATTAAGGTAGGATTACCTGTGATTTGGGTACATCCCATATTATAACTCAAACCCACATATTTCTATGTAAAGGAGTTAAAACTAGACATGTAATACTTAGGAATAAACCAGCCAAACCCCCCAAAAAATCCAAAGAAAAACCTGTGCCTGCACAGGCAAGTAAGCTTTAGGGGAACCTATCTGGCGTTTGTGTCTCTGTGATGAGATTTCTTGCATTATTGTTTCTACAGCAAGATTCTGTTTAAGATTTTTTTTGGACATCTTTACCCTTTCCTCTCTATTCCCAAGACTGACAACATGTAAGAACCCTGCCCTTACAGCAGAGTCTTTGCTCTGTAGACACTGACTGGGATAACAAGCTGTCAAAACAGCTGTTTGGCCTTCCTTGAGTATTTTAACACTGGAAACAGGTTTCAGATACTCCCTTCATCTGCAGTTCTTGAAACTATGATGAATTGCAGCTGCATCCTAA
This sequence comes from Pseudotriccus pelzelni, assembly GCA_035584735.1. Classification (NCBI taxonomy): domain Eukaryota; kingdom Metazoa; phylum Chordata; class Aves; order Passeriformes; family Tyrannidae; genus Pseudotriccus; species Pseudotriccus pelzelni. The sequence continues at coordinate 8,159,850 of JAWMRA010000009.1, read as the reverse complement.
AGCTTTTCATTTGCCCAAGCTAGTGAAATAGCCACTTTCAGAGAAAAGACTTCTTTCTTCTTTCCCCCTGTCAAATTCAAGTAATGCCTCAATTGTCTTATTCAACATGTTTGGGTTTAGACCATGCAAATGCACCTGGGAGGGATAAGAGGAACAACCAGTGAGGTTGTATTCTGAATGGTCTGTGCACAAATGTAATACCTTTGCGACATCCCCTTTAGTTAAGCTTACAAAAAATAAGAGGTCAAACCACACACAGTGCTGTATACTCACAACCTTTAAAATAACAGTAACCCTTTGCCCAAATTTTCTTCCATCTTCCTTGAATTAAGATAAATATTATTGGCTCTTTAGGGCATCGTATCATTAAAATGGTAAAAAACGCAATTTAAGGTATGTTTTGAGAAAGAAAACATAAGCCCTGAATGTCAGGGAAACAATACAATGAATGTTCAAAAAGAATCATGAAAGAAGCTGAGTAGTATGAAGTATGATCTTGATTTGGGTGCCTCATGAAGGTGTGATGGAAACAGCAAGTAGCCTTTTTCATTTTGTTCAGCATCTTGGGGGAGAAGAAGGGAACAGGCTTTTTCAGTACATCTCTGGGGAAAATAAATACCTCAACTTAAACCAGGTTATATAGAAGGAAAGGAGATGACACAATAGTCCCTGTAGTTACAGTTTTTAACTTTTCTGTAGTTCATGAGCTATTTTTAAAGCTGAGCTCTACATGAGAACATATCTAGTAACAGAGATCACATTTTATTAGTTCTCTGTGCTTTTTCCAGTTTAGCCCACTATTATACAGGGCTTTTGTAAAATAGGCAGTTTAGAATTTCTGATTTTAATTAATTATTCACATTAGCACTTCTTACACCAGTGACAGCCAAACATGGATGTGCTACTTTAGTCTAAATATTAAAAAATGGTTTAATCTTGTTAGTGCAGAAATTCTACACAAGCCAAAACCAGTTTGGAGTTTTTTTTGCTTGTTTCTTTTTCCTTTGCTAGGGGGGAAGGGAACATTTAGCAGGGAGGAATAGTGTTATCATGAGGCCTGAAAATCTAAAAAAATGTACCAAATGCCTACCTGGCAATATCCTATTATTCAATTTTTGGTATAATACAAGCTACTTCAACCCAGCTCTTCTGTTATCCACACCGTGACTTGCTTATACTTTTCATCTTAATTTCCCTGAAGCTGAAAGTAAAAATTAAACTTGGTCCATCTTCTGAAATGGCCAGAACAGCCCACAACTTCAGGAACGAACACATAATAAAATCCAGTTATCAGCAGGAACCTACAGCTGTTTCTCCTTTATCCTGATAATAGTTCAGGTGAGGACAGCTTAACAATGGATCCGTTCTTATCATCAACCACCTAAATAATTTTGCAATATTGAATGTAAGATACTTTTCCCCACCAGAATCAGCCGTTAAAAATGAAACTGCTCAGGAACTAAAAGACTGCTGGAGTTTAGATATGGGCTTGGGTTAACTGCAAACTCAGAAGCTGGGTTGTTTTACTGAATTTGAAGCTTTTGGCTTTTGAGTAAGTCCAAGTAGTACTTGGTGCTCTTAAAACAAAAGGAGGAAAAACCTGCTTAAGACTTTCCTGGAGCACATTTGAAATGATCCAACTCTGCAAGACGGGAGAAGGTAAAAGCTTAGTGTTTATCAAATTAAACACTGGAGCTACCAAACAGCTCCATTTCAGGCTGGGGACAGCCCCTACACACGAACATGTGCTCAGCACTGTCTTACCCAACACTGCTCCTGGGACACAGAGGCACAGGATGGATTCCCAGTTTTCTCCACATGGCACCCTACAAAGAACTCTGAAATGTCACATCTTTGGTTTGAGACACAAAACAAAAAACCAGCATTTCAGACTCTAAGGAACAGACTATCATGCCTGTAATTATCTACACAAAGAGATAATTCACCTTCTATGGTGCAAGAATATAACGACTTTGCCTGGAGTCAAGAATGCCTCCCGTGCCAACACTGAGCAAGGAAGCAGAATAAAAATAGACAAGAGGTATTCTTGATTTACAACCTGCATATCTAGAATTCAATTATTTTAACTTGTCTAGTGACTTGCTAAGTTAGGTAGGATCTGTTTTTTATTCTTTCAGAGAGTTAAAGTGCTCTAAATAAAAGTACCAGCAATTAAGTATTTTCACTTTTAACGTGTCCTTTTTATTCAGATTGAGGTGATGCATGAAGCAAGTCAAGGAGGATCTAGCAGAGTCCTGGTGACCAGTGAAAGTGATGAGAACCTGTCAACAAGGAGGAGGTAAGGCTGCACACATGAGCCAGTATATTTTTTTTCTTCTTAGAATGCAAATTATTACATTTATAGTACATTCTCTATGACTTCTTTGAAGCTCACCAAGATTAATAAATAATTATGTGTAATGAAGTCACTGAAATGCTTACAGCCATCCATTTATACCCAGTCTATCAGATGGAAAAGCAAGAAAGATTTATCTTTTGTTTGCGTTGGGGCTTTTTTTTCCATTTTTTTTCCTTAGAAACATTAATTACAAGATGTGAGAAAATAAGTCATTAGATTAAGCCTTGCATGCGTATTCAAAAAAAGCAGTATTAAAGACCATCTCAGTGTTCAGAATGTTCATATTTGACTATATGCCTCTGAGAAGCTTCTTGGTTTTTTAAATGCATGCTAGAGTTTGTGCAGCCTTAAGAAGATTATTAATGATATATTCTAAAGCACCAAATATTTAATGATTTAATTCGCTTAGTTCAACAAAAAGTACTAAGTAAACAGCTTAATTTAGCTGAACTGCAGTTTCTAGGCCAAAGGGAGCAATTAAAAAAAAAAACAGCCCACACCAAAAAACCCACAACAAAATCCACCCTTCAAGAAGCCAAATGCCACAATCCCCACTGACTTCATTTGCTTTGTTCCCTTCTTCACTATGATTCAGATAATTCATACTTACGTTATGCCCCTGTCTCACACAGGTATACAGTGAACTTACCTGATGCAAAAGACTCCATTTGTAAAACCCTTAGGTTGATACATTATGGCAGACAAATTGGAGAGACATACAAATCATCATTATCTGAATTTAATTATACCCTAGGAAAATACCATGTCTGGTCCCCAAACCACCAACTAGTTATCAAAAGGTGCAAAGTATGACCTAAAATCTTGTGTAGATAAATACACATCTCCAGAGAACAACTGCCTGAAGAGAACATACAAATAAGAACAGGTTAAGCTTCTAATATCTAGCAGTTCTATACAACTTCAGACCTAGAAGCTTCAAATTTGTGAGCTGTATCTTCTCTGGGGAACACCGATTTTGCCTTTTGTTGAGAACAGGTTTGGGGCAAGGGAGAACAGAACGGAAGGTGGGGACAGGGGGCAGTTTGAAATCTTCTCAAGAGGGAACTCAGGATAACACTTAAAAACATCACAGCTCATCCTGTCAGTTACAAAGGAAGCAACAAGAGATATTTACCTCCGCTGTACTCTTTAGGGTTTTTTTAAAAGAAATAAGTCTGTTTATTCAAAACAAATTTTACAAAACAATTGTCTTTCTGTGGTACAGAGCAAAGTTTAAGAATAAATACTGAATACTTTGTATAAAAATTAGTAATATCAAAGGGAAACTGATGCAAACCAAACAAATTGGTAAAAAAAAATTTAGCATTAAATATGCTGTGCAACAATGTCAAACTCTTAATGAGGAGTGACCATTCAGGCTGATACAGTTTTATTTGTTGAAGTAAAACCTGACAGCCCTGCATTGGAGCACCGAGACTATTGTTAAAAAAGGTTCCAGATGAAAGTGTACAAATCTTGTGTTTAGAACTGGAAAATAAGTAGTTTTCTAGTGCCTCCATTTTTTGAAAGGAGTGCCTTCATGCTTTTCTTTTTATTCAACAAGCAACTTCTTTTCACTGCAGCAAAAAAAAAAATGCATACTACAAATATCAAGACCCTTTAAGATTAAGAAACAATCCAAACAAAACTCAAACCAACTGTAAAACAAAGTATTTCAACGGTCAAAAGTGACTTTCAGATAATGGCAAACTACATTTATGCAGCATTTTAGATGTTAGCTAGTTTAGGCTACTTAAAGCTTACTTTACTTTTGCTTGTATGAGTGAAAACAAATCCCACATAGTTATGCTGCAAAAACTGTGGTCTTACTACTCCGTTTTGGTTGCATACTGCATATGAAGACCCTCTTTCCCTACAGTGAACAGGGTGGCTTTTTCTAGCAGTGCAGTTCTGCTGTGCAGCTTTGTTGATTTAAATGGCTCAAAACAAGTCAGAAATCTGATGAAGCAGCTTTCCTTCAGTACAGAATAATACTTTCTCTATAGGTGCATTTATCTCCTCTGTAAGCAACAGGTTATATAGATCTGGGGTTATCTTGTGATTTTTTCATTTTAAAAAATACACATTCTCAGTACTATTAAATCAACGTTTAGGCAAGAACAGGAACTGGATTTGGTTTTTTCTGAAGTACAGCTGTTATATTCTTCAGTCATTTTGACACTGATAAATGATTTATTTGTAGGCTCTTTATATGCCAAACATTTGGAACCAGTTAGGATTCTTATTATCTTCCTTCTGGAAAATCAATTATAGAAAGTTACATATTTTGTGTAGCTACCTATCATCCATGTGAACAGCTCAGAGAACAGTCAGCAAGCTCACTCCTGGATTCTGTCTACACTAAGAGACACCATTATCCATTCCAACCATAAAACTTGCAGCACAGCTCCAAGAGCAGTAGCAGTTAGTTAAACAAAGTTTACTACTCACAGCTTCAAACTAGCAAGTCCTGTACAGCTACCACAGGTTTTGCAATTAGCAACTAAGATAACTGTCCTGAGAGTCTGTGGGAGCACCATTAGTGAGCTGTACAAGAAAGAACTGCAGACACCCTACAGCTCTGGCTGCCTGCAGTGTCTCTGTGGCACCACAGTACAGCTCGTAAGGGCTGGAGTCTGCACATCACTGAGTTCTGCTTTGATTTCCAACACACGGGTGTTTTGTTCCTCTGCAGGTGATATTAACATCGAAATATATTCAAGGTACAGGGTTTTGTGGACATAAACAACCCTGAAATTTTAAGGACAATTTTGAGGAAAAATATTTTAGTTGTTTCGGTTTGCGTACTGGGTTTCTGTGAATCACCATCTTCCTATCCCTTCAATGCAATGTCAAAGTTTGTGCAGAAAATATCCTCCCTCTTTTTTAGTATACCTGCTTAAAATTTTGCTTTTTAAGGCCTTTAAAAGCTTCACATTAGCTCTAAGTAACATTCTTGGTGACTTTTGCTCGCTTTTAACCTTTAGGACCATGAATACTGGAAAACAGAAGCATTCTTAAAAGAAAACTCATTTAGCTTATTTGCTTATTAAAGATTGGACTGTTTAAATACATGAGTCAGTTTTCAGAACGCAGAAAAATATTAGCCAAACCACTTACATGAGTAGTATTTGATTTTTATCACTTCAAGTTCTAAAGAGAGGTCCTTTTTCACTTAAAATCACCGAGTCAGAGGGCATTCAAACACTGTTTCCCTGTTTCAAAGGTTTAGGGAACTTTGAGAAAACGACTGTAGCAGGTCTTCACTTCTAGCACTCACTGTTTGTCAACTGTGCAGGTCCAGGCTGACTTTCGAAGAAGCACTGAGAATGGTGAATATTTGTAATGAGTTTACACTGCCTTAAACTACTGCAATACTCTCATTCATCAAGTCAGAAGTTCCACTTTCCACTTTCTTTTGAAAGGTCTATTTCATTTTGATAACAGGTTTTTGTTTTGCCACATGCCTTAGTTCACATATCTTTAAAAAAAAAACCCTCAAGACTTACTGACAAGTTCAAAGTAACAAACGTTTTCAACAAGCATTTCAAAGTCTAGAAGTCTATTATCGTTCATTTATAATCCAGATTTGCATCCCTTGAAGAGTGTAAAAAAAAACAGGCTACAATGTAAAAAGTTGTAGTACAACAGCAGAGCTATTCCAATATGTTTCTGAACAAAACCTGGGACCATCTTCTTCCTCTCCCCCTGCCCACCCCAAATATTCACATGTAAATTTTACCTCTTTCCAAGTTTACATATATTTCGAATAAACACCTAAAAAGTTGTTGCTCTGTTTTGGCTCAGTGGATCTTCTGTGCAGATATTCAAGTATTAAGAAAATGCAGCTGAACAAGGATATGTGTCCTCATAGTACAGTTTACAGAGAAGCACAATATTGACTAGTCTGCAGTATATTCTACCCCAAAACCCTGAAGAAATCTTTTTAACTTTGGGATCTGTAGCCTGCTTCCAGAGCTGGCGAAGATCATCTACGTGTCCGTGAGATGTCATCATCTTGTTATAAATGCAGGGATGATATGGGGCCTTTCCTTCCCCAGAAAAAAATGCATGATATTGTGGTACAATTCCCATTTTATTGGCACAGAGACCCATGAAAACATCATCTATATAAAGGCTTGTATTGAGAGTCAGTGAAGCCTCATAGACTTTAGCTGCTACATCACTGGATATTACATATGCAGCTCCTGCTGTGTAGTCAGGGTAAGAGGGCCACTGGTACATTTCATATGGGACATAGTATTTGCTGCTCTTGTCTCTTACGGGAGGGGATCCACGATGGACACGACCAATCCAGAGATCTTGAACACCCATTTGTGTTAGACTTTGGAGATAAGCAACAAGATTTGGCATATGGATAAATATATCATCATCTGCAGACATAATGAACCTGGCGTGAGGACAGTAGGCATTCACCCAGCTAAACTGCAAAAGCAATTTTAGAGTAAGATTGTGAAAAGTATCCAAGAAGTCTTGCTGAATCAAATCATGGTATTTCTGGTCTTCGAGCTCAAGTTCCCTTTGCCTCCATGTTTTCTGCAGATGGTCTGCTGGTCGTCCTAAAGCAAAAAGAGTTTTAATGTTGGCATTAAGTTGAGAACGAACATACTTCTCATTACCCCAAGTTTGCCTGATTGCATCTCTCCGATGACGGTTTTCAGGAGAAGTCTTCACAAACAATAGGAGAAGGACATCCTGCTGCTGACATTTCTCTCTGTGGTTGATCAAGTATTGGTAGCTTGATACTCTGTCCAGGTTATCCCTGCTGATAGATAGGCTGTCATTCACAAAATGGTAGCTATTTATGAGGTATCTGTATGAGTAGGACTTCATATGGCTCACAATGTGATTATCAAATGGTCCCCAAAATATCATGAGACACAGTATGAAGCAAGTGGCAAATATCTGCAAAAAATGGCATTTTCTGACTCTTCTGGGACTAACAAACATTCTGATGCAGTTTTTATAATCCTTATTCTTGTTCAGGATCAGTGTTTTTCAAGTGCCTGTGTTTTTGTTCAAGAGCAGTGTCACCTCTTCAAGATAAGTGTCCCTTGTAGGGCATGATGTCTTTCACTCAGTATCCTTGTGAAGCCAGCTTTGTTCACAGACTTCATAAGTCATCTTTCTCAAAAAACGTTTTTCTTTGATTGAAAGAACACAGGCAGTTTTGAAAGATGAGACTTGCAGATGAGTATTTTCCCTTTGGGGCATCTTGGAACAAACACTGCGGTTCTAATCGGATCTTCTCATGTGTTTCCCTCCTTCATGAAGACGAACACCTGCCAATTCTAAGTGGGAGAGAGGAGAAAGGTTTTAGCGAACTGTTATTAACACATTCGTGTTTAGGTTTGGTCATGGAAATGACTGACTACTCAGACACTCCCCATCACCACCCACACACAAACACACTCCCACCCCTCAAAATAAAAAAGTAACCCAACTGGCAGCAAGTCAGAGGTGATCAGTGGCCCAGAGCAAGCTTGTGGAGGTCAGGGAAGGAGGAACCTGACACAGAAACCTCTTTCTTTAGAAATGCCCACCGCTGTTAACCACGGATGGCATTTTATTTAAACTCTAAGCTGGGAGAGAGACGCAGCCTACAAACGTCCCGGGTTACAAATTGTCTTTGGGCGGTCGGTCCGCTAAAGGCACAGACCAGGCAGAGCCCCGAGACGGCTCCCGGGGCAGGGAGTGCCGGAGCCCCGGCAGCCCGCGGTGTCCCTCACCGCCGCCCCCCTGCCCGCAGAGCTCCATCCCCCCCAGCCGGATCCAGCACCTTCCCCCGCGGAGCCCCAGCCCTGGGGGAGCCGCCGTTGGACTCAACAGCCGCGGGGCTCGAGAAGCGCCGCGAGCTCAACCGTGCCCGGACCGGCCGGTCCCGAACGGCGCAGCCCCGGCTCGGAGCGCCCCGGCTCGGAGCGCCCCGGCCCCGCGGCACACACGGCCCGTCCGTCACCCGAGCTGCGGGAACGGCGCGGGCCGACAGACAGACAGACAGACAGACAGGCTGCACCCCCGCCACAGGTACGGCTCCGGAGACCGCACAGCTCACACTTCAGGGCTACTCTCTCTGCTAGCAACTAAGGTTTAGTGAAGAATCTAAAGCACAAAAAGCCACCCGAGTCCAGACTTCTCAGCCTGCAGTTTAAAATTCAGTTCTTGTAGCCAGAGTTGTCTCTTCTGTGTAATAGGCAAGAACAGCCTGAAGTTGCAACTACTTTTTCATGCCATCAAAAAAAACGAAAATAAAGAGCTTTGTCAAGCAAGAAATGTAGGACTAACACCGTAAGGAATGACACCCCACAAGCTAAGCACTTGTTGCGTAGAAATAACTCCTGAAGCAAGAGAACACAAGCTATCATTTTTAAGTTAGAAGTTCTGTGCAACTCAAATGTTTTGAGAACGTTTTTTCTCATCTGAAGTCTTGCAACTAGATAAGGATGAGAACACAACACAGTATAGAAATAAGAAAACTTGGAGCAATGTTGTGGTGCTCCGGGAAGGGAACTGGCTGCTCAAAGTGGGAACCGCGCATTGGTGTACCCGAGGATTGCAGATTGTAATGCATAACAGAAAAGCTGTATGGGCAGTTTGGTGAATAAAAGTCAGTCAGCGCTTTTTATAGTATCAGTTTAAACCCTTTTTATTTTGGAAACATGAAGTTAAACAATGCACCCCAGAGTTATAAACTCAGCAACTTTACAGTAGAACACTATTGTAAAGCTTACTCTTGTTCCAGAGATGCAGACAAGCTGGAGTGTTACAGAAATCCAGACATTTGGTAGTGTCTTTTGGAGGAAAGGTCTGAAGATACCAGGTAGTCAGGTTGCCCACTGCCATCAAGATAAGCTTAAAAGCAGAGGACTGAAAGTAATCTATTTAACCACTTGAAGCAATATTTACCCTGGTAAACAGGGGAATCCTCATCACCAAATACAACCTCTTTAGATTACAGTTGGATAAGAAGTTTTGGCAACAGTCTGCAATTGCCATGTCATCCGGTAAAAGGAGACAACAATCAACACCACAAATACAAAGGACAAGGTCACTGAAACCTAGCAGTGAAACTGATCTCCATGACAGTTATCCCCACTAGGGAAAAATTTAAGTCCTCAGAAAAAAAAACACAAAACACCAACAACACCCAAACCAAACCCACAAACCAACCAAAAAATCCACCACAAAACACAGAAGTCATCATGGAAATAGCTTTAAATATGGAGCAGACAGTAGGGGACAAGAGAGATGCATAGACTCAATTTTCTGCTACCCAGCATCCCCCACCTGAAGTCAGGCATGCTGGAATGAGAGCTTAAGCTTCTCCTTGCAGAAAAAACAAGCCATTAAATTAACTGAGTAAGGGCTAGAACAGGCTGGTCTGTCATTTCCTTGATCTAGTTCAGGGGAATTAAATCAACCATTAGTAGACAGAAATTGTTCAGAATCCTCCTCAGAAATATACATCTCAGGTAAAACTTTAAAATGTGACTATAGATGAACGATATTGGTGAAATTTACAGAGACCCATACTCACTTGCCCATGTCTCTCTGGAGACTTGCACTGAAGGTACTAATGCACAAGCAGAGTCTCTGATTCTCTGAACTTTTTATAGCCCAGTTTACAAAGCCCAACCTCTGGACTTAGTCATGTTCTCCTTCCTTTAACAGGAAGTTAAGGAAAGCAGGTTGAGTCACCACAGAAGTTATTTGCTGCCATGTGAATCTCAGAATTCCGAAAAAAGAAAACAGTGCAACACACCTGTGTGTGTGTTCTCCCTAGCAAGAGGAAACACCGCGGAACAGAGATAAAACCATGCTTGACAGTCATTTTTCTGACCATAATTAAGGTGTTTTGCCTCTTGACGTGCATTTTCTTACTTGTGGCTTGAAAACTGTTAGATTCACTCTGAGATTGGAGAGACACACTGAGAACCAAGCACCAAGTTCCTGCAACTGCCTTCCTTTCCAGTAGATTTCAGATTTGTAACTGCACGTGGTCTTCCCCCTGTTGCAAGTACTGGAAGCTTTTGTCATCCTGCAGCAATCCTGCCTTTCCTAAAGGAACTTTAACTTTTCAGTATTACCACAAGCATGAATCATTGAATGTAGCAACTCTTCTACTCTGTATTTTGCATTCAGAATATATTCTGGTATGAAAGCGGAGCTAGAATGGGTTGTTGTGCAAACTCAATAGTTCACAGAGTGACCGCTATGGAAAAGCAGATCCTTAGGGAGCTGCTTTTAATATCCACAGAAGTCAACATTTGAAAAAAAAAAAAAAAGTCAGTATGGAGTTTATTTCAGGATAGAACAGTTTTGGGAAGTCTGCTGACGAGTGGTAGACGAGAGAGATCCTAAAGAAACACAAAGGCACCCCAGACATGAAACACCAGTGACGCAGACCCTTGCAGGAAGAACCATGAAGAGACAACATTCACACTTGAACATGGTGGTTTTACTCAACTACCACTACTCTGATAAAAACCTAAAACCAAGAGAGACCAATTAAAACTGCCCAGAGAGAACATCTCATTTTCTAACAGCTACAAATTTTTTCATGTGGTACCAGACGCAGGGCTGGGCTTCAATCATCATAGAATCACAGAATCAGATGGGTTGGAAAGGACCTCTGAGATCATCAAGTCCAACCCTTTGATCCACTACCACCACAGTTACTAGACTGTGGCACTGAGTGCCACATTCAGTCTCTCCTTAAATACCTCCAAGGACAGAGAATCCACCACCTCCCTGGGCTGCCCATTCCAATGCCTGATTACCCTCTCTGTAAAGAATTTCTTCCTAACATCTAACCTTAAACCTCCCCTGGCAGAGCTTGAGACTATGCCCTCTTGTCTCACTGAGAGCTGCTTGGGAAAAGAGACCAACCCCCACCTGGCTACAACCTCCTGTCAAGTAGTTGTAGAGAGTGAAGAGGTCTCCCCTGAGCCTTCTCTTCTCCAGGCTAAACAACCCCAGCTCCCTCAGCCTCTCCTCATAGGACTTGTACTTAAGTGCCTTCACCAGCCTCGTTGTCCTTCTCTGGACCCGCTCCAGCACCTCAATGTCCTTCCTGAACTGTGGGGTGCAGAACTGCGAGTGTGAAGCCATTGGTATTAATTTTACATTAATATGAATTACATTGTAAATGTATGTTCCCTACATATTTTATTAATGCACAATTGGCAGTATGTAGATGTATTTTAAAGGAAGTGTTATATGAATTAAACCCCTGAAAAACCTAAAGAATATAGTTCCTTGTCAAGTACATCTTATTGGAACATACTGCCTGCACTGATATGTAAAGCTCACCTTCCTTATCACCAATATCCGCACTCTAAATTTCTCATGTAAATGTCTCTCTAGTAGGTAACTTTGTAACACCTGGTATTTTAACCTAAATCTGATGGAACACTATCCTTTCTCATTGTACGCAATGCTAGATGTTTTACTGCAGTATCTGTACATTAGTGTTTATGCAAATATTTCACATATTTGTGTTGTCCTGTGTGGTGTAAATTTATCACTTTCTTGGCTGAAATATTCTACTATGGCATATCTATTTTATTTATTATTTATTTTGAGTGAATGGAGTGTAAATTGGTAAAAATGCATGTGCAGATGTGGGTATGGAGGATGCAGTGATGTGGTCGAGAAATTGCATAATTGAAGAATGAGTGAATGGATGGCAGATAGGTAATATCTAACAGTGCACGATTCTAGAAGTTGAGATTTATCTTAGGAAAATATTTATGAAGCCACAAGAGATTTTCCATTCATGCTTGGTGCTACATGGAGGCTGATATATATTAGCTGTAGAATTAGGGAAATTTTTAACTGTTCATTGCATGGACAGTTATCTGAGAACTATACACTTTTGTGATATTGAGAATTTCCTTTACAAATATATTATATATTGGTGTTACTTGTTCGCAGTTTTCACAGCTCTCACTGAGTTTGCTCGCTGGTGAGAACTGATACGTACTGTACAAGGAATTTAGTAGTAGTATTGTCTGTGAAAGTTAGGGGCTCAGAAGGACCTACTCTGAGAATCACATGCAAACCCTAATGCTGCAACTTGAGTTGGACAAAGTTTTCTAACAGAATTAGCACACAGCACAAACACAGAGGAGGAACAAATGGGATATTTTAATGGGCATCTTGACCTCTGGGAGCCAAGAAGAGCTAATGTACATGATCTTTAAGTCCACCAGTGATAAGTAGTTACAAATTGGGTGTAAAACACAGCATCCGTTTAACATATCAGGACACTGCCAAACTGCTGAGGACAAATAAGTTCCTTGCTCCAGTCTGGAATATATTGAACAACTAGAGCCAAAGAACAATCAGCTTATTGGCAGGGGGTGGAAAAATGTACTTGGCTTTCCCCTTATATAAATAAATAGTTGAGAGGAATACACTGACATGGATGAAGAAAAACAAACAACCCTCCCTGTATTAAATGAATGCATCGATTTATATCCATTGGGATTGAGAGTAGTTTAATCTATCTAACACTGTCTAAAAATTATGCAGGCTCTGAATATTTCAAAAAGAAAAAATAAATCTCTTGAAATAGGTTAGTCTAGTTGCAATTGCTACCCACACTTGGATGCAATGAAGAAATGGGAAATTATTTACACGTGGCCACACAGTGAAGATACTAGAAAATTGCCAACTCTGACATCAAGTGAGAGGAAGACGGTGATTAACACCACATGTCATACTGAAAGGGTAGTTTTGCATTCAGGATGAATCACAGGACAACAATGTGTAACTTGCCTTTTACCCACTGAGTAAAAGAGATGAAAAGAGAAAAAGAAAGCGAAAAGAAGAGCTGGTAAATAAGGCAAGGACAGAAAACAGCTGCTAAACTTTTGAGGAGTGAAAAGGACAGAATTTTTCTAGTTTTTACTCCTTGCTAACATAGGGTGAAGACTTCTAGCATTCATTTGGTTTCATCTGGAAACTTGTCAATTTGCGCTGAAATAAAATGAATAAATAAATGTTGCTCTCTTGAGAAAGAATTAAAGATGATCTGGGTAATATATTCATCATAAACACTCTATTTTGTAAGAAGGTTATTGTACTAAGACAATTTTGGTAAGACAGAATTGTAATTTTATTATTTTCTTCACAAATATGGTAGTACTTCCTCTCCAAGTAGAAACTTTTATACATTACAAAATAAATTAATATGTCTCCATATGCATCTGAAAGAGTTACATGTAAATCCTTCCTCTCCCTTTTATATGCACCCTCTCCTCTTTGACTGAATTATTCATTGATCTTTCCTATGCACAGATTGTTTTTCTATAAATATCTCTGGGTTATTTTTGGCAGATCCTAGGATCATAGGAAAAATCCCATTGGAAGGGACCTCAGAAGGTCTTTAGTTCATCCTCCTGCTCAACACAGGGTCAGCTGTGAGAACAAATCCGGCTGCTCAGAGCTTTGTCTGATCTGGTCTTGAAAACCTTGAAGGAGGGCAATGGCAAAACTTCTCTGGGCAACCTATTCCACCGCTTGGCTCCTTCATGTAAAAAAATTTTCTTTGTACCTAATCTGAAACTCTTTTTCAGTTTGTTTTGTTTTTTTCAAGTTATATCTGTTGTCTCCCATGAAGTATCACAGTAGAGAGCCTGGTTCCATCTCCCTAATAACCTTTTCAAGTAATGTTCTTTATCTTAATATCATTTTTTCATCTCCAGATTAAAAAAGCATCAACCAGGAGTTTTCTGGCCTACCTCTGGGTTATGGCTGTTACACCTGCCTCCTGTGTTGAGCAATGACTTTTCTACTGTTTGTTACTTTTGGTGAGCAGGAGTCTTAATTTAAGTCAATAAGCTTTATTGCTTTGTGACTACTTCTTTTAAACTTTTTTGAAGTTTCTGGCACTTTGCAGGCACTACAAAAACCTCCAAAACTGCAGACTGAACAAAGGTGTTGCAATAATCTCTGGACTGCTCTTCTCTCTGCATTATCTTCCTTTCTGACCAATGGTTCTCGTTGGTTATGTTCATGCTTATGCAGTGGTGCCTGATTTTAGCTTAAAGCTTAAAAAAGCAGTATTTGTGTGTGTGTCAGGTCCATCTTGGGCCTGTTTTCATTTGGGCAGTTACTGTTATTTACTTTTGTGCTAACAGATGAACCTTGCCTGAGCTTGTGATGAACTTTGTGTAACAGAGCAAACTCTGGACAAAAAGAGAATTAACCGATTGAAGGGACATTTATGTTTTGCTATGTTTCCATGTGAAGGAGGGAAATAGTCACAGCCCAACCCCAAATGTCTTGCCCAATGTCATGCTAGTGGGACTTGAATCCAAGTCTTCAGAAAGTGATGCAAATAATGCAGCCATTCCATGGTGTCCCTGTACTCTTCCCCACCAACCTACCCTACCCCCATATTCAGGCTGTTTCCTGCTGGTGAGCATCAGAATGTTTTCCAGGGTGTAACTGTCATCAGCCTGTGTGACAGAGACTGAGACTGGTGGTGTGGTGTAGTTGCCTCTCCTTTCAGCTTCCACTTCTGAATCTTCCCAAATTACTGTGCTATTTCATGGCTTCCAGTATGGACTTTAGTATCACTGTTTAAAAACTTCAGAAAGGAATACCTATTGTATGAAAAAATGAGGTAGTATGGCAAAGAGTCTAGTGTTTCTGTTTTCTCTCTGTAAGTGTATTATTGCTCTCCTCTTCAAAAGGTGGTATATTCTGTGTATGTTGAGGTAGCAGGAAGCCATGCAACATTGATGGTGATTTTCTTTTTCTTAGCATAGAAATAAGAATAGTATAAATTGGGCAGTAGCAATATTCAGCTGATGTAATGTCCTTTAATGATTCTCAGCAGCAAAGGTTAGGGCTGTGCATGATTCAGTAACATGATGTTTTCCACATACATATCATCAACAAACTATGAAAGTGGAGGCCAGGATATCTCTTAGGCATGTCTGCTAAAATAATGAAAGGGCTCACAAGATTTGTAATGGCATGAAGAATCTCTTTCCCTCTGGTCATTCTGACAAAACTTTGTTACTATCTCTCAGCTGTTTGTCTCTTTTTGTTCTGATGGGTCTCCCTGATGACTAGTGGGCAGCTGTCCACACCTTGCAGCTGGCACTCCCTGACAGTCAGTCAGTAAGGCCAAGTTTTGTATGGATGTGGATGTGCAGTGCTACCCTTATGCTCAAATCTATCTCTTTGTGGCTGTGATTGATGTAATTTGGCTGTCAGAGCTGTGGAGGCAGCTCCTATACTTGTCTCTGCTTTAATGGAGTGGTTCAATTTCCATGGTTATATTAGCCTGGCCTCTTTCTCAGGCACAATAAAAATTCCTTGAACGTGCCACATGTGCACTTTTACTTAATTACCAAAACAGTATTTCTCAAATAAATTTAAAAAATGACTTTTCATAGAGAGTGGTATTTGATGTGTTACATTTGATTGTAACTACTAATTAGTTACAAAAGTCAAAGGACTTTTTTCTTTGGTTTTTTTTTAAACCTGAAACATGCCAAAGCTGTCTACTGCTCTAAATCTTTGGGGCATAGCGTAGTGTCATGCAGAGATGCCTATACTTGCTTTGCTATCTTAGCAAGATGCTTCTCAAAAGGATTAATGAACCTGGATGTAGGAGTACATTAAGGCACATCTGTTAATTTACTGGCTGGCATGCTTAGGTTAGTTTGGGTATCTCTGCATAGCATTACATTATGTGACACTGACAGAGCATGGTACATCTAAAGAAGAACTTTTTGTCAGGCCAGACTGTTGGTCCTCTCGTAGTTTAGCTTTGATGTTCTACTGTGTTAGTCAGTGTGTGACACTGGTGTAACTTTAAAAATCTGAATATTTGGGTCTTGCTTGCAACTCTGGCATGAAGTTGTTTGCACGTGACCAGCCAAGTATGGAAGAAAGAGCAGCCACAGAAAGCTTCTTTATTGCATATATTGAATACATCTGGCTTCCCTGCCTTCCTAAGATTTTATTTCAGACATTTTCCTTACAATTCCAATACATGTAGAATAAATAAAATTACCTTGGCTCTCCTCCAAATTGGCCTGTGTACCATCTAGAACTCCTAGGAAACCCAGAGAAAGTGTTGCATACAGTGCATACCGCAGTTAAACCTCAACCACGCAGCAGATAGGCACTGGCAATAAAGGTCTCTCACTTGTCCTATTATGAAGAGAGCTCTCCTGAAAACTGACAATGTGGTTTCAAAAAATATTTCTTAGAGTTTTGAAATGGTGACTTCCTGTCCCACACAGGTACCCTGCCTTACTAATTACTGTGGAGCATGTTTTATTATAAATCAAAATATTCATTCTTGACTGGAAAAACTTCAACCTTTTCCAATTAAATGTCTTAGGAAATGTGACAATTTCTTTAAACAAATAAAAAACCCCACACCTTATAGTAATCCTGGTGAAGAATGATAATCTGAAAGCTACTGTTATTAAGATGTAAAATCAATATTTCTTAAGCTTATGGACATTTAAGATCCATTTCATGATTTTTTACACCCTTGGTAGTTTTTAATTCCATATTCCGAATATCACCCCATACTCTGCAGTTATCAAGCACAATATACATCTATTTAAATTCTCTCTGAAGCACTGTCTGTCTAGGTGGACATATTTTTTTTCCTTCATGGCAATCCTGAAAAGGTATGTTGTGGCAGTGTTGAGAGCTGTCAAACTGCTATAGGGTCTGCCTGGTGCAGGTGAAGCGAATCTGCTCTATGTGTGTTAGGTTTGTGAGCTATTTTTAAAATGGAAGCTATTCTACAAATGTTTCAGGCATAATTAGAATATATTGGGTGAGAAATCCCTATGGAAATAAGCGCAGAGCGTGGTTGGCTGGTGCAGGCTCTCCAAGGTTCTGTCTGCCAGAGACATATAAAGAGCTCAGTCAGCTTTAAAGATAGGTGGAATAAGAGCTGCATATCCTAGCAAGGTGGTGCAGCTTGCAAAGAAATAAAAAAAAGAAAAAAGAAAGAATATTGCCCCAGTAGCTCCTTTGCTATTTGCTGGCACTGAATATTTGCTGCTAAAATTTTCAAAGTCTTAAAGCTAATGTTTCTAACCCCTTATAGAGACTTGGGAGGTTAATAGGGGAGGGAAGGAGAAAATTCTTAGAAAATAGTCTTCCTTGTAGCGCCTATTTCATCTTGGTTTTGTAGCATTTGTGTAAAAAGGAGGAAAATGGACTTAAACAGCTGAACACAAGTTTACCTATGGCTTGTTAGCTTTATCAAACCAACCAGATATGGATGAAAGATGCCCCATGGAAATAGGATCTATTGCAGAGGTAAAAAGAAATTGTAGATAGGAAGAGTAGTGCCTTCCCCTCTGAATTTAATTTAATTTACCAGCTGTAAGAATATTTCGTGTAATTTTATCTCAGAACTCTGGTGTCTTGCTCAGGTAGGAATGGACAGTGAAGTGGAAATATGTAATTGTAGCACTCTAAAGTGTTGGCTGCCAGGTGTCATGAGAGTGCACTTCTACTGAACAGTTTTTGACATGGTGTTAGTTGAGAGTTTGGAAGAAAGTAATTTTTTGAGCCACTATAATAGCTGCGTGAAGTGGAAAGCAAATTTAATGCAAGAGCTAAGTCATTGCTTTGGCTAAGGAGATGAGACATGAATTCAAAATGATATTCATCCAGCTAAAGTTTGTGGCTTTTTTTTTAAGCAAGTGTCTGTACACATACTCTGTGGTTGTATTTAAATAGGTCCATAAATTTTTTAATATGACATTGTTTGGGAAACTTCATCTGTCTTATTTGGCTTATAAAAAGCTGAGCAAAGGCTTAGGTGTTCAGAATAGTCAATCACCTCTTCATGTTTACCATAATCTATGGTTTGTTATGCCCTAGACTCTGCCTATCCCTTTGAGATGGGATCTTAGTGTATTTATCCTTAAATTGTGGCCATATTTCAAATTAATATTTTTGACTGATATTTGAAGTGCTTTGAAGGAAGTATGAAGATGGAAGGGACTAGGGAAGTGCAAACTGTTATTGTTATTATACTTCAGCTAAAATTAAAATTTGCTCTCTCTAGAAAGAAAATCTGCCAAAGTTAATATTTGATGTAGTGGACTATCAGTAATTTTTTCCAGAATGCTTTTGAACCACAAAACCCATGCAGTAGAAATGTTCAGGTGTTGAACTCTGCAAAATTAAGCCTTTATAAATCTTTGCCCTTTAAAGGAATCAACAGATTCATCATTAATTTTTGGATGATGTACAGAACATTCTCTCCCCCTTTCCACCTGTCTGTGAAGAGTATCTTTTTCCCCGCTTTTATTTTTGCCCTTCAGAACAGCAAAATTGCTAAGTAATCCTGAAGACAGAAACTGTATTTATAGCCCCCCAGTTAGCTCACTGAGAGAAGCATTAATGCAAATCAGTTTATGCCTTTTAAAGAATGCTGCAATCATGTGATGCCTTTCTCAGGCATGAAAGATAAGGTATATGAAATTTAGAGGCTCTTAATACAGGTACATCCTCTTAAACAAAAACCTTTGCTATTATGAAATGAGAAACATGTAATAAGGAAAAAAAAAGAATGGATTTATTTTAGCTAATAAGTGTGTATTTGGGAGGGATCTAATAAAAACCTGTTAGACTATACCCAACTCCTGACAATCATATCATTTGTGTAAAATCTGTGCTGCTATTTGTTAACATGGTTGCTATGGCAACTAAAAACCTTTATTTCTTCAAGGTAAAATTAGAAGTGCAGTTAGTGTGGAAATGCAAGAACCTACTTTACACATACACAAATGCATGCTTTGTCCATTATTCCTCATTTCACAATAGAAAATGACCAAAGCTTTTCCCTTCATTTTCTATTTCATTCTGGCACTGGGAAGGGTGATTGGGAGTACTAAGTGGCAAAATGTGAAACCCGCTGAGGGACTGAGACACTACTACCTGCTGGACTGCCAGTGATTTCAACAGATGCTTATCAGGTTTCCAAAGAGCCTAATTGGCTTATTAGAGCCAATGCACATGGAACAAGTGCTTAGATAAAGCCAGTAAACGCACATTAGCTTGATGACTTAATTTTGTAGCTTTGCTTTTAATGAAAAATATAGGTAAGACAGTACGATTCCATTTGAAAGAGCTGGATTGGAGCTTGCAATCCTTTGCTAGAGGCGTAGTACAAATTACTAAAAACACCTCTGGTCAGTCTTGCAGGCTGGCACAACCTGTGTGTTTGCGTGGGAAACACCGTGCTGTCTCTGCTATAGGAGTGGTATGGGAAGATCAGCTAATGTTTCTAAAGCATTGTCATGATCTGTACAATATTCAGAGAATCATATACTGTAGTTTGGGGAAAGGCATGGAATTCAGAAAATTGTAGTTATATCTGTCAGTTGTAATGAGCACAAGGACTTCTCCCTGTTCGTTTCTATAGGTCTTATCAACCAAGTAGTTCATTTGATGTTGGTAGGGCTTTCTGAGTTTCTAAGTTTTATTGAGTGTCCAGTGATAAGAAAAATAACTAAAATTGTTCGCATTTAATTTTTTTTAAAAAAGATTGGTTTTTTTCCTTTTGTCCACTTTCTTGTGGTTCTCTAGATGCCTGATGAAGCCATTCATTTTGCACGTGTGACTTTTTAACTTATCAGTGTTCCTTCTAGGCCTTCCATTCACTATGACTTGCCAGAAGATGATTCTGGAAAATTTTTCATACATAATCTTAGTTAATCTGGTTAGCAAAGCCTGCCTTAGCCATAAAAATAGCCCTTCATTTATGTGTTGTGTAGTCACCACGTTTTCAAAAATCTCAGTTGTCCTGGTTTGAAATTGCTTTTTTCTACTTCAGGAGCTCCAGAATGTGTGTGTCTTCAGTGGGCAGCCTAACTGAAAACCAGTGAAAACTGAGCAAATAAAAACTGTCAGAGAAGCTAATTCTTTGTCTTTGACATACAATATGCCATCTAGGAAAAAGTAGCAAACATTGAAACACAAACAAAAAAAACCCATACCCAAGGCTCTGGTCAGGTTTTTTTTGTGTGGTTTTTTTTTTTTTTTTTTTTTTTTTACAAACTTGCAAACATAAGAGGATAAAACCCTGATCTTGAAAGAGACTATGGGCTTGTGCAGACCATATAGGTAAAATTATTCTGCATCTAAAACTGGAATTAAAAGAACTTATTCACTATAAAGTCATTGTAAGATTTGAGGGACAGGTACCTTCCAATGAGTCTTGGCACAAAGATGCTGCATGAGACGACAAAAAGAAATTCTCCCGCAGAGAATGACTTTCAGAGATTCATGTAGTTACTGTTTGCAGTATGAACAAGGGCACAGAAGCTGCTTTTGTTGATTTACACAATGAGATTATAGAAGAGTGTAGCTTATAGAAAAGGAGCAGACCCAGGAGCCCTCAGAGTATTATTTGTTGAGCATGATACTGAAACAAAACTTCTTACAAGTCGTTATTCGGTTCTACAGTTCCTTGTAGGGTTAGGCACAGGTTCACATATCTTGCAACATTTGCTGACTGCTTGTGGGATAGGATTGCCTGTAACTCTGCACAGCCCAGTCAGTGGTCTATACAACAGGTAATATTCTGATTTTTGTCATTCTTGGATTTTGTGTTGTTTCAGTTCAGTTTCTCTGAATTGTTTTATATATGGGGAGAGCAAGCGTCTACAGAAGCCAATGAAGTGGTACCCTGTGTCTCCAAATTAGCAAGCAAGTAGAGTTTGATTAAAATTGATATTGGATTTAGTAAATCAGAGAGTCCTTACCTAGCACAATCTGTAAAATTAATCAGCCACAAAATATCACATGCAGATTGGCAAGCTCTTCATCCAAGAAGTTTTTGAAAATAAGCACAACCGGCACTTCAGATCCCCAGCACGTATGAGAACAATCTGCTTCACAGCACTTTGGGACAAAACAGCATGCATTTTATTACTCATTAAGACTGCCACATGTGCCATAAATGCCCACACGTACAGTGGTATTCCTGGCATGCTGCTTCATTGTATGGATTGGTTATGGCATCCATTGTCACTCAGTGTTCCCTCTATAAGTAATTGCTTGTTTCTGGTTTCACATACGCTTCTTGAAGCACAGCAGGGTATAAGCCTGCACAGGAAGTTCGCTGTGAATGCTTAAAGGCATCAGTATTGCAAGTTCTCATTGTATCACCCCTGGAGAACCCTAAGGGAAATAATGAGATTATTCATTTTGATCTGAAGTTGTTTGGTAAAAGCTCAAACGCTATGGCAGGATAGGCTAGGGGAGTTCCTGCATCCCAGCAGACCCCTGGCTGGGAACTAAGTTCCTAGTTAGTGATCATATGAAAAGAAGGTACATGTTTCTCTAGTTGCAAAAAGCCAGATCTCTTCAAAGCACTGTTTGGCATCTTATTAGTGTTTCCCACACTGGCATTCATTAACCTTCTTCTGATGTGCTGCACAAGCTCTGCAGAATGAGGCAGTCGTGCTCCTTGCAATTTACAGTTCCTGCTAAATATTCTTCAAAATAGTATTAAAAATCTCCATCCTATGTTGCTCCTGGGCAGTAGCCCAGGAGCTTGTTTCACAACCTGTTCTTTATGAACCATGAACTAGTATCAATGTTAGATAATCTATAGGCTTTTATGCTGGATAGGGCTTTCTTTTACCATACTGTGATTCTGAAGGTACTGGAAAATTTTTTCGTCAAAGTCTTTGATAGTTTCTGACTAGATTATCTCATGCTGAGTTTCTGAAGTAAATGTGTCTGCAAACCAATGAAATCCTACGTTCTGCTAGTTGTCCTCTTGCCCAGGTGCACAGGGAAATTCTGTGCCAGAGTTGTCAAAGTCTGGCTTATAACTATCTTGGCAGCTTCCAATATCCTTAGACATCACTTAATTCCACACAAGGGCTTTCCAGGACCTTCTGTGCAGTAGGTACTTCTCTGGGCATCCTTGTGGACTTCTGCATAGATCCTGCACTCAGCAGGATCTTCCTCAGTCAGGCCTTGCACCCAGCCCTCTGGAGAAGGATCCACAGGGGTTGTGACCTTAGTAAGACTGAATGGTGAGGTAGGTAGTTATACAATTTACTACCATTCAGAATGATACTGTAGGTCAAACAAGTTTATAATAAAATATTTTGAAATAGTCCTACAATGCTGATAAGGTAGTAATGGGCATTGTACCCTTCTTTCTTATTGCTCCAGCCTGGTTGTTTTACTCAGGTGATTCCGTAATACAAGGTCAGTTCATTCATTACTAGAAAACAAGGTTTCTTCCTCCCCAGAGTTTAATTTCTAAGCCTCAGAGATGCTGCATTGTAAGACAATAAATGGTTAGAATTGATTTTTGAAAGTTATTGTTTAAAATCATTGTTCAGTATGTTCCAAGGTTGCTACATCATACTCTTCTATAATTACTATCTCCACCAATTTATTTGGTATGTTTGGCAGATTTGAAGTACTTTATAATTTCGTATGTTGTTCTTTTTTCTCTTTTTAGTTTTACAGCCCCCCCCAAGCAATTTCATCGGACAATTTAATTGAGAAGTCAATTACAGTAGATAACTCTTATACTCAGTGCCATATAAATGTAGAGTATAATCATTTGGCTAAATAGTGCTGCATGTTTTGACTTGAAACGATTTGTTCCTCATAGTTAATTTATAAGTTTCAGTTGTGTTTGGACTTCAGATGAGTGTTAGCAGTGCTGGCAAGAGGAAGGAGCTAAGCACTGTGCAAGTTTGTGGCACATACTTGGTGACTTCCAGCAAGATATATCATTACCCGCAAGAATTTGTGATTAAAAATTACTCCTCCTCTTTTCAGTTTCGGTCAGCAGAACATTGAATCTAATTTTATACCAGTGCTGACCTAATTTTAGGAAACTGTGTTCCTGTGGGTCCTGTATTACTCCCTAGCCTATTTTCTGTGAGCTCCTCTTAGAAGGGAATATGGGGCTTGCCTTGAAGTCTAAAAAACTTAACCAAATGCAACACTTAAGCTGTTTTCATGTAGGCTCTTGTTACTTGCATGAGCTGTACCCTGTACCTTTCTTTTAAGGTTTTCTTTTGGTAGTGGTTATTCTGAATGATTGCTGCTTGTGGATACAGTAAAAGATGGAGCATAAAGGGAAATCAAACTGTCTGAATTCTTTTTAACTAAATACATTTCTCAATCACACTTATTTCAACTGCTAGCATTCAAGTCTGCTTGAGTATGTCTCATTATGATGTGAAAGTTTAGGTCTATAAATAATAAATTAAATGTATCATAGCTAACCAAACAGTTTCTAGGAAGAGCAAGTGATTTCACTCACTTAGATCCTTACTTATTGTACAAACATTTATAAAAATTGGAGCTGGGGGGAGGGTTATCTTCAAGCATTTTGTTTCCATCACAGAAAATCCCTTCTTTTTTTAAAACAGTGATGACTCTCACAGAAATAGCTAGAGAACAGAGTGAACTAAAAGAAAGAAAGTGCTCCTTTCAGGGAAGCCTGCTTCCCTTTGACACAGCAACATGGCATTTTTGGTTATTGCTTACATGCTTTTCTTGCTTTAATGTACCTGAGTTGTCTCTGTTGAATAGTATCCATTGTCTGTGATAAACTGTGAATAGGGGGTGATGGAGTAGTGGCTTCCTGGAAAGGAGCAGAATGAATCTTCAGAATTCCCCATCCCTTATAAAAGGCCTTCTGACAATTTGAAAACTGTCAAGTGTGAACATTGCTAAAATTCATGTGGCTTGGAGAAAGCCCCGTTGGATTGTCCATTTAAGCACACTTTTAGGCTGGAAGCTTTTACACTAGTTACAAATATATTGATTTTTAAAAAGAAATTATTGACCTTTAAAACCCTGGAGTCAGCTGCTGCCTGGCTTATTGGAGACATTTGGTTATTTGTATTCACAGAGCTGGCAGTTTTGAGTCAAACTCTAAGCAGTGATCAGAAGTGAGGGGTGGTAATTAAAGCACTGTATTTACATGAAATACAATTACACAAGATTGACTGCAGAAGGCTGAGATACCACTTACAGGACATCAGTCTTCATTCCAGAGTGGGGACCTTAATTTACTCTCTTCTTCAACCTCCTCTCTGAGACAATTCTTATGCTATCTGCAACTTGGAAAAGTTAGTTTATTCTTCTCCTATGTGCCTACCCCCCTTGTGCTGTTACTACAACAGTAGTGACATTTTAGTAATATTAGGCACTATGGTCTAAGCAATTTAGTACTCACAAACACATTTGCAATGTAGGTTTCTTATTAAGGGACAAATGTATCTACCACTAATTGTCATATTTACCAGAGGATGACTGGGCTATCTCTTCTGTGCCTTGTTGTATTTACATTTTCAGCTCAGAAAATAAATTGTTTCCTAAGTTCAGGCAGAGGACCAATTTTCTGGCAGTCAGAACATATCAAGAAGCAATATTTGAATGGGATATTAGTCACTGTGAGTTAACAATAAAGATCCAAAGATAGAAACAATGTTGTTGTGTAGTGACTAGATTGATGGTAGATTAAATAATACATATTGGATTGCTTTTCTGTTTGTTTTTCTTCTAGTTTTCCTTACTTAAAATGCTCAGTTAGTATAACAGAATTTTTCATCCCCAGCAGGTTAACTGGCCTAGAAAGCATTGGCTCTAGCAATCTAAGATGTTCAGTGAAAAGAGGTTGTAATAATTTAGCATGACTCTGAGTCACAACAGGTGAAAATCAAATCCCCACTTAGTACTACAGCTTGCAATTTTTATACTAGTGATATACTAGCACCCATATTTCTTCCCTTCAGTATTTCTTTCTTCATCAGACTACAGTTCTCTACTATTTCAGTATTTTTAAGGAGATGTTTGCACCATGTTTCTTGTATTTCAGTGCTTCTTTTTTTTTCTGGCTCACAAAAATCGCTATCCCATACCTCCACAATCTACAAAACTCTGTTCCTTCTGGACAGACACCTTTGTGTACTGGCAGTGGGAGACTACAATACAGTGTGGTTTCTGCTGTATTGACAATTTATGGATACTGAACTGTCCAACAGAAGGATCAGAATTCGTGATTCCTATCCCACTGTCACAGAGAAAATCCATTTGCTTCACAATGTGATTGACAGGACAATGAAAGATGTTGAAGTGATTTTGTAAAGTGCAATAAACCAATGTGAGAGTGATAACCATCTTTTGCTATGGTACCAGTTCTCTAACAGCGTGAGCCTCCACACCCTACCCCCCCAGTCCCCACAACAGGCATTATCCTTGTATCCATTCCATAAGGACTATGAGCTGAAGGTGCAGATGCCTTGTCAGAAGCTTTGGATCTAAAGATATATTTTCTAGTTCCTGCCCTCAGTAAAGGACCATAGGACAGCCCTGGCTTTGAGGGAGGAGATATCTGTTACAGCACCTGTATGTTCTATTTGCCACTTCATTCCATATGTGTCCATTTCTGGGCCCCTCACTTCAAGACAGACATTGAGGTGCTGGAATGTGTCCAGAGAAAGGCAACGGAGCTGGTGAAGTCTGTAGAGAGTAAGTCATATGAGGAGCAGCTGAGGGAGCCTGTTTAGCCTGGAGAAAAGGAGGCTCAGGGAGACCTAATCACTCTCGATAACTGCCTGAAAGGAGGTTGTAGGCAGGTGGGATTTGGCCTCTTCTTCCAGTTCATCTGTGATGGGATGAGGAAATGGCCTCAAGCTGCATCAGGGAAGGTTCAGACTGGACATCAGAAAGAATTTCACCACTGAAATGGTGGTCAGCCATTGGAATGGGCTGCTCAGGGAAGTGGCGGAGTCACCATCCCTGGAAGTATTCAGGAAATGACTGGACATGGCACTAGGTGCCATGGTTTATTTGAAATAGTGGTGTTTGGCCAAAGGGTGGACTCAATGATCTTGGAGGTCTTTTACAACCTTAATGATTCTGTGATCCTATGATTAGTATTTGTTTTCTTTTTCTTTTGTATTCCTTTGTGTCTTAATCCTTATTTCTTGACTGATTCTTCCCTAAATCAGCTGTAAATGTTGGAAATGTTGAGAGTAAAGGAAGGGAGAAAACACTTTTTTTTTTCTTCTATTTTCCTTCCGTTATTTCTTTCCTTCGTTTTCCAGTGTCTATTGCTTCCTTTCTGCCTCAGCTCTGTTCGTTTTATTCATTAGCAGAAGCAATGCTACAAACATTTTTCAGGCAGCTATAGGGAGTGCAGAGAATGGCTGAGGGAGCTGAGGAATTTTCTCTGTCTGTAAATCCTACTATAATGCTGCACAGGGTTGTCTCTCCTCATCCTTTTCTTTCCTACTGTGCAGAAGCAAGCCTTTCATAATTTTTTTAACTTTTTATGGTATGTATGCATTTGACTCTAGAGAACTTTATACGTTTCCTTTGCAAGAAATTGCACAGAGTGAATATTTACATTTACCTTTTAAGGTGCAGCACTGATAAGCTTTTGATTAGTGCTAAACCCAGAAGAAGGAAAAAGTACATTGTTTGGGCAGGAAAACCCAAAAATTAATAGTGTGATGTTGTTGTAATTTTCCTGAGACTTCTGAAATTATAAGTTTGGAGGTTTTTTTAATAGCAAGTTGTAGAAGTGCCTGTCATCTGCGTTGAATTCTAGCTCACATCCTCTAATTACTTTCCCCTTCTTTTTTAAATTTCTCTTAGCTTTCTGTGAGAAATGCATTTTGAGATTAAATTGCTGTGCTTAGCCAGGATGAATGTGCTGCCAGGTAGGGGGCTTTAGGTTAGCTGGTTTGAGCAGACAGGAATGATCCCACTCTGTTGTGATCAGCAATTGTAAGGTCCTGCACTTGCAGCCTGTATTATCTTTTTTGAGATCTGAAACTATTTTTATAATAATGGACTTATCTATACAAGATACTAGGTTTGACACAGGTAAAATTGGATGAAATGACAGGGTTGCTGTAGTATGCTGGAAGTCAGACTCAGTCATTCAGTGGTCCCATTTGACTTTAATATTTATGGGTCTTTCTGTCAGTTTTTTTCTTTTTTTTCCCCCCATCAAATATCAAACTTCATTGCAAGTGCAAATATCCAACTTAATTATTTTCAGCTCCTGAGGTTTCAAACCCATTAAACAGCAGAGAGGCTCTGTAATTGTTTTATTACTAATACTGAAAGTGTAATAATACTAGTTGCAAAAGAGGGCAGTGAGCAAAACAATGAGAAAAATGTAAAGGAGTAAATAGCATTATTAAACCTGTTTCACAAAAGATAAACACCAATTCCAGGGTAGTATTTCAGACCACAGATAGTTTAATTAACTCTTTCTTTCATTTTCCCGGTGCAGAAACTAGCCATAGCAGTATCTGGCTTTCTTAGAAGTGCGAGGCTTTCTGCAGTACTTCCTTTCCTCTCAAATCAGTCATCAGCTGTAACGGAGTTAACAAATGCAACATAATAGGTGCTTTCTGCAGTTCCTGGTAACATCGAGGTTGTCTTTTTTTAGTTCTGTACTGGCCCAGTTCTCTTCTGTTCTGGCCTCCAAGAGCAGTAGATTGGATATGCAGAGTTCCTGGTGCCTCCTGGCAGGATATGGCATTGCTCTGCTGAACACCACCGCAGTGGTGGCCCAAGAGGAAAACTGAACTGTGTGTCCTGGCGTGGCAGGGTCCTATGTGTTTCGTGACCTCACCTGTGTCCTGGAGTTTATGGGATAATTTCTTTTTTACTATATATTTAGTATATTAGACATGATATTGTAGTGATTGTAAAAATGTGAGGATGTAATTGTAAGCAAAGCAGAACTTGTAGATGTTTAGGAACTGAGGAAAGGCTAGTCCGCTCAAAGCTTCCATGTTCTTTTCTATTCATGTGAGGGTGCCTATTTAAATTTATTACTTCTTCCTAGAACCTTGCCTCAAAGATGATCAGATGTGATTTGTGAAGCTGTGGTTGTATTTCTGTTTTGAGGGTGTGGTTTTGCTTCTTTAGCATCTGGGACTTTCATGGTGTTATACATGTATGTAAACACAGCACACAGTTTCGCATGATTTCTGAGTGTTTTATCTTTTCAAACAACATGACAGAACTTGTAATGTTCTAGGTCCTTGTAAAGACCTAGAAAAAAGCTTCAGTCTTTTTTTTTTTTTTAGAGATGGAAAGAAATTTTTAACAGAGAGTTACGGATCTCATTTTCTGTTACCACCACACACTTGGTGCTCTTGTACATCTTGAGGTATTGATCTTGTCCCATAAAACTCCAGTATCTTTGCTGCATACAAATTCATTATTTGCTATATGGTTTCAAGTGCTGGGTGGCTCTGGGCTTCCTTTATAAATCACAAATCTTAATAATTTTGTAAGTAAAATTTGCTTGTGGCTGGCTTTTACTCTGCTCGCTTCACCGTATGGATCATGGTATTGCCCTCTGTGTAACCTACGAATCACTTCGATGATACACGCTTTGCTAAGTGTTGCCCAACATTGCTGGTGCCCTTAGGAATAAGATAATTTTTCTCAAACACACACAAACACACAAACACTAACACAAACAGGTTGGCAAAGACACAAGGAGAAATAGGAAGAAAAAGCTGCCTAGACCTTGCTGAGTATAACCAAAAATACAGCTTATGTCCAACATCCATTCCAGATGTGTCACAGTGAAACTGCTCTAGAGAATGTACTCTTTGCTCTCAGAGGTGTTTCCCTTTGAACAGTTGTTAGTTTATTCACACAGATTGTCTTTAACACAAGATTTCTAAACTAGCCAACAACTCAGTAATGAAATTGCCTCAAAACCTAAAGAGAATACATGTCTAGCATACTTAGTTTCTTCATAATTTGGAAGTTTAAATTACAATCAAACGAAAACAAACAAGCAAGCTGATGTTGAGTGAAAAGGCTTTTCACATGTTAATGAAATGAATAAGAAGAACATATTTTCCGGTTGTTTTAGTTGTTGAAAGACATCAGGTTTCACAAATCCAAATTATATGACAAAGCTCAAAAGTATGAGAAAAGCTACTTTGTGGTGAACACAGTATTGTTTTTATTTTGTTTGAGCAAGAAAGAACTAAAATGGTGCTTTGGAAACTGCATCATCTGTGTTTTATTTCGGAGAAAATACAGAGCACTCTTTGGATTAAACAAATACAGAAATAATACAGAATTTAATGGAAAATAAATTAGTCCTAACAAAAAAAATTCCTGACTTTGTTGTAAAGAAGAGTCCGTTGTGATTGAAATTGGACATATTACCTTGTATTTATATTAGATTCTGACACTGTTTTCACACATATATCCTGAGATACACTACATACTTATTGCCTTAATCCTTTATGATTCAGTTGGATGTACTTTTCACTGGTGTAAGTGGTCAGAGGTTCAAATTCTGTTGGGCTAAAAATGCTACAGGAGTGCGGTACAGCTGAGCAATGCAAAAACTGAAGGTAAAGAAAGCAGTAACACTTCTCCACAAATACATTCATCCCTAAATTACAGGGTGTTTGAAAGATATCAGGAAAATTTTTTCACCCAGGGGGTGGTTGGGCACTGGAACAGGCTCCCCAGGGCAGTGGTCACAGCACCAAGCCTGACAGAGTTCAAGAGGCATTTAGACAACACTCTCAGGCACATGGTATGATTTCTGGGGTGTCCTCCAAAGGGCCAGGAGTTGGACTCGATGATCCTTACGGGTCCCTTCCAACTCAACATATTCTATAATTCCATGATTCTAAGATTTCTTTATTCTGATAAAAGAAAAATGCTGTCCTCAAAAGGTAATGCCTAATCACAAAGGTTGGAAACCTGTTTTGCATCATGTACATGCCTTACTTTCATCCTTATGAACATCCTCAGTCTTAGACTAAGACTAGATTTGATCTTAATTGATCAGACTACGTCACAAGAAGTTTCTGGAACACAGTATAGCAAGTGTGAAAATGTCCTCTGTTCTAAAAGTAGGGCCTATGTAAATTTCAATTTGAAGTACCATCTTGATGATTAATAGAACTCTTCAAAATGTTAATTGTAGGTACAGCTTGCTTACCTTATAACAAAGTACTGTGCAGTGGGAAGGAGGTCATCTTGCCTCTTTTCAGGGTGCAATGAATAGATCTACACCTGCTTAAGTTACAGTGACATTAACAGTGAACTGTGAAAGTGGCTAAGTGTGCTTGTTGCAATGGAGAAACTTTATCCATTTTTGCAAGCCTATATGCAGAATATGGTTTATTGAGTAGCTGGGATGAATTTTATACCTTTGTAGAAGTTGTTATCAAAAACTGGTATGTTCCTGATGTGTAAACCTTGTTGATTTGTTTAGATCTCTTCCTCTTTGGATGGAATTTTACGTTCCAATGAAATATAGAGAAATAGCAGAGAACTGAAGTGAAACAGCATCTATTTAAGCTGATTTTTTGAGCTGAAGGGCTTGGCCGAACATTTGTCTTTTCTGAATGAAATCAGTTAGAAGACTAAATCCACTTAACTAACCACAGCAAAACTTCTGCCTCTCCTGCCTTCATTTTGTGGAGGTGAAATGCCAAAAGGGATGTGAAACTCAGAGCTGAGGAGATCCCTGGCCACCCTGGCCTGACTTCACTTAGCTGTTTTGTGGCTGGTTTAATCTTTTTAGACTCAACCAGAGCTCCAGAGTTGAGCATCGGTTTCTTACGAGTGTTTCATACCAATTCCAGTATAGCAGCTATGCATCTGATTGTCCCTTGACCATTGCACATGGATACTGGATTCTCCATTTGGAGTAAAATTTGGAGGTAGGACAGTAGGTAGCAGTAGATGCTAGGTGCTTTTTACAGCCCACTAATTTTCCTCTTGCTGTTCTCCTAGCTTAGCAGTAAATTAATGCCCCAAGAGCCCCCGATCATTGTGAAATAACATTGGAAGCGCTTGTTTGTTTATTTTGGTGAAAATATTACGCCAAAAATTGAACTTCACAGAAAGACCAGTGATAACCCCATGCAACTCATGTAAGTCTTACACCCTGGACCATAGCCAGGCCATTTTTTCTGTCAGTGATATTAAGTGCCATACGTTTCCTTAATAATTCATGTTGCAACAAAGAAGATTCAAGTTAAAGCATGTGTTTGTGCTTTACAAACAGCCCCTTGCACATGTGCTGACTTTGCAGCTGCTTCCTGCAGTCTTTGACTTCTGTAATTAGAACAACCGGCCAGCCCAACTAATGATATTAAACTGACTGGTCTAGAATGTCATTTATCTCAAGGGTTTAATTTGCTGAGTACAGGGCAGCACAATACAAGGTTTGCATGTGTGATGGATGTAACTTGATTTTTTTAGCTCTTGTTGCTAAGCTACAATAAACTGTTATCACAGTAAATTGCCTGCATTTAAATGGACTAAGATTCCATGTGAAAGGAGCCATACACATGAAAACTGATAATATACTGATGTCTCAAAAGAAAGGAAAATAGCACTAAAAAACCCAACTTGTGAACAGGTTAATTTTCTATTCTAGACATTAGCCAGACAGGATCAAAAATAGCTGTTTAGACCCCAGAGACTATGACATGTGCTACAGTAGCAAGTGACTAAAGGCTTGCAAACAATAAATAGCTACTACTTTAAAAATAAGTACCATGAGTATTATCAACTGCTTAAAGACAGAATCACAATGATCTGTTGTCTGAATTGTACTTTAGAATTTATTTCCCCAGAAATAATCTGATACCTTTGCAGTCAGGTATCATATATAAATGCTAAGAAAAAAAAGTAAAATATAAAAAAAAATTACTAAAGTCTCTGTAGTTGTCCAAATGGTTAATGTTGGTAAATGCTTTCCACTTATAGAAGTGGAAAAATGTACCATATTCTGATGGAAAATGATGTAGAATCCATGCTGACACATCAAGCTGTTGTCCTATCTCTTCCTGAAGCTCTGTACTTAAGTCCTGTAGGTTCTTTGAAATAAGAATCTTTTTTCCCTTAATCTAAATTAAAGATTGCACAGATGAGCAGTAATTATGGGGAGTGTTTACTGGTGCCATGTTGGAGTTCATTCCAAAAGTATTCATACTGTATCAAGAGACTGTGGTCTTGATGACTACCTGGAAGCTGAATGTTTGGTGTCAACTGCTGATACCTTGTTCATGTTCATGGATATGATCAATGTGGGACCAGTCATCTTCTTTGAGCAGAGATTCCTTTTCACGGCAATAATGTAAAGGCAGTGTTTTGTGGGTTTAAAAGTAAACTCTTAATAAGCTTATTGCCAGTACACAGAAGGTCTGGACAAATAGAATGTGTAAGGTATTGCAGAACAATACCATATCATGTATAAGAAACACAGGTAAATTCAGTTACAATTGTGACACTTTCCACAGTACAGAGAACATTTAAACCAAACTAAATGTCTTCCACTGCAGTTACACCATTAAAGATCCAAAGGTAAGACTGTGAGATTCTGCAATGTACCCTAGCTAGTCGGTTATTCTGTTTATAGATTTAGAAAAGCATACTGCTGGGTTAATTTTAAAGGTGTCACCCTCTGAAGTAAGCCATTTGGTAAAAAGCATTGGATTGACAGAAATGAAGCTGTAGACATTCAGTGAAAGCTTTTCATTAAAATCACAACTAAAAGCTGTCAATCCGCTCCAGTAGAAACCTGCTTAGATAACTCTGCTAGAAATACTAAATGGAAGTATTTCACTTCAGAAAATGGAAGAAGAGCATTTTGCCAGGATTTCAGAATGGGGAGAAGTAGCTTCTCCCTTTACTTTAAATTGCTATGCCAGAGACATTTACTGTCCTTGCAAAAACTCTCCTGCAATGCTGAATTTTTGATTCACAGCAGAAAAAATAGAGAGGAATGCAGACAGAATATATAGTACAGCACTGCCTGTGCTTCAGTAGACTTATTCTGGTGGTTTCACTGAGCACTGCTTTTGAAAAGCCTGAAAATGGATCGTATCTATATGATCCTGTGAGAACCCCTCAGAGAGAGGGGAAATGACAGGGAAGCGTTTCTGTGCACTGTGGAATTCCAACTCATTAAAGTGATGAAACAACTGCTGTGGGAATGAATCCACACGGAGTCCATGACAGACGCCTGGTACGCTACATTCCCAGCAGCAGAACACAAAAGGCTGATCATTTAGCAATATTGAGAAGCTGCTTGTATCCACAGGAGCAGGTGGTAGTACGGCAGTAAAAGTTGCATTAAGGGGAGAAAATGCAGTCATTGGGTTATATTTTGCCCTGCTGTCTCTCCCCCCTGGCTGCAGCTGGGTGGTACACACAGGGTTAACACCAGAAGGACACACTGATGGCATGTAATTCCAGGTGTTCAGACACCCACTGAATTAGTTCCAGTGCCAGCTTTTGTACACAGCTTGGCACCCTCAGAGCTTTGGGTGGCTTTAGGGTAAAAAAGACTTTTAAATCTCTTACCTTGGTCTAGTCCAGTGTAGCTTTTTGGTTGTTCTCCGTCCACTATCAGAAAAAGAGAAATTAATGCCAGATTCCAGTGAGTCATCCTAAATGACAGAGTAGGCTCACTCTTCGCACCGGCTGCTGGCTGCCTCCGCTGTGTGACAGCTGCCGGCTGGCTGGGGAACAAGCGTGTCCCATTCTGCAGCCTGCGGCAGGGGGAGAGGGGAAGGCAGTGCCGGGGAGAGGAGGTGGGAGAGAAAGCCGGAGAGAAGGACCAAAAGAGAGAGAGGAGAGAGGCAGGAATATACCATGTGGCTGCGTGCTCCCCTTCTCTGCCTGGTGCTCAGCTTTTCAATGCGCTGCCGAAAAGTTACTTTTTAATATGTGATGGACTCTCTGATTTTAGAGCCTCCCTGCTCCTGTCCTCTATTCAGTCTGTGCTCGGAGGAACTTCTGGGCATTTCGGCAGTTACATTATCATCTCTTGCTTCTGGAGCCTGGCACGGATGCTGTATGCGGAATGTGTTCAGTAAAGGAAGTCTGTCTGTGGCTGTGTGAAAAACAGCACTTGGTTTCTTGCAGCAGTTTTATAGGCTGCTTATCTGAGAGTAGGAAACCAAGGGCAAGGGCAGTAATTCTGGTATATGATGGAAAAGAAATTAAAAAAAAAAACGTTGGGAGCCACAAAACTGTACACAAAGTAAATTGGGGAGGGAGACATTTCTTGGTTACTCCTAACAGAAGAAGATTGGGATAATTTCTGAGTCTCTGGTTTATCATCTTAGACATGTTACAGATCAGAAATCAGTGCTAGACAGAACTCTTCCTGGGTGTTGCCAAAATAATTCTCAAGAGTCAATAACAAGCTATTGGAGTGGGTACCATTGCACTAAATGGCAGGGATTTCTCTGGACAAACACTGCTCATTTCTAATCACCTTACATCTCTGAAGCATGTTTTTAATTTCATTACACTCACACCCCTTGTATGCATATGTTTGTTTATACAAATATCTTTTAGGAAACTGATAAAGGATGCCTTCAGAGAAATCAGTGGTGTCTGTAAATACTTTAATGTAGTAGAAGTGGAAGAAGTATTTATGTTCCCACTGTTTGCTAACTAGTTTATTGAATCTGGAAGGCTTTTGTGGGCTTTTTGAATGCCCTTTATTAAAAATTACTTGTAGTACTACCTCTGTGGAAAACTGTGTTCAGATGCTCTGAATATTTGTCAAATTCATCTGTGTCTAAAAAGGGGAGTGGTGTTTCACATTTTGCATTTCTGCAGTATGAATGTGCATGGATGGTCCTAATCCTGATTAACTGATACTTAATTCTCAAAGAAAACAAGGAAAAGAATTAAGAAATAACAGCAGAAAGGAGGAAGAGCTAAAATGTGTGTGCATTCTTGATTAGAAAACTGAATGTAGGATAGTTTCACAACTCCTCTAAATGACGGCACCAGTTAATTATCCATTAGGTGTTCTGTCTGTTTTCCTCTGTTGAGTACAAAACCATGATTTCTTTTATTCCAGTCTTATTGGATAAGAATTGTCCTGTAAGAATGAGATATGAGCTCTTCAGTATTTTTTAACGTTTGATTTAATTGTATATGTAATTCTGACTTGGCCAAAGGTACGAGGGATTTACCAGCCTTGGAATTCATAATGAAGCAGAACAGCAGCCCAAATCCAAGAGCTTAGGAATTGTTTCCTTAGGCTGATTTCAGGCAAAATCATACTTAGGTGTTTCGTTTTTTTTACCTGAAAATCTGAACCAACATGGCAACCTCCTCTCCTTCACCCCCCATTAATTTCCACATCCAACTCTGCGCGGTGGCATGAACAGTATATACCAGCGAGTCATGTGTTGCTGTAGAGTACACGGAGCTTTCTCCTTCAGCCTGTGAGTGAATAGCATGAAGACTGTCCACAAGGGTGTTTAATCTGAACTCCCTGTGGATCTGAATTCATCAGGGAAAACAGATATTTGGTACCACTGGGTAGTGACAATGGAGAAGTGCATCATGGATAATCAGCTGTGTGTAATCTGTCTATCCAGAGTTCATTCATGTCTCTTAGAAGTCAACTAGAATTGTAGGTGAATTCAGGGTTAGCTGTGCAACAGACTTCAGATGGAAAATGATTGGGTAGGAGGAAAAAAAAGTATGCCATGGAGGGCATCTGTTATAACAAGGAGTATTCTTCAGATACTCTGTGTCGTACTGGAGTCCCTTAAGATCCTATGCCATTGGGAAGACTTGAGAAAGGCAATGTAGGGACAGATATCAATGACAGAGGATATAACAAAATTATTAAACAGATTTTTCTGAAATGACAGGCAGCAGCAGCTGAGGCTGGGCATCCTCCACAGTGGGGTGGGAGTGCACAGAGCAATTAAAGTGACTGTAACTGACATTCATGAATGTTCAGAGAACCACCGACTTGGTAGCTTATTCTTTAGTACAGTTCATTTTACCTTTCGCATTGATAGAAATGTCATTATATCGCCAACTCATGTTCCTGTTATCAAGACATTAGTATTAATATAGAAGTGAACATGAAAATGTTTCAAAAATAGGAAGGACTCACTTGAAATCTTATTTTTCTTCTATAGCCTTGTCCTAGGGGGATACTTTATAAGTTAAATTCCATTCTCCATTGAAATTTGACCCAGTGTGAGAGGTTAAGGTAGACCCAGTTTGTCCCCACTTTGGCTGGAAGGATTGCTGCTATTGTTTTTGCGTTGTCATTGTATTGTCAATAAATATCTTTGTCAGAGTAGAAATATGAAGTACATTCCAATTCCAGCTGTACTTGTACAGCTTCATGTTACAAAAGGTACATGAGCAGAACTCTCTCAGATGTCTATTTATTTAGTTACCTATGGGTTTTTTTTACAAAAGCACTAGCTGATGACAGGAATGTTTGTTATTTTATGGAGAGGTGGTTTGACAACCATCTTGAGAGCTGATAGTGAAGATCTGGGTATGCCAGAATAGTCCTTAGGTTACCAGTTGCCAAAATAATTGGAAGTCTTTGCTGCAGAGATAATGAGCAGGTCAAGAATCAAATTAAATCGTAAGTCAGAAGCTGGAAACGTTGCACACAAAAACTTGTAATGCCAGTGCATTGGCCTGTAGTTGCCATAAAGCCCATGTTGCCTGAGGAAGCTGTGACATCTGTATCATTGTAGTATTCAAAACCACTTCAGGCAAACACAAGAACACAGGAGGGCATCCAGAAAAAAACAAGGTATTTTTACTCAGAATATGGTTGCTGTGATTTTCTTTCTTTTCTATGAGCAAAATACTGACTGAATATACAAATTGAATGAGGTCAGAACTGGTCCTTTTCCTTGACTTATTACTGAATGCAACAAAATCACTTCATTGCAGAATCATATTTTGGACTGTTTAGTTTTATCTATTCAGTGTCTGAGCACCTTCCAAGAAATTACCAAAGTCTCTGAAAAGCAGTGATTTTCCTGAGTTCTTCTGAAGCAATATAACCCAGGTACTTATTTCTTACTCTTCCATATCCAAGTTCTTATTTCTTCTCAGTTTCATCCCTTCACATCTCTGTGTCTTTGTTTGCAAATAATGGAAGAACAAAAGAATTTTTTAATATTATTTTGCCTTTTTCTTCCAAAGGCATACACTTTGGTGTTTAGTTGATTGTAAGACTCCAGCTGACGTTACACTTAACATTTTGCATTTCAATCTAGGTGCTGAAAATTTTGTTATTTTAAACTCCAGTAACAAATTCCAAGCATTAGACCTGCTATATCTTCTCTAACAAGCACTATTTGGATGTTAAGGTAATGGAGTTTGAGTTCTGGAAAATAATATAGACTTGAGAGAAACTTTAACCTTGATTATTAAGGGCAAACTGACTCCAGTGATGATCTGCTACATTCAGAAATCATTGACTTATAAAGTACAATTGCAGAATGCAAAACCGTTACAAAAGTTGTGCTTTTTGTCAATACTCAGTTTTCAGCCCAAAATGTTACATTTTATGTCAGAAAAGTATTCATATTCAAGAATTTGAACTTACTGTAACACCAGTGGGGGTTTTTTGAATGGCAGTTATTATGACCATATGTCTGCTTTTAAAACCAATTGAATAAATTGTGTGAGTGAGTACTTTGGCTGAAAAGGTAGCTGCACACAGTTGCCATTAGCTGTGCCTAGATATCTGTGTATCTGTTTATTTTTTATTATGAGGAATGGCATGGAGAATGCAAGAAAAAAAGCTGGAATATGTATTTTTCACCCCAACTCCATTTTGTGAAAAGATGTAAATTTTTTAAAATCACAATTTAGAGAAAGGGCACTTCATTTGGATCAATTTCATTCCTGTACCACAGTGCAGCTTAACCTATGTCTGTTTGGGTTTTGCCTGCACTCTCTGAATGCTGCAAAGGTATGGATTTCTCTTGCCTTTTTCTTCCTATTGCGACAGTTCAGTATTTTTGCTGTTAGGAAATTTGGAGTTGTTTTTTTCCCTGACGTCTAATGCAATGCTTCACCAAAATAGTCCTGACAAAATACATTGACTGTCTCTGTTTGTCTTAATCATTGAGAAGGGGAGCTGATTAATTTCTTTCTTTTTCTGCAGCAGCTTTTTAAGCAGTTTTTGTGTCTGCCCACAGCTCACCTTATGAGGTGGGCAACCCATCTCTGAAAACATTTGCCTCTCACTGTGTTCTCAGATGAGAGGATACTTTAGAAAACAGATGTATTGTCCTTCCTACAGAGTATTCAAGTGAACTAAGTTCTGTAGTGCTGTATCAGTGAATCAATATCCCTGAGCATCAAGATGATGTCAGGTTTCTAAAGCAATAGCCTTGACATACAACGTGCACTACCTGATTTTACATGAATGCTGAGCCCTTGAAAAGCAGATTTTATAACAGGTTTTTAATACTGTAGCTTAATTCAGTTGCAGTTTCCACTGTGAAGCAGTATTTTGGTGTCTGAAGAATTGCTGAAAATAAATTCCCTTGGTTCAGCTGTTGTTTGAGGACTGGGGCCTGAATTTTATTTTTTCTGTCTCTGCTAAATTGAGACACAAATTTTTGGGGCTTTGGTGCTTTTAGAAGAATTTTTCAATCTAATTAATATTATTATAGAACCAAAACTCTCAACGTTTACCTGGAACTGAGAAAGATACAAAACTCTAAGGCCGAAAAATTTTTAACACAATATTTTTTACACTGGAAAATTAGCAGTCCATTCAAATGCTAGGCTAGCACTACTTTGATCCTCCTTTCCCACCAGAAATGTGTCTATTTTGGAAATAGTTGAAGTAGTTTATCCAGATGAATGAAAATGCACCCCAGATGGATGATAGATTCAGATCTAGTCAGTCTTTGTGGTTAAGACTCTTCCTGGAAACAAGCTTCAAATTTATGCCTTAAATTGAATGACAAAGTGTCCATCCCTGACTCAGAGGAGCTGGGAAGTCTGCCGTACCCATTGTTATTCCAGAATATTAAAAAGTATCCATTTTAGGTTGCCATAGATGCCAAATAAATTTTAAATTTAAAATAACCCCAAAAGCCCAAGTATTTGCAGCTGTCAGGGGAAGAGGTAGTTCAACTAAGGGTTTTTATGTAGCTTCAGAAATAAATTAGATGCCTTTTCTCAACAGTACACTTTGGCTTTACTCTAGTCAGAGGCTGGCATGAGTGATTGTCTGCTGTTTATTCAAAAGC
This sequence comes from Pseudotriccus pelzelni, assembly GCA_035584735.1. Classification (NCBI taxonomy): domain Eukaryota; kingdom Metazoa; phylum Chordata; class Aves; order Passeriformes; family Tyrannidae; genus Pseudotriccus; species Pseudotriccus pelzelni. The sequence goes on along the minus strand of JAWMRA010000009.1, from coordinate 8,120,385 downwards.
ATGCTTGGTGCCATGCCAGTTTGCTTTTGTAGGGAAAGGTATTAACACAGTGGCTTTTTGGGCTTGAGAGGTAATGAGAGGTTAAAAAGTGTGAAGAAGGGTTCCAGCTACCTGGTTTTGATAGCCCATGCATCCTGGAAATTTAATTACATATTAATGGCTGCTTTCCGTGTTATTAATGTTGTGAAATGGCCTGTGAGGGAGATGGTCTCAATTAGCCCTTGCATTAACTTTTTGTCATTAATGTGTGTCAGTACTGATGCTTTTAATTGCATGAGACTTGAGGAGAGCTCAAGTAATCACAAAGGGATGCCTGATTTGACTGAAGTCTGGCCTCTGAGGTCACAGCGATACAGAACAACTGGGTTTGGTTTAAAAAAAAGTATCCAGAAATAGGGCAGCCAGTGGAAAGAGTTATTCTATTTTTACAACAGTAGGAGTGGTTTAGGGCTAGCTGTTATTTCTAAGTATACCCTTCCTTTTTATTGATGGAGAAACTATCTGTGACTTTGCTTTAAAATCTTAGTAAACGTTAAATTGGTTTTCTCATCTGTCCTTCCTTCCTTTTCTGTTGATTCACATTCTTTCTTTACCAGTGGTTCAGTCTTTTAAAGATTTCCTGCCTTCCTGTTGGATACCCAATCCATTATGCAACAAAGTGACAGTATAGCCTAGTCATCATGACATCAGGCTCAAAGGTCAATTTTTTTAATACAAGTAAAATTCAAGAGAAAATCTTTAGTGCCAAATAATTCTGGTTTTATTTGCTTAGAATCTGCTGATTTTGGAACAGGAAGCACAGGACTGAAGAAGATCTGCTTGGAATGTGGGATATCTTAGAACTGGTTCCATGCATTCATTAAAGATGTGATTTTTTTCAGCGTTACTGAACAGATTTATTGAAGCCACAGTGATACAGGGTTTTTTGGTTTTAGGGTAAAGTATTGGTTTGGAATATTTCACCCTTTTAAATTATAAATTTACTCCTAAATCTATCTGTTTTCCCCTGAAGATGACATCTTATTGAAGTGAGACTATGTGGTTCTGGGTTTCTTGACATGTCCTTTGTTAAATACAGTTCACTACCCTTTCCCTTCTCTAGTCATGCTAGAGACCTCTAGATCAGATTGGTTTACACCATGAGCAAACCTGGCTTATGCATTTATAATGTCACATATTAGCTCCTTTGCAATCTGAGCTGGAGGTCATCCACTCCCATTACCCTGATGCTTCTTTTCTAAATTTTGCTTCCACATCAGTGTGGACATTTCCATTCCAGTACACAGATGCTTCAATTTCTGTTTCATCAGTCCTGTATGGAAAAAAGGTAAAGGATTTATTGAACTTTTCCTGGTAATTTTCCAAATGTGTGATTACTGATATATTTGCTTCAGTGTAATTTCCAAACTTCTACTAGCTTGTTTTTCAACAATTCTTATTTTTCCTATAGCAATTTTAAAAATATATTTTATTTGTTTCTACATTTTTGACATTCAAAGTATTCTATTCTTCCTTTATTTTCTGAACCAACTTGCTATTGCTCCACCCATTAATATTTTCCTGCCTAAAACTGCTTTTCACCAAAGACAATCTAACAAAAAAGCAGAGGAATTTGTTGGTTTAAAAGTTGATAAATATCTGGATTATCACTCTTAATTCTTTTTCTCCTCTCATCCTCTTCCTCCCTGTTTCTTTTTTTCCTTACTTCAAAAATTAGTCTTCCAGAACATGAATCTTGATTAGTTTTGTGTTTCTGGTTACAATACAGAGATTTCTGTGTTCTTATATTCATTCAGTCCTGATGATATGTAAAACTGTCTCAGTTTTCCTCCAGAACCATGTCTTTATAATCATCCCCTTTAGGGGTATCATATAAATTGTCCCAGTTTTACCCATACTATGGTTTTATAAGCAGAGATGTTACCTCATTCTTAATGTACAGATCTGTTATGCTCACTTGATCTTTTCTCACACGCAGTACACATTTGTTAACTGTTTGGCCCTTCAGAATGTATTCTCAGTCCTCTGTTTTTGTCACCTTGTTGCCTGCTCTCACACTCGGTATTTCAGTGTGCCATAGACCTTTGCAGTAGTGAGCACTGTGTTCTCACCAGTTCAGTTTTTATGGCCACAGACAACATTACTAGGCATAAGTTTCAGTGTGCCTGAAGGGCCTACAGGTGAATATTAACCCTTGATCTCTTTAATGTCACATTACATCTATGAGATCTCGTTGCCCCTGTATACGTAGGTAATTCAGTAGTAATTTGAGAAAGTAGGCATGCAGCATTCCAGTTTAACTGCTGATACACCTTTTGGTTTTGTCTGGATGATGTGAAATAATGCTGGATAAAACTGCAAAAATGTTAAGGAAAGGTAATTCTCAAATAAAGTAGAACTCTTATTTAGCAAATAAAGAATCTGTTCAGTAAATATTATGTACATCAGTGGCAGTTTAGACAAGCTACTTATCAAGGACAGCCACTCTTCCTTGGCATAGGAAGGATATGCGTGTGGAAAAAGGTTCATGTACTGATTTTTAAATGTAGATAGTTAGAGAAACTGGTGAATTTTTTTTTCTCCTTTGTTTTGTTTTAGTTTTTTTTTGTTAAGCAAAGTTGACTTCCAGCAAACTTTCAAAAAGTTTCTATTATTAAAATAAGCTATCACTTAGTTGAGAAAAGTTTCACAGCAGCTGAATGGATGTTTTGTGTAGGTATTCTTCTTGCATACAAAATATGTTCTTCATAAGTCCTGAGCCTGTGGTTCCTTGATTTCTTCCTTGGCTGATAGATTTGAGTAGGAATAAAAAAGGGTACTTTTTTTTTCCTACTATTTCTATGAATTGAGATTTTTATTATGTTACATGATTTATTTTTCTGTATTAATATTTATGTAAAAATAATTTCGTATTTAATTTGTTGCAAAATCACCAGGTTTTTTCATAAGCTTGAATAATCTTGCATGTTAGGAGTGAACTTCCTTGCAGGTTCTCCTAAAATATTTTTTAACAACAATCTGAAAGGGTTAATAAGTTATCTAATTAGAATAGGTTCACTTTCTTCTAGTTTTTATTTATATGGTAGTAAATTCTATCTGAAACTAATAAATAGGAAAAAACCCTTCATTATACATCCTGAGGGCTTTTATTAAGTGAAGAACATTCTTATAGTAGCGTGTATATATGTAATATAACTTCAATCTTAAGTCCTCAGTAGCTTGGAAATTAGTGGTGTCAAGTGAAATGCTTTTATGTATCAATTCCTAACCAAGTCAGATTTTGCACTGAGTACCATATTTTTGTATGTGTCACTGGCCTAAGGTCCCGCCACATTCTGCCACATCCTCGATCCCATGTAATAATTTACCATTTTAGTTTGCCTGCGGAAGTCATCGTTGTCTTTCCTTTAATTTCTCAGCTAATTTACTGCTCTCATAAGTAGACTTTATTAGTAGCACCCAGAAATCTATAGAAAACACAGAATATGGGCTGGTGAACATCAAAGGTAAAAAGCACTGGAAACACAGTTCTTTGCTTTGCTTTGCCACACAGTGCTGACAATCTTCACTTGCAAACCTGAACTTATCTGTGCTACCTGAAAAACATAAGTTTCTAGGGGGCTAATGTTTATGGAGTTATTAACCAAATTCGATGCCAAACCAAAAATATTACTTATTAATGTAAATGGTGGGTCTGTTACAGTATGTTTGTGTCAAATTTATAATATTACCTTTTTTAAGGTAAAACTGTGTTTCCCCCCTTTTTCTTGCATGTTAACATGGATGAACACACATAAATCTACTTCTGTATCAGAAAGGTACTTAGCATAGAAAATTACAGTTGACCGGGCTAGAATTTGGCAACGTGGAAAAAGAGCCTTAAAATGGTGAATTTAGAGGAAAGCTTTTTTCTGTCCTTCTCACAGTTTTTCATCCAAAATATAGTATAATAGTCAGTGACTCTATTAAAAATACAAATAGTAGCAAAAATTAATAATATTTTGTGCAATTAAGTCTAAACAAATGCAATGCATCTATTTTTACTGTTAATTGTGAAATCTTGTTGAAAGGTTTCACGCTAGACTGTTACACATATTAGTAAGAAATGATTTGTAGTATCAGGAATATAATGCTATATAATGACAGAAATGGAGAGAGGTGTTAAAAGAGTGACAGTTGGATTCATTATGACAGTTCTGAGTATGCTGTTTCTTGGCCTTGTCCAATTATGAAATTTGGATGTCATTTTTAATTTTCACAAATTTGAGTTAGTAGAAATGGTAGTGTTAGACTTTCTGACTTCATTGGAAAGACCAACCTGTACATCTGTTAGACAAACCGTGGCTGTTTCTTTCACTTACCTAATTGAATGGTGAGTGAGATTTAATTATAGCTGTATTCCTGTCCTGCATATTTGAGTGCTAGATGAAAATATTTTCCCCTGATGACTGAGTAAGTTTGCATTTATTTTTTTTGTGCAGAAGCTGTAATCTATATTTTAATAAGTGTGGTAAGATTTTAAGTTTAAAAATCAATAGTCTGGGTAATTTCACTAAAAGGAAAAACTTGAAGAGTTTTCTCTGATTATGTGTTAATTTTGATATCAACAGAACTTGAAATCTGCACATCTATGCTTAGGGTATTGTTGATAAATTTTTAAAAATGGATCTTTTTATTAGTATTAGTATGGCTGGTGCAGTTCAGACAGAATGAAGAAACAATTAACTTTTCTTAGGTGTGGCAGCCAGCAGTTTTAATTCTGTCCTGTCCTTGTCCTTCATACATTCACATGATCATGCAAGTAAAGATCAGAAAAATAAGCTGGGCCAAAAGAAAATGATGATAATTTATATAAGCCTAGGTGATTTAGAAGTTTAATCCAAACATCTGAATCACCTGCTATTTCTACAACAACATTGTATTTTCTTTCCAAAATAATTTAAGTAGTGGAAAAATAATCATAATATCAATGTTATGAAGTGCTGTTCTTACATCCAAGGCTTGCAGTGGTGATATGTGTTTCCCATTTCCAGTTACTATTCTGGTCAGGAAGAAGCAATAACTAAAACTGAGTATTTTTGGACTTTCATCCAACACCGGGGACTACTTGAGGAGTCCTTCTGTCTGGCCAGCCTGAAGCTCTTTGAGATCATAGAATGGTTTGGGTTGGAAGGGGCCTTAAAGTTATCATCTCTTTCCAGCCCCCTGGCCATGGGCAAGGAACCTTCCACTAGATCAGGTTGCTTGGAGCCCCATCCAATCTGGCCTTGAGCACTTCCAGTGTTGGGGTGCCCACTACTTCCCTGAGAAACCTGTTTCAGTGTCTCACTGCCATATGAATAAAGATTTTTTTCCTAACATCTGTTCTAAATCTCTCCTCTTTTAGTTTAAAACCATTCCCCCTTGTCCTGTCACTATCTGCCCATGTAAAAAATCACTCGCAGTCTTTTTTATAAGCCATTTGTAAGTACTGGAAGGCTGCAGTAAGGTCTCCCTGGAGCCTTCTGTTCTCCAGGCTCAACAATCCCAGTGCCCTCAGCCTGTCTTCATAGGAGAGGTTCTCCCACCTCTGATCACCTTCGTGGCCCTCCTCTGGACCCGTTCCAACGGGTCCGTGTCTTTCTTGTGTTGAGGGCCCCAGAGCTGGATGGAGTGCTCCATTTGGGGTCTCACGAGAGTGGAGTAGAGGGGCAGATGCAGTTGGTTCACTGGGCTGTGAGTGCACATTGACGGCTCATGTCCAGCCTCTCGTCCACCAGAACCCCCAAATCCTTCTCTGCAGGGCTACACTCAGTGAATTCTTTTTCCAGTCTGTACTCGTCTGGGATTGCCCTCATTCAGGTGCAGCGACTTGAACTTGGACTTGTTGAACTTTATGAGGTTCTCATGGGTCCACTTCTCAAGCTCGTCTATGTCCCACTAGATGGCATCCCATCCTGGCATTGTGTCAGCTGCACTGCCCAACTTTGTGAGGGGGCACTCCATCTCACTGTCTATGTCATTGATAAGGATATTAAAGAGCATTAGTCCCAAGACAGAATCCTGAGGGACACCACTTGTCGCCAGCATCCACCTGGACTGCACCTGTCTGGCTGTGTCCATCCAGGCAATTCTTTAATCTCTGAATAGTCCACTCTTCCAGTCGACATCTCTCCAGTTTGGAGAGATAAGGATGTTGTGTGGGACTGTGTCCAAGGCCTTACAGAAGGATAGGTAGATAACTTTGGTCAGTCTTCCCTTGTGGTCTGTTGCAGCATTACGGAAGGCCAACAGATTGGTCAGGTGTGATTTGTCCTTAGGGAAGCCAGTGCTGGCTGCTGGGATCACCTCCTTGTCTTGCATGTACCTTAACATTGCTTCTGAAAGGACCCGTTCCATGACCCGCCCAGGCACAGAGGTGTGAGGCTCACTGGTCTGCAGTTCCTGACTTTAACCTGGATTGAATTCTATTCTTGCCTTGCAAGGAGGGAATTCTTGCAGAATATGCCACCTCTTTCCTACATCTGTTCCACTACCTGAGTTTGTCCCATAACTGCAGCTGTGTCCAAAATACAAGGTATGAGTATAGCTTGTTATTAATGCTGGTAAATAATGCTAGATTTGTAATATTTTTAGTTTCATGCAGAACTCAGAAGTAATAGTTACTAATTTAACCACTCTATGACTGAAAATATATTGCTTTTCAAGGTGATAAAATCAGTTCTCAGCAGGCCTTTTACTTAAAGGAAATGGAGGGCTGATACTCAAGAGTACTAACGTACAGAAAGAGCTACACCCAGGAAACCATTTGAACCAAACTGGTTTTTTAACCACAGACAATGCGTGAAACTACTAAGAAGCCTTTATTAGCACATTTCTAATATTGACACAAAAAATATTTGTACTTAGACCTCCTGATCACGTCCCAAGATGTGTAAGACTGGCTTGTAGCAATCTTAATGGAATTTGGCTGTATTGCTCTCCAGGGACAGGCAGACGGGGCTGTAGCACCAGATGCAGCAACCTACTTTCCTGGGTTGTGCTCACTCCGTGCCACAGTACTCAACATGCCTGTGGGAATAAGACATGCAGTAGCTGTGACCAGTTTATTTTATTAAGTAAATTTACTTAATAAAAGAAGTTAATTAAGCATCTTGCATGGGTAATCTCTTTCAGTGTAGGCTTTTGGAGAATTTATTGCTTTTCCTTTTCATTGCTTTTCTTTGACCGATACTTTGTTTCATTGAATTTCAAAATCAGTCCATCTGCATTAAAAATTATTTCACAGTTTCTGGTCAGAAAGTGTCTATTAGGAGAGGCTCTGAAGTTAGAAAGTATAAACCAGAAGAGGTTCTTTGATTCAAGGCTTTCTCAAAAAAGCCCAGATAAACTGGGATCGAGGTGCTTGTTGTTTCGTTTTCTTTTTTCTTTTTCTTTTTCTTTTTCTTTTTCTTTTTCTTTTTCTTTTTCTTTTTCTTTTTCTTTTTCTTTTT
>JAWMRA010000009.1:7990722-8112813 GCA_035584735.1 Pseudotriccus pelzelni | reverse complement strand
TGTCGATCAGCACCCCCAGGTCCCTTTCTGCCTGGCTGCTCTCCAGCCACTCTGTGCCCAGCCTGGAGCGCTGCAGGCGGTTGTTGTGGCCAAAGTGCAGAACTCGGCACTTGGCCTTGTTGAACCTCATCCCGTTGGAATCACGTGTATTTTAGGACAAAGATCATAACATATAGTTATTTTTCAGTCTTTCCACCTGGGACAGAAGATAAGTGGCTTTGCCAGACAACAGGATATACCACGAAGCACTATCTTAAATAGAAACATTTTTTACAATTTGTAGCAACTGTCCCTTTAACATCAACAGCTCTTGGATAAAGTTCAGAAGACCTACAAGAAAGATTGTAGACCTGAAACATTATCTAGTTTCAAACAGAAGTCATCTGAAGAGCTGCTGATCATTATGACCATCTCTTGTCCTTGGCTGTGCCAAAGAGCCAGTTGAGGGGTGACGTTCTATGCAATGGTTGAGTTCAGTCAAAAGCCACTGCAGCCACGGGGGGACAGTCTCACACTCACTCTTCCCCCAGTTCTCACCACACCAACCTGAGACAGCTCTGGAGTTTATATAGTTGCTCAACAAGCCAAATTCACCTTCTCCAAACCTCTTACCCTGAAAAGGCAACCTGCTGAAACCCTGAAGAAGTACCAGAAAGTGGCTAATTGAGGTCAAGGTGTGCCTAACCTAAGTGCACAACAGGATTCAAGAGTTTCCTTTGTAGAACCAGATGTAACACACATTGTTTCCAAAGCTTTTAGTCTTTTCAAATCTAAGGCTACTGGCCAGGCTCTGTGGCTACAGAAAACTTGAAGCCCTAGGACAGGCTTTTGCTCTAAAGTCAGGATAGTCCTGTCACATGAGCTACTCCATCTGAGCTTGTCTGACAGTGGAGCGTTACAAGGCACATGGTAGAGGTGCTCCATCCTGCTTCAGGTGGACTCCATCCTGTATGCTCCATCCTGATATCAGATGTCACAGGGACACCAATTTTACAGCACTAAAGGAATGTGCCCAGCCACAGAGGTGACAGAAGCAGACACATGCTGCAGTTAAATCTGCAAGGGCCAAGATTAGCAGTGCCTGGATGTAAATTTAGACAGATTTGTTGAGCCTGTGTAAAGATGAGACAATCCTGAAAAGAGTGAGATTTTCTTGAAGCTTTCAAAATCTGTTCAGAAAGAGGCTAAAGGTTTCAAAGAACACGTTTTGATATGTTTTGGAGTTTTGTTTGTTAAGTAGAATTTAAAACTTTTTTTTCTATGTTTGGAGCAATTTAAACAGTTACAATTCCTGTGAAACTGAATTCGTCCATCTCCAGCATTACTGATTTGTGTATTGCTTACACCCAAAGACCAAAGGAAATCTAGTCAAGTCTGCACATCAAATAAACCTCCAAAATACAAGGCTATCAAGATTTTCCATTCCAACTGTTAAGAAAGTGTCTAAGTTAATGGGAGCAAAGCCTGAGTGGAGTTTGCTGCTTACAGCTTTAGCTACAAGATTATGTAACCCAGGTTCCTCTGATCATTTTTCCTTTGCTGAGATATCTCCAGAAATTTCTGTCATCTCTACTCTGGCCTATGTCCTCCTTCTTCACTTCCCAATATTTTAAAAACTTTTTACATATCTTAAGAAGTTGCTTTGAAACTAATATTCAGCTTCTCCTTTTATATGAGCTGTGTCACAAGAGAAAACAGAACATACACACTGAGCAAGTTACACCCTGACACTTCTAGGACTTCCTGTCTTAGTGACAGAAGGTCACTTTTAGGAAAAAAGATGCAGTAAGGTACTTAGCTAAGTGTGTCTTCCTACACGGTTTGCAAGCACCAAGATGAAAAGAAACCACAAACAACTTGCAAAGAAACTAATTTCAAGCAATGTCAAAACTTCCACTATTACACCTTGTTCTGTTCTGTACAAGCTGTTGAGGAATGGAAGCCAAGTTCTGTAGGAAAACATGGTCACAATGGCAATGGGATTAGCAAAAGAACGAGCTACAAAGACCTATGAAAAATTTACAGTCAGGTCATGGATGTTGCATCAATAAGAAACATAATGCAAGGATGACTGATAGTAGCTTTTCAGACTTCTGTCAAGAACATCTAACCCATCTTCTGCAATCTCCTGTGCAGGCTTTGCCTGCAAGCTCTTTAGTTTGCCTGCAACTTCTATTCAGGCTATGGTTTCCTAGGATGGGAAATCAGCATTCTTAGATGGTCTTTGTGCATGCACTGAGGACTTCTCAGACTGAACAGACACGTGATTTTCTGTGAAAGTGAACATCCGACACTTTCCAAAACATGAACTCTTTAAATGATTCTGAAGTTGTTCAGTCAAGAGCAATCTCCTTGTTACAAAAAAAAAAGGCATTCAATATCCAGGAGAGTTTACTATCACAAATAACTACAACAGCACCCAGAAAAATGAGCCATTGAATGCTGTGCCCACTTGCTGGTTCTCACTGACGTGTAAAACTTGCAAGTGCTGAGCAATCTCTGAAGTGTTGGTTGGCAGAGAAATCAAAAGGATGGCAAAGCTTTAGATGACTAAAGCAGTTCAACTCCTTCAGGGCTGGAAGCAGAAACAGGTTGTAAATGCTTAGCACTGCCAGGAGGCAGCTAACTGCCAGCAGAGATTTAGTTTCTACAGAGCTTTTGCACTTATTGTAACTACTGAGTAGAAAGGGAGAGAGTGATTTCTTCAATTTCCCTTAAAATGAGCTGCAAGCTTCCCAGCTGCTACAACCCAATCTAAATTGAGACATCTGCCAGAATGGACAGACTTGCCTTCTTAAGTAGCTTTCATGAAGATCAGTTGCCCAAAACAGCCACTGTGGAGACAGTAGGAGACGAGCAGGACCACATCTTTCAAACACCAGTCTGCATTTAGACTGCAATTCTCAGTTATTTTAACCTGCTATATCCACTGCAGACTCTTCCCCATATAAGCTAGAAGGAAGGATGGTGCGTTCCAGAATGAAAGTCTCCAAAACATGAGTCATTTAGTTCAAGTGATTTTGCATAAAACACACAAGCACCAACATGAAATTCTCTGCTTTAGGTGAAGCACATTGAGTGAAAAGAGCCCGAACTTTGTACTGACAGTAAGAATAATATTCTGAAGTTTCGGTCTCGCAGTGACATGACTGAGGCCACACGCCCTCATTTTCTCAGAAAAGGGTCTAAGTTAAGCACTTAACTTCCACACAGACAAGTCAGAGCTCTTAAGACACAGCTAAAAAGGCTGTAATGTAACCTATTTCACAACCCACTGCATCTGTTTTGGCAGCAATGAGCTCTAATGCTACACTGAGCAGCAGTCTGCATTTATGTAAATTCACTTCTACAGTGCCAGTATTTAAAGATGGGCCAGACTGGCACACATTCCTTCCTACTCCCATGTACTAAGGCAGAAATAGGCAGCAAGGGGGCAGAGCATATTAACTGCAGTTGTTAATGTTACCCTGTCCAGTAAAGCCTCTGCAAAGTCATCTCCCTCCCCCTTTTATAGTAGATAATTTCCGTTCATATTTGGAATCTTATCTGGAAGCTTCTGCACAAGTGCTGTAATGAATCTTCTAATGACTATATTTCACTTAATATTATCAACAAACCTTGCCTTCAAAAGTGGACAAAAAAAAGAGGTATTACAAAGGGCTCGCTTGCCACTGCTTTCTATCCCACATTACTGTATCCATCTCTTTAAAATAAGTGTACTTCAGACAACCTTGCAATAAGGACTTCCCACCACACATGGCAAGCTTTGAACGGAACATTGAAGAAAACTATTTTCCCCATACTAGAATAAGCAATTGTGAAATATCAAGTAGTTAAGGATACAGTGCAAAGCTCAGCACTGGAAGACAAGAAAATGCAAATTCCCTAATTACACATTAATGCTGAATCCCTGTTTCATAGCATGTTCTAGTTGAAGAGCTATAACATCATGGCCCTACCTAAACAGTAATTCTTTCTGCTGCCTGCTTTAAGTAAGCCCATTCAAATATTTATTTTCAACTAGATCTAGAGATGTTATTTCCTGCCTATTTTCCCCTCAAACCTAAGGTGATTTCTGTTCCAATCTGCAGGCCATACCTGAAGATCAAGCTGAACAACTATCTGAAGCAGACTTTTTCCATGCTAACTGCCAAACTAAAAGAGGAAGTCAAATTTCAGACTGACACAACCAATTGTAAGACTAGTTCAAGCTGCCTTTCCGTGGGGCCTGACTTAGAAACTTTTCTTTTGCCTAGTGAGAATACTTTAAAAAAATGCACTGAGTTAGAAAGTGGATGAAGGACACATGTAAACAGAAGATTAACACCACTGCACCTCATCTACTCCCCAGTCTATCCATCTTCTCTGACAGTACTCTAGCCTATAACCCCAATTCACCATCAAACTCCAAATGGATGTCCCATATTGCAGTCAGAGTCTCCAGTCAAAATTTGGGTGTTTACAGGAGTAACTAGCATGTGGGCGGTAAGGCAGGAACACAAACAAATAAGAAATTGTAAGTTCAATTTGTAGATTAGGACACAGGGTGTTTTTGTGCCAAAGGATTATGTTTTGTTCCTTTCAGTTTGAAAATACAATAAAACATGTTGGAATTATAAAAGTCAAAATGCAGGTTAACTCACAGGGTACAGGAACTGGTGGAGTTTTTTTAAAGTGTTCTATGAGACTAGTTTTCTCCTTTCCAGATATGAGTTAGCACAGATAGATATAGGTGAACTTTTGAGTCCACACAGGAGAATATCATCCCATCTAGACTTCCCAGTTCAGTTCAGCTGCATAAACTTGCCTGTCTCTCTTTAACATGGCTTGTTAACCTTAGCCAAGAATCACGCTGACTTACCATCCAGACACCATTTATGCCCTAGACACAGCTGAGCGTGACAGAAGTCTTGGATCACTCTTCTCTGCATCAAATCTTTTCCTCCAGGAGCTTGTTCCCAAACCTACAAGTAGTGCCCTGGGAGACAAAAACCACAAACACAAGAGTTTGAGGTAGCTGGGCTGCAGATGACTAGTTCTGGTTCCCATCCCATCAGTCAGAACCATCACCACTTTAGCTAAAAACTCTTCCATCTTGATGACTCAGGTCACACAGTCAGGAACACAGCCTGGTTTTCACTTCTTTACACATTTTGTAGAAATTAAGGAGGAAATCATGCCCCAGTCCTATGCATAGGGATACCAGCCAGTAAAGACTAATGTTCTCTGTTGTTGGGGAAGTATTCAGGTTTTCAGTTTCAAGGCCATGCTTTCCACACCCACATGTCCAGAACCAGCAAGCACAAGGTCTGATGCTACACTGAATCCACCACGCACAGAGCTGTACCTCAAGCAACGCACACACTTACACGACAGTCTCCTAGTCATTTAAGACAGTACTCTTAAAGGAACTGTAGGATCAGCCTAGAAAAGAACCTGCTCTGTGGAGAAAAACAATACTTCTATCAATATCTAAGGTAGCATGTGTATGTATAGTTAATTTTAAAAGATGAGCTTTCTCATGAATGAACAATTGTGAGGAACAGGAACTCTTTAAGATGTCCCCTAATGGCTCATCCCCTCCCACAGATGTAGTGGAGCTGCCATTAGCACAGCACTTCAAAGGCCTCCTCTTGAGGTCACCAAGAGCAAATATTGCTTAAGCCACTTCATCTTTCCATACAGCCACAGATGTACATGCACTGAGGAACTGACAGTCACTGCACACTGTTTCCTCGGCCCTTAACAGAACCAGGCCTTGTTCATCCTCACACCCTCCTGTTCTCTGCTGTGCAGAGCTGCCAGTAATTCTTAAGCTAATAAAGAGAAATGCTGTATTCTGCTCGAGGCTGAGGGGAGAGGGGAGTTGTTAAACGACTCTGTCTGCTTCATGGATAACCCCATCCAATGGGTTGTCTTCTTTTATTAATAGGAAACGCATCTATTCAAATCAAGCAAGCAGCCCATCTGACCATGTACTCACTTCTTGTTTAGCATTTGTACTTCGGGTATTTTCTTAAGAGATTAATTACCATTTGGGGTGGTTCAGCAGTAATTTGCTAAAACTGTTTCCACACATACAAATTCTGCATAAACATGAAGCCTGTATATAGAACATATACACACACACATTTTCTATAAAAGCATGAAGTACAAGTCATTCAAGATATACCGACAGAAGTTGAACAACTGAATTTTTTTCATACCTTTAAATTAAAGTTACATAAATGGCACCCTGAATTCAATTAAAGAGTCACCCTAACTTTAGGCAAATCATTATCTAGAAATAGCAACACGTCAGACTGTCCATTTCTCCTAAACTCCAGCCTGCAATTCGGAAAGCGTTTGCACAGCCTTCACTGGCATAAGAAGGCCCAAATAGTGTTAACTTTTAAATTAAGTAAACATTATGTTAAGAGGAACAGGTAGTTTGAGTAATCAAACTCCTGATCAAACAAGTACCATTCAAAACCTGTAAGGTTCAGGCACTCCAATCTCTGTTTGTATCAGAAGATATCACTCCTTGTGAAGTGACTGTCAGTTTGGGGAAAAGAAAAAACAAACAAACAAACAAACAACCCAGCAAAGTTTTGCTAAATCTAAGCGTACCAGATGAACTGGCCAACAAAAAGTACCAGAGGGGATAATGTTTCACCACTGATTTAGCACTTCTGTGAGATGTGGATTCATATATCCAGCTATTCTTTTCCTTTAGTTCAGTAGTGAAATGCTTAATTTCAATTATTTTATATGACTACATAAGTTTCGAGGCTCTGATGTAGTTTTCAAGACAGTCAAATATTTCACATCAAACGCTGATGGTTCACTGAAAATTTAAAAACAAATTCAATACCAAAGGCACATAAATACACATGGGGGGTGTCTCCATGTTTGCTTCAAACCAGCCTGAAAGGCATAAACATCTCAGATTTTAGGATAATGTGGATCGAGAACCACCTCAGCACATACAAAGGAGCTGCAGATTGCCTGGAATAATAGCGGTGCAAGGCTTTGTTTAAACCTGTCTGCAAACCGGGTGGGATGAATTCCATTAATCCTCTCCTACTTCTGTGGGAACTAAGGAGAATTTTGGCCTTTTATACAGCCTCTTCTGCAATGCAACAGGGCCAGGGATTGAACAGGAGACACTCGTCTGCCTTTTGTTGTTATGAAATCTGGGGAGCAGGAGCAGCAAAGGCTCATGGCAGAAAAGCAAAGAAAAGCACCAACCGCCCCCCACACACACTTATGAGAAACACAACACAGAGAGCTGCGGCCACTGCAGAACAGCATCCTGCAGTTCCAGCTCACCACGGCTCAAGTGCCCTCACTGAGAGCTGCTCACAAGCCACTGGCCATAACAAGCCACAGAACAGATGACTAAACAAAGAATTCCTCGGGCCTAGCTTCAAGATTCAAATCAGATAACAAGAGTCAAACAAAGGAGCTGTAAAACACTCCCAACATGTTTAATATGCAGAGAGATTTCTCCCAGACTACAGTCTTTGTAAATTAAATGAAGGAACTTGTGTATTTGCATTTAGAAGTACTTGTCTCTGCTTAGGTGAAATAAATAAGAGGTCACACTATTCAATAATATCAAAAGCTAATAAAAATGGTATTTTTTATATCTAAAAATACATGTCTATTGTACAGATGTGTGTATACATAAACACACTTCTTCACAAGACTAACACAGGGCCAAGAATGTAACCGAACTACATTCAGCACTTGCATACACACAGCACCAGATTAAGAACTGCTGCAAGGACAGTTTAGTGAAATGGAGTTAAGTAGAAAATATAAATGGAATTCGTCGAGAGACAGACCACAAAACAGCATGCTGCGGACTCCAGAAGGAAGCTACAAAGATGGGAGCAGAAGCTTGCAAGGCAAGACAGAAGGAAAAACAAAGACATCACTAAAGAAGCCTGATCATTCTAGAAAGTTGAGCTGTAACTACAGTGCCCTACAAAGTATTTTTAACTATCACAGGACTTTGCTCAAGTCTTGCTGACAAAGCAGGCAGAACCTCGAAATGAAATTAGTCATAAGAATGACCTTTGCCACCCTTAGTATCTACTATAAGGGCTTCCTACTAGAAAATATAGCAAATAATACTTTGTTGGAAAGTCAGGACAGTTACAAGGACAAGTTGTGAAAGTGAAAGCACTTTGTATGGTCTTAACAATAAACCACATCGATTACCCGCTCCATTGTACAGTGCAAAGTTAAAGACTAATCTTCCTTTATTTAACCAACTCAGGTATCAGGAAATCCATCCATCCTCTCTCCGTTTCATACTCCACAGAAAAACACAACAACAGGGTACAGGGCTGCAGTGATATATGATGAGTAGCAGTTTCCTGCCCTAAGACAAAGGTCAGTTTTGCCTGATAAGCCTCCTCAGGTCTTTGCAGAAGTGAAACTGGGAAAAGCAAACACTGCAGGATGCAGCAGTAGAAGAAATCTGAGCAGACTTACTGGGCCAACAGATGTTCAATTTGAAGAAACTTTCCTCAGCTCTAAATGCAAAGGCCAAGTTAAATTCCTTCCTTTGCTACCCATGTCACAAAGTACCTCCAACAATATGCTCTATGTTCACAAAAGAAGCTCTTTATTCCAAAGATGTGGCCTCACCTGAGTTGCTGAGGTTGAGCGGCTGCACCTGAAAGCTGCCAGTGTACCTTCAGAGCATGGCAACATTCCTGTGACTTTTGAGTGAGCAAACATTTTTTATTCAAGTTTAAAACTACATCCAGAAATCTGGAGATGGTACCAGACAGTCAACCCTGACCTCATGAAACTGGCTTGTAGGAAATCAACTTCCTCTGCACTACAAGGCAGAAATTCCCACAACCCATGGCCTTGGCAATATGTAGATGTATGTCCCTCTTCACCAGTCCTTCCAACCAAGCTGCTTTCACTTACAACATTTCCTTTGTCTGTTCATAGGCTGTTTGGGGATCTGTTCACAGTTAGGGGATCTGGCAGATTTTCTGAGTTATTTGGACATGTAGCAGCCACAGCATCTCCAAGCCACAATTCTGTCTAAGTTGAAGATCAGCCTGTGCAGCCAGCCAAGCAATAATTAAACCTCAGGACTGGTACAGATTCATTCTGAAAAGCTGCAAATTCCAAAACGAAGGTGTTTCATCATCCTATTTCCATACACCATGGTGGTTTCCCCACTGACTGTAGAATTTAAGGCCCAAGTGTCATCTTTCAAAGGTACTTCTATAGCATTCCCCTTTTGTTGCTGCCAAGGGCAAATGTCCCATGAAAAAAGTTTATGAAAGAGCAGAACCTCTCTAGCGTCCATGGCTATTATGCCCATGACTCAGTTTTTGAAGACTGAGGAGTGCACAGATCTCAGTTCAGGATCTGGACCACAATCTTCCAAATGTTGCAAAGATTCCAACTACACAATGTCTCCTTTATCAGTGGAAAATCCTCCTTTCATTTCCAGCCAACCTGACAGAGGTGGACCATGCTGCTTTCCACAAGACAGCAAAGATAAGTTCTTACTGAGGTCTGCTGAACAATCAGATAGATAATCAGATAATCAGTCAAGACGCACACATCCTAGGACGCTAAGGAAGGTATTTGACTAAATTCTGAAAGTGCCATATGGAAGGAAGTGCCAGTAGTGCAATGCTAATCCATGATGTTCTGGCTCCTTCCACTTCTTTCTGCCAGTTCCAAGGCCCAGCAGACCTACCACAGCAACAGCAAAACCACAGGGAGCTTTCCCAACAACAAGCCCCCCTCAGTACTTCTGTACTTTCAGTAACCAACATCAAGTTCAAGGATTACCTAAGCAATTCCTCAGGCACAGAGGGATAACCATGGGAGAGGCCTTGCTCAGTACATCCTAGATGCCGTAACACTGTAGGTGCAGAGTTAACACCAAACACGTACACCACTGGCATTTCACACGATACGCGATGACTTGCAGGGTTTTCCACAAGCTTCTCCCTAATCTGTAGGCGAATTATCATTCCTAGTGTCAGTACTCACTACTCCAGTTTGGCCACATGTCAGAGAGACTGTCCCAGCTACTGCTTTGGGCAGCAGGAGCAACCAGTTTGTTTCTCAACAATTTAGGATCTCAGAGAAAGCAGAAAGTGATACAGTTTTGATTCACTCAATGGAAGACAACTAATAAGCAGATACTGCTATTAGATTTCTAAGCAGAAAGACAAACAAACAAAAACTCCAAAACCTCTACCAGTGAAAAAGCCCACAATTTTACTGAGATACGACATTTCTGTATGTAATAGACAGACTTTATGAAACTAGTTGTGTGCAGAACAACCAGTAACTTCCAAAATACCATAGCAACATCCAGTTCTATGTAACAGTTCAGCCTTCTGGAATACTAGAATGTTCCATGAGTGTTATCAACAGCGATTTACTGTCTTATGCCCTGTTCAACAAGGAAAGAAAAAAAACCCTGGCATTTATCCTCTCTTAGATTTCAGCTATTTTCCCTCTTTAAAAATTAATCTCTCCCTTTGCTAACCTCATCCTTTCCCCTTTCCAACTGCTAGGAGAAATGCAAGAATTGTGGAGGAAAAGTGAGAACAAGACATCATCATACAAAACAGATTTCAACAACTACGTTAGTAGTTTCAACACTAAGAGATCCTCAGGCATAAGCCCGGGCAGTCCCTAGATGAGGATGCGGCAGCACAAGAGAGCAGCACGTACCGAGTTCTCCACTACTTTCCAGAGCCCAGATAGTTACAGGGGTTTCTCACTGTCTTGCACTTGCTGTAGTTGCTTACACTGGCGTAATGTCCGTCTCCCATCTCTGGGTACTCCCAAGATCTTGCGCAGGAGCAGGTAACGAAGCTGCTTCTCCCAAAATAGCCCAGGTATTCCCTGTACTCCCCGCAACTAGGATGAGCTAAAGCGACTCCCCCTTTTCTCGGGCCCCGCCGTCCCAGCTCTGCCCCGCACGGCGCCAAGAGCATCCTAAGCTCTCCCGAAAACCTTTGAAACCCAGGAGAGTAGAACATGCCGGGAAACTCTCGGGCTGAAGGACAACCCGCCGCCTCCACAGGGTTTCCCCGGATAGCTGTTGCCGCCTCCTGGCACCCCCACGAACCTCCATATCAGCGCAAAGCGATCGTGATCCTTCCCGCCGCCGCGCTTTCCCCCATCCCCATCCCCATCCCCCGGGGCATCCGCGGAGCCCTGGAGCGGCCTGGGAGGGGCAGGGGGCAGACAACAACTTCCAGCCATGAGGCTGCGGGCGCCCCTTCGGGGGAACAAAGGCGGGGGCCGGCCGGGCCCGTCCCCGCACACCTCCCCCGCCGGGAGCTCCGCAGCCCGGACAAGAGCACAGGCAAAGAACGATACTTTTTCTTAGCTCTGCTTGGCGCAAAGGCGCGTTTGGAAAACGTTCGCTCTCCTCTGCCTGTCTTGCCCAAAGCTTTTTCTCCCGCCGGTTTTCCCTGAGGAGTCCCCAAAAAGCTGCTCGGGATAGGGCTGCTGCGTGCCCCCTTCCCGCGGGGTGTTCATCGGGCACTAACGAGGCCGAGTGGAGGGGCGGCTGCCCCGGCGCTCCCGGGGGCGCGTCCCCGTGTTGCAACTCAGGGCTGCGCGGAGAAACTCCGAGCCGGATTTGCGAGTTTCTTGGGTGGGAACAGTTGAAGGGGGGAAAAAAAAAAAACACCACCACACAACCTCACTTTTCCTGTAGAAAAAAAAAATAAATTGGTTTGGAGAAATAGGAAGCCGGGAGGGGCTGCTGGAACAAGGGGCGGGAGGAAACGGCGCTGCTTTGAATGGGTTGTTTCACCGCAATGCTCGAGTCGTCGCGGGTTTTCCCTCCAAGGCTCAGGGCATGAGAAAGACCCTGAAAGAGCCACAAAAAGCTTCTGGTATTTTTCCGCCCTTTTTTTTTCTTAAACATAATCGACTGCCAGACAATCAGAGATTTGGGGGGAATCTACTAAAAGGGGTACCAAGAACAGACGTTAAAACTGCACTGAACTTTGGGTCTCGTTTATCACAGAAATTTGAAATCCCAAACCCCCGAAAAGACCCTTCTTTAGGACGGGAGCGGAGCAGGCGCGTAGGGCGTTAATGGATGCGGTCTGCACCGAAACCTTGGAAACAAAGCAGTTGGAAAACTCGTTTGTCCAAACCAGGGAACCGCAATTCCTGAAACGCGGATAAGTGAAACACCCTCCTCCCCTGAACAGACCAGCTCTTACAATCCCCGAAACCAGACAGAAGAGAGAGGGGGAAAAAAAGGCATTTAGAAATCCAGAATATTTTCGCTAAGTTTAATTACCCGGCTACTCGCTTTAGCCATTAGAGAAACGAACAACCCGGCTGCTCTTAGTTTAGAAAGCGGGAGGGGGAACGGGACGACGCCCAGCAGAGATTCCCGCACCTCACCTCCAGGACTGGCCGGCGAGCTGCTTTCTCCTGCGCTTCCTTCCTCGGGGAAGAGGGACCGGCCGGGCCGCGCTCCCCGGCAGCATATGGGCTCCCGGGCCCGGAGCCACCGGCTCCGCCCCCTCCCCGCGCCCGGCCCGGGCTCCCTCCTCGGCTCGGGTGTCCCACTGTTTGTAAACACCCTGCCCGCCCGCGGCACTGCGCGCCCGGGCCATTATCTGTGCTCCCCGGGAGGCGGGGAGGGTGAGACTGCTGCGAGCTGCGTGGGGAAACTGCGTCTTGCGACGACACTCGAAAGTGCTAAAAGTGATGTTGCTTAGAAGTTCGAAAAGTACTTATGTCTTAAAAATGCCTTACGTTCTTAAGTTTAGCTAGTTGCTGCTCTAAGTCTCCGAGGTGCCAAATAACATCTTGCTGTTAGGTAGTTAGTTTGCAGATCACAGTGAAACTTACCTCCCTTTTTTGGCTGGAAATCTTCAGAGGAGTAAGAAAGAAAGTGATTTAGGTTTCTTTTTCTCTTCTACCTTCCCCACTAAACTGTGGT
The DNA here is from genome assembly GCA_035584735.1 of Pseudotriccus pelzelni. Classification (NCBI taxonomy): domain Eukaryota; kingdom Metazoa; phylum Chordata; class Aves; order Passeriformes; family Tyrannidae; genus Pseudotriccus; species Pseudotriccus pelzelni. The sequence continues at coordinate 8,099,855 of JAWMRA010000009.1, read as the reverse complement.
GACTTCTTACACCACCTTAAGGGGAATAAATGCCTGATTCACTGAAGAACATCAGTAGTAAGTCTCCATGGGCGGTAGACTGAGACAGAAGTATTTGAAAAACAAACCAAAGTAAGTGCTACGAATATGCCTTCTTTAAATATGCTTTTGCAAACTTTTGTAAAGAGAAAAAGTGGGTTAAAAAAAAGCACTCGTTCAAACTCAGTTGAAAAGTCACTACAGTGCTGTGCCTTGTATGGTTTCATAGAATCATAGAATCAGAGAGATTTCTCACTCAACAAAATATCAAACACAAACCCATTGTGTATCACCCATTCTTTCACATGACTCTGATTGATCTGAATCATTCCTGACCTCATCATTGACTTCACAGAAATTTAACTATTGCATATCATGACAACTAGGGTCTGTTTGTCGCTTTACAGCCATAAATCTGACATCTTTGTGAGGCGAGGAATTGTTTTCTTTTCACACACAGGAGAGAAAATCAGAGATAGGAATACTGTTGTCAAGGTCATCTAGCAAAAGTAGAGCAAGGGTAAAATCTGAACAGCTAATGATCCCACAGAAGGATGTGCTGCTTTGCAATACAGGTTTTGTTTGGAGAAACTTCAAGGCCTATGGAGTTTTTCACTTGATCTCTCCTTTCTCTTGTTGTATGCCTTAGTATGACTAAGTACTTCATAGCAGCCTTCCCAGATTTCTCTTTGTCTGTTTGATTCTGCAGTGAGACAAAGTATAATTCTTTACAATTGGCAGTTCACCTTAGAAGGAGAAGTTTGTAGATCATTATAGAACTTTGACTATCTAAGCAGTGTTTAAGTAATAATAGAAATAGCCTTATAAACCAAGCATCATTCATTTTTCTTATCAGGATGATAATTACTAATTCTTTCCCTAGTTCACAAACGTGGAGGTTTTTTTCCATAAGCTATCCTTCTTTCTTACTTCTAGTTATCATTTCTGCTTTATCTGTGTCTGGTTAATGCAGCACCCAGAAAATACAGCTTCAATGAGTCACATTTTCAAAATCAGGAGATACATGTAGAATTTCAGGTATATATTGAGGCATGATTGAGACATAATTACAAGTTTTGAAGAACTGAGTACATGGAAAGCAAAGTCAGAGGTATTTCAATTATTGAACAAGAGTCACTGCTTCTGATCAGCACTGCAAAGAGGCTCAGTTTGATGTGACTGAGTTTGTCTTACAGTTATGTCCACTCTTCTCCTGAAAAGTGACATCTGCTCAAAGGATCAACAACTTTTCCTTAGTGCTCACTTATGTGATTGATCTGAATTTTCTCCAATTTAAATGCAGCATCTCTGTCAGTGAAGTAATCACACTTCCCCTCCCCTCTCTCCCTCTTTCTCCTTTCCCCTTTCTCCTTTCCCCCTTCCCCATTCCCTTTTCCTCTTTTCTTTATCTTTGTTTTAAAACAAAATCCTGTTATGCTCAGGTCCCCTGTTGAGATAAAACTTACTAAGAAATAAAGCTCTACCTCTTCCTTTTTCCCCAGTGATGTTGTAAAGCGGGGTTTTTGAACCTTTATTTGTTTATAAATTAGATCTTAAACATCCCATCTCAGCGATATCTTGCCCACTCAGCCCTGACAGCTGCAGAGCAAGTTGCATCTCTAAACCAATAGAAGAGGAACGTGCACCATCAAGCCTGCTACTCAGAAAAGCCCCTCACATGTGGTTTTCCACAGGAAACACCTACCCTGGGTGTAGTTCTGCTGTTGTGCAGTGCTACAGCACACACAGGTTTAGGTCACAGAGATGTCTGGAGGGAGCAAAGTGGTTTACTGGGGCAAGGACTGATACCAGAGGACGGATGTGGGAGAGTGCAGCGCGCACTTGCAGGGATGGGGATTTAGGCAGGCGGATTCCTTGTACCCACACAGCCATCCATCCCAGTTGGCCTCATGTCTGGCTGGAGACTTCAGGCCCAACATCAGTATAAATGAGTTGATAAGATTCAACAGAACAGGGAGAAATACTTATGTTATGGTTTTGTAGTGTGATCTGTAATTCCTGCAGATTTGTCTTAAGCTGCTCTGCTCTTACCGTTTCATACTCTCAATACAAGCAACATGCTTTTAGCTATTCTTGCCCAGTAAAAGAGGAAGATAGGAGGGAAATTCTGTTAAACAATTTGTTTCTCGAAAAGAAAGTAACACAGAAGCCTGCCTACTAATGAAGTATTTTCACAAGGAGGTTGGGATCAGAGATCTGTCATTTATTGCTTCTGAGCCTTTAAGTCTACAGGGAGCCCCAACGAACCTGCACAGTGCACTCGGAGGGGCTGCAACAGGTGCCAGTGTGGCCGGACTGTTGTGTTGTCCAGTGCAGCCCAATATAGTCTGGACCCAGGATTCGTGAGAGGAGATAATCAATAGAAAGATGATCTAAAAACCCAGGAGAAGAGTTCTGTTTGATAAGCCAAACCAGCATCTTTCTGTGTATCCATGAGATGTTTCCTGTATGAGAAATGTGATAGTCTTTCACAACTACATGATTGTTCTTAGAGCGGCAGTATGAAAGAGATGGGCATTTTTGGTGAAATCACAAGAAGAGCAACCTTTTCTAGTTCATTTACATAAATGCCTGTTATTGTAGCAAACTGACCAAATCCATGGAGTCCTAACGACTGCATTCCTTAGTATCTTATATGCATTAACTATATTACTGGGATATTATTCAATTTATGTTCAAATGTTATTGTGGGGAGATGATCAGATGTTCTGTGGTATTATTTTATGAAAGGAAATGTGATTCATAGGTCTATTCTGGTGATGTTTCACAGTCAGCCTAAGCTCATTTAGGGCTGCTGCTTCCCCTTCTGCTTTCTCTTCCCACACACACTCCATGTCGTCCCTTTGCATCCCTTGTACAGGCCTGGCAAGGGTGCAGCTGGTATGACCTTTTTTTTCTTATTTTTTTATTTTTTGTGAGGTTAATTTTGAGTTGAGTCAACTGCTCTTGCTCAATTTACCTGAGAGTGCACGCTGGTGTAGCCTCACTGTCAAATGCAAGGAAGGGGGCAGGATGAAGTGACTGGGAGCATGCAAAGGTGCATATTTATTCCTTCATAGTAATGGAGTGGATAAACTGATCAAGAAACTCCACCCAAATAGTCAATATTGATGATCCCCATCAGATAAGAAAATTTGAAATATTTTTGTGGTTGATTGGCTTTGGATCTGACTCACTCATCATTTTTCTAGTCACTCTTGCAGCAAAGGCTGGGAGACTTTGTCAGGCAATGTTAGTGCTTCCCTTTGAAAACATGTAAGTTTGACATCTGTTCCTGGGCTTTCTGACCACAGTTTCACTCTTTTCATGAGATGACCCCCCAGATCTTGCACGTGGTGTTGATGTTCTCAGTGAGTTGTCAATGTGGCCTGGCAAGTGATCACTTACAAGCACAGCAAAATGTAAATTGAAGCAATGGGTGTGCAGTGGCAGGAGTGAGGAGTGTTATTAGTTTCATTTTCATTCATGTCTGTTACTACTGAATAATAAGCTGGAAAATTGCAAGGCATTGGTGGGTTTGTACTCAGATGTGGCATGTCACATAAGCAGCATAATCCCTGCTTTCTGAATTAAACCCTCCTGAGACTGTAAGCTCTCCTAGAGCTTATATTCTGATAGAATTAACCTCATGAATGACCAGCTCTGGGGTTTGGAGTCTGAGGTACCATTTATGGGACTCAAATGAAAGAGAGTCAAGTTTAAGAATAAAGGAGTGGCCTCAGCTATCACATATGCATGGAACACTACTGTAACTGTGCAAAACAGTTTCCAAGCGTGTACAAAGACCAAACTCACTGCTTGTCCTCTGAACACGCACTTAAAGTTTGCTTTACATGCTGAGGAAACCTGTGGAGCATCTGGGATCACTCCTGCACACCAGCAGCGAGCTATCACTTCGCAAATTTGCATTCTGGAGTGTGCAACCTATGGGTCTGTGCCTGAAGGTGTTTGTACCCTTAAATGACAGGTTCCAACTGCAGATTTGGATATGATTTAAATTTAAGAGTCCTTTAAATTCAGTGTATCTTAATATCTGAGTCAGGCCTACCCTCAGCGTTATTGATCTAACAAAGACTGGGGAGCTTCATAAATCAGTCTGTGCATCACTCTGAACAGAAGTACATCACTGAATCATCAGGTTGTGTGGGTGGAGCAGGACAGCCCTTCTGCCCTGGGTAAAGAATGAGAAGCTATTTTCAGAATGAGAATATTGTGCCAGAGCCCTATTCTAAATCAGCAATAGCAAAGTTGCACTGACATTAGGACTGGGAATTGCTAAATTTAGGTGTGGACTAGTGTCAAAAATAATAGTAGCTCAGGGAATGCTGCTGAAAGCTTTGGTGTCCAAGTGCTTGTTGTAATCATCAGAGCTGCATATGGCAGGAGAGAACTAAGGTTCCTGATTTTTTTAGCTATTAGCCAAAGGTGCAGTACTTCTACAGGAGGCAGAGATAAATATTAGAATCACAGAATAGTGTGGGTTGGAACAGACTCAAAGATCATTTAGTCCAACTGCCCCTACCGTGGGCAGGGAACCTTCCACTAGACCAGATTGCTCAGAGCCCCATCCAGCCTGGCCATGAACACTTCCAGGGATGGGGCATCCACACCTTCTCTGAGCAGTCTGTGCCAGTGCCTCACCACCCTCACAGTAAAGGATTTCTTTGTGATATCTGATCTAAATCTACCCTCTGTCAGTTTAAAACCATTGTGCCTTGTGCTGTCACTACAGATCTTAGTAAATTCCTCTCTCTTATCAGTCTCCTTTATATTTTGAAAGGCCATAAAAAGGTCTTCCTGGACTTCCTTCTCTTTTCCAGACTGGACAACCCCAAAAGGGGGAATGATTTGCCCCTTTTATATGGCACAAGTAGGATCCATTGCAAAGGTTTCCATACAGTGTGTAAGTGGAAAATATAGCAAATTTCATAACATAATGTAACGTAACATAAAACTTCTATTAAAATGGAAAGACGGTGATTTGGTGAGTGGTTGAGACATAAGTATTACAGTAAAACACCAACAGTGTGTCTTTCCAGTCTAATTTCCAGTTTTATGAAAATTTTTACCTGGTAGAGGGGAAGAACTTGGAGCCTACATTTTAAAAGAGAATCTGTGGTCTTGACTTTATCGATAGGCACAGACAGCTGGGTTTTTTACCAGACTTAATGAAAATGCAGTCAGCAGGAGCAATTTCAAGAAGCCACAAGCCATTTCTTGTTTGCCATCGTCTCTTTCAACTTTTACTAAATCTTTGTTTTCAGAGAAAATTCCCTCTTGGGCAGATTGGCTCCAGCACTTAAAACTCTAATTACAGCCTAAAGGGTTGGGAAGATCTTTGAAGTGAAGGGTATGCTGCCATGTAGGGAGATCTTGCTGCTGATAGAAATCTGTGTAGAATAGCAAGAGGAGATGTATTCCTACTATCCTTCCAAATAGTTCTGGGAACTGGGAAAATTATTATGAACAGGAGAAAAAAAAATTCTTATTGTTATAATACAACAGTTTACTGAGTGTTCTGGACGCTTTTTGAAGTCCTTGTGTCCTTGCTCCTAAAGAATCTGGGAGGTAGAGAAAAGCTGAAATAGGCAGCCTTAATATTCTCACGTTTCCTTACAAAATTTGCACTTTAATCGAATATCAAAGCAGATTAAGCAGGCACTTCTGCTATTATCTCTCATACCTGCTTTCTATTGGAGACTTAAGGTTATTTTAATACTCTTCAGAAATTCCAGGAATTCCTCAACTTGTTTTGCTGCCTGTTGGCTCTGGGCAGGCTCCTGGAATGCAGCTGGCCACATGCACATCCTGGATGGTTGGTTTGGTTTAGGCACATGGGGTGATGAGGATCAGAGGTATCTTCTGTCTTGCCCTGTGTCACAGGAATATGTGTGCTCCACTTGAAAAGCCTTGGAAACTTCTGCAAACACGTAGTCAATGGGGGGCAATCTGCACCCTCTTCCTGCTTCTTCTGCCCACCCAGGACATGACTAAAAGTCTGCTCTCTCCCACCCCCTGATCCAGCTCAGGATGTACAGAGCACATGCAAATAAAGGCAGCTTTATTTTGGCCTAGAACTGGATGTGTCTTCTCTGAAGAAGCACATGTGGGCCCGAAGACTTCTATGGGTGTTTCTCCTGTAACTGTATCTCTGTTGCCTCTCCATAAAAACCTCTTTGCTCTGACATAGCAAGTCCTTGGCATTTCTGTATTTGCATGAAGGACACTTTGAAATCCCAAGTAACAGGCACAAGCCGAGGATGTTGGCCCTCTTATCACTGCCAAGCTGATGGATGGGGAAAGAGAAGGAGAGGTGAGATTTTATTGCACCTCGGTTCAGATGGTGCAGCCTTCTCTTTACAGGGCAGTACACTGACAGTCTCCACGCTAAGAAATCATGGAAACAAACTAGGAGCAATCACACCTCTCAGAGTGTAAAATTCTCCAGACAGCTGCCAAAGCCTTCTCCTTGCACATTCATGCCAGTTCCAATGAAATCTGCTCTTAAACTGGTCTGCAGTTAAAAACATGCATCTTCTGTGTGTCAATTAGCTCATGGAGAAACGCTGAGCATTTCTCATTGTTATTTACAGCAGCACAAAGAGCACGATCATGTTGCCTAATCAGATGTCAGTGACTTGCACCCACACTGGGCTGATCTAAATAATTGCATGGTTTGCAGGACAGCAGCAGACAGGACAGAGCAGATGGGAGATCACTCAGTCCTGTGTAGCTAGTGATGCAATGGAGGAGTGACTTATCAACGGCACTGGGCAGTAAATCACTGCTGACTTTACTTCCTGCATTTAACAAGCTGCTTATTAACTGGGAATATAATAACTAGGTTTGGAAGATTTGTGACATAATCATGTTTAGAATTCTGTGTTTACTTCTGAAAATTCATGTAGACTTTTTTCATGCAGCAGGAACATTCTTTCCTCATATGAGTCTAAACAGGAATTCTATTTTATGTAGTATCACTTGTCTGTCAAGTAGATCCTCTGCAGATCCTGCAGAATTCCTGTGCATATCCAAATTATTCAGCACACTGTTGCTGATCTTTCTCTGTAGCCTCTAGCTGGAAGGCATTGATGCTTTATTTGCATTTCTGGTTATTACAGATGTGTCTTCAAATGCTGTTCCCTGGTTCATAGACATGTTGGACAAACTAGTATGGACAGTCTTGCCTTTATGTCATCTGACCTGACTTACAGCTAAATAACATGGCCCCAAGCGTGCTCTTCTTTGTAAAAATGCCCAAGTTCTATTTGTCTGTGCTGTCTCCCCCACTAGGACTGTCAGGCCAGACTTACTGCGTGGGCAGAGGACACCAAGAGCTCCAACCTTTGTAATAGCTGTGCCTGGTGTGTGTTTACCTCTTCCAGTCAGCGCTGCAACTGCACCCAGCCCCAGTTCTACACACAAACACTGGAGCGGCAAACTAGGCATTTCCCATGTAGGCAAGACTTGTGTAAGACCTGTAACAGCCACTGGGGCTGATAAACCAAGCTCCCTATTCTTTTGGGAGAAAAAGGAGAGGAATGGCAGTCCTGAAGGAGCCCAGAAATCTATCTGTCCCATTGTATTATCTTGGACATTGGCTATTAGCAGCTGTGTAGAGAAGAAGGTAAGAAATCCAAATGCTGGGTAATATCCCCCCAATTTTTTGCAATCTGCAATTGTGAGAGCTTCCTGTAAAGTGGCCTTGTGAACACCCTCTCCAGCTGTAACCTACAGTTCTCTAAAGCTGCTTTCTAACTTTGGAATATCTTCCAACAGACAGTGTCTCTCCCTCTTTCTCTAAGTATTTCAAGCAGTATTTCAGAGGTGTGGCAGACAGGGCTGTCCAAAGTATACTTTAGTAAATGGATGTGGATGTTGCTAAGAGCTGTAGTTCCCAGTCACTGCTGGGTGGAGTGTGGCAGCTGCAGATGGCAGGATCCTTGCCCACCCCTCTGTCCCAGATTACCACTGCAGAGCAAGCGTGACTCACAGAAGAGGGATGCTTGCTCCTCAGCCATGGCAGTTCACAACTTACTAACTGAGGTAACTGTGTCAAGAAGAGATTAACTAAAACAGAATATGTGTTCCAGTTGTTTCCATAAGCTCCATTTTAGGTTGTCAGAATTTTCGCTCCCTGTTCTATTCCCATTGTCACATAAATTACACCTTGGTTTATTTCCCTCGAGCCCCACAGAATATTGATTCTTGAGGACATTTAAAAGCAGGGCATATCCAAGAGATCTACCAGAGTTTGGGCTGGAGGACCATAGAATATAAGTCTGGCACAATGATGTGTCCTGTTACAAGGAGAAGCAGATGCTGGAGGATGGAGTTTCCTTAGGGTCATATGACAGACTGAAATCATAGAACTACAGAATCACTTTGGTTGGAAAGGACGTACAAGATCATTGAATCCAACCATTAATGCAGCATTGCCAAATCCACCACTAAACCAAGTCTCCAAGTGCCACATCTACACATCTTTTAAATACCTCCAGGGGTGGTGACTGCACTACTTTCCTGGGCAGCATGTTCCAATGCTTGAAATACAGGCCCTCAAAGGACGAGGCATCTTCACCAAATCCATCCCCTTCCTTTCAAGTGCAACATGAACTTCTCTGGTCTGCCCTCTCCATCATAAACTTGTTAATTATAATAATGAAACCAATTCCTCATTCTACCCAAGTGGCCTTCTGAAGTCTCACAGAAGAAAGCTATAAAAGGCAGATGTGCTATCAGAATAAAAACCACTGAAGTGCTTCTGATCCTCCAGCAGAGTGGGCTGTTCAGGATAGAATGTGTGTTGCCATTTGCATGAAGTGAACAATAGTTTCATGTTCAGCTTCTCTATCCCAATCCAAAAGGGCTCTGCGTGGCACAAAATGTCCTTGCAGGAAGGGAACAAGTGAATACTACAGGCATGAGAGATGTTAGTCACAAGAGCTGGTGGAGGTGTTCTGCATTAGGGTGGTGTAGGAATCTGTGTGGAGCAGAGTCACATGTGCCTAAATCCTCCTCTGTCCCACCGGGATAACACCAGCAAGGATACCCACCTGAGATTACACAGAATTTTGGAGGCTGTGGGCATGGTTCAAGCTGACTTAGAGCCTGAGCTCTAGTAGTCAACATGAATTCACAGTATAAATAGTTCCCATTAAGCTTCATTTAACCTACTTTCAGGTTTTATTTTATTGGTCTTGCCTGTTTGACAGTTTCGGGGTTTTACCACAGTAACTTTTGCTGTTATTAAGAAAGTCCTTTTTCAAGTATCGTTCTTTACCACTCTGCATGGGAAAATCCACAGCACTGTCAGCCCTTATCAGATTTCTTGCTCAATGAGGTCAACTGGTGTTTGGATATTATTGTATTGTGTCTACAAAGGAATGGAAAAAATACACTACATATAATCTGAAAGTAGTTGCGGTCTTAAAGTCAGGTTAAGCATAGAAAAAGAGTGTTAAATATTTTTTGCAAAAGTCAGAAACTGTTACATATCTAGAGATCTTTTACCTGCTCTATTTCCAACTTTTAAGAAAAAAGCAGACAGGAAAGAAATTACTTCCAGGACACAGAAACCCTGTGAATTCCCACACCGGTAGGACATGCAGAATTCAGAGTGCTTAATTTCAGGGGTCTTAGCTTTTAAATAGCAGCCTGGACTGTATGTTCTAGTCCTTACTAGCTAGAAACAAGAATGAAGGTAAATCTAAATATAAGTATATTAATAACCTTTATTTAGTTTATATATATATATATATATATACACACACTTATATCTTTGTATTTTATAAAACAATGAGATTCCTTTGTTGGCTGGTAAACTTGAGTGCCCATAGTGGCTTCAGTTCAAATCCATTCAGATCAAATCCATTCTTAAGCAAGTGTAGTGAAGAATTACTTCTTTCTCTCTTTATGCAATATACTTTGCTGCCATACTAGATCTCCCTGGCTCTAAGAAATCAGCCAGTCTGCTTTTGACTGGATAATGTTTCTAAGGAAGAGTATTGAAATTTGAGTAATTAATTTAATTCTGTGGCCTGCATGTAAATACCCATAAGCTCAAGCAAACAAAGAATTATGAGAACTTACATGGAAGTCTGCACAGTGTGGGAGCAGCCTGTTAACCTGCAGTGTCTCAGTTGCATCAGATATTTTACAGGCATGTGAGTGCAGTGCTTCTGTGGATATCAATCTGCTGGCAACCTACTACAGTCTGCTAAAATACAACCTAATACTAATATCACTTAGCAGTTATAGTTAGTAGTAGGTTTGATCTATAAATTATTCACCTCCTTTTAGCTAACTGATTACTCAATGCTGAGATAGCATAAAGCTAAATAAATCTTTATCATCAAACAGAAATGGTGCAGCTGCAAGGTTAAAAGACCAAAAGGTTGGCCTGATGGGTAGTTCACAAATATGGGTAGTTGACAAATATTTACACAGCTATGCGGCCTGTTATTTTGGCCACAGTAGGGGCCAATCTGCAGCATCCACATTGGCTAAAGCTCAAATTTGGGTCCAGAGCTGCTTCATTCACTGTAGATGCACAGCTGAGATGAGAGACAACTCCTGCATGACTTTTAGTCCTCTATTCATATTATTCCTTTTGGTAGGTGATTTAATTAATTTGCCTCTCCATTAACAACTATGCTCTGGTTCCTATAATGTAGGTCAACTAATTAAGATATATAAAAATATTTCCCCAAGGTCATTTGTTTTGGGAACAATTAATGTGGGACAATTCCTTATATATGAAGAGTTCAGATCACTTCGGAAGAAGCAAAACACTATAAATTGTGACTTTGGTGCTGAAATATATTTCTGACAAAGATTCAGTCCTTCTGCTCAGAACAACTTCCACAATAGGTGGAGTAAATCCAGTTGACATTGCAGCAGAACAGGATTACCTAGGCAGGCAGTTACAACGTCTTCACTAAGGGGCACTAGTTTTCAGATAAGGTGGAGCATACTACCTAAATCCCTTATGCTTCTCAAATGTAGTTAGTTGGGTTTTGTTTGCAGCCATGAAACATACTTCAAGAACAGTCATTGTTCTTTCAAGACATTGCTCTCATTTGAAAAAACATGGAGTATATGGCAGAGAAACAAAAAATGTTTTCTATATCAACTAATAAATACAAAGGTCTGTTCTTACAAACAAATGTTCTTACATCCAGAATGATCTTTTATTCCACTTTAGAAGGCAAAGTACAACAACTGACTCATTACTCAAATTTCACTTGAGCTGTTGCACAACCTCACCTGAGAATACTTTTCAACTGGAAAAAGCACTTTTAGCACTGTGAGAAATGAAAAAAAATTCCTCTTAAATGTAATTATGTAGGTGGAATGGAAGTTTCCTCTACACAGCAGCTGACGTGCTGTCATTTCTTTCAATTCCATAGCACCAAGATAATGTTGAGATTTTAAGATTAGACCAGTCTTAGAATTTCTTGCAGTGATTTCTAATTCAAAACTGGATGTGTTGTTTATAGCTGATTCTGCTTCTACTGCCACAGCGAGATTTTCCCCATTTGATCTCTACAAAAAAGATACCAATGCAAAAAATATAATTTTGTTATATTTTATTTACACTTGGAAATAGAAACTTCACAGCACTTGAAACTAGCCAGAGTGTTGGGATAAGAACGTCTTTACCACTGTGCTCACTTTTCACTCTTGCTTCTCCTAAGTCCAACTCTATCCAATGTTGATATTTTTCCTAAGGTTATGTATCCATTGTACTGTACCCAGGTTCATTCAGTCCTTTCTCTTGTTTTTGAAACCTCAGGTATTAAAAGAGCCAGTATTTTCAATTTAAGTAGACATCTATCTGTATTAGATACATTTATAAAAGTGGTATTTTGGGGTTTTTTAATTAGTTTAATAAATTCCACTGAGTATTTTGCTCTTGCACACTCATAGTCTGCTATTTCAGCTGTTGAACAAGGTAACTTTTCACCTTCTAGGCACGGTGCATTTTTGCAAGACAGATACAGAGTACTCATGCAAAGGGTCACTTTTGCTGGCTCCACATCTGTCATGCAGACAGGTTTTCTGCATCACAGTAATTTTGAAGCACCAGTTATGATGGGTAGTGGGGTTTCTTTTCAGAGAAGGTCACTGTGGTTTAATTCTATTTGATGGCTCCAATCCCTCTTCTGGGAAAAGACTCCATATCAGGACAGGCACCTGTGATAGCAGATCCTGGCATAGAAACAGGATCTGTGAGGAGAGGTGAGCCCAATGAGTTTGTTAGAGAAGAAGCACAGCTATGGAAACAAAAATCCTGAATTAGTTTATGTTGCCATCTGAGCAGGACGCACAAATAGTAGCTGTATGAGCACAAAGCAATTGAGATTTAGCCAGAGGAGGTATTAATAGGTTGTGGTAATCTCTAGATAATATTTCTGCTTAGTGTTTCATTATATTAGATAGGGTCTTTTAAGGCAGCTCCTACCACAGCAGAGAAACCATCTGACACTGCTCCTACCAAAATCATTGTGATACAGACCTGCAGAGTGACCTGACACCTCTGGGGAGCCTGTCCAGCCATTCAATTATGTTTCCTTTTTCTTCCGTTATTAAAGAAGAAGGAAGGAGAAAGAGTTGTTGACATAAAATGGTCTGGTGTGTGTCTGTTTTATGGTCACTGGGGTGATGACCTTCCCAGCAGTGTGCTCTCTGTGCTCTCTGTTACCAGAGGAAGCCAGCTCAGATAAATACCTACTGACAGAGTTTTGTTGCAACAGAGCAATGCAGTGCAGGGTAAGTTTATACTCGGTTAACAACATTGATAATTGCTATTTGTACTGTCCACAGCAATATAAATAGATAAGTTTGATCTAAATGTCAGCACAGGCAGGGGCAGATAGAGAAATGCACTGCTGTAAGTGAAGGGTGCTAATTAATACCAGAGTTTACCTCATTTTCAAGGTTTCACTTATGACCTTGGCTAAACCCAAGTCTCTTCCCAATGCTTTGATGTCCATTGCAGTTCCTACATTCTCACCCTTGTTGAAAGGAATCCTTTGTGCAATCATTTTTTTTCTTCGCTCCAGCGTGTCCTGACTAACTTGCTAGATGTCAGAGAGAACACTAGTGACAAAGTAGAAATAGTTTTCCTGTTATTTGCTCCTTTCTTTTCATCCTTATTATTCTGGCAGTGCAGTGCTTCTCAAAGCTAGGAGTGGTGGAGACTGGTTCAATGTGTGAGATCTCAGTAGTGCTGCAGGATGCCATGGCTGCTGAAGCAAGAATGACCTGCCCAAAGCAAACCCATGTGAAATCCCACTTGTGGGAAATGTGGCCTTAGTGTAGGCAAGGCCATGATGTTTCATTGGAAACCCAGATCAATCATTCAGTGACATGTGAGCTAGTTCATGCATTTAATTTTGTTCCATAACAAGAAATTTCCTTTGCTGGAGGAACATCTGACAATATTGTATCAAGGAGCCTGTGTGTGATCCCTGCCACAACCACATTCTAACTCTCCCAAGTGATGGTGGCAGCAGAGGCCCTGCCATACAGAGTTCTTTGCCAGGTCAGTGGTGGCTGAGCCCCCTCTCCTAGGACACATGATAAAATCCATTCACAGAAGAAAAGCTGGCCTTGGTCTCCTGAGCAGTGTTTCACTATTTCCACACCAGGAAAGTTGGTGAGTCAGGTACTACTGGGGCTATATTCTACCTTTGGCAAATTCTTCTAATTTGGTGAGTTTATTTGTTTCTTTAGGGAAAGAGCAAGTAGTATACTCAAGTGGAACGAAGATTTACTGGCAGCAAGGATGCCTACAGATAGGACTTTAGGGATTTCTCATATTCCATGGAAAACTTAGGCTTTCAGGTCAGATGCCTAACCCTTTACCATCCTTGCTGAGATGGCCTGTTTGCTGGAGAATGATCCTGATGAGGAACTATCCTTGTGAGAGCTGCCCATAAAATTCAGCCAACTCACAGTTTTGTTGTCTTTGGACTGCTGCCACACAAACCTCCTATTCTTGTAAAATGTCTCTGAAATCAGACATACCTCACACATCCCAGTTACACTAGAAATTACTTCTAACCTAGTCGTGCATGTCAAAGGGGGAAAGGGCATTGGAAGAACTGCCTGTGACAATAGTCCTGCCAATTGCTGTATCGTATTTCCCTTAAACACGATCTTTGCAGCAGGTGTGTGCTGAGTTCCCCTTGCTGCCCCATGACAGTCACGGAGGCCAGCAGCTCCTGTCCTGGCATAATAGGCAGTGGAACAGAAACTGATATGTTTCTCTCACAGTGGAAAGTACACAAGGCGGGGTTTCCCAAACTGGAGAAACCACAGGGAGAACAGAAGAGTCACCAGAAGCCCACAGCTGGAGCAAGAGTGGCTGATGGGACCTGAGTGTGGCCAGGAGCAATGGTAGCCAAGCCTCTCCAGCCTTTCTTTTATAAAAGAAACCGCTGGGGAATGGCAGCAACCAGGAGTGCTACAAACAGGGTGGGCAAACAGGGCCTGGCATGACAGTTCATGCAGCAGTTTGCACAGCAAGGCGTGAAGGGTGGACTAGCGAGGTCCTTCTGTCTGCTGTGTCAGTGGAGGTAAGGGATGGAGATCCATGTGGGAGCAAAGACCCAACGGTTAATGATGAGTTACAAACCACAGAAAGGGCTGAGAATGGTTATGTAAGAATTAGTGTAAGAATGGTTATATAAGAATATGTATGAATTTAGTCCTCCAAAAAGGTGGTGGGATCAGTAGCCCAGCTGAAGCTCATCTACACCAATGCATACAGTATGGACAACAAACAGGAGGAGCTGGAAGTCACCGTTCCTGGAGGGATTTAGAAGACATGTAGATGTGACAGCTGGGCACACGGTTTAGTGGTGGACTTGGCAGTGCTGGTTTAAGAGTTGGATTCTGATCTTAAAGGCCTTTACAGTTCTACGACATAAAAAATTCTATGACATCCCAGAAGAGATGAGCTTTTCACGTTTCACGCCTCATGTCTGGATGTGAATCAGATCTAGGCTGTTAGACCATCTCAAATGCCATTAAATCCCTTGTGCCATATAGTGAGCTCTCTACTTCACCATTTCCCAACCCAGCATGCTCACACTCAGCATAAAAGTATCTCCTTTAAACCTCTTAATGCTTTCCCCTGCAGCAGCAAGACACACTCACATAGCTCTTTAATTTGCTGCTCTTATATTGTGTTTTTGTCAGGGCAATTCTAAGGTCTGTGGCCAAGTGCACACTTTGTATTGTTAACTGTTTGACAAGAGGGTGATTCATGTGCAACAACCTTTAATGTTTTAGATTTTGCTGCTGTGGTTATTATTTGCAGAGCAATTGAGGGAACTTACTCCTGGAGCACTGGAGCTGAGGAAGGCTCTTTTTTGTGGCTTTGTACCAAGTGTTTGTGGTGGCTGCTGCAGCACCAACCCTGTCAGAGAAAGAAATGCAGAATAAAGCTTTCCAAAGAATAGTGTTATAATCATGTAAAATAACATCTGAAGACTGTGGGATGGGCACAGATAGAGAGATAGGGCATGGGTTAGAGTCCAACACAGCTTGGCTTTATGAAGTCATGTAAAGTACTGCAGAAGCCCTTTGCACTTTGCACCCTTAGCACATAGTACTACTTAGTCATGAAGGTCAATATAATTTTTTCCCTGTTGCTAGGTGTGGCTTTCCCGTGCATAAATGTCTCAGTTTGGAGATACGTGGATCAATATGGAGGTCAAGTAATTGGAGTCAGGACTCCCTGGGTGTGCAGGGTACAGCCCTGACCCTACCTTGTGGTGGACACTCTGCAATTTTGTCTTTATTTAAGGCATTATGTCAAGATACCTATGAAATCCTAGCTATTTTATAACAAAATTTGACACATTATGGGTCAGTTGAAGGTAAGGTCTCATATTCTCAGTATTTATAATGGTTCTCAAGCAGTGGTGCATAAAGCAGTGATAGCCTATGAGACCAGAATAAGCAGTTCAGACCAAGTCTGCAAAACCACGTTGCCTTGAAAAAGACTGGGGAAATCCAGAGCAAACCAGTTAATCTATTTTAGTGGCCTAGTAATGTTTTAGTCAGTGCTTTTACATTTTGAGCTGCAAGCTGAAATGTGATTATTTTACTTTCAAATGCCTGGACGAACCATTCAAAAGAGGCTTTATCAGAAGAATGTGATCATTCATTTAATCTCAAAATGGACATCCTAAAAAACTGTGGAGGGTGACAAAATCCCCTTACAGTGGATGCAACAGTACAGGTGGGGTTCATGATATAAAGGGCTAATGGAGTCTGGCTGACTATGTGACAATTGCCTGATATGCAAAATTCAGGTAACCAGGCACAGGCCACATGTACAGGGAGATGCTGGGTGAATGCACATGCTGGAATTGATGCCAGTATTTGCCTACACTTTCCTGGCCTGAGGTTGTGGGCTGCTCATGGCTGGCCATCCTCCAGTGCCTCTGGACATTACTCCCTGGTGTCCTTCTGTGATGTGTTTGTGCTTGAGGTAGCTGTGTGCTTACAGACTCTTGCGGAGCACGGACCAGGAAAAGAACATTGGCCACTTGTCCTTCTCTACTGAGAGAAACTGCTCAAACCTCTGGAGGAGCTACCCTGAAAATTCTGTTCATAAGAGTATTAAAGACAGCACTTTCTTGATAATATGGGACAGTTGATGCATTAAAAAAAAACCCAAAAACAAAACAACAAAAACTTGAGAGACCTAATGCAATTTTATTTTAAAATCTAATTGGTTATTTCTCCCAAAGTCAACTGGTTACATTCATGTTTCTGTGAAATATATCAGGCATCTTCAAGGTATATGTAGTATAAATATTTTACTCTAATTTACTTTCATGTTTCCAGACTTCTGACATCATCCTGTTGCCATTTTTGCAATGTATTAAGGAAGTCTAGTCGCCAATTTGGTTTATTTTATAAAAGAAAGTAAAACAGAAGCATTAACATAGCTTTAAAATATAATTTCATTTTATTGACTATTGTTAGTTATTCTTAAAAGAGAAAGCATTTTTTGTTTGCCTTCTGAGCATCTTTTTTTGTTATTTTATTTTTTTCAGAATTGCAGGTATAAAAATGACAGAAGAAACCAAGATGAAGTTTAAAATGAGCTGAAAAACATTACAGTCCAAGAAGTGTTTAGGTCTTTTAATTATATCAGAGCACAATATTGAAGTACTGAGAAATGACATCCAGAGGGGTTTTTTGTGTGTAGTCAGAGGCATAAATAGGAATATGCAAGGAATACCTTTTTTTATTTTCATGTGTGCTTTGTTGAACTGTGGATAAACACTATAACTCTCCACCTTTTTTTTCTTTTAGCCACATAATCAATGAGCTGATAGAAACAGAACGGGTTTATGTAGAAGAACTTCAAAGTATAATAGAGGTAAGAAACTCTTCTGAAATGACTTCCAGTGCTTAACCTCCAAATCATCCCTGCGGGTGCACATCCTTCATGGGCTGAGCACTCCCCCCTCCTGTTTATAACACACAGGCTGCATTAGCAAGATAGCTCAGCCTTGGAGATGGGATGGGAAGGATGTTTTGAACATCTTTCCTCAGGGCTTCAAGAAGGAGGCACCTCCCCTGGCCCCAGCCCACAGAATGATACAAGTTGTGTGGTTCTCAAAGCCACGGACAGAGGAGCTGATGATGTGCCTTTTCAAAATATCACCAGTAGGTCTCAGAGGCAGCACCCTTGATTTCCATGGGACCAAACACTAAATTCTGTGAATGTAGTTGGGAAAATGATTGAGGAAGAGGAAGGCCTTCCTCCTGCTCTTCTTTATTGTCCCATGTAGTGCTTGAACACAGAAAAGAGCAGCTCATGATGCAAATATAATTCTTGAACTTCTGAAACTTATAGGATATCAGCACACTGTATGTGGGGGGGGTCTGAGGTCCCTTGTCTGTGGGAGGATAGAAGCTGAGTAGGGATCAGTCGTGCTTATATTTGGGTGGGATTGAAGGACATGTGGTTACTTCTTTATTGTATTTGACCTGTGAGAGCTGACAGCTCTGGTAACTGATCTATTACTCTCGGGTTTAAAATCAGAATGTTTTTCTCTCAAAGAAGAAAAAAGACTTTTCTCTCAAATTGAAGAAACACAATCCAGTTTCTACAAGAAACAACAAAACAGTCAAGCCAAATACCACAGTTCAACAAATAAATCCAAACTAAACCTTATGCAATGAAGCAGAAAGATACATGTCTATCAGTCCTAGCAGTTTCTACCCTTACATGACCAAAATGGCTTTTGAATCCTTGGGACATAACTTCATCTCTTTTTGGTTAACCCAGTAATCTGTCCATTTGTGGTTAAAAATGTTTTTGCACAGTTACTTGGTAAAAGCTCTGGGGAAAACCAGAAACATCAGAAATTCATGGGAGCAACAAAGCAGCAGGCATCAGAGCAGCCTTTGTATGCTCTGTTGAGAGCACACCCACATAGACTTTGGGGTTTTCCAGTGTATTAGACATGGTACTTTTTTCCCTGGTACAAACAGGCTGGTTTTATTTTCCACTCTTCTCTGCAGGGGTACGCTTCAGAAATGGACAATCCAAATTTATTACATCTGATTCCATCTGCACTTCAAAACAAGAAGGAAATTCTTTTTGGGAACCTCCCAGAAATCTACGAATTCCACAACAGGCATGTGGGAACTGGTGGTTGTTCTGTGTCCTTGGGTGCTATGGTCATTTCTACTCCTTTTTTGTTTGGTGCTTTGTCATATTCACATGTACACTGGCAGGAAAAGTCACCCTCACTCTGCCTCTGTGTGTGTCCTATAAAACCCTTATGTAGAGAGCACGTCGGAGATCACTGTATTTCACCTTTTCCTGTGAAAGATTATACCCTTTTGTGCATTTACTGGTGATTTCCCCTGGCATTATCCATTTTGAATGCCCTTCATGGTGAGTATTTTACCACGTCTCTTGGTACACGGGTAAATATCACAGGACTAAATCCTGATGCTCTTTCTCTGTGAGGAAGTTTTCTTAGAGTTCATCTTATTTGTCCTATATTTCTGTTATTAGGTCAGAAGAAGTGATATCTCTCATAGCACTTTTCTTAAGGAATTTTATCCTTCATATGGTCATAAACCTTGGCAGAAGCCTTGTCCATACTGTGGACATGGTAATCTAGAGCCCATAACTACAGTTAGGAAAAAGATTAACCTCTTTTCAACCAGTTTTCAATACACAAAGCTTAGGGCTACTTTTGTAAATTTCCTGCTTTTCCCAGCCTTGTGCAAGTAAAACTGGCTGTAACCAAAGTGAGAATCTAGGAATTATTTTGAATAATAGTTCCCTGTAAGATAAAACAAACACAGTTGAACAAAAT
The DNA here is from genome assembly GCA_035584735.1 of Pseudotriccus pelzelni. Taxonomy (NCBI): domain Eukaryota; kingdom Metazoa; phylum Chordata; class Aves; order Passeriformes; family Tyrannidae; genus Pseudotriccus; species Pseudotriccus pelzelni. Next base: position 8,080,446 of record JAWMRA010000009.1, on the reverse strand, counting down.
AAATTTAAAAACTCTCTTTTGCAAATCTTAATATTATGCCAGAGTAGTTAATACCTAGTACAAAAATTATTTTCCTTTTTATATATTATTTATGTATTACTTTGAAAGATTGTCTTCCATCTGGAGAAAGATATTCCTCTCCCTTTGCAAGGCCAGCCTTTCCCTAAAGGCTTCATCCATTGACTGTCACTGCAGAAGCCTTTGGACTACATCCCATATTTCCACTGCTTGCTGATTGAGCAACTGCATCTGACAGAGCTTTCCTGTCTTTTCTAGCTGATCTGAAAAATCCTCATACCCAAAGGGGTTGCAGGTATTTGGGCTACACAGCGGAAACAAATCTCAACAGCCAGAGGAACGAGATGTATCAAATGCTTGTAATCACATGAAAACATGATAATATTGGTGATTCAGGGAATCAGCTCTGAACCACTTCCCATTTTTTAAAATATGTATTTCTCTGTGTGTCAGAGTTGTTGCCTTCCCCATTGAATCCTAGTACTACAAACACACAGGCTTTAAGCTGGATTTGCACAGAAGCAAGATGCAATGTAAGTAGGATTTTATATTACTCTTTGCTTTCTTTTCTCCCTCTCAGGATTTTCCTTAAGGAGATAGAAAATTGCATTGAAAACCCTGAGCTTCTTGCCCGATGCTTTTTGAAAAGAGTAAGTACATCCTTTTGCAGGTTTGTATGAATATCTATGGCCTTATCCTACAGGACTTACAGATTTACTCCTGTTCTTTCACTCCGATTGCTTTTGTGAATGAGGGCAACTCCCATAAACAGATATTCCCAAATTAGGCCACAGTCAACAAGGATGTATTCTGAAATCTAACCCTTTACCTATGTTAATGACAGGAAGAGAGCTGTTACCAGTGTTTTACCAAGTATTTTAAGTCCCCTTTAAAAGAAAAAAACAAACAACACAGGAACAAAAAACAGTGATGCAAAGGTTTAACATCCTTTTTATATCAGACAAATCTGTACCAGCAGTCCGATGTAACCCTGACACCAACCTGCAGTAAAAAAGCACAGAACAATATCACGAAAGGTTACTCTGAGTGCAGTCAATACATCCTGTTCCTGCCTTATCTTATCCTTCTTTCCTCTGCACAATTCAGGACTTACTCCGCTAGACCTGACCCAGCAGAGTCTGCTGCCATCCTTGCATGGACCCCATCAGCTCCATAAGACTCTCTGAGGTCAATTCCCTCAATTCAACAAGTGGAATTCTCCCCACTTATTTGTATGAAGTGGTAAGGCTCAGCTATTTGCTTAAAAGTAGAGAGAGCTCATTTCTGAGAAAGCCTCAAGCCATCAGGCAGTGGTGGCTTTGGCCAATTCCATGTGTGTTGCTTCCTGTGGCTCTCAGTGCCCAAGTTCTGCAGCTTTCCCTGACAGCTCCCAGTCATGTCCCTCCTCCACCACCCCCTGAGCCTGACTGTTAGTTCTGTTTCCTGCAACACAGCCAGAGGTGCTTGTTTACATGGCACTCATTCAGGGGCCCTACTAATGAGAAAAAAAATCTCTTTTGGTGGATTGCTACCGTTTTCAGAGTCTGACAAAACTGCTTGAATAAGACTCTGTGTTTTGCACAGGAAATGGAAGTGGCATGAGAAACGGGAAAATCTGTCCACTGTAGTCAAAGGTACCTCCTGCCTCTCCTGTATACATCTACATTTGCTGCTTTTCCAGGCTACACATTAAATACAGACAGATTTGCATGTACTAGTCAGAAATGTTGAGCACTCCCACATCACTAAGATTCAATGGGAATTATGAACATGTGATACTTGCAAAGGGTATGCCCCCAGTTAACAAACAGGACAGACTGAAGAGAATCATACGAGTGTAAACATGATTATATGTCCACTGAATTATTTTCTGTTTAACAGCGAAGCATTTAGAGCTTGAGTAAATGACACTACTAAGGAATACATTGTTATACTATGATTCAGCTGCTGAGCAGGAAATATTGTGGTGAAATCATCATGCAAAAGAGGATAAGTGGTCTTTCAAGAATGCAGACCTTTGAAATCCAGGAAGTGTAAAGTAGTCCATGCGTTGCAAATATCCCTGGATTTACAGCTAAGGAAAAATTCTTGATATTGAATTGACACTATAATTCTGCAGAAAGTTCAAATTCCATATTTGTCTCTCTCTGTAAAAGCAGCCCAATTCTCCTCATTATTTTAAAAAAATGAAAGCATCACTAAAGCTGTGGTCCAGGTTGAAGTGAAAGAAAGCCAATCTGTCACCTTTCCTCATCAGTTTCTGTGCCGTAGTCAAACCACACTAAGTCTATCAAATAAGAGGTTAAATCATGCATTTGCTTTCTCCCTATTTCAAATTTCACACTAAGAAAGCACAAGCTTGTCTCTTGAGATGTCTCTGCTCACACAGTAGCACCTTTGATTCAAGAACTTGCCCTTATGTTCTGTTTTTAGAAGAAGCCACATAAAGTCCAGAAATGTGTTGTTTCTGTTGGACTGCCTTTAGGAGGCACAAACAAAAGTCTGGTTGTGTGTTTGTGTTCCCCATGATTTGGCAGCTTTTTATGCCTTCCTGCTGAGCAGTGGCTTCTGGCTGCCCCATAAATTATGGCTGTGCTTGCTATGACAGGGAGAAACAGAAGCAGTTGCTGTTCCAGGTGATGCCCGAGTTCTGTGAGGAAACTCACATTGTTGCAGATTCTCGGCTCTATTTGTCCTTTGTATGGGTGTGGCCATCCTGCCACAACATCATGGTGGGCTTGTGATTAGAAACAGCTTTTTAGATTCATACTTGAAAAGCTCTACCCTGTCTGATCACACTGGGCTTTTTCAGCCCTGATTCCAGAGTTTCCTGAAAGCATCCTGAGAGCTGCAGTGGTGCCAGAGTCCCTCCATCCCTTGCCAGTCATTTCTCTGCCATGTCCCAACACACTCTCCCACCTCCACCAGTGCCACCAGATCAGCTGTCACCCTAAACGTGAACCCTTCTTCTCAGGTGATGACAGAAAGGCTGTGGAGTCACAGCCTGTTTCTCCTCTCTGGCTTCTCTCATGGAACATGGTAGCAGGTAAAAGATGAACCAGAAATGCCCTTCTTGTCCTCCTTCCCACTTTGCTTGACCTTGTTTAGGGCATGATTTTCATATGAGCTAAATTGCAAGTGAGCCAGCTCAGCTTTGCCCACATGGCAGCTATTATACCATCACCAAGATGCTTGACCTTATTTAAAGGTGTGGTCAAGGACTACACAGCTGTTCAAAGAGGGAGGGACAGGCACTGAATAAACCAGGATGGGTTTCCCAGTGCTTTATCAGCAGCAGGAGGGACAGTCTGGGCTGATCTGCTATGCAAAGGACAGGGAAGAAGGAAAGCTTACCAAACAAAGGCAGGAATGCCCAGAATGAGACCAAAGGTGTGTCAGACTGCTTACCAACATGTGCCAGGTGATGTGTCTGGCAGGAGTGATTCAGTGTGGATTACCACTGTTTACATATTCATATTGCTAAGCTTAAAAGAGGGAATAATTTAGTAGGAGCTGGCAGTTCGGGCAGTTGATGATTTAGGGTGAAAGAAGCATTTAGAAAAGGAATCTATCTGTGAAAGGACAGTAGCAGCTGACCAGAAAACTGTGAGTTGGATTCAAAGGGCTAAATTCTGCTCTAAAGCAAAAATTATTCATAAATCTGCAGTCAAAATGATAATTGTAACTGTGTATAAATGCCATGTGCATTGGAGCTTACAGAGATCTCAGGGTGCAAATCAGTGTGGAAAGGAAGAGCATTACAGAAGAGATGAGCGTGGTGTAAAAATACCAGCAAGAAGTTAGAACTTTTGGGTATGAACACAGATGTGAGTTGAGCATGGAAGAGTGAGATTTGAATAATTAGGCAATTAATTATTTCTTGGCATTTTAAAGTGTGATCCTAGTAATTTTATCAGGAATTCTCTATTTCTAGCAGTATTGCAAAACTTAAAGCTGTCTTTAAAGACCTAAGTATCTGCCTAAGCAGGTATGTGTCACTGACCTAGGTAGGAGTAGATTGCATTGGCATAGGGTGGTTCCACTATGGCAAACTACTGGTAAGTTATTGGCTATTGTACCTTTTCTTTAAATTGAAATTGGTTATTTTCTCTTACTCCTAATAGTGCTCTTGACTGTTGCCGTCTCTGTTCTTCTTGCCCAGTCCAATTAGATTTCTGTGGGCCAGGAAGAGATTGTAATACTTGATTATGCTTTATTACTACTTTTAGTTCAGTGTGTTTGACCCCCTATTGACTTCCCTCCAAGACAACACGTACGAACCATTCTATTTTTGTGAAGAAAACACTGCACCTCTTTTGAAACAGCACCACTAATCCTCTATTTAGTTGCAACAGAGCTTTTTGTGTTGCCTAATCCTTAACACAGCGCGGTGTTCGGTGGCACAACTCTGCTCTCACAGCTGATTCCTCAGGGTCATGTCAGTGTGGGTCTGGAGAGGAAGACAGCAGCAACATTGATTTCCTCTAGTAAGTCTATACAAAAGCAAATGCTTTCCCTGCAGCAGGAGTGTATAGGGGCTGAAAGCACAGAGACAAGAGCCAGGAATTCCCGAAATTTATTTTTGGCACTTTCTTTGATTCGCTGAGGTCACATCCTGACCAGGGTATGTGCAGATGAAGATGGGAAGCTCCCAGCACAGCCAGCCCTGCTCCGTGGCCCTGTGGCTGCTGGGCTGCCTGGGTGTATAGCCAGTGAGCCCAGAACCTGCCAGAGGAACACTCATCTCTGCATCTATCCACACAGCTCAGGGAGCTCAAAATATCCCTCCCTGAGCTTTTATAGAGACTGCCTTTATTTTCACTGAACTTGATGAGATTTTTGCCACGGACCTCAGTGTAGTCAAAGCTAAACAGAGGTAAAGTGAATCCACCCACTATCAATTAGGATAAGACAGGGTTTAAGTATATCCCCTTCCTGGCCTGGGACATCAATAAGACAAACTTCCTACTTTTTTTAGTCATTGATGTAGTTTTGAGAGCCAACACTATTTTCGGGGTGTGTTGAACAGGTAATCCTTAGCTATGTGGTGAGCATTGTTAACAATTACAGTCTGTGCCAGTATTGTTAGTAAAATTTACATTTCTAATGTGTCTTTTTGTTTGTTTGTTTTCAAACTGTTTATTCCCCTCCCTGAAAGATATCAGTTTTGCAATTAGATTATGTGTCTTCCAGTCTGCAGTCTCCTTGCTTTGTGTGAAAAGTGAGGGGGAAAAAAATCTTACTCTCGGGTGTATTTAACTTAATCAGGAGTAAAAAGTAAGTTTGGTAGTTTCAGTATATTTTTACATACAGAGTTATCCCCATGTATTAATTATTTCATGTCTTGGGATGGAAGGTAAGAAAAAGTATGATTCAATGTAGATGCTCTATGGATTCTTTTTTCTTAACTTACCTAAACTCTCCTTTTCTTGCAGAAAGAGGACCTCCAAATATATGAAAAGTACTGTCAGAACAAACCAAGGTCTGAAGCTCTCTGGAGACAGTGTGGCGACAGCATCTTTTTTCAGGTGGAATTTCATTGCAGGCTAGAAGTGCAAGACCCGTAAAGCTCGTTTTCCTTCTGTATCTCTTCTTTCTTTAGAGAGCTTAGAGCAATACACAGACTTTTCTGCATGCTTCTGGTACTGAAGGCAGGTGCTCAGTGTGTGTCAGGGTGTTCTGTGCAGGAGATTGGGCAGGTAGAGCAGGAGGTAGATTTCGTGCTCAGGAGCCTGACTGCAGGCTATACCCAAACCAAACCAGTGCTGGCTCCTTTGCAAACCCCAGGTGATTGCAATCTCATCAGCAGGGAATGCCAGATTTCGACACTAAGTTGAACCTTAGCATTAGCTCTTCTTTACATATATTTTCACTGTGGCATAAATAACCTGGAAACTCTCGTGCAGCTGGAACAAATTTTTCTGTCAGTTAATTCACAGACATATCATCTCAGATTGTCAAATGATAATGATCTTGGTGTCTTGCCTGTGTTTCAAGAAACAATTGTATTTTTCTACCCTGTTATCTTTCATAGGAATGTCAGCGTAAATTGGATCATAAGCTCTCACTGGATGCTTATCTCTTAAAGCCAGTCCAGAGAATCACCAAGTATCAGTTGCTGTTAAAGGTAAGTTCTACACCAGGGTGCAAAGATTTCCAGTGCATAGCATTTTAATTAAAGAATTGCAAATCAGTCAGGACTGCCTGGAAATAAATCCTCCCTCAGTTCTTCAGCAAATACTTTGCAATGGTCAGTTGTAAAATCGTAAAGAACAGAAAAAAAGGGACTTGCATTTTAGAATTGGAACTGCAATTTCTTAGCAGTACTTATATGCTAAGCAATAGAAGTATACTATTATATGTGTAGCTCTCTCTATATAAAGTAAGATATTTTACATAGTAAGTATTTTATTGTCTTATTTGTTGTTTTATTTCTCTTTAAACAGAAATCGAACTTGGCTTTATTGGGTCAGTATATGGTTTTACAGTCTAAAACCAGGAACTGATGTCTTAAATCCTGTCTTTAACATCTGTCCCTGTTTAACAAAACTCTTTCAGCTCTCTGAACTGATATTTTCACATGGTTGTGACTCAAACCTTTCAGAAGGGGCCACTCCCTTTTGCTGCTTCTTTTTGAAAGACCCTGCTAGGAAGATGGGAGATGAACTTCTCCAGGAGATGAATATGTGAAATTCCCTCTTGATTTGGCTGGAACCCTGAGTGGGCCATGCTTGAAACTGTGGTCTGAACTGGGCAACAGGAAATATATAACTGAAAACAATGACTTTTTTTTTTTTAAGATGATGGCTTAAATTTCTGTCTTCATTTCCTCAATTCTTTAAAATAATACTTATTGTCTTTCCTTATGGGAAGGTCATGAAGGTGAATTAAATGCTGTTCTCAAGCCTCTGGGATTAATGTAGTGTAGTGCACTGTCAGCAAATTTAGCACTGAAATTTGCAATGAAGATTTTAGGCTGCTGTTTAACTTGCTAGTAGCTACCATGGCACTGCTCAAATTGTGCCAGTGCAAGCCATGGGAGGACCTTGGCTGGCCCTTCTTGTGCTGTATTTCTCTGAGGTGTTTATTGACTTCATGCAAACTATAGAATCCAAATATTGAAGGGGGATATTGACAAGGATAAAACTTCACTGATTCCAGCAGATTTACATCAAACTACTCCAGAAATAAATTTGACTCTGTTTCTTGAAACTGATCTGTGAGAATGGAAAAAGTGTCAAGGTCTCCAGAAAAGCAAGAGTAAACCAGTTTCTACTTTTAGTGTGAAATATGACTGTAAATAAAACCAAGATTAGATCAAGGAGTAAAATTCTCAGGCAAAATAGGTCACAGCCATTGGGGTTTGAAGCTGGTCAGACCAGTTTCATACTTAGCAACAACCCATTGGCATGGGCACTTACCTTGTCAGCGATTATGAGATCTGTGAAGATGATGCACTCTTTTCCTGGTAGCAGGAGCACTTAAATATGTAGAAAAATGGAAGTCAGTGAAAAATTGATCAAAGAAGTGCTTAAGAAGCTGTGTGCCTTGAGTGGTGGGCAGACTAGATTTAAATTTTGGGTCATAATTATTGCAACCCTCTATTTTCAACCAGTTTTGCTAATATGCTCATGCTGATAAAAGCAGCATGTTCACTGTACAAGGAGCAGAGATCCATCCTCATCCTAGAAAGTGTGCAACAGGTACTACAGGAATGAATCCTGCTTTTACCTTCTAATGCCTGGTTACCCAAGCACTTGAGAAGAGGCTGCTGCTGTTTGGGGTTTGAGAGGAACTACCTTTTTGTGGCCCCGTTTTAGGGTAACACAAGTGCCTCAGCCTTTGGATTAAACTGTTTCCAAACTCAAAATGCGGAATGTCAAACCTGCCAAATTCAGACTAGAAATTAATTTATATTTTTAACAGTGGTAAGTACCTTGTGGAACTACTTCCAAAGGAAATTGGGGAGTTCTCTAGCACCTGAAATAATTATATTAAGTTTGTTTTCTAGCAGATGTGAAGAAAAAAACCCTGGAAGTAAAACCCTCTGACATACATGAAGTGCATTGTAATTATTGTCAGAATGGTCCCGTCTCATCTTAAATGAACACTTGAAAATGGCCAAAAGGTCAAAATGTGTGTCCTCAGTGACAATCCTGGTGAATGTCCTGTTTGATTTTGTGTGGGGTTTTTTTGTTCTCTTTTTGTTTTCCTATAGTTCTGCTACTTTGTCTATACAGCCCAAATTTCAGGGAGGATTGTCTTATGGTGTCTTCTGGTTCAGGAAGTTCTCAAGTAGTTTCTGTTTGTCTTTTTAATCAGGAAATGCTGAAGTGCAGCAAGAATTCAGAAGGTACTGCTGAATTGGAAGAGGCCCTGGCCACGGTGCTTGATATCATCAAATCAGTAAATGATTCCATGCACCAGATAGCAATCACAGGATATGAGGTACTATTTACTGTTGCTCCTACTCTGGTTTTAAGCAATCCAGTGTTCCTCCCACCACTGATTGGGCTGTGCCTTTGACTGGTACACTTTGCAGGAGCCTGTGCCACATTCCTGAAGGATGCCACTCAGTGGCATGTTGTGATGGCCAAAACTACTTGTCAGCACACCTGTCATGTGGAGGTGGGGTGTGGGTAGGTAGTGGGGCAAATGTGGGACTTCTGAGCAATTGCACCCAAAACTCATTTGTAGGTGAGAGGTGCAAGTGTGACAGACCTAACTTGAGAAATTTTCTGAAACTTTGTGACCTCTGTGCAGCCCGAGAGTTTTCAAATCTTTTGTACTGAGGGAGGAGAATTTATCTTCCACTTCAAGGGGATAATAGAATCCATCCCAGTCACTGGCAAGCTTGTTATCTGAAATGTGAAATAACAACCACAGTATAAATCAAAGGGAACAAATATATATATATTTATCTGCTGAAGCTCCATTGAAGTCATATGACTTTCAAGAACTAGTGTTGCCTACATAAAGTGAGCCCTTAAGTGAGAAGTAGAAGTGATTGACAAATAAAGGAGAAACATGCCTGGCAAAATGAGGCCTGAGGGTCATGTGGTTGCCCATTTTGAAATAGCTGCAGGGTGAAAATGTCAAGAAAGAAATAATATACTGAGAAACTGGGTTCAAAGACTTATTACATCAGAGTAGCGGTTTAGTCTAGACACCAGGAAGACTATTTTGTGCAGAATGCAACTTCCTGAGAAGGTGCTGGGGTCTATAGAGACTGTGTGTGGGTGGGAAGAGTTATTCTGTGTTTCAGGATGGGAGTGGCTTCAGGAGTTTTGATGTCTATAGTTCTGTTTCATGCAAGTGCATCTGGTAGCTGAGGAACCTGTGCCCCTGTCAGCATGAGTTTATAAGTGAATTTAACTGCTTCCTCAGTGGCATGTCAGAGTTCCACTGCTGCACACAGCTGGAGATGGTCCTGTGGACTGTGCACTGCATTTGAACTGAGAATGTGAGTTCTTCTTCCAGTAGCTGCACTGGTTGAAGGTAAAGCAGTGGCCACCTCATTATACTGGTAAACACAGACTAGATGTGGTGCTCGTGGTTCAGAGAAGCATCACAGGTCATAAGCATAACCTTAGACCCCCCAAACCTGACAAATTTAAATAAAGCATATGTTTACCTCATTCTGGTTATGGCTAAGGCTAAGTGTCTCAGAGATTAATTTTTGGAAAAACTCCTTAAACCCTGGATATTATTATTGCAGACTTGAACGAGTCAACATGGCCATGGGAGGCTCATGGATACAGGACACAGTTTCCACTGTTTCTTATTCATTCCCAAAGAGAAGGGTAGCTTTTCTCCTGTATTTCCCAGTTTAAATGCATGTAGTTACAGCAATTTGACAAAAAAAAAAAGGTTTTAAACTGCTCTGTAAGGGGTGCGAGAAGAGTTTTCCCAAGAAAGGTATCGTATTATCCTAAGCAGAGGGGATCTAGCCAGTTTGCTATCCACATAAATGTTGGAGTCATCCTTTTGCCTGTTCCTTGCCTTCAAATCTCAGAATAGTTTTGTACTCAGGAATTCAACAAAGCATTCCTGTTCCTTTTAAACTTTTACTTTTGAATTTTCCAGCCCTCCATGAAATGCCAGATAGTAGCTCCAAGGACTAGATTTTTTTTCTTCTGGTTTCTTAGCTGAACTGAAGAAACATTGCAAAGGGGAACACGGCTGCTGTTTAGCCCAATGCTGACAGCATTCCCGAGATGGTTTGTTACATGATTATTCAATGGGGTGAAAGCGTGCAAGAGGATGCACCCGATAATTATTTTTCTGCCCGTTCCACCTGTCGCAGGTGCTCAGCTATGGTGCCAAATAAACACCTCCCATAGCTGATGAAACCACCCCGCATCTTGTGGAGTCTTTCCCACACAGCCATGATAGAAATACTTGGCTAGAACACCTTTCAGAGAGGGGTATTACGCCAGCAGGAAAGCAGGTTTTGTGGTAGCTGATAAATGCTCCTAATTGCTTAGGATATTCTGCTTCTTGGACTTGTGCACATGCAGACTTGAGGAGCTGAACTGTTGTGTAAGAAATTTCTAACATGTAAGTCCGGGGTTGTTTGGTGGTTTTAGGGGGTTTGTTTGTTTAGTTTTTTGTTTGTTTGTTTGTTAATTTTTATTTTTAATCAAAGCTACAAGGAAAAAAAAGTAGACTAGAGCTTGGAGAGCAGAAGTTTTACAGATGTTTCCTGTTATCATCCCAACATTGATATACAGCCTGGCTTGCATAGTTTGTCCATGAGTTATCATGGGAGATACATATAAGTAATCATATGTATCTCTCATATTTCATAAACATGAGATAGTGTATTGTTCTTACAGGGGATAATTATATTTGAGATAGTGATCAAATCCTCCACTTTAAATTCACTTTCTTTAGGACAAAATATTGCTGCCCACTGGCAGAAGTTACCAGAAACAGCATCCTCCTCTCCATTTGCTGCCCACACTGAAGAGAGAGTCCAGGGCTTGTGGGCTGATATTCAAAGGCTGCCATCCCTGTCCATCCTCTTTCTCTCTGCAGTGGCAGCCTCCCACTTCACTTGCTGTATCCCAATCCCAGATACAAGATTGGAGAGGCAGACCTATCACATGAGTTGAACTGAGCTGGATCCGAGTGCTGTACTAAACAGTGCCTTGAGTGACAGCAGCCTCTCACCATTGTCAGAACTGTGTAGAAAATATGCTTGTTTGGTTTTTTAATTTAGCTTTACATAGTAATATGCTTTTCAGAGGCTTGCAGTTTATACCTGCATGCATGTATAGATACAGACATCACAGTCCTGAATGCATAAATAAAAGATCCAACTCTATATATTAGAGATGGGAGATTGTTACTGATATTACTGAAGTTCTTTGAATGGTTTGGAGAGTCTAATAATACCCTGATATAGAGTGGAAAAGTACCTAGTTAAGACCTGATTTTGCAGTTCGATCTATGGTAGAGGAGGGGAAGTGAGAGCGAGCGAGAGAGAACAGGTTGCAGTCTGTAGTTTAAGAAATTAGACATTCCCACTTGGAGCCAACATCTTTACCTTACAGTAAACAGAACACACAAATTTTGAAAATAAGTACTTTAATAATGCACTGGGCTTATTTCCTCAACTTATTATACAAAGCATTCCTAGGAAAAACTTGCTGGTAGGATAATTATGTTTATCATTACTTGTTGAAGGCTGTTACCATGTAGATGTTGCCATATCCTCTATCCACACATTTCTACACTTAACACTGAACTGTGCTGGTGGCATCGGAGCTACATATTTGTTGATTAATATCAGTTGAAGTATTTACCCATCAGTGGTCCTTAGACAATTTAGAAAGGTCTTGTTACTGCTTAGTTTCACTCTCCCTCAGGTATTTTTATAGCTCCTTGGTGCATTCACTCCCTCTTTGCCCAAGGCTGTGCAGTGTTGCGTAGTTTGCAGGTAGCGAGCCAGGAAACTATTGACAAAGCTTATAAAAACTATTTTGCAATAGGGGGGAATCACACACCTACATACCTCTGGGCACCAATCCGTGACTTCAGACATCTAGGCACTTTCAAGGTTTTGCCCACGGATGGAAGAAGCTCCAGAAACTGAAACTAGATCTTGCAGAGTCAGGGCCTTTTTTTGAGCATCTGAACTGCACTAGAGCTTCATACTACCTTGGAGTCAGGAGTCTTGAAACCCTGGTTTTGTCAGAAGAAGTTTCCTCTGAGGTCACCAAAGGGGACAGCCTGTCCTGAGACAGACCTGAGATGCTAACTATGAATAGGGAGACAAACTGAGAATTATGGACATGGAAACCAGTGGGTTGATGGGTATATGAAGAAACCATGCAGGTTTAGCAAGGGGACATGTGCACACTCCAGCACATACCTCTGCCTGGAAGCCTAAACACCGTTAGAGGAATGAACTGTGCCTGGGATTGCCCTGTTGGAATGTGATGTCCGCTTCCTTGGTTTCTAGGGTGATGTCAGTGAGCTTGGCAAGCTGTTGATGCAGGGTTCCTTCAACGTGTGGACCGACCACAAGAAGGGGCACAACAAGGTGAAGGACTTGGCTAGATTCAAGCCGATGCAGAGACACCTCTTCCTCTATACAAAGATGCTACTTTTCTGCAAGAAACGGGAGGAGAACACAGATGGCCATGAGAAGACAGCTTCATACAGCTTTAAAAATTCATTAAAGGTAATGAATGCAGTAATTGTGGGGGAGATAAGTAAGTCTGGTGTTCTCACAAGACAAGGATGTTTCCATGTGGAGATTTGAAGCAGGTGCACATATTTGGAGCTGTCTCACACCCCTGAGTAAGTTCCAATTTAGTTTTGGTCTGGAGACAGACCAATCCAGATGTCCTGCAACTCCAGACATGAACCCTGTTTTTGCAACCTGATACAAATGGGCACCTTGTGTGTTCTTGCCCACCATCCCAAAAAAGAGAAGCAAGACTGAATGGACCTGCACCTCTGGTTATTCTGCCTGTAGGTATCCTGCAAGTGCAATTCTACTGCAGGTTTTACTATTGACATCAGTTGAGCAGGTCTATTCTGTGACTAATAGCTACAGATGAATCAATGCAGTAGAAGTGCCCTTTTATTTGCAAGAGTGGCATTTCCAGCTATGAGTCAGGACATTTTATGGTGGGATTCACAGGTAGGCCAATTTTTCCCTTTAAGCACATTGGTGTGACACTTGTGACCTTAGCCAACTGATATGGATCATGATGTGTAATGCTGCAAACTTATTACAGGGTAACCAGACAGGAACTGTAATAGAACCTGGTTCAAGAGTTGAACCAATTCATATAAACATTTGTAGTTTCTTTCTGTGGAGAGAGAAGGGGAGGTGGCATAACACTGTCTAAATCTTCAAAGAAATGCTGAGGTAAATCAAGGACAAGGAGGATGAACGAATACAGGAAGAAGATGGGAAGCTGGTAAGTGAAGCAGCAGCTGAACTTCAAAATTGTGGATAAGAATATTTCATTTAAGAAACCTAGAATTATTTCCTTCAGGTTTTTTGTGTTTGGATTTGCAGTTCAGTCATTAAATCTCAAAAGCCCTGTTCCATCCCTCTTCCTCTCCCACCTTAACAGGTCAGTGACGACAAAGGAAAATACAGTCTTTCTAAAACTGAAAATTTGTCTAGGTGGACAAGAGCCAGGATAGGGTTGAAAACTGATCCACAGATGAAGCAATGAAAGAAAAGAGGATAAACTCATGATCAGATATTAGCTTGGGTTACTTTTGAACACTCTTTCCCTTTAATCAAAAAGATGAATGACAAATTAGATATTGAGAAATAACGCGTTCTGACTTTTAATGACTTGCTAAAGTGTAGAAGTGAATGCAGCCTTTTCAAAATGCTTCTCAGAGGACTGAGTTTAAAGACTATTGAAATTTTCCAGATTTCAGCTTCTTTTTTGTTTTGAAACAGATGAGCACTGTGGGCATTACAGAAAATGTAAAAGGGGATAACAAGAAGTTTGAGATCTGGTATAATGGCAGAGAAGAAGTCTATATCATTCAGGTAATTACAATCCTTTTTTTTTCCCCCAAGGACTATATACTGCCTTTCAATTGAACCGTTTTCAAGAACGTTCACTGTCCTGTGCACTCCAGAAACAATAGCCATTGAAAGCTTCACTGTTGTGTGGGCACTGGAATTGCCAATTTATTATTGTGAAAATCGTCATGATTTTGGCTAAAAGAGGAAATAAAGTAGTGGGAAATTTTTTGGAATGCAGGACAGAAAAGCAAGGACAGGACCTTAGATTCATTCTAACTCTTCCATCTCAAAGAGCATCCTCTGCTTTGCTCAAAGCTGGCTCCAGTGTTCCAATCCTTGGGAAAACTGAGAGCAAATGCAGGTCAGGGCAGCACAGTGATTGGCAGAATGTTTTAACTGGATCTGCTTTGCCTTGTCCTCTTGTGTTCTCAGGCATCTTCTGTTGAGCTGAAAAACACCTGGATTTCAGAGATTCGCAAAGTCCTGACAGGACAACTGGAAGCGTGTAGAGGTAGGACACACAGAGCAGGGTCTGATAATGTTGCCTTCCTTCTGGAGCTGTGTGTGACAAATGGAGCTGGGATGAGTTACAGGACTGACCTGTACCACCAGTGAAACGGGCGAGAACAGATCTCCAATGTGAGGACCAGCTGGGTGGTTGCAGCACTGCTGGGATTTAAACCCTTGTCCTAGTCAAAGAAAATTTCTTGGAACTTTGGAAATGGCATTGATAATTATTCCATTCACAGTTAGTCCAAGAGGGACATAGTTTTCCTCTGTTCTCCCTCTCAAGCCACAACTCTAGAAACATCCATTCACACCAGCGTGTGAAGAGTTGGAGTCTTTACTTTGTGCCTGCTCACAAGACCTGGCACAAAAGATCTCTGTCCATGTCCATGACCGAACATGGCAACTGTTCCTCTCTGTCCTACTGTTTTCTTTGCTTTGTTTGGGCTTTGAAGGTTTTTATTTTCAATATACTCACCCACCTTATGTTTTAAATGTCAGTCAGTTATCCCATCTTTTTATCTCGGTCACCTCCCTGTAAAACATGGCTGGTGACATTTCCCTCTCTCACAGAGATGTCACTTCGAAGGTGGCTTTTGACATGTTCAACACCGTGAACAATTGAAGCTTCCTAAGTACCTAAAGTAATGACACCCTTTTTATGTAAGATATTGGACCCCAGACAGACAAAATTCAGCTAGATTATTCCAGATAGGAAAAGACCATAGTCGTGAAAGCTATTGGAGATAGTGTTATATTCATTCTCTTAGGACAAAAAAGCCTCACAGCCGTGCCCAATACAGGCCTTTCCTGGGCCCTGGAATTGCTTGTCATCGCTTGCCATCTTGGTCTGTCATTTTCTGCTTCTGTCATACCTCTCTTTAAAAGAAGTTCAGCAAAGCCTCTCCGCCCACATCCTTCAAATTCTTAAGCAGAGTTTGTTCTAGGTGAAAACCTGTGCCTGTGCTTGAACTTTAGAAGTCACCTTTATTTTAATTATCTGTTTCATAGAGACAATGAGTTCCTGCAACCTCCTTCAGTGAAGGGAAACAACTATGTACATTAGCCTCAGCAATTTAATGCAACCCAACAAAGTACTTATTTACAATGCTTACCACTGAGGTTTTTTGTCACTGTTCTTGTCCTCATCCTTTCTGCTTTTTATTCTGAATTTCACTATGATCAGTTCAGCATGAACTGCTGAGGAAAGAACTCAACATTTTTGTAAGTGCAGTTTCAGGACTTGATCTTGGGACTTTCTGATATGGTTTGTAATATTGACTTCTGAGGTATAGAAGCTGGTGTTGCTTAGGCTACTGCAGTAGAGAGAAGAGAAAATACACGTGTTTGACAGGAAAAAGTGCTAATCCTCCATGTGTGTTTTTAGGCAAAGAAAATGAAACTTCTATGTCCCCCAGATGAGCATTCGTGAAATCTGTATAGCATAAAAGACCTGTTAGCTAGAGTTACTATGCATTTTCCAGAGAAAAATATTCAGGAATCAAGACTGAAAGTTTTTTAAAGAATTTATGTTTTGATGTTTGTTTTGTCTTAAGATCATAGGATTCTAGAATATTTCAGATTTCAAGGGACCTCAAGGCATCACAGTCCAAGGTCCTGCTCAGAGCAGAGTCAGTTATTGGCCAAACCACATTACTCAAGACTTCAGCCAGTCTGGTCTTAAGAACATCCAAGGGTGACTTTCATCCTACTCTGCGAGTAAAGTCAAGCTTCCCTTCATTGTGAATCCAGCAGAACAGCAGTCAGAGGGTATAACTTGTATCTCGTATGCTGTTGCAACTCTTCCCATTGCCTTTTCCCAAATGATCACATGAATCAAAGCCCTTATTACAATACTGATGTCAGGAAGCACATGCTTTGTCCTGTGGTTTTAAACAGTTGTTTCTATTTCCAATGACTCATGAAAGAAGAGATTTTAATCCAAGACTGGATATTTCTCCAACTGTGCATTGCAATGAGAGAAGGAAGAGGGATATATTTATTTGTCTGGCTGTTTTTAATGACTGTAGTTAGGAGTTGCACAGGGGGTTAGAATGTTGGAAGGAACCAGCTGAGATTGAAAGAGTGAGGGAAGGGCAAAGAAGGTGGCCAAAGGTATGTGATAAACAGTTTAACATTTGGGTCATTCGTGTCCAGCACTCGGTGTGTGTACAGCCCCATCACATGCTGCAGTGAGCATGGAATGCCAACAAGGCTTTGGGTAACACCTTGGTCCATCAATCCCTAAGAACATAGTTGTGTCTTGAAGGCACAGGAATTACTGGTGCAGCTTAGGGGATTTGTGCAAGGCTGTGAATCAGTTGCCAAAGTCAGGAATGGAGCTACTTCCGATTCCCCACCCAGAGCGCACATTTCTTGCCTGCCAACAAAAGACTTCATTGAGTTTGATCTTTTGGTGATGCTCCTGTCCCCTTATCAGTTCTCCTTTCATTGATAGGAGATTCATCCTCCATAGCAAAATAGCCTTGGGATCTTGGCAACCTGACAGTTTGAAAGCAGCTCCTTCCATTGCTTCCTCACTTCTCAGGGTCTGACTCTCCTGGCCCTGAAATACAGGCTGTCAGCATCTTTCTTACCATTTTTCTTCCCTCAGCACTTACTGGACATAGGTACAAGTTGTTGCTACCTTACAGCTATGCAGAAGGAGTGAACGAGTGGCATCTAAACAACATTTTCTTTCTTTTTGTCAAGGATGCTGAGCAAAAGCATTCTGCAGAGGGTTGGGGATATATCCCACTACGTGTCTGTGTGTGCAAAGGGACTGGTGTGCACGTGTTGCTAAATGCAGAAAAACCTGTGAGCCACAAAACCTGTGTTGTGGGAAACATGCCATTATATCCATTCTCTAGATCCATATAGTGCAAATTAGCCAGGAAGAGGTACAGAGGAAAGAGAAGGAGGTAGGGGAATAAATCTCTTCTGCACTGAAAAAATATGAGAAGAGCTGTTTGGGTGAGCTAAGGTTTCACTAAGATCTTCATATGCCTTTTCTTCAAGTACAAGCATTCCATTTTGATTGCAGTAGCAGTCAAAATCTCTTCTCTCCTATTTCTCTCTCTTTCCTGCCTTCTACATAAACACAGAAGCATTTTATACAACTTGGAGCAATTTATTTTTATTTTTTCTTTAACAGAAGCAAGCCAACTGCACCAAAGAATCACTGAGAGTGTATACCATGCACCAATGGATTCCAATGCAAGCAGGTAACCACAGCTACCATGGCACATTCAGGACTATGTTTTGTCTTGCCTTTCTGTTTTTGCAGTACAGAAATTCTTAGGGTTTTGTGTTTAGCTTCCTGGGTATTTACTTACTTGGTTGTCTTCCAGTTCTTTAAGGATAGATACATAGTAAATACAGATAAAGATTTTGCTCATGGGAGAACTAAAATCACAATGCAGAATTCATTTCAAAGATTAGCTCAAGTTTAGGCAAAATGTATTGGAACGTTTCCAGGATGTTAAATGGAGCAAATTTTTCTAATGACCCAACTGCTGGGCAAAGCTAATGTAAGTTGGCACAGGATATCACTGTAACATTTTAGCAGGATCAATCAAACCAAGAGGTCCAAGGTAACACAGCCAGCCTTTGAGAGCTGTACGACTCCAGGCAATTAAACACGTGCAGTGCTAAATCCGGCACCATATTTTCTCTGGGCTTGGTTACATTTACTTTGTTTAAGGTTTAAGGGTGGAAATCTTTCAGCAGAACCACCTTGGGGATAGGAGAAATTTATTCCGGTAAGATATGAAATGCAAGCACAAAAGTGTTTCAAAATAATCCACATGTGTGTCCTTCTTGTAAGGCTTTTAAAGTGAGATCTTTTTCAGGGCAGAAATTCCAGAAAAAATATGTAAACAGAAAATTAATTAACTCCAGGAAGAAAGGCTGTGTGATTAGCTGTTTGTCCTAGAATGGATTAAACCAAAGGAAAAATGAAGCGCTTGCCAACTGTGCCAGAGAAAGAGAGGTCAGATGCTCCTGCTCCAAATGCCAGGTCATAACAGGAACAGGAAGAATACAGTAAGTCTTCCTGAAAGAACAACATTCTGGGCTGTCAGGAATGGAACAAGGTTTGGAGTGTAATGTGCGTCTCCAAGAGAAGCAGGGACAGGGGAATTGCAGCACAAGTTGGCTTTGCACTAGCTGATGTGAAATGGTGGATCCAGAATTCCTCAGACTGTGGAGCCCCTTCTGCAGCCTGTTTTGAGATGCTGGGTAAAGGAGGAGAAGAAAAGAAGCCACCTCATGGGCACGGTCTGTGTTTGTGACTGACATGGCCAAGCAGACCCAGTTGTGGAAGGTGCTGTGGGTAAGCCAGTGGCAGACAGTATTAGCTAAAGAGCAGCCAACATCACCAGAGCTCTGCCAGTGGTTGGAGAATAATTAATCATTGAAATTTTATCTAAGCAATAGACACCTTCTCCTGGGTTGCCTGTGTGCCAGTGACTGTTGCTTACTGGGAATTGTCAAACCTGTGCTGTGACATCAATGAAATCTGTTTGCAGGATGTTCTCCCCTCCCCAGACTGTATCTGCTCCATGACAAAGACTCTCCCCTTTACTTGTTTATGTGCCACCACAGCACTTGGGACTGCAATTCCATGAGATAAGGCAGGGCTGGCTTGACTCAGGATTGGAGTTGAGGTGTTGGCAAGAGGGACACTTAGAGCCAGTGCCTGTAATACAGGCAGTTATTGAATGTCCCTGAGTCCTGTTCAATCTATTTCAATTCTCTCTCTCTCTGTAAATTCTTCCCCAAAGTTTCACTGTTTAATCCTAAAATGAGATGCCCTGAGGTATCTATTTGCTGCTGTATCTCTCTCAAGGGATGGTTGCTGCATTTCAGTGATAATGAAATGATCCTTTTGTATTGTTTTCTAATCTATTTAAACATATGAAACTTAAATAGATTATTGTTCTAACTGCTTAACTATCTTCTTTGTTGGAAGTGAGTGATTCAGTCATACATCCATGTAAAAATATCCTTTCCACGTAGATAAACACAAACACTTGGGGTTTGACTGCAGATGCTGTTTCAGAAAAGCTCGTATGTTTTCTTGGTGTCTTTCCCACAGCTGTAAATCTTTAACTCTGTCAGCTGCACATCTCATAGTTATCTCAGCCCAGCTGAGAAGGAACAGAGAAAAAAGAATAAGGAAATGTGAGTGTGCTTTGGGTTTGTTCCCATATTTATTTTGAGCCCAATTTTGTACCTGACATGAGGCTGAAAAAGCACATTTTAATTTGGTACAGGAGGTAACAGAGACCTTGCTGAGGTTCCATCAGAAGCAGGTCAGGGGTTCAAATATAGAGCAATGAGTCCTGGGCTGCTTTATAGTTATGAAAGTTATTCACAGATCTCTAGTATTCCAAATGTTTTAATGTTTGTAATGGTATCTCAGGCCTTCCCTTACAGCAAAATAATCCCTATGAATGTTAAGTTTAACAGTTCATTGTTAATTGTAAGCAGCAGTGTAATTGCTGATACATGTTAATAACAAGCATTTTGGCAAAGAGTATTTCAGATATGTAGATACAGTGAAATGTATGGAGCAATCTGCCAAAGATAACGGTCAAACACCCAAACTAAACCACCAGACATTTGCAAAACAGCATGAGAAAACCTTGCAGCTTGAATGTCCTGCAAACCAAGGGTGGGAAGGTCCTTCCTGTGCAAATCTGTCAAGGCAGATCCCCTGTGGTCTGTGGTTCAGCTGTAGTCAGGGATATCCCACTGGGATTCATGTGTCCAAAGAGAAGAAGAAAAAGAAGTTGCGAGAAGCCAGTGGAATTCACGTGTTCCTCCATACATGGTATGAACCTCATGACCATCCAGGATCCATTTCTCTCCTGGAGACAAATGTACTTAAGCTACGAAGGATGGAAAACTGGGATTTTCTTTCCTAAGCTGGTTTTCCCCCTCCTTCCTTCCAAATTGGTTGGACTTGCAAAAAGAGCTTGTGCAGACAACCAGCTTTTTTCTCCATTTTTTCTCAACTCTCAGAGAGCACATCCCTTAGTGTGTGATGCAGAGAGGAGGCAGGGGCTAGGATTGCTTTTATCCACCACAGATGCAGGCTTCTGTAGCACAGAATTTTAAAACCTGCTCTTTGTTCCATAGGCTTCCATGTCTGAGGAGACAAAAAATCCTTAGTGCTCAGTGCTCTGTTAGGCATTAACCAGGAATGTAATTATTTTTATATTTCTTTTGTCCCAAGGTATAGCAGGAAGTCTTCAAGTATTTATGAAAACAAATCTGAGACATCAAACGTGGAAGCAGCTAACAATAAAAACAGGAATTCCAGTCCCAGCGCCAGACAAAAGAGAGGTAGGAGTTCTGAGGCAGAGCTTTTGCTTCCAAAGGGTAATATTTTTATAATTGCATGTACTTCTGGAGTTTGATGAGGATACTTTAAATGTATGTTGTTTTAACCCAACATCAAAAAAATGATGCTGCAAAGCTGTGCCATGAAACTTTCTGAAAACCAAGAAGTGTTACTAGTTTAGGACTTTTAAGTCTGAATTTTGATGCATTACAGTGTTCTTTATGAAACTTGTGTTTTTTAAAAATAGAATTTTGGGGACAATAGTGTATGTATTTTAACCTTCTGTATCCTGGTTTCTAGATACATTTAATTTTAAGACTGTCTGTGGACTTTGCTAACTGATTTCTTTGCTTTACGTCTGAGGCTTTTTGCATCCTCTAACTACAGGTTCCCCTCTGGTGTATAGTGAATAAACCCACACTCTGTCACAGAAAGTCCCTCCATTGTTTGAGGGCGGAAGTACAATAGATATTCTATATAGTGTAGGTTAAAATGAAGTGAAGATGAGAAACTGAATCTCATCTGACAGTAGCAGGAAGAGAAAATCTTTTGACAGCAGTTTCTCTTTCAGGCAGTATTTTTAAACTCTAGAGCAAAGAATTTTGTAACACTATAAAATGAAAATTGTGAGGTCTTAAGAGACTAATGCCCAAATGAGGCTTAAAGTAACAGCCCCTTTATAAATAGAGATAGTAAAAAAGAAAGTGGAATATTTTCTCTTTGAAAAATAGGCTATTCACCAAAAGATTTTTTATTTCAATAAGTTTTCATGGTGCGAAATGAAGTTATGGATTCTTCATTAAAAAAATCCAATCTTAAAAATTCATTTCAGTAATTTTTTTTAAATACAAACTTTTTAAAAATTAAGAAAGGAGAAAAGTAGCTTTTCATTTGAAATTCATAAACCCCTTTAAAAAAAAAATGCAGGAAAATTATTGATGTTTTTAACTGGTCTAGCTTAGCAAGAGTGTGGGAACTGGGATCACCCTATGTACTGATTGTCATTCTTCTGTCTTGGCTTTCCCATGACCAGCTCCTCAGGGCTCTGGCTTTGATCCCACAAGCTCAGCCCAGAGCCTCCTCATCTTCTGGTGGGTGGCTGCTCCTGCAGAGCTGGGGAGTGAGTCCATTTTCCTTTTGGGATTCGTGTGTCCTATGCATCCTGGGCTGCAAACCAGGCTGCACAGAGCCAGCAAAGAACTCTGAAGCTTTAGATGTCCCACCAAAACCTGAGGTTGTGTCCCTGTGAGGCACCTCTGGCTGCTCCTCTGAAGGGGCTGAACTGAGTTTTCTACATAGAAACCCGTGTTTGGTGTGGATCTGAGTGGTGGAGTCACTGCCTTGAAGCCATATGGGAGCAGGTCCTGCAGGAAACGGGGGGGACCCCCTTGTCTGACTGCCCAGATCAAAGCAGGGCAGTTGGAGCAAGTTGCTCACAGCCATGTCCTGCTGGGCTCTGAATAGCTCCAAGGATGGCGACTCCACAACTGCCTTGGGGATGCTGTCCCAGGCTTTAACCACCTTCACAGTAAAAAAATTTTACAAACATTTTAAAATGGAATTTCCTGTATTTCAATTTGTGCCCATTGCCCCTCTCATCCTGTCACTGGGCTCCACTGAGAAGCGTCTGTCTCCATCTTCTTTAGTTGATAAGACCCCGCTGAGTCTTTTCTTCTCCAGGCTGAAAAATTCTATTTCTCTCACTCTCTTGTCACGTCAGCTGCTGCAATGCCTTAATCATTTTCATGGCCTTTCACTGGATTTACTCAAATGTTCATGTCTGTCTTGTCCTGGGTAGCCCAGGACAGTACTCCAAGTGAGTCTCTCTTGTGCTGCAAAGAGGGGAAGCATCACTTCCCTGGTCCTGCTGGCACAACTCTCCTAATGCAGCCCAGGATGCTGTTGGCCTTCTTTGCCACGGGTACACGTTGCAGGCTCATGTTCAGCCCACTGCCCATCTGGACCTGGTCCTCATTATGTTTGGAAATGGTTTCCAGGGTTATCTGGTATACCTGCAGAATAAAGGAAAAGGTTGGAAATAACTCAGGTGAAGACAATGTGAAATTAGAGACCAGTGTACAGTGCTTTGCTGGTGCTGAAAGGCTGGGGGGACTTGTGAGCTCCTTACGGGGTTCCTCAGTGAAGTGATGTCACTGCAGAGCTGAAGAACCAGCATTGAAACCCGACCCCTGCAGACATGCACTGATGTATTTACCATGGGACTTTGATAATGAAATGCTATGGATTTCCTTGCCCTAAGCAAACAGAAAGTGAATGCATTTTATATACCAGTTTCTGGATTCTTTACAAGCTACAGTATCTTCACAAGGTTGCCTCGCAGTGGGAGCAGCCATGGCAAGGAATGGTTCTCAGGCCAACACAGATGGTCTGACAGGCAGAGGCAGCTGCACAGTGGAAACCATCATTCATTAGCAATTCCTCCCCAGATGCATCTGCCTGGCCCAAAGCTGGCATCGGGACACTGAGTAGAAGGAGCTGACATAATACTTCTGTGTTGTTGAAATCTGTTAATCTCACACCCACCTATGCATGCAGGCACCTCAGATCCTGGATTATCTTGGCTGCAAATCAGGAAGTGATGGCATGCACTTTCCTTTGGAAGCACAGCTTGTCTGTCGCTTGTCCATCGGTCTGGATTCACTGTCTCTTTGTGTTGCCTTTGTACTTCTGGTCTTCATTTGTCCCTCTAATGATTTTCACTTGGCAGCATATGAAGTAAAGAAGAGGAAAAGCAGCCAACACACGGCCTTTGTCCTGCTCCTTTGCCATAAACCTTCTGTGTGTTACCTGCCCACACTAAGTGAGGAGCAGATGGAGAATTTGGCAGGAATGAGTGGATCTGGGGGGTTGATCTAGGTCCACCTGTTTCCTGCAATGCAAGTAACCGAGCATCTTTCAAACCCAGAGCCTCAGGATGTCGATCCATCTGTGACTGATCTCTTTAGAGGCAGCTGTCAGGCAGCATGGCTGGCTTATTCCTGTGGGAGCCTGGCATGTAAGCTTTGCTGGCATGGCATCCTTACATCCCAGCAAAGCATGAGATCAATTGCTTGACTATGTGCCCGCTCTGGAGCCTGTTAGAAGGTAAGGCTGAGAGCATATCAGCTTTAGGGCTGACAAGGGCAGACTGCTCAGTGCTAGTGCTGGATAGCAGAAGTGGGACTGCTCACAATACTTGCATGTCTTGCACTGCAAGGCTTCTTCTGTTATTTCTCCCTACAACCTTGTTGTTCCAACCACAGTGATGTGTTTTCACAGTAAAAGGCACTAGATCCTTTTTAATGAGCTTGCTGCTAAACTGTATTTTCCTTTGATGAGAGCTACATCCCTTCACCTGTTTTTCTTTGGTTTTGTTCTGTTACTGTTCTCCATTAAAACTCAGTGAGCCAAACTCAACCCAGGGGCTCTGTTTGGCTCAGCTGGTTTAATCGCCCTGACCTCATGTGACCTTTCTAATTGATTAGCTCTTGCTCAGGCTTGAACTGAATCAAAATTTATTTATTTATTTTTAGTTGTCATCCAGTGCTAACCTTTCCTTTCCCATAAGCTGAACAGCTGACCCTTCCTTCCTTATTTCTCTTCCCTCTCCCTCTTTCTCCTAGTTGATGCTTCCACCAGCCTTAACCTTGAGCGCACAGCGCTTGCTAGAAAGCGATTCACATTGCAAGGTCTTTCCAACCGCAGAGCTCCACCCAAAGGTAAAACCACCCATGCAGCATTTGGTCTCAGGCCATTTGTCTCCTGCACTCCCACAATGTTCGCTCCATCCCATAGTGCCATCCATCACTGTTTCCCAAAGTGCTGCTGCACCTCACCCAAACGCTCCTGTTCTGATGCACACATTTGGCTCCTCTTCTCAAAGACACTGTTACCAAAAATTGCTCCCACAGCAGTGTTGGCAAGACAACCTTTGAGCTGGCCAGCTGGGTCTTTTACTGGTGCACGTTGCAGAGTAATGGTAATTTCCAGTTCCTCTCAAGGGTCAAAGTGTGGTTTTAAATGATCACTGTAACTTCTTTCAGCAGCTTACAGGCTTGAAGGGAAGAGAACCATCCCTGTGTTGTGCTACACAAGGTTTTCATGTGTTAATTGTTCATCGGTTGGAACTCTTTGTTTTTTCGAATGTTGCTTATCTGTGGCCTAGTGATTACTCTGGGGAACCAGAACGCAGGAGATCTGGGGTTTATTGCCATTTCTACTTAATTGTTTTATATGATACTGTAAAAGGTTGTGTTCCGGGTCTTTGTGCGTAAATGTTTAACAGATATTTAATATCCATGAACAGAGAGCATTGTGTGTTCCTGTGATGGCTGTACAAGGAAGAGCAAAGAAAGAAATATGAATAGAAATTAAACTGAATGACTACTTACAATCACTTTCTGAAAAGATACTGCAATTACTCCCTTTATTGTGTGGCTTTTCTCCTGTTCTGATCAATGATATTTCTTTTGTGAGACAAAGGGTTAGTGTGCAGTGATGGAGAGGGTGAGCATCAAAGGAGGAAGAAGCAAGATGAAAGAATAAGAAGAGAAATGCAGAAGCAATTGCATTATTATGAAGTAGATAAGAGTGTAGCGAGAGCCAGGACAGCCATAAGATTCTGGCTGCAAGGCTAAGGCTGCATGTGGTATTAAGACCTGAGGTACACAAACCAGTTCGGTGTCTGAATACCAAAACCAGTGATTTTTTGATCCTGTGACTTGGGGAAATGAATTACAAAATACAGATTTCAGAAATAACGTAATTGGTGTGAGTTTGGATCTACAACTTTGGTTTGGGCCTCTTTTGCATTTTGATCTGAATTTTTCTTGTCATATGAAATGTCTTGCCTTATATTCAGTGTTCCAGACAGTGAAGGACAGCTCAGAGGAGTTCATACCCCTCAGCTGTAGGCACTCTTAGCTCAAAGGCTTGCTGGGTCTGGTTATTTGGGATTCCTCTGTTACCCAATGTGGTGTTTCACCTTGTTGTGCTGTTTTGTCACTGATCTGGTCCTGGCCTAGAGGGAGCCACTGGCAAACAGGCTGTTAAGGCAGATGGGAAGCTGTGAGAAGGGAACAGGGAAGTGTCTGCAATCAGCTTGTCCTGCTCTTGAACACTTTGTCTAAAGATTCATTACTGGACGTGGCAGGGGATGGTGCATTGAGCTGAGCACACTTTGGTTCAGGCCTACTGTGTCTGGTCAAGTCCAGAACACTCTAAATAAGGTGAAAACAAGATTGCCTGATAGATATCAAGTGGTAGTGGAGTATGGATGCTCACAGAAATGCTGAACTCTCTACCCAGGCTGGATATGATGGGGTGGAAAATGTTGTATATAAGGACCTCAGTGTTTTGTAGAAAAAAATGCTGATGTCAGGAGGAGAAACTTTACCATCCTGCACTCCACCAGTGCAGAGATCCCCCAGGGAGCCATAGCAGAGCTGGCACCAAAATGTATCAAGGTCCATACTCAGCACTCTGCATCTCCCCCACCCTTGGCTCAGCATTAGCCATCCAGGTCGGTAGAGCCAAGCTCCTGTTCCTTGGTGTTGGCACAACTCCAACACATCTCACAGTGAAATCTGGAGAATTTGTGTCTTCACTCCTGAGCAGACTAAGAGAAAAGGCAGGGTCCTAATTGGAGTAAACAACAGCCCTGCTCTGTAGCCTTCACTGGGTTGTCCTGGCAAGGATGGAGGCTCAGAGAGTGTTTTCAGGCATTCACACAGTTAAATTCTAGAAATGACACATGTGAACTCCAAACCATTCATGTTTGATTTTCAGTGTACTTCAGGTCAGTCATCTCATAACAGGCAGTTCAGTGTCTAAAATAATCCAAACCTCATCTGTAGACACACACCCCATTCTAGTCATCACACTCATTTCTCTGTGTTTTGTAGCTGTACTTGGACACTAGTTGGTTGCTAAAATAATAAGTGGCATGAGTCTCCTTTCTGAAGTATTAAAATTGGTGCAATTGGAATTGCTTTGGAATTATGTCCACAGCAACTCTTTTCCGTGCTTCTCGCTTTGTTGTGTTTGTTGTATTTTTCCTGTCTGTTTTAGAGGAGCAACCTACCTTTTATTTACCTTTTTCCAGCTGCTGCTTTGCTTTGAACATCTTTTACCCTCAGTGCTTATTAACCTCTAACCCTGCCCTGCATTGCATCTGTCTATTCTCCCAGATCCAGAGTGTAAGGAAAGAGAAGTTACCCGTCGCTTTTCCCTAGCCTCCTCCATCAGCACCACAGTTAATGCTTCTGCTGTGACCAAAGGTACCGTCACACTGCTTGCTTAGCTACCCCCCTCCCTGCCTGCTGGCTGATACATTCACTGCCAAATGCTGCTCACAGAGTGAGTACACCAGGCTTAGTCTTTACAAATGCAGGAGGTTCCAGTAGAAGAAGAGTCAGGATCAGTGTAACACCTGCAGGGAGGCAGCCCAGGACGTTTCGAATGTATATCAAGGTGTGCTGCCAGCACACAGAATGACTCTTCTCAGTTTCTCCACAGTGAGCTGCAAAGAGTGTTGCTGGTTTCCATGGAAACTGGATTAATTTTTGGCTGATGTGGGCTAAGGTTTCAAACTTCTCTCTGGTTTGGATTAAGTGAAATTCAATAGAAATTATTTCTGTTTCCTTAGATCTTTTTAGGATTTTTGCTTTCAGGGAGGAGAGAATCTCCTCATGGTGCAGCAGACATCAAGAAAGACTGAAAACAAGCCAAAAATAGATGCCAGTTTTAAGCATATTTAGCATAATCACAGTTATGATTAGAAATTACATTTGCAAGGAAATTTTCAGATGTGTGAAGGCACTGACCTCTGTGCAGTTCATGTGGGAATTTACGAAAGTTTTAAGTTTGAGCTTTATTTTGAGAAAAGGCAGTTTCACAAAATTTACTCTAAATTACCGCATTAGCACCTACATTTAAAATCAAAAGCAAGCCATCATTTGGGCAAGCTGGTTGTGTTGGAAATCAGTAAGTCTGTAGGCATCTATGCCTACATGTCAGAGATACTTTTGAGAAGAGAACATATGGTCTTATGAGGAATTCTGAATATACTGTCTTTTGGCAGTTCTTGAAATGAAGCGAAGGAACTTATTTGCAAGTGCAGGGGCAATTCACAAACCAAAATAGAAGGAAAAATGTCTGAATTAATTTGTATAAAAATCTTTCCTCTCTATTTGTCAGGAAGGAAGTTGCACAGTATTTGATGCTTTCCCAATAGCTGTGAAGGGAATGAACAGCATCCTTGACTGCCATGAGCCTGTGGTGGGGTTGGTGGGCAGGGGAAGGATGTGACAGTCCCACTACCCACAAATGCTTCTTTCCCAGCCCTTTTGGACCGTAACAGTAAACCATCACAACACAAAAGTGATGGGCATAGCACAGGAGAAGAGGTTCTTAGAGCTTTCTGTCCTTGGCAACAACTTCAGAAATACATGATCAGTTACTAAATTATGGGAAGACTGAATTATTTCCTGATAATTATTTTCAAAGCTGAGGAACAGAACGAAGCACGTATTAGAAAGAAAATGGGCAACAGAGAGTTGTTCTTTAGTGTGGTTTAACAAAGAGAGCATGTGTAAATTGCAATGAAATTCAAACTCTGTTACAGTTTCGTATCAAATAATCCTGTCCTAAAATCCTGTCTGCCACAAGACTGTTGGCAGTCTTTTGGAAGCTGAGAAAACTACTTTTGCAATGATTTTAAAAGCTAGAAAATAAAATCAGTCCCTTTCAATTAAGTATTTTATTTACAGCATCTCTTTTAAGAAACTATTTCAGATGATGAAAGGACTGAAGCCTGAGTCTTGTCTCAGCATCAGCCCACATTCAGCTCTAGCCAGGGTATTTGGATCATCACTTTCAAGGCTATGGCTACTGCGGTGTCTGATCCTCACTGCTGACAGTTCAGCTCCCTCCACATGTGGGGTCGGGGCGCAGCAGAGGCTGTGACAGGTGTCCTCCACTGCCGTGGGGCGTAGGTGTTGGCTTTTGTGGGCTCTGCCCTGCCAGTCTCACGGCTAAGAGCTGGGATTGTGAGTCTGGCTGCCTTAGTGCCATCTCCTGGTCAAGAAAGAGAGGGAACATCTGTGGGACCTGATGAAAGCAGGTACTTTTACTGTGATGTCTCAATGCATTTGCCAGAAGGGTCTGTTTCCTATCTACTTCACAGAAGTGCTTATCTGCACCACCTAGAATTTAGTGGTTGACATTTTTTCTGGGTGAAATGGGAAGTTTTAAGAAGGTAGTGTTTCCAGGTAATGGGAAAGCAAGTTTCTCCTTTAACAATATTTACAGCCTTGTGACTTTGTAAACTTCACACAGGTCCCCTTGTTCCTGCAGTTAAAGTCAAGAGACATGAAATAAAGAGTGACCCAACTCCCCTGGGGTTTGAAGGTATGAGTATTTCCATCCTGCATGAAAACCTGTTTGGTGATCATTTGATATTATTCACTGAATTCACATCTCATCACAACTGGCAGATGACACAAGCCCACTGGGGCTTTGGGGTCAGTTTATCTGTATAACTGGGATAAACACAGCTTGTCACTCCCTTGCCTGTCCCCAGCACTCATGTTATATTCACCTAGGGACGGGCCTAAATTAAAACCCCAGTTCTCTGCCTGTTTTGGGAAGTAATGCTCTAGACTATCACCGGGATTTTCTGCCCAGCTTCTGCCTCTCCATGGAGTGTAGCCGCAGGGAGCCAAGGGGCTACTTTTCACCCTCACCTGCAGTCTGCCCACTTGCACCCTCTTCCCTTGTTAGTGTCTATGCCTAATGAGAGGAGCAGGAGCCGTGTACGTGAAGACTACAGAAGAGGCAGACTGTGCATCAATAGCCATTTTAAGGTGCAGTGTTTCATTTCAGACAAGCAGAATTTCCACCTATTTGTTGCAGCAGACTCATCAATTACTGTTTAATAAACAATACAGAAGAGTTAAGTTGGGATGCTGTTACCCAGCCACTGGAAGATCACCAGCTTCCATTGTCAGTTTTCCCCTTTACCTGAGTGTTTGCCAGAACCTGGGACAAAAGCAGCCAGGTATCTACCCCTGCTGCAGGAGAGGGAGGAGAGAGATGTAGGCTGTAGAATTCTTGCTTAGCATTGTGTCATTCTGCACAAAAACTTGGTAGAAAGAGCAGGTGAACAGGTCAGTGACAGAATCAGTGACATATCAGAGCTGTGTCCTGTGTCTGCCTCAGCAGGAGAAGAGACTGGAACAGAGAGGTTGGAAGAAACAATTCAGAGACAGCAGAAGTAGTTTTGCTGTTGGCAGAATATTTCCTTTTGCCAGTGACCCCTGGCACTACGTTTAGAGTCATCCTGGCACCAGAGTTTCCCAAACCTCTGGGGCTACAGAGGTAGGGGGGATTTCAAGGTACAAGGACTAACTGTAGCACAGCACTGACTTGCTCCTCATTGCTTAAAACCAAGGTCCTACTGCACAATATCCATCACCAGCCTGAGTTTCTTTAAGGAGGAAACAATGAACTTTATCATCCCTTTAGCAGAAGATATTGCTGCTATTGCCAGGGCTCTGACAGAGGTAGTAATACAAAGGATTTAATGTACTTAGATAAAAATGTCCCCCCCAACATTGTATCGCATTCATCAAGAGTGAAATAATTCATTTCTGGCCTCCCTGGTCCCCTGTTGCTGCTGTGGGGGTCAGCATCAAAACTATAGACCATGGCCTACAGAATGATTTGAAACGCTGCAAGAAAAATATGTTAAAAATGGGTAAGGAAGCTGTAATGAAATAGAACACTGCACTGTTCACCCAGCAATCGTTTTCCTTAATTAACATCAATATATCTGTTTGATTCATTTGGCTGTTCTCTGTCCTTCTCAGACTTACAGTTTTTCTGTGGAATGCTGCTGTCCTTTCACTCATTTGTGCTGGTCATGTGTCTCCTCTTTTATAACTGTTGCACCCCAGTTGTCCTGTTTGTTAAAAAGGCTGCCAGTTGCAGAGGTGATGCAGGAATTCACTTTGTACTGGTTGTCTGGTCACTATTTCCCCTTGAAGACACAAATTGTACTTCCTGTCACAGATGCTTTTGAGAACACCATATTGGCCCAGACTAACTCTAATACCGGTTCCACCACGAGATCCGTACCTAGATCTGCTTCACAGACAGGTAAACAGAATTAAAGAAGTTATAATCTCAATTTGAGAATGTAATCTAAACTTATGATAATATTTACTCCCTTTAACATAAAGAGATTTTTGTCTCCTGGTGAATATAATTTCCCATCAGAGCAATGAAAGAACGAGCTTGGATGACTAGCAGGTATAGAAGCAATGCCTCAGATTCTGGTTTTCTGAGGTCAGGAACAGCTGAAAATAATTCTTTTAATTGATGCCAGAGAGCTCAGAATTTGATGTTTTATTTTATAGCTCGAATTAAATATGCGAAACTTGGGCTATTTCTTAGTCTCTGAAATTAGAACAGCAATTTGTGTGGAAGAGAAAGGCTGATGCATATGTTTGCAAGGAATCCTTGCTGGTGAGGTTTCTGCCTTGGATGCTTTCTACAAGTGAGTGACAGTGGCAGAACATTACAGACACCTTGTCTAAGGGGGAAGAGGGATATCTTTTTCTTTTGGTGTTTGTAGCCCAGTCCGTGACTTTGAACTAAATTTGCTGTAGCAATCTGAAATTAATTAGCATCAGTGTATTCTTGTATGTTTAGACACTTGCAGGTATTTTGCTTGTGTGAATAAACTGAGGCTGGTTTACACCCTTAAAAGTACAGATGACCAAACCATACCTGTGGGGTTATAGCTGGGGTTGCAGCTCTGGTGGAAGAAGGTTGCTGTGTCTCTTGTAACTGGATTGCAGTTGTGGGAGCAGTCACAGCCCCTGGGAAACGGGAGGGAGGAGAAGGGGCTGCAGAGCTGCATGACCATGTGTCTATAGCAGGGAGGATGTGCATGGGGAGGGATTAAATAAATCAATTAATAAACGTATTTCTCCCAGATCAGGTCACTTTTCTGTTTACTGCCTGAACTACCTGGCTTGGTTTTGTATTGTCCCAGGCCAGGTTTTGGTGTGGGTTGTGAGTGGTGGGATATGTAATCTCCCCATGTGAACACCTGTCTCTGTGCCTTGTGGTCTGAGCACTGCTTTGCCTTGTCAAGCAATGGCCCACAGGATGTAAAGAATTTGGTTCAGCATCTGCTCAGCCCAAGTCCCTCTAAATCAGCTGATGTAGAGCAGGTATATTAATTAGGAAGCACATGGTAGTTTGACTGGCTCTGTTCAGCTTGTATCTATCAGGGCGGCAGAAATCTTTGGGACATGCAAGGTCTGTTTCCTCTGAGCTGGACTGTAGTCATCCCCATCCCCACCAGAAAAGGGACAGGTATCAAGTGAAGGAAAGTGCAGATCACGATTTCTCTCTGTCTGAGAGTCTGAGCTACTTTTGCATCATGGGAGCCTCAGACAGGCAGACCTTATAGGGCTCAGCCTCAGTTTCCCTCAGGACACATCCTATGGACATACCTTTGTAGGTATAGAAACCGGGGCTGTTGTGCTTGAGCTGGAAATCTCTCATTAAGTCCCTTTTGCTGGGCTGGGGTGGTTCTGGGTGTAAATCATGCAATAAGACTCCTAAGAGCAGAAATATGAATGAGACCTTCTCTCCGTACCCCCAAGGTCTGGTTTTCTTTGTGCCTTGCTGTTTATTACCGTGCTCTTCCCTGCACTTCCAGCCTTCTCCAGGGTATAGTTCTGTAAGCGGCTTGGGTGGTAATATCCCCTTGGGGTGAGATGGAGATAAGAAGTCAACAAAAATTCCATGGCTTTGGACTTCAGTTTATAGATAGACATGTGGAGGTAAGGTGGAAACAGAACGAGCACGGCCTTCTGAAAGTCACATCAGCACCACTTGTCGTTTGCTACAGCGCTGGCTCGGCAGAAATATTCCTGGTCCTTGCCTTTTGTACCTCCTGCACTGAAGGGACTTAGCAGTGCTAACATGGAGGCATTGATGGACATGCACACTGTGGCCTCCCACAAATGACAGTGAGTGGTACAGGTTTGTAGGGACAAAATAATGGCTGTGACATAATTTTTATGGCAGAATCAGGGAATAAGCTACAAAAAGGTACAAGCGCTTCAGTAAGTAGAATAGTGAGAAGTGAACCTGTGACATTTATTTTATAAAGACTGATTCTGAAAGAGGCTAATGACTGATAGCTAACCCTTTTTTTTTGTTTTTATGTCCTTTGAAAAGGTTGGCCCAGCAGGCAAATGCCTTCTCTAGACACATTTGAAGATTTTGAAGCCATCCCTTCCAGCATGGATGAACTCTCCAACTCTTCTGACTTGGAGGAAGAGACCAACCCTAACAATGTAATTCCTTTTTCAAATTACACTGCCCTCTCCCAGCACAACCTCCTCCCAAGAATCATGATGTAACCTGCAAAGTTGGGGTTCATACCAACCTTAAATTCATGGATATGTGGGAATACAGAAGATGGAAGTTCGGTCTGGGGTGTTGGGAGATTATTCCAAGACTATTTTGTTGATCAGAATGAGGAACATAAAAAGTCACTCTTACTTGTAAGCTGTCACTTTTCTTGTTACAGAAGTAAGGGAAAACTCTGAGAACTTAAAAAAATTAACTTCAGACTTTCCCAGATAACTTCACCTGGTGTCACAAAACTAAGTTTTATATCAGAATAATGGCTGGCTGGTTAATCCTAAAGCCTAAATGCATAGCACAGTTCTGTCTCAATTTTGAATAATATTTATTAACCTGGTCATGATAAAAGGAATAAGAAGTGACACAACTCCCTACAGAAGAAACCACTGTCAGCTTGAAATGCCTAATTCAGTATTTAACTAAACTCACTCTGGCACCCATAGTGACTCTCTTTCTGGTGCCTTGTTTCATTCATTTTAGGGGAGCAATCTTTTTCGGGTAGAAGGCAGTTTTGACAGCTGTTTCCCAGATTCTCTGACTCTCGAGGATGGAGATTTGGTGCAGTTTGTGCAGGAAGGAGAGAACGGTCAATGGTAAGTACAGCAGAGAGACAGGATTTGACAGGTAAAACAGCCATAAACTCCTGGAAAAGATGGAAAATATTCAGAAGAATGTCAAAGTCTCTTCAGAATCAATCCATATCCCCCTCAGCCCACTGACCACATGAAAGAGGCAGTGGGAGGTATGAACACACAAGCAGCTTTGGTTAATTCCACCTGCTTGGCTTTCATCCCAAATGCTTTTGACAGGAGGCTTAAGAGGACAGAAGTTTGTCTATGGAGGGGATTATCTAGATTTTTGACACTTTCTAGCCAGAAGGGCACTGTCAAAGGCAGCACCCCCCTATAGGACATATCAATAAAATCCCCACACCTTCCACTGAGAGCATTTTTAGCCTGGAAGGTTTAGATATAAGCTGTGACTGACAAAGGGGAGTGAGTCTGGCCTCCCCTGACTCACATATGTTTTGGTGCATTAATTCTCTCTTACTGCAAAGTGAGTGTTAGGAACCAGTGAATGTCAGTGTCCAGACCTGCCTGGACATCTAAATTCTCCCTGCGTGGGCACTTTGGAGGAAGATCTGATCTCCTAAAGTGCCTGTGCAGTCAGACCCTTCACTCAGAACTGACATGCAGCTGAAAACAGAGCAATTTCCATAGGGTGAAGTAGTTGGGCAGTGAACTAAACCCATCCTCCCTGGGTGGTATTTACAGCAAGGGGGATGGATAATATGAAATATTAATTTTCTTCAGCTCTGAATTTAGAATCACAGAATCATTTAGGCTGGAAAAAATCGTCATGGAGTCCAACCATTAACCCAGCACTTCCAAGCCCAAAGTCAGTATCTCAAACACAGACCAAAGCTCTGCTTCCTTGTCACACAGTCTGCTTGAAAGTGAGCTTGGTTTGGGATTCTGGGTCACCATCTGAGGCTTAAGAAACTTAGTCACCAGGTGCCTGTAGGACTGCCCTGGGTCCTCTGCCTTCTTCCTTAGTATAGGAAGTAGCTGCCCAACATGCACCTCTAAGAAACACAACCCAGGGAAAGGGAATGTAGGAAAATTCACTGACTTTTCTTTGAGTTTCAGGTTAGTGAAGAAACTGGTCTCTGAGAAAAGCGACTGGGTTCCTTCCAGTATATTGCAGCCAGCAGAGGGGGACAGTAACAACATAATTAAGAACAGCAATGCAGGTAACAGAGAAAACGTGTTACTGACATTTATTTTTTATTTCCGTACTGAAAAAGGAAGTGATAAAAAAAGATGTGATAAAAAAGTGCACTTTT
Organism: Pseudotriccus pelzelni; assembly: GCA_035584735.1. Classification (NCBI taxonomy): domain Eukaryota; kingdom Metazoa; phylum Chordata; class Aves; order Passeriformes; family Tyrannidae; genus Pseudotriccus; species Pseudotriccus pelzelni. The sequence continues at coordinate 8,045,265 of JAWMRA010000009.1, read as the reverse complement.
TGTTTTAGAGGACTCACCTGAGTGTATGTGCTGCAGTCTCTGGCGATGTGGCTGAGCCAGCCTGAAATTTGGTGCCTGAGTGTCAGAGCTAGTTAGGCACAGCAGCTTTCCTTGGCGTGCTTTAATTGTTTACCCCTCCCTGGGCAGAACTTGAATCTCCCACCAAACTTCTGTGGCTACCAGTCCTTCACAGCCAGCCCAAGTGTGTCATGTGGCGGGGTGTGCCTGCAGGATAGCTTTGATCCTGACATGGATAGCGTTTTGGATGGAAATCAGCATCAGGGCTGTGGTTCTGGCCTAGGTTTCAAAACATTAAAATTTCATGAACCATTACTGCTTTCATCGTATTTCACAGCTGGCTCCAAAAGCTGGAGGGAAGGCTGCTCTGGCACAATTTCAGCCAAATCAGCACTAAAAGTCATCCTTTCTTCAGCCTTGGTTCTGACCTAACACCCAAACAGGTTGCACTGGAAAAGCTGAATCTCAGCAACTCTGCACGTCAAAGGTTTACAATTTTAGATTAATTTTTGTTCATCCTTAAATATAATTTACCAAAGTGTGTCCTGCTTTTCTTCTGGTAACAGAGGACAACAAAATCTGCCAGAGCCATTCCCTGGGGACCTGCAAAAGAGAGCTGCCGGCACTTTATTCTGAGTTACTGGTCTCCCCTGATTTTTTTTCCTTTGGTCAGTTTGTTAAAGTGGAGGAAACCTTTTTGAACCTCAGCATTCTTTGCTGTGGTTTAAGGGGAGTTTGGTAATTGCTACTCCTTCACCTCCACAGCTGGTCAGTTCTGTCTTCACCCTCAGTGCCCAACTATAGCTCTCATTTCTTTGGCATGTCTAACGCCTCAAAAGAAGAACAAAGCCACATGCACATTACAGTTCATTATATGCCAAAGAGCCTCCCTTGCCTTTAGTGAAGGAATTAGGAGAACAGTGGAATTGTCATTATTTATGTTTTATTTTATTTCAGGCTTTTAACAAAGAACCTCAAGACTGTAGATGGAAAATCCTGTAGACATATTGTAGTGACAATGCCCATGTCCTCCTTTTCAGACATGTACAACGATTCCTGCAGTACAGCCTCAGTAGAGTCAGACACGAAGGAAAGTGAGGTGGCCAAAAGCTTCCCAGCAGAGCAGAGGGCTGGCAGCTGAACAGCAGGACCAGCCTTCCTCAGGACCCCATCCAGCTGTCTTTATTTTGGGTGGACACTGGATCAAAGTTGCCTTTCTCACAAGCTCTGAGGTTCACAATTCACTGAAACTTTATCACCATGAACAGATGAGAACTGTGCTGTCCACCTGGCAAGCTGGAAAAAACAAGCTTGAAAGGAGCATTAAACATCCAGAAAACATCAAACCTACCTTCAGGATTAGAGGAGAAAAATGCTTCTCGCATTGGTTATCAAACTGTTTCAGAAGATGTGGCCTAAATTAGGTCGACAGCAGAGCTGAAGAGTTTCTATGCACGCACCTTTTGGCAACTTTGCTTGAGCACCACGTCACTGCACGGGGCACGTGATGGTTACGAGTTCTTGCTCTACCGTGGGGTCGCCTGGAGGTTTTCCCATTTGCTTGCCTCTGGCTGTGCCTTCCCTGTCCTCCTTAATTCCAGCTGATACTTCATCACAAACGTGCCCTTTTTGCTATGGTCAACACCAAAAACATCCAGTTTGAGGGTGGCTGGGGAAAGGAACCTTCTGGCTGGGACCATCAGAGAGGCTGCGTGGAGCAGTGCCGTGACTCCCTCGCGATGGCACTGCCGGCACTCAGCGTTCCAGAGCTTGGAACGGCGCAGGTGGCAGCTCCTGGCTGTGATGTGGAGGTGCAGGGCTTAGCAGGGAAGTAAAGATGTGTAACAGCTACTGTGACAAAGAACATTTTGAACTGTTTTTACAATCTGAGTCGTTCCTCTGCCCCCTCTGCAGTCTCTGGTTGCTGGATCACAACCCTTTGCATTTGGTGCCAAGAATTCAATTGAATGCCATTTACTGTCACATGTTTGAGTAGACTGCATGCTTTCCTTGTGTGCTGGGCTATGAGTAGATACATTTCACCTCCCATTTGGAATATACTTAAGCATTGCAAATAGGCAGTGAGCATTAGAGTGGATAAAGTGTTGTTGTTAAATACTTCTTTCCAGGACATTTGATTAAAGGACTGTACCAAATCTCTGCCACATAAGGATGTAATGTATAATATAAAGTGATTAGAGATGTTATTATTCCTATACAAGCCATTAGCTCATTTAGAGCAGCTGTTAAGGCATGAAGGCATTTTGATGGTAATTGGGTCTTAGGTCCCACAAAAGCTGCTAATACTTTAGTAAAGATAAGTATTGACTAAGGTTTGCAAACAGGCCAAGATCAATATGGTAAAAATGACCCTAGAAAAAGCTCAAGAGTGAGTGAGTGGCTTTCACTCTTAGGGATGTTTTGTTGAACCCTCAGACTAGTGGTGCTTTATGTAAATAACAGAGGGGACGAAAGCACTAAAACAGGAGATGAAGCAAAACCAAAACCCACTCTTTACTAACTGAGCCTCTGAGCAAAACAGTAGGTATCTGTCTCACCTCTGCTCTATCACCTTTGCAGGCACCTGAATGTTTTTCTTTCTGCCTCAGTGGAGGCTGGTGTTGCAAATATCTTAGTGTGTGAGTCAGGATAGCTGTGATGCAGGTAGATAGTCCCATTCGAGTAGGTAAAGGCTTATTCAGATTTTTTTTGCCTGTGAAGCCATTGCTTGATTATGATTTGTACTGTGGTGATTAATTCCCATGGCTCTTCTGACCCTCCATATCCAAACCCTGTGATTTTGGACATTTTCCATTCATGACTAAAGGACCTGAGAGTTCTGTATCTTTTTGAAAAATGATTTTGTCCTAGAGAGCGTGGAGCTTATCTGGTTTGTGCTGGTCATTTACCTCAGAAATGACACATAGGCTCTCAGGAACATAAATCCTCTTGGTCAACTGTAGTTATCAGCATCTTGAGGGAAGAATTTATTCCTTTCAGTCCCCTAAGGAAACATGCAGTCATGTTTTCTTGTAGTGCAATTCCTTTATCCTCTCCCTAAAATGATTCCATTCTGGTTTCAGTAATTTTTGCAGTCCTGCTGTCTACTCCTGCCCTAAGCATGGGAGAGGGAAGGGGTAGGGAGCATTGACTGCATCTTAATAAATACAGTAAGCTTTTGTGTGAGGGAGACAGAGATGGGGAAGGGTTATCCTGGGTATATGAAACTGCCAAAATGAAGATTTGTGACATTGCTGAGAGATGGAAAGATGAAAACCTGCACTTTGGAGTTTTCGTTTTGAGGAATCTCATTCTGATGGTGAAATGGCAGTGGGAAGTCTCTGTTTGAACTGGAGAAATCAGATCTTGCCAGTCCATGTCCTACCTCTGCTGTGAGCAGGGTGACAGTGTGCAAATCCTATATCCCCTGTACCCCTGCGATACCCTCCTGTAAAAGGGGAGCTATTGAATTTCCCTCCTATTGAATTATTATGCTAAATTTTACCACGTATGCAAAAGCTGGGGAGCCTTCAGGGGAAAGCAAAGCTTTGAACCCCGTATGTCCCACTGTGCCCTCCATGAGTGCCAGTGGCAGCACCCTGTGGAGCAGTCTAGAGCTGGAGCAGGGAAGAGGATTGCTGATGAAATGTCTCTTCTCCCAGCTCACCATCTTGTTGTGGCAACTGCAAAGGTATGGGCTGGATTCTCCTCCCTACTTCGCTTTTGAAAACATTTTTTTTCCCCCTAAAGAAATGTTTTATCCTGCTGGACCAAAGTTTGAGTCACTCCTGCTCCACGAGTGTCGTGGGGATGACGGGTAACTCTCTCTCCCACGGCCATGCAGCAGTGGCACAGCACTCTGCTCCTTGGGCGCTGACTGTGCCACAGCTGCTCAGACACGCTGAACCTGAGCAGGGAGCCCCAACCATTAATTGTGTCTTTAACCCTCCAGCAGTGCTGCTGAGCCAGAAGCAGCTCCCTGTTTCTGTCTCCACATTCCAAGCCCAGAGCACACAGCAGCCCTGGCAGCTTCTGCTGGGCAGTGACCAGGCCCTCAGTCCAGGAGACGGGGTTTGCTTCGAGGAAGAACAAAGTTCAGGGACAGATCAGGCTGCTGACAAGTCCAGGAGCAGCCCACAAGAAGTAACCCTCTGTCTTTGCTGATGAGACAAAATGGGGTTTGATGACTTTTTGTTTTCTGACTTTTTCTTTTTTTTTTAATGGTAGACAGGATAGTCTTTTAATTAGTGTATTTCTGTCAAGCAAGGTGATAATTACAGGAATGACTCTCCATGTACAGTCTGGAGTAGGATTTGGTAATGTCCAGCAAGACTAACGTGTATGTTAAAGTACACTTTGTATGTAGGCCTTTGACATCATCCTTTTCAGGTAGACACACCTAAAAATCACAGTTTTCAAATATGGATTTCACTTGAGTTTTGTTTGGAGATGATATAGTGACCAAAAAATAATTTAAAGGTAACAGCTGCCACTAAGTTTTGGTTGTAGAAGACACAAGATCCCAGGTAAATCTGGAATGTAGCAGCACTGGTGGCTGAGCAGTGCCCGTGCTGCTGGACCAGCGAGTTGGTGCCAGCTGCCTGCTCTGCTCCCTGGGCCTGCGCTGGTGAGACCTGCCCTCTGGGCTCCGGGTCCCCTCTGCTCTGCTGCTCTTCTGTGAAACTCACACGAACTTCACATCCTCAGAAGTGCCCCCTGCTCAGGCAGCACAGTCCTTCCTCACCCACCGCAAAGAGCCGGGCAGGTGCCATGACACACACAAGCCTTGCTTTTAGTAAACCAGGTTAACATTTCATCAGGCCTGACCCTCTCCTCTCACCTTGAGCCCCACAGGGTGGAGAATCACACCAATGGTCGTTGTCTTGAGCATAAACAGCTGCAGCCAAACCGCCACGTCTGATCTCTGGCTCTTCTTGCTAGTGACAGCAACACTGTGTGTGTGTGTCTTATGTTCTGGTTGTGTGTGTGATGACAAGCCATTTTATTATCTATGATTTTCTTAGACTCTTGATATTTCAAACAGGATTGGGTATGAGAAAGGCCATGTGCTTCCTTTCCAAAATACTCAAAGACTTCAAATATATATATCTGATTAGAAATATATAAGAATAAGAAGAAAAAAGAGCCAAAATGTGTATTTCTTCTTGCAGCTGGAGCTGAAATAGCTGCTAAGATTTCCTCTCCCCAGCTGAGAATTGGTACAGTTTGTTTTTCTTACATGATTTCCATGGTGTTGATAATGATGTATTTGTATATTGTGATTGATGAGAGATAATCAGACAGGGAAAGAGCACAGAATTACCTGTCCTTTTTTCCAGTCAAGACGGAATGTATGAATTTATTACAAGAGAAAAATGTGAAAATGAACTTCCTGTAATTAGGCCATTCTGACCTGTGTAGAACTACACTTTGTTTGAAATTTATAAAAATTATAAGTAGTACAAAACCCTGTGATTGATGTCTCTATATGAAGCAACAAGTCAAATGAGGTTTTTCCCATTCTAAATAAGTGCATATTAGTAAAGGCACACCATCACAGATGAAAAAAATCCACATACCTGTTCAGTATAATTTTAATTTGCCCAACACACATGTTACAAAAGACACGGTGTTTACCCATCTCCTTTAGTCGTGTTCCTGAATCCCTGGGACTTTCTGGATAAGTTCACACAGCTCAGAGGAAGTTGTAGGATGGCTTTATTATACTTACCCCCAAGATATCTGCATACCTTTGGCTACCAGTGTTTATTAGGGAGCAGGAATTGACCCAAATACATGCTGTGGATAATGCAGAAAGGCAAACAGAATGCAGAAACACAATGCAAATTGAGCACAATAAACTGGAACTAATTTCAACCAGTACCCAGATTTCTGGGGGCAAACTTTACCTCACTTGAATTGTCAAGTCATTTTACCCTATCACGTTATTGCACTGCAGTATTGGTATGAGAAAAAGAGGAATTAGGAGCACAGCAGATGCCTTTGTGCCCCCCACCCAGCTGACCCCGTGGCAGCATCCCAGGGCTGGGAATACGGCCGTGGGGGTGAGCAGGAGTGACGCTCTCCTGTTGCAGATCCCTGGTGTGCAGCTCCGCACGCTGGGACCTGCCCGTGTCGCTCTGCCCCAGCCTGGCGCGGTCTGCAGGAGGCCCTTCGTGGGACAGAGGTGAGGTGTGGGCATTTGCTGAGGAGTGTGTTTGGATACATCACTAAGGGTCAGCCCCCACCTTCCACAAGCCCAGGCCTTGGAGCCAGCAAAGGCTGCTGATGGTCCCCACCTGAGACAAGAGTCCATTTGGGGCTCTGCTCAGCCCTGCCTCGCTCTTAGCAGGTGCTCTGTAGAAATGGCTTGAGGTCACACCTCTTCCTCCTCTCCCTTGACATAAAAGAAGGAGTTTGGCTCCAAAAAAAGTATTAAAGAATACAGGAGAGGTACTGCTTTACAGGCTGTGATCCTCCACTGGTGCAGTCTGTACCAGGTTATCAGAACTGCAGGGATCTTTTGACCTGGTCTTGCAGAGCCCCAGGTCTCAGCTGCAGTGCAAGCCTGTCCTCCCCCTAGCCAGCCCAGCACTCATTTCTGTTTTCGCTTTCTTTCCTAACCATCATTTATTTCCTTCTGTGGTAGTTTACAGACAAGAAGCACTGGCCTCCCCCTCCCTCTCCACCTCCTTCCCAGCCATGTGACTGAGCACTCCCAGCATCAAGAGAAACTTTTCAGTCTCCAGGAAAGCTTGATTTTCTCTCCACCCGTTCCCCGGTGAGAAGCAGCACCTCTCCCACCTGCAGCCGTGCTGGCCATGGGGAGGAGTGCACGGCAGCTCATCTTGCTGACCTTCGGCTGTGGTGAGTACCATCTCCATTTCTATCTGAGAAATCAGACAGATTATGCCACTTCTGTTTCCTGGCAGTCAGGACAGCACCTAACAGACTAAAAGCTTTGGACAGTTTTGTTGCTAGCACCAAGGGGGCTTTTAATGAAGTCTCACTGCTAAGAAATAACCATTACTACGGTGAACTGCAGCTGGTATAGACTTGGTTGGATGTTTTCCTCCGTATTTCTCCTTGTGCTCTGTAGTGACAAACTCTGACCATGTGAAGAAGTCAGCTTAAAGTAGTGTAAGAAGCAGACTTTTTTGGCCTTGCTTTTCTTAATTAAAAATAGTTTCCAGATCAGCAGAATTGACTCAAAATCTTGAGTGAGACAAGCAGGAAAGAAACAACTTAGGAAGCATTGCTCTAGTCATTAATTCATTTGCATTGCAAGATGCAGAAGCAGGATCAGGAAAGCAGGAGTGAGGCAGGGGGCTTGGAGAGGGCAGGCTGGGGTTTAACTTAATGCCAAACCATATCAGTCATCGTTTGATCCTTAATGCTGCTCTGTGGAAATCTGTGGAGCCAGCCAGATCAAGGACATCTCCCAGTGCTTAAAGTCACCCCTCAACACCTGCAGCAGTACAAAATTTGCCCTGTGAAGAAGGACAGAGTGTGATTTAATCTGTCTAATGGCCAAGGGGGTTTGAGCTCACTGTTGGGACACTTCTGTGGTGGGTTTTGCCATTGGCATAAAGGGATCACACCAGTAACAATCCCCATCCTCCTCCCAGTGCATGAACAGGGAAACTGCCCAGGGACTCGACCATGAGCAGCTCCTGCTGTCTCTCTCTGCATTCCCACGCCTGCTTCATAGCCAGAGTCTGCCGAAGTAGCCCCAAAACATACACATGAAAGGAGGGCAAGATCAGACTGAGCAGTAACACTAATAACTCAGTGGTCAGCAACCACTTTTGACCAGAAAGGACTTGTTTCCTCAGCTCCTTATCTATTTTTGATCTTTCTTTTCATGATTTGTTGTGATGTTTTATTAATGTCCCAAAGCCAAGTCTTCCTGTGCAGACAGGGAATGAAACATAATTAGTGTTTAAGGGATAAAGGTCAGATGGATGGGAAGCTATGACAGTACTGAAACCTCTCAGAAAATCTTGGTGCTTTTCCAATTCCTCAAAGCAAACCAAAGGAGCCAGAGATGGTGAGAGTGTTTTCAGTTGCAGGAGCTGGGTCAGGTTTTGTGACCACCTGGAATCAGTCAGCTAAACACGAGCATTTCTTCTGGCAGCAGAAAGCAGAACAAACCCACTGGGCAGCTGAACAGCATGAGTGTGGTTGGATGAAAAGGGGAAAAAATCCTGAATAAGAGTCTCTATCACCCACCCTGTTACAAGATGGCAAGTCACAGCCAGATCATGGCACTGAGCACTCCCCTTCCCACCATAATGCCTGGGAGCAGTGACATTACTTATGACTGAAACTTGTCACCAAAGCATGAAAATAGGATCTCCAGGCTGAGACTGGAAACGGTGATCCGTTTCTGAGAGTTTTGTTCTGGAGCTTTGCATGGAGGCTGCCTGGACTCAAACACACCCCTCAGCATCTGTGCAGTTGCTTCCTCTAGGAAGATACATCTCAGGACTCTTGTAGCCCTCAAAATGTTGCTTGTATGAAGTTTTGAGTTGGCTTCAGGGGAGGAAAAAAAGGAGACTAATGGGGGGGCAGGTGGGGTGCAGAGCTGCCATTTCTTGCTGTTCTGCAGCATTTCTTCTGTTCCCATTCTGTGGCAGAGCCATGGGAAGGGCTGTGGTGGTGGGAGCTCTGCAGGCAGCCCCTTTGCCAAGCTGTGCAAGCTCCCCGAGAGGAATGTGGCAGTGCTGAGGGAGCCACAGGGAAGCCTTCCTGGCCTCAGCTGGAAGGCAGCTCAAGGACCCCACGGGCCCACCTGCCCCCTCACACAGCAGAGCGACTGAACTACCTCCAACACAAAAGAGCCAAAACCATGAGGTGCAAACAGAGAGCAATCCTTACCCCTCCCTGGGAGCTCCTGTGGCCAAATGCCTTTTGAGAAGACAGCCCAAGTCAAGGGGTTTAGCAGCATGGCCATGCACTGACAGGAGCTCCAAAATGCTCGGGAGAGCCCGGAGGAGTGGTCTGGTAGGTCACCCAGTGAGCAAGAGCCATGGGCCACCCCAAAGACATTTCTGGCTTTAACCCTCACTGACCCTGTCAGGCTGAATAATGAAAAATTGTTTGGCTGAAATGACCTTTTGGGGATAACAAAGTTTCATTTAAAAGCTATGGGTATTATTGCAATGTCAGTTAAATAATATTTCTCTCCACATCTGTAAAGTGTTATCTGGTCAGTAATCAAAACCAATCTGTGAACTAACAAGTAATAAGTACTGACTTTATTTAAGACTTGTGTAAATTCAAATATGGGTTGTTTCACAGTCTTATGGGGAAGAAAGAGTGAAAATTGCAACTTCTTCTTTCTTGTTTTTATCGTGCTGATACACTCAGATGCAACTACCCATAGTTGGTTTATAGCAACTGCTCTGACTTTCCACTGGCATGCAGAGGAAATCAGTTATCTGCTTTTCAGCCCTTTGGTAAAGCCTAGAGGAAAGTGAGAAAATGAACCAAAGTATCATATTAATTATGCATTTTTATGTTCATTTTTGATAAAAATCACAATATTTTTGGAGGCTTTTCAGCTGTCTCAAATTGCAGTTCTTTGATGGTAACAGCCACACTCACAGTCAAGTGTATCCTGTACAGCACAAATTTTAGAAATATGAGTATTCACTTCTGCTCTTCTCAGCCATAGTCATTTTTAAGAGAAAATTGTGGTGTGGGTTAAGATCTATACATCTGCTCTTGTTTCCTTGACTTTTGTCTTGAATTTGATTCAAAAACTAAAAGGCTTCATTATTCTTATTTAGTTTATATGTTTCCTAAAATGGCAAGATTTTGTGAATTCAGGTATTATCAAAGATCTCTCTTCTTCTCGATGAATGAAAATAATTAAAAGGAAGAACCTTTGAGATTTCAGCAATTTTCACTCTGAATGTGCCTCTGGCCTTACCCTGTTTCAAAAGCCAAATCTCAGCAACCCGCCTGACACAAGCTTTGACACCAGTTCCTGGGAAGTTTCTTTGAAAGAACCAGTGTTCAATAAACTCAGACAGCTGTGGCATCCTCAGTGGAGCTGTACTGCCAGGAATATGGGCTGCCTTGGACTTTGGGGTCCTTTCAGTCTCCAAACTAGAATGCATCTCTGTCCTCCAGCTAATTTAGGCAGAAAGCATTTAACTCCAGCTGAAGCTCCATGCGCATCAAGGAATATGTCATTGAGTTATGATTTTCTTTTAGCTTGACCTTGCCTTTCCAGAGCCTTGTTGCATGCTCACAGTCAAAGAGTTGAGCACAAGAGTTGTGACATTCTACAATGTACTTTCCCCTTTTTTGTTCACTTCCTTATTTACATTTAGGAACCAGATAATTTTTTTTCCTTTCAGTAAGGGACATTTTCCTGTAAATGTTATTAGATGGAAGTGTAATTTTAGTGCTGTGACTATTTTCCAGTGTGGTCCAAAATGCCCCTGGGTGCTGTACCCTGCAATTGTTCCTCATTGCTAAAAGCCCATCACTAAGAGGATGGCATTTCTTTGGGTTCTTCCAGGAGGAAGAGCTTTGGGGTTCAAGCTGACATGGCTATAACAAAACCATAAATAAATATCTGGAATTTCCCTGTGTCCCAGACTGGTTTCCCAGACTATTGTGAATCACTGTAAGATCATTGCTCTGCCTTCACACACACACAGTTTCCTTTCCCTATACTTTGTTGGTAAGTAACCAACAACCCCTTTGCCTGTTACACCCTCTTCATCTTCCTTAGACCTCAAGAATTTACTTCCAGCAAATCGTGCTGTACTGCTGCCTGGGATTGAGCACGGTCTGCTCACACCTCTGGTGTCCTCTGGCTTCTTCAGTGTGTGGAGAGCGGGGAGCCAACGTGCTGCCACTGCAAGGGGGTATATTCAGAGGTGTGAAACTTGGGGGAGTGGTGACAAGTTATGGGTAGTCTTACAGGGTGTCTGCCTTCACTGTCCTGATACGACTGGAGCCAAATGAAGAATAAAATCATATCACATCACCCATTTCATAACAAAACAGTGCAGTTTTGTTGTGGGGATCAACAGTAACGTTAAAGGTTTCTAGACTACTGACTTTAGTTTCTTTGCAGCATTTTCCTCCTGCCTTGCTGAAGTGGCCTTGAGGGTTGAACTGTCTCCAGAAACCACGTCTTTCCACCATATGGCTACTTCTGCTCAGCCACTTTCCCTTTATCATTCCTCACCCCATGAAAGCACCACAGTTCACTTTAACAGCACAGTCTCTCTTGAAACAACACCCACGAGCCACAGAACAACCGTGCAGACAACGGAGCAGTACCAGGGAACAGCAGCTCCAGACCAGCACACGACAGCCCAGGCGGGAGCTGGAACACCCACCACCACCACGACACCAGCAGACAACACCAGTGCAGCTGGCCAGGCCACAACCCAGGCCATGCACAGGGTCACACCTACAGTGAAGAACACAACCATGCCCCCTGTGTCCTCCATACGTGTGAGCACAGCAGTGACGGCCACCAACACGTCCCTAAAATGCACGACAGCAGATACTGCTGCTGCCATCACCTCTGCAGCCGCCACCAGCCAGACGGTCAAAGCCACCACACGGTCAGGAAAACAAACAACAGCGACCAGAAACACAACAGCCACAGCTGTGACCAACACAACAACCGCTCGTCCAGGGACACAAACAGCCACCCCATCTACCGTGGTGACAGTGAGACCCACTCCGGCGCCGCAGCCTGCTCCCATCCCCACCGGCACGTACACCGTTTCCAGTGGGAACAGGACCTGCATCAAAGCAGTCATGGGTTTGCAGCTGATGGGTCAAAATGCACAAAAGGTGAGGCGGAAGCTGGGCTTTGTAATGACTGTTTCTTCATTAGCTGGAATTTATTCTTCTTTCCAAGCCATTTTCAGAAGTTAGTTCTATGATTAAGATAAGTGGTTTGCTGCCAGTAAGGGCCTTCATGTGCCCCAACATCTCAGCTGCTGAACTTTGGCTTGTGTGATGATGCCAGGGGGACATACATGTGTGTTCTTATTTCAGTGATGTACATGTGGGAGCAATACTGGAGCAGTAGGTCAGCCTGAAACGTTGCCTGTGTTTCTTAGAATGGGAGACTAATTAAAATCTCAACTGACTTCAGTGAAGGGCTTGACAACTGTGAGTTACAATGGAAGCAAGAAATTGCCAGTTCACAGGCTGGGATTCAGAAGTGGGTTGTCTTGATGCTGATGCACTGAGATTTTAGGATCACAGAAACTTCCAGGTCCTGGGGAGCTGGTACCCTCTCATAGAAGTGATCCACTGAGAAGGATTCAGCAAAAGGTGTCATACAACCTGAAATGGTGATTATGTCCCTCAGCCTTGTGGTTTTGTAGCCTTCTGTTAATACAATATGTGGGGTTACATCTTCAGGCTCTGGATGCCTTGGGCCATCCCCATTACAAATCCAAATATTCTTGTTTGGAGTCTGGATATTTCTAATGTGGGATGAGTATCTAATGTTGGTAAAAGTAATTCCCATCCCTCATCCTGGCAGAAGCCAGGTAGGGAGCATGATTGCCAGCCTCAGCAGACCACAGTGAGATGTTTACAACATAAGGTGTGTTTGAGATGAGACTGAAAGGGCAGAGCTGCATTCAGGGCTGCAGAGCCCTCCTGTCAGACTGCAGTATGGGTTGTTAGATGCTAAAGGCGATGGGCAGGACCTAATGAGGAGGCTGGGGTGTTATGTGGAGCAAAGCATGTTGAAGCCAAACTAACCTCTGCCTGCTTTTGTCATGATCTTTCCTCTGCCTTCAGGCCCAAGTTTCCACTGCCCCCTCCTTATAAATTACCACTTGTACTCATCTGACATTGCTCTGAATCGTATCAGTCCACTGAATGAACAGAAACCAAATATTTTCATATTTTCACAACTCAGTGATATGTCAGACAACCACCAGTGCTGGTTTACGAGTGGGGAATGACCCTGGCAGGCAGCAATTTGGCTGCTGCTACCACTGGCCTGTTCACTCGGCCACACAGAGCCTGTCTGGGGGGCAAAAAGCAAAGCTTATATAAATCTTTGTGTGTTCTTACAAAGTTCCCCTTCTCTTCATCAGCAGCCCTGCAATGTCTCTTCTCTCTACAGGAGCAGATGGAGTCCGTGGTTGTCAACCCCAATGCGACACAGACATCTGGAAGCTGTGGGATGGTGCAGTCTGAGCTGAACTTAACTTTCAGTGGAGGATTTGTGAACTTCACCTTTGTAAAGGTAATTGTTGCCTTTAGAGAGAAGGAGTGTTTAGGATGGAGGAGCTATAACTTAGGCTCCCTTTGATCCATCTCATCTCTCTCCATGCTTGTTTTCCACCTGTATACAAGGCACTGGTACTCCTGTCCTTCCTTAAGGGGTAGATCATAGAACCACAGATTAGTTCAGGTTAAAAAAGACCTGGTCCAACATCCTGCTCAAAGCAGGTCTTGCCTATTTGAACTTTCAGTTTGGAAAGGTTCATGCCTGCAGTGAAGGGTAAGCATAGTGCCTTGCCATAAAGCAGTGTTAAAGCTCCCCATCAAGAAACACAAAGTCTACAAATAGCCTCGAGCAAAATCTGAGGTTTTTTTTACATAGGTAAATGTCAGGTCTGCTGTTTGCATTGGAGTGGTACAGAGGGAAAGGCTTTGGGACTGGAGCCCCTGCACAGGAACAAGGTGTGTGTGCGGGGAGCTCTGACTCACTGTCAGTCTGCTCTTAGTCATTTGCTTCCCATAAAAGCCAGCTGGGGTTGTTAAATTGGAAGGACAGTCTGTGCAGTTTTAAGTGCCCAGGAGCCATGACACATCCACAGATGAAGGAGCCTCATTTCATCTAATTTCTGAGTGGAAAATTCCAAACAAGTGAATTACTACAGCGAAATCGTAAATAAGTGCCCTTGAAATGCACCACACCTGGGAGACCTACACGTATGCACAGGAACTTGGACAAGATGGGAGGTCCTGCTTGCACAGTGGGAAAATGAGCTTTCTTTTTGACATTGTGTCTGTTGATACCATGGTCCCACCGGGACCACGTTGCATGTGGGTGAGGCTTTAACACAGGACACCAGGAGTGCTACAGCTGTTATAACCACAGGAAGAAATCCCTGAGTGCAGCCAGCCTCTTCCTTCCTCAGGAATTCACACTTTTTTTTGGAGGCTGTAAGGGCTGGATGGTGATGCCAGCAGGGCTAAAGACAGAAGTTAATATTGTGTATAAAGCGATCAATGGGCAGGGAGGAATACAGGGTTGGATCCCATCAAATTCTGATGAGTGTAACGTGCATCAAGGCCATGTCCTGGAGCTCCAGAGCTGCATCTGGCCATCACTGCTGATCCAAGCCTTTCAATTAATCAAGCCAAAGTTGTCAATCTTACAGCCTGGCTCCAAGCTCAAATTAGAGATAATTCAGAAAAGTACAAATGCTTAGTAATTTTCATAGACAGTCCAAGAGGGAACAGCAAATTATACAATCTGTGCGTCGTTAATTCTTGAATAGAGACCATATTTCAATTAATAATCATCTTGATTTTAGTTTATGGCAAAAAAATTTCTAAAAGCTACAGGGGAAAAGCGAGGTAAAAAATGAAGGCTGTTTTTAAACAAAGGCTCAGTTCAGACCATGAGTATTTGCTTTAAATGTGTGCTTCCTGCAACAAGGGGAGCATTTAGGTGTTAAAAGAATCCTTGGAGAAAGGCTGGGGATTCAAGTACCCATGAAAGCCCCAGCTGGCAGCAGTGCTAAGGAGAGTGATGTAACCTTTAGGAGGTGCTTGACCTGCCTTGCCTTGAAAAAGGTGGGTTTGGCACAGCCTGCCCTTCACTTAAAGATAAGCCTCAAGAGCACAGCAGGGCTCGGCTTGGACTGCTTTGAAATTCGGGTTAATAAGAAATCCTGTTGCTGCTGGTTTTTATGTGTTTGGCCCCCACAGGCTCTCTCAGTGCTTGGAACCAGGAGTGCTGCAGCAGTGGCACTTCTGGCTGTCCCCATGGGAGAGGAGCTGGGTCAGGGGTGGCAGGGGAGAGTGGCTGGGTCAGTGCTCGCCACTGCCAGGGCCTCCAGGAGAGCTTGAAATAAGGAAGCTGTGTAACCCAACCACAAGAAGTGAAGTGAGAGCAGGTGTTTTCTCAAGCAAAGATTTTAACTGTGGCCAAACAGAACAGAGTGCTACCTCCCAAAAATGGTCATATTTGACCTATTCGTGTCTTGGAGTTGGAATAACGCTGAGAACCTCTTCTCTGGTGTATTTCTTCTTTAATTTTCCTATTCCATCCTACCAGTTTTTAAACTGGATGCACAGGAGACATTTAAGTCTGCTGCCATTTATGAAGCAGCTGCACTCACCGGCTCCTGTGTGCTCACAGGTGGAATTAAGCTGGGTAGTAGGGCTGCTACATATAGACTCACATTGTATTCCAACACCGTGACCAGAGAGAAGCTCCCAGGGCTGGCTCTCGCTTTGTCACAGTCCAGGGCAGGACAGTATTCAGGCTGCACCAGTGTCAGGGCACAAGCAGGCAGGACACCTGGCTGGAAATTTTGCTCTGTGTTGTACCAGGTGCTTTCCATATCAGCAGTCTGCAGGCATATGAAAACAAGCCAGCCAGAACCAACACTGTCAGCAGGGTGGAAAGAACAGTCATTTCTCCCCTTCACGTCCAGGTTGCTGTTTTCTGGTCTGTAGTGACCCTGGTTGGCAGACAAAATAGGAAATGAGTGGTACAAGCATGAGGTGAGCTCCTGGCCCTCAGGTTCTTGCTGACTTCTCCCAGCTCGAGCCACTGATGGCCGCAGAAGTGCTGCTGCTTTGTGCAGTGAGCTCACAGGAGGGGCATCCGTGCATCAGATACACGGCGGCTCCAGGGATCCCGAGAACTTCTTCAGTGTGTGGGGTGGGTCCTGCAGGCAGTCACACTGCAGGGCAGCACGGCTGAATTCAGTAGCAGGATTACTCAGGAGAGCACTGTAGGGCTTTAATTCACTTCCACGGAAGTGAATAAAAGTAAAATGGCCTTATCTCATGCCTGTTAATTTGCAGAGTATACTACTGATTGGACTTCTTCCTACTTTTGGTTATCACAAGTATCTCACAAATTTGAGCAGTTTGTGTAAAATGACACCTGCATGGTCCTGTGTCACCGAACTGAGCAGAATTAGTGATGCAGCTGAGATTTGGAAACGAAAAATACATCCAGAAGAGTTGGTTCTTGGGTCTTGAAGGTGATGCTTTGAAATGTGTTTCTTTGGGAAACTGTGACCATTTTTCTGTGGTGAACTGTACTTTTTTCCGTGCAAATATGAGTATGTATTATTAACAAAGATATGTGTTCTTTTGCAGCAATCTCCAAGTTACTTTGTCAGTAACATTGAGAGCAGAATACAGTTATCTTCTGAAGGTCAGTGATTTTACACTGTCTTAATTTCATATCAAACTGTACTGAATGTGGGATAAGCTTTCATATCTTTTAAAACACTGTCTTTTGCAAGTAGGTGTTTTATCTAGCTTTCAATGTGTCATTCATCTAAACCTTATGGTATGAAAACGGAAGAGAAGGGACCAGGCTGCAGTTCCATCAGTATTGTTACATTTTCCTTTCAACCTCAAAAACTTTCCCTGCCCCACCTCTTTCAGAACAGAGATTACTTCAAACCTAAATTTAAGATACAAAACAGTCCTCAGAGTTTTTATCTGCAAACACACAAAAATGCTGTGACTCCAGTTCAGGTGCGTGTGTCTTTCCAATCTAATCAGCAAAGGGAATGAATACAGTACCTGGATCACACAAACTAATCAGTTTAATCATATGTTTTAAAATCCTCAGCTATACTTTGTGTCCCCCAGAGTGATGCTGACAAGAAACATTGCTCTCCCTGGCTGTCACGGTCTCTCTGCCAAATGCTGCCATTTCACAATCCACCAGCAGTATTTTTGCAGTGAGCAAGACCTTAATTTTTCTAATACAAAACTGACTGAATTAAGTGGACCAGCAGACACTGGTGTACTGATTTTGACTGAAGAGGACCGAGAGTATGCACGTGATGTGCTGGCAAGACGTGGCTGAAACACACTGAAGCAGAGCCAGTGATATGGATGATTTTGTCTTAAACTGGCCTATCTGCTCTCAAAGGAGGATGTGTATAAAGGATATACCCAGGTCAATAAATCTTTTTGTGCTTGGAGCTTGAGCCATATTTTCATAAAGTACTGTGACACTGAAATATATTTAAAAACATATTTAATAAATAAAGTAATACAGACTAGTTATGTCAAATTCCCATGCTAGAGATGGTACCTCCTTTTTGGCTGGAAATAGCTATGCTGGAGACCTAAGGTAGTTGCCTGCTCCTGAGAGAATTCTAACCCCTCTGCAGACTCAAGTTGTTAAAATATGATTTGGAGAAGCATCTGAAATTTTAGCCACTTTTTTAGATCCAACCTCAGCTGAGTCACCTGTTGATACTTAAAGCACTCATTTAAACTTGGAAAAATATAAATTATACTTTATGGGGAAAATACCCATGCTTAAGTCACATCAGTGACTACTCTGCCCAAGCAACTGGGGATCCTCCCTCTTATCTCAGAAAGGTGTTGCTTGCAACAGTCAGTGTGGATCCTCACTTGTCTCGTTCTGGCCTCCAGGTATGTTTTACTATGCAGCCCTAAATGAGAAGCTGTTTACAACAAAGCTGGGGAATTCCTTCAAGTGTGCCAGCAGGCAAACCTTCACCTTGGAGAAGAACTTCCAGGTCCTCTTCGTTCACATGCAGCTGCAGGCGTTTGATATTGTTGGTAACCAGTTTGGAAAAGGTAAGTAGAAGGATACCTTTCCACCCTTCCAAGATCTACATGTCAGCACTCAGGTAGCCTGATAGATTATACACACGGGGTGATCCTGCTACAGCACAATCACAGTTTTGTATTTGTTCCCAAATAATGTAACCTGTCCACTGCTGTATTCTCAGCCTTTTCCGAGTCACTTCCAACACAGTGCTAATACCTGTGGAGGATGGAAAACTATCTTTCCCTCCTGCATTCAGTACCTTCTGTCTCACCTTCTCATGAAAAATGTTCAACTCTACAGCCAGAATTTTATTCTTCACCCATTTCCTCCCAGAGCAAGCAGAAGTGTGTTCACAACCAGTGCACTGCCCAAACCCCCAGTTTTGCAGTTCAGTCCCAGGTCACTCTTCTCAATATAGTCAGATTTTAGCTAATTTTAAAAGCTCCTGACACTCAGGTTGTCTCGCAGCTGCAGCAGCAAAACTGCCAACTAATAAGGGATATTTGTGAATGCAGGATGATACTTTCAGAGCATCTGTGTCTAGACATGACAAAAAGTGCTCCTGAGGAGGATCACGATTGGCACAGTCACAGATTCAGAATTAAATGTGATGCTCATCTCTGCAATTCGTCTTTTCTTGAAGAAGCACCACAAAGAGACAACCAGATCTCTTAGTAAAAGACACACCAGAGAGGTGGACTAGGTAGAACCTTGTTGTCTCTCTCAAATTGTACATCTTCTCATTTTTGTAACTTCCTCTTAGGGTATTTCCATTCAAGAACTCAGGTGAACTCAGGGTTTATCAGCTCTCCAGCCCTTCAGATGCACTAAAAAAAAACTCCCTCTTCTGACATTTACCTCTCTGCTTACAAAATATTGCCCTTCTTTTTACTTTAGATCTGTCTTTTTGACTCAGTTTGGCTGTGTTTGACCAGTTCTTCTTCTGTTAGGTCACCATTTTGGCTGCTTTTCTCATTCTAAAGGAATGTAATGGGAAACAAGACTTTGGGCTTTTTTAATACACTGGCCTTTTAAAAGCCACACTGAGAACCCAATTTATGCTTTCATTCTCATGAAGAATTTTTTCACGGGATAACACTGAGCTGGAACAACTCATGATATCCCATCTGATCTCCGCATTCCCATTCAGATTTGTACAATGAGTGATTTCAGTTATGGCCTTTGGTACGGCCTCACCTCTAGCAGAGACTGAGCTCTGTCTCCAAGATCAGGCTGATCTCTGCTAACCAGTATCATATATCAATTTAAATTAGTTTTGCCCTTAATCAGAGAGCTGAGCAATCAGTTATCACTTCTGAAACAGTTCCCCAGTGGCCATGAAATAGTCATGAAACTGTTACATACGTTGGCTGTGTATGCAGATTTTGATGGACAAAATCCCCAATGAAAGAATGATTCTAAATACCTCACCAGCCACCCCCCTTGGGTATCTCAAGACTCATAGTTTCACTTCTGTTGCTCCTGATGTGCTTATCTCTAAAAGGGGAAGAAAAAGAAAACATTAATGGTCACTGGTTTCAAGTTCCTTACAGTTTTGTACAGACTGCAGCAGTTACATCAATAGCTTGGCCTGTTTGAGTCTGGAAAGCTTATAAGTGCCTACTGAACTGTATTTAAGTATATCAGAAACAATTCCTAGAGTTCATAGCCCAAGGTTTCATCACATAAAACCGGCCAATTCAAACGTCTCTGGCTTTTACAGCACTTAAATGCAAATATTTTTCATCTCATTTAACACCAGGTTACATTAACCAGACAAAGCTTTTAAAAGGCAACATCTAGTAGAGTGTTGATGCCTTTGGCTTTGTGGCACCACCATCTGGATTAGAGGAGAAGAGGATCAGATTTTGGGAAGAGCCATGTGGAGGCTCTGGAGCTGTGACATGATGTCGTGCACTCCACATGCTCCCTGGGCAAACTGCCCACTGTCAGTGTAAAGATTCCCATGATGGAGAAGCCCAAGCCAAGCTACAACCTGTGCCAGAGTAGCCACTGGAATAACAACAGGGGCTTTTATCTCAGAGTGCTGTCAAAACCTGCCTTGGAATACTCTCAAGGAGTGAGAAGGGCAGAGGGTGTTGGATCCACAAATATGCTGAATTAACTGGGAGAAAATTAGGATTTGATTTTTCTTAGGAAACACTGACTTAATGAGGATCCTTGCTGCACTAGTGACGTGCACTATGAGCTTCCTTCTCTGGCCTGATCATTTTTACTGGGCAGATTAGATTAGACGCCACACAGGAGCAGTTTTTGACCGTGCAGGATGTGTCCTGCTCTTTATTTTTAGACTGCCATTTTGTAGTGTGATGCTCCCCATCTGCTACCAGTAAGAAACCTCCTGCTGTGTGTGCGTGCAGTAAAACAATCCCCACAGACATGAGGGAGCAGAGTCACTCTAGTGAAGCACAGAGCTACTGTGAGAGGGGCAAGGATGGTTTTCTTGAGATAAAGGTTCACCACAGATAAAAATGTATTAAGTATAGCTCAGGAAAAAGAAAGAAAAAACCGAAAGAAAACAACATTTTGAGAACATCTCCCTTGTATTAGCTAATTTTTCTGGAATGCAGATGTATAGTCTTGGAGTATGGTGCTCTGCTATAACACATTCTCTGATCTTTTCCTTTCAGAAGAAGAATGTTTTCCTGATAGAAACAGCAAAGCAGCTCCCATCGCAGTGGGCCTGAGTATCCTGGGGTTGTTTGTCATTGTGTTTGTCACTTTCCTGATTTCCAGGAGGAGGCCACATAGAGGATACGAACGCATCTGAGGTGCCCTTGTACTTCCAAATGTGCGTAGCAAGCAGAGAAGTCACAGGAGTTTTAGCTTCTGCCTGGCAATCTCACTGCCCTGAAGCCACATTTTTAAGTGAGATGACACCAAGTGTTTAAATCTGATGAATATTTCTGGAAGTAGTTTCTTTAGGGTAGGAAGGAGACAATTCACACCCTCTATTTTAGGCTATTTTTAGCATCTAATTTAGATGTAGCCCAGATGACCAAAATGAGGAGCCTAAATTCTTTGTGTTATCAACAAAAGAGTTAATTCAGACCACCTACGTCAGA
Source organism: Pseudotriccus pelzelni (assembly GCA_035584735.1). Taxonomy (NCBI): domain Eukaryota; kingdom Metazoa; phylum Chordata; class Aves; order Passeriformes; family Tyrannidae; genus Pseudotriccus; species Pseudotriccus pelzelni. The sequence goes on along the minus strand of JAWMRA010000009.1, from coordinate 8,024,361 downwards.
TTCCTAGAAATAGCTTAAAGCAGTATTGGTGTCCCCAAGGAAATCCATCAGGTTTATTAATGATAATGTTTAGACTTATTAAAATACATAGTTCTGGTGAAACAACTTTGAAATTAATAAAGCAGAGGTCCAGAGCTACACACAACCCTGTTCAAACTAGAGCTTGTGGGAACACTGTGTGTGCCACAGTCTCAGGGTAAATGTCAGTGTGACTCCATTCACAAGCAAGTTCTCACCGGTCCTACAACAGTTACATTTCCTAAGTGCTTGGGTTTTTTCCTGCTTAGCCCTTTGCAAAGACACAGTGGTAATGTGTGACTTACTCTGGAGCTGAATATGTCGTGGTCTCGTGAGAGCTCATGAATCACCCACGTCGTGTTCAGGCACGGACGTTATAGTGACCACCACTGAGCCCAGTAACTGCCCCTCTACTGAGATCTCTAAATCTGGGAAGATGCCACCACACTTACTGGAAATGCCTGGGATTCAGTGACCACCATTCTGGCAGACCTGCACAAGGTCCATGAGAAATGGAAATCCACTGACACTGTATGTTCAAGGCTTCTGTAAGAACTAAAAGCTTGCACAGTCCTTGCACAAACTCTCTGTCCAAAAGTGAATGTTATCCAGCGTGCTTACAGCTGAGCAGCTGGATTTTCATGTGGAAATAATTTGGAGTTGCTTTAAAGCACATTAATTGATACACTCTGCAGTCTATTTCCTGCCAAAGCAATGATGAAGGCATGAGAGTAGTAATTGCTTTTGAGGTTAAGTCCAGCTCATGTTCTTTGTTGTAACAAGGAAAAGCTCCTTGTCACAAAAGATTTACAAAGCTAAACGTATGCTCAAATGTGCACATACACACACACGTGCACGTTGCACACACCACACAACCTGCTCGCTGACGCCAATGACGTCCAAACGATAAGAAACTACACACAAAACCATTTGCAAAAGAGAAAATAACATGAAATAAGAGCGCACTTTCCCCTGAGGAATTAGGGTAATGGCTGTGGAAATAATTAAGTCTCCAAAAATGTTCCCTTTGAATCTGAATGAACTAATAAATAAGAAAGATAAAGACAATTCTGAAGCTCTTTTGCACTTGGAGAAACATCAGAGAGAAGTCAGAACCAGCTGTGAGCACAGGGGCAGCTGAATACATTTATAAGGTAAAGTATATAAGAAATGGGATACCAAACTTTCCAACCTTTAATACAGATACAGTGCTTTAACTGTACTCAGTTTAAAGCTCAGAATGGTCTGACCCTAAGCTGTTCTGCCCAGTGATCAATAAACCTCTCCCACTCAAAGCTGAGTTGTATTTCACATGTTCTTTGGATTGCTGGGTTGCATAATCTGTACAGCGTGTTACTTCTGCTGACGTGAAATATTTGCTTGTTCTGTTCTGAAAAATTGCTTTATGTTATTATTCAGTCTTTTAAAATCTGATATCAGGATGAGAAAACTGTTCCTAATGACTGCTCATTCTATGTTTAATCCTGTGACTGGCATTACCAGTGATGCAAGATTAATGTTTATTCCCTCCACTTTTTTTATTTTTACACTGAATCAACCTGGTGGCATTGAGCAGTGTTTGGATTCAGGTTTACCTGATGTGTTCTTATGCTTTTTATTGCTATTGTTTGCTATTTTTATGAAGCTGCATAGACCTTTCTAGATGAATAATACTCTGGGCTTGCTCTAAATGTCACAGGGGAAGTGCACGTGGTACAAACCAGTGAAACAATTGGATGCTCCCAGGAAATGCTGCCAACATGCACCAAAATTAATCCAATGGAGTTAGTGCTTTACAGCAGTAGAAGATCAGTTGGGGAATTCCTTACTGCATCAGGAGATCCCAGCCCCTAAGTGCAACCTTTCTCCCACCTGTGGCTCAATCTGCATCCCCCTCACCTCTTTTCCTGATCACAAAACACAAGCAGCCTGCAGCAGGGATGTGTGTCAGCATATCAGCATAGCAGGGAATATTCCCTCTCCAAATTTAATGCTGAATTAGAATTAGACAGCCCAGCTGCTCCCTGAGCTGCCAAGTGCAGCTTTAAAAGCTGATGCCTGTATTTATTTTCTGCCAGAATTTAGGTAGATGTTTAGCTGGTACTTTTTTATCTGATGGAGTTGCCTTGAGGTCTTCCTCCCATTGGGAAGACTCCATAGGACTAATTTGCCTTGTTCTTCCCAGATCTGCTCTTTTAAATATCTTGTCTGAGGAAATATTTTGAGCAAAAAGTCCCGAAAAGAGCACAGTATGAAAAGAGCTCTTATGATAAACTAGTTGGACACCAGGTGGGACTTAATAGTCGTACTGTGGGCAGAAGGGCACAGTTTCATCTGCGGTGGGAGGGGACAAGGCTGCAGCGGGTCCCAGAGTGACCAGTGCTGGTCTCAGCAGCCCCAGCATCTCATCAGCATGATGATGTCATACTTAGCCAAATCTCCAAGGGGTTTATAAAGCAAGGTTTAATTTCTTTCAGTCCTTTTTGTTCTCTGATGGGCCAGTTCAAATTAAGGAACAGCTGTTAACTCAGCTGAAAGAGGAAGGGAGATGCAGATCAGCATCTGGAGTGTCTGAAGGTGGTTTCATTGATCACTTCTAGCTGTAATGTATGGTTGCTAAAAATAACTCGCTATGAGAAGTAAGATATGCTCTTTATTTTTCTATTATTGCTGTTTCTATAATAAAGGTGGTATTTAGTCATTAGAGTGTGCATTGCTGTGGAATTAATTTATCTTCTGAGTGCTGTTTCACTTGAACTGTTTAAAATACAGTCACAGGATGCCAAACAGGGAGGATCCTATGGGCTCTGGTCACAAACCACAGACAGTTATGCTTATATCCTAACCATAACTTTGATGATTATTTCTTCTGTGGCCTGGGCAGCTCGTCTGACATTTCTATAACTGTTTTATCAGCATTATTTTAAAAAAAAGGCGTTAAGAATATTACATGATATTCTGTTAATCTCTTCACAACTTGTAGAGAACCTGAATTCACTGTTTCTTTATACAACCAGATCGCTTCTTTCCTGTTGATCCAATAAACACAGACCATAACTCCACAGCAAAATGAGATGGATGCTTGTTACTTCATGTTTAAACTGTTTCCACAGATAATAATCTTACGAATTATGGTAAGAGTCTTTTGAGGAGAATGCATCCTTTCAGCATTCAGTTATGGAAACCTGGAGGAAATAAATTGCTTGGAAAATACCACACACAAACTTGAGAACTCAGCAGCTTCTATTGTGGTAAAAGGAATTTCCAAAGGAGGCAGGCTGGACAAAATCATCCTTAAAGGCCTTTTCCAACTCAAACCAGTCTACGATTCTTTGTGACTTTGCTGTGATTTTGCTGATTGTCACATCAGCTTAAAATATCATAACTGCCTGAGGTAAACTTCTTAATAAAAAGCGGCACTCAAAAATTTTTCAGCTTCATCTTTAAAGATTTTTCAGAGCAACTTCAAACCAAATCTGTCCAGATCTACATCTGGTGAACAACTGCAGCCAGAGCCTTTGGGGTGCAGGTTCCTGTAATGCCTCTAAGGCGTTACAGCATTTCAGTTTTATTACACTGCACTTTCAAACATCTGCATGTACAATCTGGTGATTCCACTTGACTTTGCAAGGCCTAAAAGCCATGCTTGCAGAAAGCCTTCCACGAGCAGATTTGCAATATAAACGAGTTCGTCATTTCCATTAATTCTGCTAAAAGCATCAACTCCGCCACCATCTCTGACTTAGCTATTGCAAAATATCTGTAGCTCTTCCCAATATTCAATAGTTAAGCTACATAAAATGCTGCCATCTTGTGTTTAGAGGTAAATTAAACATGCAACTTTAAAAATCTGGATTTCAAAAGACAAAAGTAGAATTTACAGTGTCAGCACATTACGTGAGAAAGATTGAAGTGAATGAATTATGGAAAAGTGGAAGCTTCACTTAATAATTTAGCTTTTAAAATGTCATCCTTAGAGCAAGTGCTGAGCCCACCGCCCCTTGCAGTCAGGTCCAAGGGACTGCACAATTTCCCCAAGCTGATCTGGTGTCTGTTTAACCTACTTCAACCACCCAGTCCACGGTGTGAGGGGTCACCATGGCAAATTAAAAATAGCAACAGTGGAACAAGCAGAGATTGCTTGCATATGAAGAATGCTCCTTATGTAAAAAGCTTTGTTAATGCTTCAGAGTACGGAGAACACATAAGATATATAAAATGCTGCCACTATTGCACGGCTGCTTTGCCATTTGTAAACAACTAGAAATACTTACTTTTACTGTGCTGGGGCTGGCCAGGTTTAGCAAGGCCCTGCAGTGCAGTGAGCTGGGCCTTAAACAGATATTGGAAAGAAATTCTTCCCTGTGAGGGTGGTGAGGCCCTGGCACAGGTTGCCCAGAGAAGCTGTGGATGCCCCATCCCTGGAAGTGTCCAAGGCCGGGTTGGACAGGGCTCTGAGCAACCTGGTCCTGTGGAAGGTGTCCTTGCCCACGGCAAGGGTTTGGAACTGGATGATCTTTGGTGTCCCTTCCCACTCAAATCTATGAACTGTAAAGCTCCGATGCCTGAGGGAGCAGAACGGACCCAGCCGGCTTTGTGTCCATGAGCAGGCGGGATGTGCTGATCCCACCGCTCCCTGGGATCGTCCCATCCACACGGCGCAGTTCTGATCCAGGGATGTGGGCCTGGGCACAGGGATGCCGTGGTGCCCTGGGATCCCCGTGCCCTTCCCAACATCCCTCTCGGACACGTGTCGCTATTCCATCACAACCCGGGACGTCATTCCCGACGGAGGGCGCTCAGCCCGCGCACCCGCAATCTCGGCAGCCCTTGGGCGGCGCGCGTCGCTTCGCGTTTATACGAAATTTATTCCGTCTGCTCTCTGAGCGCCCACTTTCTCGGCGTCACCCAACCCCGCCTCCCGCCAGCCATTTCCCCGCCGTCCCGGAGCTGGTCCCGGCCGGGCTCAGATTCCCCTCCCCGTGACGATCCCCGCTCTCCCCTGAGGGCTCCCCCCGGTCCCGCCCCCGCCGCGCAGCCACTGCGGGCCGGCAGGGCCGCGCACGCCCCCCGCCCACAACATGGCGCTGGCGGCGGCGGCCGAGCGGGGCCGCGGCGGCCTCGGGGCGTTGAGGCGGCTGTGAGTGCGGGCCGGGCCGGGCCGGGCCGGGCCGGGTCGGGGGCGGGAGGGGCCGGCGGGAACTGCCCGCAGCGAGCCCCGAGCTGGGCTGCCCGGGGGGGGAGGGAGGGAAGGGGGCTCGGCTGGGCGTGTGTGGGGGACAGCGGCGCCCCGGGCTGCTGTGTGGGCAGGGAGAGCGGAGGAGCCCCCCGCGGCTGAAGGGGTCGCCGCTGCCCGCGGGTCCCGAGGAGCCGCCCCGGCGCTCGGCGGGTCTGTCGGCAGCCCTTGCTCACCCGGGACACTCGTGTGGTACCAGCTGGGGGAGCGAGGAGTTCGGGGAGCGCGCAAAAACCCCTCTGTCCCTGCTGAAACTGAGGTTTGGTTGTGTGGCGCCTTTTTTGCTCCGACAGCGCTGCAGAATGGGCTGGACCTGGTCCCAGATTCCAGAGTTGATTTATGTACTAATTAAAACAGCCCCGGGAATTCGCTTTCACAGTTTCATCCAACCGCTTCACCTTGGCTACCCCTCTTTATTAGTATTAGTCGTTTGAGGTTTAGGTTTCTGAAAGTCTCCACAGCTCTTCTGTCTCGCTGCCTTTCACATTCTTTCTTTTGCACTTTTTCTCTATAGAAACAGCTCCTATTGCCTTTTTGAGCTTTTCTGTTTTGTGGTTGTCACATCTTCTTTCCCAAGTACTTTAAGTTGACCTCTGGTAAATGCCAGATGTTGGCTGTTCTGTCCACTGAAAGATTTTTTTTTTTTTGGTAAGAAAAGACTATTTCTGTTTTAATGCTGCTAAAAAAGCAAGAGGATAATTTTTATTGTGTCTAAATGAAAGCGGTTGAGGAGCCATCTGGTGAAGTCTGCACAACTTTCCTTCTTGCACCTGAATATGTAAACGGGTGTATCAAAAGGTTCAGAGCTATTTCAGTGCTGTCCTTCTCTCACCTGAAAATAAAAGTAGCTCAGTTGCCACTTCTTCGTATGCATTTGTAACACTTCTGTGTGTTTATAATTGCGCAGGCAATGGAACCAAGTACAAAGATTTGTGAAATGGGCCTCAACGATAGGTATGAAATTTAATTTCTTTGGCTACTAGGTTAAACTGCTATGTAATGTGGATGGTTTAACAGTTCGTTTTGGAGCATTAGTTGCTGAAAAACTGTAGGGTTTTTTAATAAATATTCGTATCTTTGTAGTTTTTGAAAAAAGTAGCCTGTAGCTAACCTAGCATAAATCATCTTTAATGTTTAAACAACATTTTGAGTAATTTTAGCTGTCATGTTTAGGTAAACCGAACTTAACGAAAAGTGTTTTTGTGATGTTTTCCTTTGCTGATAGAAGTGTTGCAAAGTCTTTGAGAATTGTTTTTTTAGGCATAATGGCATTCAAACAAAATATAAAGGAGAGTAAAAGTTGATTGTTTCTTAGTTAGTCCAGGGAGTACACAGCAAAAATATAAGCATCAACTTTTAAGTGTTGTTTTAGGGTTAAAATGTATTTCTTGGAGTCTAAAAAGGAAATTTTTAAAAAATGGCTTAAACGTACTTCTCCATAAGGACTCTAAGGAAGAAATTCCAAGAGTAGCATGGGAATGCTTTAGGGTGAAGTTTTGAGTGAAGTGCATAAACACTATAAATTATGAAAAAAAAAAATAAATTTAAAATTGCTGTGTTTCCAGAAATGTTTTTAAGGATCTGTTTCTTCCTGTGCTTCATCCTTTTGAGCAGGAGGTCACAGCATAGGGAAGATTCTCATCGCAAACCGAGGAGAAATCGCCTGCAGAGTGATGCGAACAGCGAAGAAAATGGGTGTGAAGTCTGTGGCAGTTTATAGTGAAGCAGACAGGAATTCCATGCACGTAGCAATGGTGAAGTATATTCATTGTGCTTGTGCCTTATGTTCGCTCACTACAGTATTTCCCAATGACCAGTTCCGTGTGAAAGCAGATTTGGGTGCTGGTGCAGTTGAGTTTCACATCTGTGGAGCTACTGCCAAGTTTTCCTTGAACTGATGAAAAGTTTGCCTGGTCTCTGCCTCAACACCTGACAGCTTTGCAGGAAGGGCATTAAATTTTGGCTCTCTAACTCCAGAGCAGCCGGGGTTTAGAGAATGGACTCTGATTTTGGGAAGAAAGTCAGAATTTGTTTCACTCAGTTGAGCCTTTCCATGAGGAGAGGCAGAGATTTGACCTGCTGTGTGCCAGCAGTCTGATAAATGACATAATCACCTCAAAAACCTCAAAATCACCTCAAAAATTAAATTTGCTAATAAACTGTCTGTGTCCTGTGTGTTTCTTCTAAACCAGGCAGATGAAGCATATTGCATTGGTCCAGCACCCTCACAGCAGAGCTACTTGGCCATGGAGAAAATACTACAGGTGGCCAAGGTCTCAGCAGCACAGGTGAGTAGATCAGGACCTTCAGTTTTCTCTTACTTTCATGTCTTTAGTTCTTTATTTTTACCCATCTTGAGTTTCCTTGACACTGGTGAAGTTTCTGAGTTTTCTGAGCTGAACTGAAACAAAAATAGGCTGGTAACATTATTCTATTTTAGGCTGTTCATCCAGGTTATGGTTTCCTCTCAGAAAACACAGAGTTTGCAGAGCTGTGCAAGCAACAGGGAATCATCTTCATAGGTCCACCTTCATCTGCAATCAGAGACATGGGTATTAAGAGGTATCTGTTTCTGATTTGTTATGTGGTTATGCAATTTACAGGTTGGCAAAGCTAATTTTGTTAACATATGACCAATGTCATAATTGTTTTATTCTATCAATTTTCACTGTATTTTATTTTTATGGCTTTCTTTAAAGGAATAAACTCCATGTCTATAGATACGGGATTCCAGTAGTCATGGAGATGGTCGAACTTGTTCAGTTATTAGGATTTCAGTAATTAAATAAGTAATGATTCTGCTTTTCCAAAACTGGGGCATTCAGCAGTCAGGTTGGATGTTTTGTATATTAATCAAAAGAGCAGTGGAAAAGAAACACCATATGATTGGGGTTATTGTGGCTCATGTAAAATGGGGTAATAAGTTTAGTTCAGCATAGAGGACCTTATTCTTAGTTACTTAGATCAAAGAAATGCTTTTAGGGTAGGAAGTGTAAATCAAGAATGTGGAAATGAGGTTATTACTAACACATGAGCTGTATAATAGTAATTTGAGAGAATTAATTTTTTATCACTTTGTAATGTGAGAGTAAATTACCTCTGTAATTTAACAAGCTCTGCATGTGTATTTGAAGTTAGAGTTGTTACACTGTTTGATGTGTGGTGTGAATCCAGCTGTATCATGAAAAGTGTTTTGCCTTTGTACAACTTCAGATATAATTTTGGGAGGATCCGGTGTTGTAGTTCGAAAATTTTAGGGTTTGGCCTCTACAATGTGGGCCAAAAGATAGGAAAGAACGGTAGAATTGAAACTTAACTCCTGCTTTTATTGGAGGCCTTGGAGGAAAAAAAAAATCGCTGTTTGAAGCACGTGATTAATTACAGTGCAATCCCATGTAATCCACCTATGGAAGTAGTCCTATTGGGGTCTACTGTGGAACTGCTTTCAAGAAGAGAGTTAACATTGGGAACATATACAGGCTTGGATCTTAAAGTAAGAAAAAAAATATTATTGTCATTCTAAATATAAAACTGTTCTGTCAAAGCACTTCCAAAGCTATAATGTCTGCTGCTGGCGTTCCTGTTGTTGAAGGTTATCACGGGGAAGACCAATCAGATGAATGTCTAAAGGAACAGGCCAAGAGAATAGGATACCCAGTAATGATTAAAGCTGTTCGTGGGGGTGGAGGAAAGGTAAGGAGCTAATCTGTTCATCACATGCCATAAAGTGGTCATGTCTCAGTATCTGCAACTGAATATTCTAAAAGAAATCTGAAAACAAAGAAACTGGAAAAGTAGTTTTTTGTTAAAATTCAATATCGATGGTCCAGTGTAGCACTATGAAATCTCATTTCCTTTTGCTGTGTGGTCAGGCAGAAGGTAAGGAGCTGGAATAAACTGGAAGAGTTTTGTTTGTTTCAATGAATCTCCAGTAATTCACATAAGCAGAAAAGTTGTCCTATGGATTTGTGTGACATTAGATAACTTTAAATTGTTACTTTGTGATAACTTCTGTTACTTCTTTTTTTATGAGTTTAGTGCTATATAAGAAATGATTAGAAATACCGTTTAAATATTTTTGTCTAGACGCTTTTTAATGTGTGGTGAACTCCCAGTCTCAATCTGATTTTCCTCTGAAATGTCTATAAAATGACACATAGAAAATTTTAATTATTTTCAAAATAGCTATATTTGTTTTGTAATAAACGAGTTTTTCTTTGCCAAACGTGGAAAATTCCTATTATGTCTGAGAATAGAATTGAATGTTGTACCCACCCATATCAGTGGAATGATATCTATTTTTCACACTTTTTGTGGCACTTTCAGGGGGACTTAGAAGGATTATATTACTGGAAGCTGATACACAATTTTGGTAAAGTTTAAGAAAGGAGGGAAAAGAGTTTTTGTTAAGCTCATTTCTTGCTGTTTGTGTGCAACTAGAATTTTCATTGTATACCCTATTTTTAGACATTCAGAAAGGCTTCTTTGTGTATTTTAGGGCATGAGAATTGCTCATTCAGAAAAGGAGTTTCTGGACCAACTAGAATCAGCAAGGAGAGAAGCAAAGAAGTCTTTCAATGATGATGCAATGCTGATTGAGAAGTTTGTAGATAATCCAAGGTGAGAAATAGATGTTTCAATATTAACACTGTAATGTTTATTCTGTGGTTAAACAAACATAATTGGTTTAGTAGTAGGATGAAAATTGGTCTTGTATGTATTGTTTGCACTATGGCAGTTGTTAATTTGGTCAAATTTTTTTATAAAGCATTGAATTTCTTGTAGTGACTTTGTTTTGAATGACAGGAATTAAAGTACAATTGTTTGGGAGTGAGCTTTCTAAACGTGATTTACATCTAGGAAAAAAAATCACTTTATAGTCTTCAGCTACAGACCTGAGTCAAGCTGATGTTTCTGCTGCCCTCAGGTGTCTTAAACTAGTTATTTAATTATCCTTTATTTTGATATTTAAAACAGAAAAGTAGTTTTTAATCTCATGTCTGGCCTGTGAAACTGAGCTAATTTATTTTTTATAAAGAACTTCTTACAGAGGTCTGTTTGATAATCTGGCACTTTACGTCTTTTTTTCTTGAAGCATCACTATAAAGAAAAAAAAGTTTATTTTAAAGAAACTGAGGGCCTGCTTATGCTGTCAGGTGGGCATGAGAAAAATCTCATTCCTGGTGGATTTCTTTTCCAATATCAGAGGATTGTCACAATGGTGACATTCATTTTTAACAAAATTCTGCCACCTAACAGCTGTCCTTTGAAATGGTGTGTTGCAAGAAACAATGTTATTCCTGAGCCGGGGCTGCTGCTGTCTCTTGTGCATTGCTACACAGTAAATGTGGGGAAATCATCATTATCAAATAAGAGTGAAGTGGTTTTACTTTTATAATAATAACTGATAACACGCAGGCAGCCTTCAGATATGTACCTTGTTTATCCCACAGCTTACAAGATTTCAATGCAGTAGTTGGCATTTAGAATCCTGTTTCATTTGGGACATCAAGGAAGTCTAAAACAACTGAAATTTTGTGCAATGGCAGCCTCACTTCTATATTTTCAGCATTTCTTTGAGGGCAGACACTTGAGAAATCTTACTGGAGTGTACAAGGCCACGTACAAGTTCTAAGTTTGTCTGAGTGAAATCAGTCACAGGATTGGGGTTTTATTGAAATACATTGAAACATTTATGTTTATGGAACAGGCATGTTGAAGTCCAAGTGTTTGGTGACCAGCACGGCAATGCAGTGTATTTGTTTGAAAGAGACTGCAGCGTGCAGAGGAGGCATCAGAAGATCATTGAAGAGGCACCAGGGGTGAGCAGAAAGTTCTTAATATTTTTTATGAACTGACATATTTTTAAAGTAATTAATAATCCCCCATCAAGTTTATTTTGTACTTTATTTGTAATTCTTAGACCTGTTTTAATTTTGCTGCAGAAAATGTTCTAATTGAAAAAAGCAACTTGCTTTAGGAAAAAGGATTGTCAAGGAAAAATTACATAGATGTCAAATATAACATTGGTAAGGATTTCGCTACAGTTGTTAAATACTGCAAAATGTCCACAAATACTAGGTTTACTATCACCCAACTTAACAGTAATTTTTAATTTTTTCTATTATTATTTCTTACAGCCAGGAATTAATCCAGAGGTTCGGAAGAGACTTGGAGAAGCTGCTGTCAAAGCTGCCAAAGCAGTGAATTATGTGGGAGCAGGTGAGTCTGTGGAGGCTTTTAACTTAATAAGACTTGAAGTCTCAAGCAAATGGCATCTGATTGTTTCAGAGTATGACACACATCCCCCAAGTTTTTTGAGGTTCAAGCAAGTAATCACATAGTTAGTTCTGATGTAATTCCAAATTGAAATTAGCATACCTGAGCTCAAGACCAGTGGTAGCTGAAGAACAGGAAGAAAAAATTTCAGAGCAGATGATTCAATTGACTGGACTGTTGGAAACTGAGAATTTTGAGTTAGTAACTTTGAAAAATAATTTCATTATACAAAGAATAATCCTTTATATTCAAACACTGAAGCCTTTAAAAGAAAAACACAAATCAGTGTAAAGTCCACACATTTCCCAGACGAAAAATAACCTTCCAGAATTATCTCTGACTCTGTTTTCTCACTGATTTCTTTGGTTACTTATTTTTAAAAAATAACAATACACTCTATAAATATTAACAGTACTTTAGAGAGTCTTGATGCACATTTTAAAGTGCTAATGAAATGCAACTGTTTTTTGTAGAGGAGAATGGTTCCTAAACAGCACAGGCCACATAAATGTACAAGGAAACGACCCTTCTGTTTTCAGAACCTCAGACCTCAGTTTTGTGACCCTTTTAGATAAGTTGTGTAGAATTTAATGAAGTTCAGTGTATCTTATTTGGAAATAATAGTGTTTTCCTGGCAAAATTAAATTAAGTGTCTTAGACATTAGTTGGTGAAGTGTCCTTTTGTTAAATACTTCAGGAACAGTGGAATTTATTATGGACTCCCAACATAATTTTTACTTCATGGAGATGAACACCAGACTGCAAGTAGAGCACCCAGTTACAGAGATGATCACTGGCACTGACTTGGTGGAATGGCAGCTTAGGGTGAGTGTTAATTGATTTTACATGTAGGGTTCCTCCTGAGTGGTGAATGGTGCTCTGTTATACTGCCTGTGAGAGAACAGGTGGGTTTCCAGATCCTCATCTCCCGTTCAGCTCACAGGGTAGAGTTTTCTTTGCTCCAGAGGAACATCTCACATTGCTGTATTTGATGGGTGCATTGTGTAGATGCTCTGAATTTCAACCAAGTCTTCTCCTGGTTGTGTAGAGAAAAAAACATTTTTTTTAAAGTGTATTTAGAGACCTTGCAGAGAATGTGGGGAGTGGGAGGAGCAGAGTCCTGATCTTTCCCTTTCCATGCTGAAATTTTTTTAAAAACTCAAGTTCAAATATCTCTTTGGCACAAAAAATCATTCTTGGATCAGGCTGTATGAGGAAAAGATCTCCACAAAATCATGTGTCTGGTGTTAGTATAGTCCCATTCTAAAATAAATGTATAGTTGTGTGGACTGGAAGCAGGCAATGGCAATTTCCTCACATGCCCAATTTGCAGAGAGATCATTCACACGATAACAGAAAGTTTTGGACTTTGGGGAAGTAGAAATGGAAACCAATTCTGGTTGGATAAATCCAAAAGTGAGAACAGCAGCCCCCACTGAGCTTAAGTAGTGTGAGCTTAAGGGTGGGGAAATATATACTGTAATCAGGAAGAAAACTAAAATGGCAAATGCTGATGCAAGAAAAAGGAATGTTTTTTTTCCTAACCTGGGAATGGAAATTGACCATTGAATGCTGAGTTAGAGCAGGAATCAAACAATACTGGAAGAAAGAGAAAGAACATGGAAAGGTGCAGTGAATGGCAGAAGGCCACCAAAAAGGGTGGAAAACCCTGGACAGTACAAAAGAAGATGAAATGTTGTTACAGATTTTTTAATAGGAACATTTATTTTCCTGTGTAGCTGGAAATGGTGGTAACAAATGGTCTTGTCTCTACTTAACTGCAGCAGGTTTCTTGTTACTGTTTTGTCCCCAAAAGCCCTGGTTTTTTTCAATCTCAAACTGGTGTGTCACTGATCTTTGCTGGTATTCCTCTATTTGCAATGTTAATTCCTCTGAGTAATAAAATGATGTTTTCTTTCCCATTAAAGGTTCCTTGTTAGAAATCCCCTTAGAGAAACTTTCCCTTAAATGTACAGGTCCCACAGCAGAGAAGAATCAACAGCTTGTGCTGGTAGTGCTTTTGGAGCAATTTTTGTCTAATAAAATCTTGTCTTAGTTGACCAGACTGTAACTTAAATAGTTAATTATTTTTTGACATAACCAGTAGAAAAACATTAGACTGATTTTTTTCCATTATGTTTTAGCTGTCTGAAATATTGGACAGTAAATTTACACAATAATAATTCAAAATCCTTTGACTGGTGACTTCCACAAAAAAGGAAGGAGTGACTTTAGAATTAGCCTTTTATGACCTGCAATTTTTTTTCTCCTTGTGCTTTTTCTAATGTGCTTTCTAATTGTTCATGTTTAGAAGAAAGATATTTAATATTTCATACATCAGCACTCCAGAATATTGATCCTGCATTAAAGAAAAAAACCTACTGTTTTCAGGTTGCAGCAGGAGAGAAGATTCCCCTAAAGCAGGAAGAGATCCTGCTCCAGGGCCATGCATTTGAAGCTAGAATATATGCTGAAGACCCTAATAATAACTTCATGCCAGGAGCTGGGCCATTGTTGCACTTATCCACCCCTCCTGCAGATCCTTTCACCAGGATAGAGACTGGAGTCAGACAAGGTAAAACTGAAGGCTGTGATGTGTAAGAAATAATTAACATCAAAATGTTTTCTTTGTAAGCATTTCCCTCCCTGGCCTACATAAGTTAGTCTGAACAGGGTGTTGCTATAAAGACAAATCTGTACAGAATTATTCTTCCTTGTGATTGTCCATGTATGTCTGGCCAATCACTGGCCATTTTATTTACCTCATTATTTAGCTGTATCCGTGTTAAAGTCCATTGGATCATGCTGCATATATTCTCCTCACAATTTATCAATCCTGCATTCTGATTGCAACAAAGAAAACTGGATTTGAGTAGTGTTATGTCTACAAAGTCTGTAGTGAAGTTGTCCTTGAAATGGAGATGCCAGATCACATCATCGTGTCCTCGAAGAACTTGAGTCTCTGGAGAAATGTGTCCATGAGTTGTGTCCCTGTTTGACACCATGTGGTGTCCAGTACTTTGCATTACCAACTTTCAGAAATACTTGGGTTAGTGTTACAGCATTTCTTTTGCTGACGTGTTTTAGGTGATGAGGTTTCTGTTCATTATGACCCGATGATTGCAAAGCTGGTTGTGTGGGCTGAGGATCGGCAAGCGGCGCTGAGGAAGCTGAGATACAGTTTGCACCAATATAACGTAAGTAGAAAGGGCCCAGTGTGTGATTTCAGATCTTGAGCTGGCTTTGCGAACACCTGGAGCTAACAAAGTATGCATAAAATAAACAACAAAAATAAAACAAAAATGGTTTGTAAGAGGGAGCCTGCATTGCCACTGCTGTTTCAAATTCATTATTTGTTTGCAGAAGTATTCCTAATTTGCAAACTGGTTTTTAGGTGGTTTGAGTAGAAATAAGTGTGAAGTCCAGGCTAACCAACATTTTCAGTTGTAGTGTGAGCTCTCTCAAACTTAAAGGAGTGGAATTTGTGTCAGACAATGTTTGCTTGTAATTTCTAATTTAAAAAAATAACTAAATTTTCAGACTATATGTGTGGTAAAGAAATATGGTGTCAGTTCCTTTTAAGAAACTTTCCCTTTCCTCCCTATAAAAATTACAGGTATTGTGTCTTTCCAAAAGCAGAATTCAGAAGGTTTGACTTGACATGATACTGAATATTATTTGTGCAGAATTAATTTACACTTTTAAACCAACAACATGAGTGTAACTGAGGTACTGAAAATATCGGGCCCCTTATTGTTTTAGCTACAAATTAAAATTACTTCAAGGGAAAGGGATAAATTCTGGAAAAACCCAAGAGAATTCCTTTTCTTAGCAGTTCTGTCAGTACATGTTGACAGCATAATATAGTTACCAGGTTCACTAATTTCTCTAAAATAATTCTGTTGTTTGCTTAGGTTTTTTGCAGAAAATGGATAGTGTCTAGTAAATTTAAGGCCCTGTTCCCACTTGTTACTATTAAAAGATCAAATATAGGATTCTGACACTATTGTAACTCCTTTTTCATAAGCAGCACTTGCCAAGTTAGGAATGTTCTGTTACATACTCAGAGTATGCTTTTCTGAAAAAGTAGAGTTTTTTCCTAACTTACCTCCCTCTACTGTTGCTGGGAAAGTTTCCTCAAACTTCACAGTGGACAAAAGTGGTGCTGAGAAAACAGAGTGCTTTTGGCAAGGCAATTTTTTGTGTTTTTTATTTGGTTTATTGTGTGGGTTTTTTTCTTTTTAGAGTCATTGGTTTAACTGGTAATAAAACAGAGCATTTGCATGAATTACATTTTATTGCTGAACTTTGGTTTGATGGTGCTGTCTGAAAAAAAAACCTCACCTCTTACCTATACATAAGTTGAGCAGAAAGCTGCATGCTCACTCCTAACTTCAGTTTGCAATATGCTTCTGTTTCTTTTCAGATTGTAGGATTAAGCACTAATATTGATTTCTTACTGAGCCTGTCAGGACACCCCCAGTTTGAGGCTGGAAATGTGCACACTAATTTCATTCCTCAACACCACGATGAGCTATTTCCAACCAAAAAGGCAACTCCACATGAAGTTATGTGTCAGGCAGCTCTTGGGCTCATACTGAAAGAGAAAATGCTAACAGATGCTTTTAGAGATCAGTCAGAGGGTAAGGATCATTCTTTTGTTTTATTTTGTGAGCTCATGTGCAGTTACTTAATTTGCATGTTCTTTCTTCAGCCTACTTTGTGCCTGCTCAGGGCTCTGCATTCTGGCCTCTCTCAGATATTTACACAGATATTTTGTGAAGGGGCAGATATGGAATGTATCCCCACTGTAATGGACAGAGTGCTTCCCACAGCACTCCAGATAGGCACTATCTGGAAGACCTTGGGATTCCCAGGCAGTGACACTGCGTGCTCTTTGCTCTTGACAAGCACAAACTGTGACCATCTGCCTGTACTGTTCCTACAGCTGGCCCAAGGTCTTCAGATGTCAAACTGACTCTGCTCAGAGTGGGAGAGGCAGTGGGGTTTGGTGGGACCTTCACCTAAGGGTTAATCAGAATCTGCTGTGGTGGAACTGAACTCCCATGCATTCTTGTCCTGTCCAAGGATGTGTTCCTGGAGAACAGCCAATGCCCCCCCTCCTTAGTGCTGCTTGGTGTCGTGTTTTGTAGGTTACGCAGCATCAGCTTATTCAGTGTTGAAGACTGAGGGATGGTCCCTCTCAGTGACTGCAGTGGTTCCCCAGTCTTTTATGTGCCATGTAAAACCATGAGTATGGTGGTAATAACAGTAGGACAGTGAGTTTATGGTGGAAGTTCTGAGTATTGTGTTTTGTCAAAGCAGAATGAAAGTGACGTATCTGTGTATTTTGCGTTTTAGATAAATTCTCACCATTTGCATCCAGCTCTGGTAGAAGAATAAATATATGTTATACTAGAAAACTCTCTCTGCTGGATGGGGAAAAGAGTAAGTTAATAAGAAAGTGTGTGGAGGGAAGGGAGGTACTTGATGGAGAAAATTATTTCAACTGATGCTTGAAAATTCAGACTAAGAAACAGCAAATAGAACCAGTATGAGTTTTATACAATTTAAGCTGGGAATTCACAGAATTGCATGCTTAATCCACACTGTTAGATCTTAAAGAGATGTAAACCAAATTCAAATGACACTGCTGTTGTTCATCATTTAAATGAATAAGGTTGACATTTTAAAAAGAGCTGAGTGCCATTGACCTGTTTTTTCCACTTCATTTTGGTGTGAAAGAGCTCAGAACTTTATCCCATCACAGACCTGTTTTCTGTCCAGATAACATAATATGGATTTCAGAGCATAATTTCAGGTGCTCATCTTTGAAAAGCAAATTGTCTGGAATTCAGTATGAAACCTGCAGTGTCTACAAAGCTAACCTGAAAATACTTGTTCTTTTCTTAGTGTTGGTAGGTCGTGTTTTTATTAAGAAACATAAACTAAATATTGTGTATATGTCATCATTCTCTAGATACTGTAATTAATCTACTCACATATACATATTTTGTTTTATTCAACAGTTGTGGATGTAGCTGTAAGTTACAATCAAGATGGGTCATACAAAATGCAGGTACAAGTCCATTTTTTCAGACATTTCATTAGATAAAAGGATCTGTTTTTTGTAGACTTATCTTAGTATTAACAGTTATTAAAGTTGCTTGGTGATTACAGATACAGGATTCTGTTTTTGGCTTACTTGCAGCCATTGCTTTAGACTATTATTTAGCCTGAAATTATCTTTGCTAGATGCTGGATTGGTATAGAAGAGCTACTAAAATACTTCTCAAAATAAGGCTAAGAAAAGTGTTTGTATTTTCAGTATTTAAAGATCTTATTCTTCATTTACCTCTTGCTTAAATTTGCCTTCCTAAATCATGGTAAGTTAGATTTAAATCTGCATTTAAAAAGACTTTTTTTCCACAGGACTCCTGCTTTATTCTGTGCATGGGATGGATCTCCTGTGGGATAAATAAAAGCTTTCTAGAGCATTATGTGTAAGATCACATGTATTTTATTTTGAAGATGGAAATTGAGAAGTGATTACCAAATGGGATGAGGAATCTTCCGGTCAGATGATTGAATGATACCCCATAGAATCAGCTTCTTTGTCTGTGCTGTAGAGCTCCTGTAGGATACAGCTCCAGATGCTTTAAACACAGATAATTTTGTGTGTGCCCATGTGATAGTCTCCAGTTGTGTGGCTTATGGGGGTTGTATTTTGCTGAGTGTTAAACATCCTTCTTGCATCACCTATAGTCCAGTGTTTTTTCTCTCAGATTTGTCACCCAGAATGAAAGCATGCTGGAGAATGCAGTCTCTGTAGTTCAGCTTCTTGTTCCTAATATTCAGGAAATGGAAACTGGGATAAAAAGTGTTTATAAACTGCTTAGACTGTGTAGAGATGAGCCTACCAGGAAAATAATGAGAAAACTACTGTGTTTTCGAGGGTGTAACAACACCTTGGGTAACTCACACCCTTATTTCTATGGATACAAAGACTGAGATAACCCACATCCCTCCAGTAATACCCGGGTGATTTTGGGTGATGCTGCACAGCTCTTACACTCGAGGCTTGTCTCATGTAGGTCATGTCAGCAGAAGTAAAGAGGGGCTGGAAGGGATGTAGGGGCCATTTGTGGAGGGAAGTGCAGCTGGGGAGAACGTAGACTGCTAGGGAAGAAGCAAGAGTGGGGGTTGAGATGGAAATGGAGAGAAGCTGGAGAAAAAGGATGGAGAAATGTAAGTGGGAGGTGATTATGAGGAAGGTGCTGCCTCTGCAGTGTTACAAAACCTGTGCTGAGGCCAGAGCAGGTTGCTGGGCCATGGATGTGGCAAGGACTCCGCTTCCAAGCGTGTTGCCCTAGTTTGTGCCCCTGCTCAGGATACTCACCAAGCAAACGATTTTCCTTTCAGGGATAAGTATCAGATCAACAGTATCCTTTCAGTGCATGTTTTTAGTGGAGGGACAGTCTGTGACTACATAATAAAACCTGAGTTTTATTTCTACTCCTACCACCGTGAAAGACCAGCAAGTCTCTGATTGTTTGCTCTGTGATGGCAGACTAACAAGCAAACTTATCAGTTAAATGTAATGCAGTTATGTTTGTGTTCTTGCAGTCTTTGCATGCTGAGGTTGTGGCAGAGGTGCAGTTTCCAGTGATGTAGATGAAGGGTTACTCACAAAGAAATGACTTTTCCATCTGGTCTTTCTTTTGCAACTTTGGTGTCTAGTTGACACTTTCCATCAGTGCTCTGCTCCTTTGTAGGTTTACTGACTATGTTGTAGTTCTTGCATTGCAAACTTCCAAGGCAGAGAAGTTACCTGTGTTTTGGAAAGCATCGTGGAACATGATGTCAGCTGAGTAGCGTGGATTTTCAGTTTGAAGAAAGTCAAGATGCAACAACAGATCAAAAGTACTGGATTTTAGTAGCATCACTAAACTGAATATTCTGGGATTTTTTTTTTCTCTTTTTGAGAAATAGTATATCTTTGTTTAAGATAAAAATTGTCCTCGGGAAACAATTTTCTGAGCTGTTTGTATTGGATACAGAATACAGTCTCTTAACTGAAAAATAAAGGATACACAAGATTTAAAAATATTTTTTAATTCAAAAATTCTCTATGAAGAATCACAGGTTATGAGTGTACAAACCTTTGTCCTTATAAAAGCATTTAACTTTCAGATTCAAGATAAAACGTTCCTGATTTCTGGAGAGATGTTGAATGAAGGTGATTCACTTTCCTTGAGGTCTTCAGTAAATGGAACAGTGTGTAAGGCCAAATTGGTCATTTTGGACAACACCATTTATCTCTTCTTTCCGGTAAAGTTCCTTTCTTTATTATCACAAGTTTAAAATTTCAGAATTTTATCCATGAAAATGAGGAGTATAAATTGCAAGAGAATGTGAATCATAATTTCAGTTTCTTACTTTGACCTATAATGTTTAGATACTTGCTGGATTTATAGGTTTAATTAGAAGTTCACTGCCTGTGGTCCATGAGTGAGAAAATTACTTTTAGAAAGATAAAGTACAGTGAGGTGAATTGCAAATGAAGGCTTAGGAGGGGGGAACACAAAATATTAAAATTGTCAGGTATTTAAGTTTGTCCTAGAACAGTAGCAATTAGTTCAAACTGACAATTATTTGAAAGTGCTTGTAACTGTTATTTTAATTTCATTTTTTAAATTATATGGCAAGAAATAAATTGATACTGGTCTGAGGAAAGATAACTTCAGCTAATACTAAAAGAATGGAATGATGGCATTACATCTGTTGCATATATGCAAATGGCATTGGAAAGAAGATGTACCCAAATTTCCATTATTAGGCTGGTAATTTTTGATTTGCAGTTAAAAAGATTGAAATGCCCTAAAGTAACTCAATAAAAATGTAACCTAAATAAGTAAATTATTATGTGTTAGTTTCAGTAATTAACCTCTAGCCCTCAGCCCCTTAAGACTTTCTGCAGAACGCAGTGAAAACTTTGCTGCTGCAGTGGTGAGCACAAAGTAACTCATGCTGGAATGGCAAAGCTCAGTTCTCCTGTGGCATCACAGTGGAGTCAGAGGCGGGGGATTTAGGACAAATCACAGGAGTTTTAGGGTATGGGTAGGGTGTGGGAGAGAATGAGTCTGGGGAACTCTGGGCACCAAGTGTGAGAGAGAGCACTTACAGGATTTGAATAAGGGCGAGAATTTTTCACTGAATTAACCCTGAGTTCATGTTGTTGTAAATGGTGAAGCTTTTGTTGGCAAGGAAGGTGCCAATGTCTCTCTTCCTTGTTGCACAACCTGCCTGCCCCTTGTGCCAACAGCCTTTATACATTGTCTAAAACCTTCTGCACTATTGCTGCGTGAATAGGGGAGGTGCAAGATGTGTTTTGTACAAAGATCCATGTGGAGCTCAGGAGTTCCTTCCTTGCTGACCCTTGGCAGCAGCAGCAGCCTGAGTTTTAAGACCTCAGATGTTGTCAGAGCTGCTGACAATCCTCCTGCTGCCATGACCCCAGGGCTCTGCCACCCTCAGAGCAAGGCTGGATCTGTTCATTCCTGTGTGTCAGAATGTGCTGGTGGTGGGATTTTACGCTGTTAACTCACCTGTCCTGGATTTTCTCCCTGTAGGAAGGCAGTGCTCAGATTGGCCTCCCTGTGCCCAAGTACTTGTCTGCAGTGAGCTCAGGGGGAGAGCAAAGTGGTGCTGTAGCACCCATGACAGGCACAGTGGAAAAGGTAATTATAATAACATGGGTGGGAAGTGAGTTCTCCAGTATATATCCAAGTTCACTCTTCCAGAAATGGTGCTTCTGTACTGCCAGGAAAGAATCAGAGCCTGAAATGCCAGTGCTGTGTGACTTCTAATTGAAAAAAAGCCTTGTTTACTCTGAGTTTTCAGCAGCCACCCAAGAGTTTTTAAGGCTTCCAGTCTTCTTTCTCTAGAGCTCTGGAAATTCTGAATATTTAACTAATGCTACTGCTTAACTAATTTTTTCTTCATCTTAATTACTTTCTAAGTTGAAGGTCCCTGAAGTGTTAGAGGCTGTGTGACTCATTTCATCTAACGAAAGAGTGAGTTAAGAGATGCACTTGCAAAAAACCAAAAATCCTCAGAAATGCCTTTTTGTTAAGCTGTGTGTTTATTTCTTTCTCTTTAGCTCAGCAAGTCTCGTGTATTTCTCTGTTCAGTTACAAAGTTTCCACAGAAAAGAGATTTCCAGGAGAGTTTAGTGGTTGAGGGATTCTGGTAGCCATGAAAAGGCATGAACCCTTCCACAGAGTCGAGCACATTGAACATGGATCTCTTACGCCCTGAGTGAACACTCTGAGTCAGCTGTAGTTGAATAACAAGGTGGCTCTGCCATCCTCTTTCTGGGTGTTGCTTTTTAAAAGACTTTAGGGGCTGGCTCCAGGAGGTCCTGCACTTTCTCAAAACAGAAGTGCTTAAGCCAGAAAGGGTCAAATATACATCCTCTCTTACCTGTCTTTGATAGGTAAATGTCTTCCTGCTCATCCTGGCAGCTGGCACTGAACCTCTCTCTCTGTAGCTCTGACTTCCCTTGAATGTCATCTAGAGAACTCCCATACCCAGTTCAGCAATAATAAAAGTAGTATGAGGCTGTTTTGCAAACCCACAATCACTCTGTGGATTGTGCTAGTCAAGACCCAGCTGATGATTGTTAATGGCATAGACAAGAATGATTTATTTTATTCTTCCCCCCCCCCCCGCCCCCCCCCTTTTCTCTTGAATTTAGGTGTTTGTGAAGGCAGGGGATAAGGTTCAGACTGGAGATCCTCTAATGGTTATGATAGCTATGAAAATGGAGGTAAGTGACATTTAAAGGTTTTAATTACTGAGAAAATAAAAATCTGGTCAGAATTTAATAATTTTTGGTTGCATTACTGAAGTATGATGTAGCTTGCAGATGTCACTATCACTTCATCTGCTGTGAAATGAGTGTTGTGTCTGACTAGATTTTAGAGGATTAGATTTGCTGTTTTACTAACAAATAATGATTATATAATCCGTGGTGTTCTGCAGCTGTTTTAACTTGCATTTGGTGAGCTGTGTCAGGCCTTCTCTCCCCTCCTCTCCTTTGACTTCTTTAGCAGAAGACTGTCCAAGTGTATCTCCTGCTCACTGATTTGATCCAAGCATATGGAGTATCTGCAGTTACTTCAGGCAGAAATTTATCTAATGGAGACTTTGTAAATATGTACAGGGTTTTTTGTGTATAGTATTTTTATTATTATTAGTTACATAAAGTTTTTTACCAAGGGTACACTCAAGATTCTGTGTTATTGTCCACATGGCATTCAGTGGACCAGCACTTTGGCCATTTTATCTTGTCCCAGTGAGGCCAGACATGAGGCTTAGATGTGAGGATTTAATTTCTGGTAATAAAACGTTTTGATACTAGACTAGCCCTATGTAGAAAAATACTAAGAAACAAAGCTACAGTGGAAAACTAACCTGGTGCAGTAACAGGCAGACCAGTTCGGGGGTTGGTCTCTAAACATGCTGTTCTTTTACTGTCATTAGTGGCTGTGTTTGTATTTCATCTGGATTTTGCCAAGTATCTGCTCAGTAAAGACCCCTCCTGGCCAGAAAACAAAAATAGCTTTAGTAAATCTGCAGATGCCTCTTAAGGGAACAAATCTGCTATGATTAACATTTTGGATTAAAACTTTATTATTTCTGCTTGGTATTTATTACAATAACAAAAACTATTAGTGAAGTAAAATAACATTCAGCTGTTCATACTTCATAATATAACATTATATAGCATCTTTTGTCCCCAGTATA
Organism: Pseudotriccus pelzelni; assembly: GCA_035584735.1. Classification (NCBI taxonomy): domain Eukaryota; kingdom Metazoa; phylum Chordata; class Aves; order Passeriformes; family Tyrannidae; genus Pseudotriccus; species Pseudotriccus pelzelni. The sequence goes on along the minus strand of JAWMRA010000009.1, from coordinate 8,001,017 downwards.
CTTATCAAATATTCATGAGAAAACTTGAAAATAGACTAGTATAATGTTTTAAAATAAGGTTTAAAATAAATATATGTGTCAGAGGAAGAAATTAAATGTTTTCAGTTCTAATTGCACCAAAGAGCAATATTAGCATTTGCTGTAGAGAGAAGGAAAGAAACCAGGTTCTCTGCTGGTTCACTCTTGCTCTGTTTTGTGCAGCACACCATAAGGGCTCCAAAGGCAGGAGTGATAAAAAAGGTTAATTTCCAAGAAGGTGCCCAAGCCAACAGACACGCTCCACTGGTGGAATTCATGGATGAAGAAGCCGAGTCAAAATAAAACTCAAGGAAGGTGCATTTTATTTTTTACACTGTGCTGATTTTCTCCCAGGAGAAGACTTCTTCATATTTTTAGCAAACTGTTTTGTATGAGAGATTGAGGAATTGGTTTCCTCTGCACTTCCTGCATAGTTTGACTGCAAATTATGCTGACTTCAGTGGAATTTGGGTATCACTATCCTGTAATCGTATTTATAACCCATGGACCTGTGTGATTGTTGTTTAGTGGTTATGTTTGCCTGTGGAAAGACATTGGACTGAAAAAAGATGTGGAACTCTCAAAGGATAGGAGAGGTTAGTAAGGATTTAAGGGACAGACAGGTTGGGTTCTCCTGCTTCTTCATTCACAGCTGCCTTTTTCCCTGAGATATGAGAAGACTGATTTGAAGGAAATCTAGAGTAAAACAATAGTTTTATGAATTCATTTTCTGGCAAAATCCCTGATTGTGGCCTATGTTTTTGCCTTAATAGGGAATTCAGGATTGTTCCTAAGCCCTGAATCCCTCTCGGTCATTTCTGTTACATCTTTTCTTCCCTTTTACCTCAATGAGTAGTGAAAATTTGCATTTCAGTAATTATTTTAATATACCTCAAAACATCTGATACGATGCATTTTTCAAATACATTTGCTACACTTATCGAAGTTGGAACATAACTGGTTTCTAAAAATATCATTTGTACTTTAAATATGAAGTAGCAACATAAAGATAAGCTTATTTATTACTTGGAAAGTGTGCCAGAATAAAATACTAACTTCAGAATCCTCATTGCTGTTCCCATATTGTTCATGTTCTTCTGTGTTACTTATTGGCTGGAATGAAGTACACCAAAGTCTTTGTAACAACATGAAATATTACTATGAATAATAGATTATTTTTTTTTGTATCTGCAGGGTTTCAGAAAGGAAAATTATTAGGCTTTTTGATGTGCAAAGAAAATACTCAGACTAAGCATATACTGATCATTTGCCATAGATTTATTCTAACTTACTTAAAAGCCCCTCAGAGAAACAGGAAAAGAGAAAGAAAAATATGTCTTAATTGTTGCAAACTTTGAATATATTTTTACCTTTTAGTTAATGTGATGTTCTGGTTGTCATGTGAAGTTTTGATATGCTAATTTAATTCAATAATATGGTCTATACTGCAGAAAGGAACACATCAGATGCTGCAGTGATCCCAAACTTGTAGTCAGATCTGTGCAAATGGATCCTTACACTTACCTGAAATCTCATTTCTGAATCAATATACAGCATCATGGGGAGTTCTCTGATCTGCCTCTATAATTGTGCAGCCTTGCCTGCAATGCAGAAAAATATAATAAGAACCAGTTGGCTCTGGATGGACTGTATATTAAAAGCATACTGTAATACTTTTCAATTTTCCTTGTAATCCTATGGCCACCTAACAAAAAATTACAGTGATCATCTTGTAGAGTATTGCCACAGTGATTTTTATTTACTGCCAAATAAAAATTAAGCTTAACTTTGAATGTTTTCATTTTTCCCCATTTTGTCTCTGCCTTGGTTGCTTCTGTCTGTGCATTAGATTAGAGGGGTTTAAGCAGCTGTTTCTGTATCATCTGATAATGATGATGACCACAATCTGCAGATCACATTTTGAAGGCAGAAATCCAGACAGTTGTGATGGGCTTCACTGCAGGTAAGGTTAGTGGCTTGTTTTATCTAGAAATTGGATCTGCATATAGAAACATGAGCCTCTGCAGCCTGGCATTTATTTTTTGCTCTCTACATGACAGGGCTGTGTTTCTAGACCTGCTTTCCTACACTGAATCTGTACCAAAACACTGAAACTCCCAGCATGAGGTTCTCTGCCCGCTGAGGCTGCACAGCTTGTGCACACAGCCAGTGAGACAAGAACATGTTCCCTGGAAGCTGACAAAATGTCCTCCCTTAGGAACTGAGACAAATAATGTTACCAGTTTTCATTTCCCCTCACTTCTTTTTTCTACTGAGACTGATGTTGTGTTTATTTCAGAATAAAACCTCTTGCAGAAGTCACTGTCACAGTTTGCACACTTTAGATGTTTTACTGCAGTGTGATTTCATTGAACTTAGAGATGCTCAAAGAATTAGTAAAGTCAGGTTTTTCCTCTAACACAGAATTTACAAAATAGTTAGAAATCCTTGGTTTATTACAAATAAATTCTTGTGTTATAAATGTGAATTGCTAAGGAGTACACGATAGTAACAGCTTTAACTAAACTGTTGTCTTTAGAACACTTAGTGGTAGATTAAGAAAGAAAAAAATGTAATTGTTTAAAATCAGTATTTTAGTAGTCAAGCTAAAAGGATCATCTCTGCCTGTGATTTATTATCAATAGATCTTTTCAAATCGTGCTGTACTGGATGTTCCAGTAACAATGAATCTGAACTGATTCTACTTGTGATGATTTTCTCTTGCTGCCATGGGAGAGAGGGGGCCGGGTCACAGAACGTGTAGTTCGGCCACAGTTGATAGTCCCCAGGAAAGGAGGATGTTGGTGTTCAGACTCGGGCTTCTGTGAGACAGGATCAGGGAGTAACACTCTCCATGAGCCTACTGGTCAGCCTGGGGGATCAGGTGTGGATCGTCCTGCCCAGCAGTGTGAATGTTACCAGACCAAAATGAGAGCCTTGAGGAGACTTTAGTTATCCCCTGTGGGATCTCTGTCTCTCCTGCACTCTCCAGTGGCTGCCAATTACTATGGCTTATACCCAGGGAAGATCTGTGGTCTGGAGCCTGAATCCATGCTGGATCAGTGATTAGCACACAGGGAGGAGAAAGCAGGAGGGCAGGACTGCATTCTTATTTCAGCCACTGATTCATGGTGACTTCAGGTAAGTCACTTGGTAGATACTTGCCTGTGTTTCCTCTTATTAAATGAGGTTGATGGCAGTCAAAACACTGCAAAATTTGTGAACACAGTGATTTATAAATAATTTTCTATGGTTGTTGGTAAAGTTGTAATTCCAGATATAGGCAATTTCTACTTGTAGGTTGTTTTTAACCTTTTATATAGCAAATATCGATACCAAAGTTTATAAAGTTTCCAATCTGTATTGTATCCTTTGTTGTAATGGTTCTGCTCAGTCCTTACCAGAAAATCCTTGCTTCTGACTTCATGCTGATTAAAAAACGAATATTTGAGGTTTTTTTGGCAGGACTTTTAAAATTTAGTCAGTGGTAGGGAAAAACATCGGTTCATCTGGGAATACAACTCTTTTACTAAAGCAAGTTGTACTGTTTCAAAGGACATATAAACCAGTGCACTAACACAGGTATATTAATTTCTGTTGATACTCCTTTTCTGTCAGATCAGCAGTTATTTGTCTGTGTTCTGTCTGTTCTGTTTGTAAAAAGCTGCCCAGTGCTGTGTAGAATGTGTTTCTTGGAAAATGCCAATGGATTAATGTCTGAACTTCCAGCTTTTACACGAGGTATATTCTCAACAAATACTTTTAAGTGCTTGTACAGTTATGTTCCAGATATAGATTTTTACACACGAATGCTTCACAGGTAAATATCACTTAGTACCTCTGTGATACTGGGACAGAGTCTTCTGCATAAGAATTCCCTCTGGAAAATAACCCACACAGATGATGCTATATTAAATGAAAAATTGCAGAAATTAGCAATTGAAACTTTGACATTTGTTTTTATGTGGAACTGACTGTATTTCTGGAAAGAATACGACTTGGATTCTAAAAGCAAATTTATGAGACACTTTATGTTGTCTTAAAACCTGTTGATTATACGATGAATCCATGTTAAAATAAACATGGATGTTCTGGTTGAATATCCGTATTTTTTATTATAGGAGTAATAAGCAAGTACATGTCTGGAGTCCTGCTGGGCTTTAAAGTTGTGATAGCTGGATTTTAGCTTTAATCCGTGTCCTGGTTTCAGCTGGGAGTTAACTTTCTTCCTGGTCACTGGTACAGTGCTGTGTTTTGGATTCAGTGTGAGAATAATGTTGGGAACAAACTGCTGTTTTAGTTGTTGCTGAGCAGTGCTTAGTCTAAGGAAAGGACTTCTCAGTTTGCCATGCTCTGCCAGCGAGCAGGTGTACGAGGAGCTGGGAGGGAGCACAGCCAGGACAGCTGACCCAAAGCAGCCAAAGGGACATTCCATACCATAGAACACCGTGCCCAGCGTACAACTGGGAGAAGTTGTCCAGGAGCCACCGATGGCTGCTTGGGGACAGGCTGGGCATCGGTCAGTGGGGACTGAACACCTGTACTGAGCATCACTTGTCTGTCTTGGGTTTTATTTCTTGCTCTCTTTTTGTTGTCTTGCTTTTCATTACAGTTGTAGTATGATTTATTCAATTTCATTTCAGTTATTAAACTGCTCTTTTTCCCATTCTCCTCCCCATCCCAGCGGGAGGTTGGTGGGTGGTGAACAAGCAGCTGCGTGGTACAGAGGGGACCTCGCTGCTGGCTGGAGTTAAACTATGACAGTCCTTTTTGGCACCCAGTGTGGGGCACAAAGGGTGGAGATAACGACAGATCTGTCCAGAGCATGTAAAACGAATTTATTGCAAGCATTCATTATATTAATTTAATAGTCACTGGCCACAACGTTGATTTGTTTGTTCTCAGAGTTGTTGTTCTCAGGTTTGCGTCACTGCCTTCCTTGGTGTGTGCGTTCCCTTTGTGCTGTTTATCACCTCTGGGGGCTGGGCTAAGGTTGATTCCGTTGTACTTTGTAACACTGGCTTATGATACCATAGAATTGCTGGCTGTGAAACAGAGATGAACAATCATAAATGGAGGTTCTTCCAGGAAAGCTGCTGCTCCAGTGTCCAGTGGGCAGTTCCAAGACAGAGAGGACGGGCTAATCTTATTCCTGATCTATGGAAAGAAGTTCTAATCCGTTTTTACAAGAAGTAGAGAATCCTAAAACCAGTACTGGAGGGGCCCTGCCTTCAGCTGGGTGGAGGGGAGGGACAGCTGAGTTTACAGGACTGTGTGGATCAGATGTCCTGGCACATCAGACCCACAGGAGTGTAAGGCTCTAGGAGATACCTGTGCCCAGTGTACCCCAATGCCATCAAGCTACAGAGTGGCAGAACCCGTTTCCCGTCTTTCCCCATCCCATTGGATATGAGTGAGCAGCCGCATGGTACTCAGCTGCTGGCTTGGGTTAAACCATGACAGGCCTTTTCCATATAAATAGTTCTGGTGCCAAAAAGTTGCTCTTGAAATGGTAATTGGTCTCTGCAAATGGCAGCCAACCGAATGGCTGCCAACCTACTTGCTTAAAAAAGCAGGGAAACTGGGAGTTGTTAAGTACTGGAGTCAGCAAAGCTCCAAAGAGTGTTTGTTGAAAAAGACTGCTGCTGAGAGCTGCATCCCTCCTTTGCCTCTCTGAAAAGCAGAGTGGTATCTTCTGGGCTGTCCTGTCCTGCACTGGCACACAGGAACTATCAATCCTGGTGTGGTAACTCCAACCAAAGACCCCAGGCCAGGTTCAGGATCCCAGGTTCAGCATCCCAGAAACATAAGACACAGCTCCCGCTTTACGGAGTTGTAAAATGAGATAAAATATGAACTAGAATGAACCAATTTAAAACCAGAACTGTTATACAGAGATGTGGTTAATGCATGTTTTCCTTGAAGTCTGCGCCACTGTACTGATGCTGATAGCCAGGCGTGGGCGTGGAGGTTACAATTTGCTGCTTAGGTATGAGAACTGGCTGGGTTGTTTAAACATGATCCACAAAACCAGTTTGCTGGACAGTGTGAGGACTAGAAAAGGCTAAATGCCTGTGACATGTATGGCAGGAGTCATCTTACTACCCTTTGTATGTCTGCATTACTCCTGCAGTCTGCCTACCTCCAAGGCAACAGGCTCTACCTCCCATATATGCAACTTAAATTAGTTTTGTATAGTAATATCAAAATATGTGCTCTGAATTGGGATGGCTTATTTTTACTAAACAGAACAACTAAAGATGGCACATACAGAAAATCACTGGGATAGGGAAATAAGTGTGTCTGAGTCTCCTAAATTCTTGGAATCAGACATAATTCTTTGTAGTGAGAAGGGAAAGCTGCTTACAGTTCAAAGGTGTAGGTTTTAATCTTGAAGATGTGATGGCACTGTCTGGATTACATCTTAGGAAATTTCAAACCATTCTGGCTACAAAGATCATAGCTTCTTTTACAGAACTTCTGAACTAAAAAATGTCTATATCTCATAAAAATCAACTAGCTGTGTCTTACTGCTCTTCATTTCTTAATCCATATTACTTGAAATGCCTAGATTTTAGTAAATGTATCTCAGTACTAATGAGTTAAAAACCAAAACCCAGAAGTCCTGCATTCTGTTGTCCTTTAGGTATCCTGGAGAGCTTCAATTTATTCAGGCCTACTAGGGTATGGTTGAGTACATGAGAAATGTTCAGACTTTCTTAGGCTCACTGACCTGGCTTCACTTCCTGTGTCACATTAATCCATCCTGGTCCCTCCCAGAGACACTGTCATGTGGAACATGGGCCTAACAGTGCCTTGGACTGGGTGTAGTAACTTGTTAACCTCTTGTGTAATGCAGGAAGGATGAAAAACTTAATAGAAGGTAAACACCCTTCCTTGCAACCTATTAACGATCTTCTGATATTGCTGGTGTCACTTTGCAGCTGGAATTGCTCAGACACCTACAGGAGGACTCACACTGTTTACTTCCTCTGTGCTGCTTTCAGAGCAGAAAAAACCATTATGGGCTGATACAGACATTCCATCTGTACCAGCGGAACAGCACAACAGAGCAGACCCTTGGGTCTGTACCTGTGGATGCCAAGGAACTTCATGCCTTTAGAGTGGCATTAAATCTCCTTGTGCAGGACAGTTCATGGGACTTTGTTCTCTTGGTTAAATGTGGTCAGCTTGCAGGCAAAGGGCCACAGTCATAACCACCATATGACTGTTCCATCAGTGTAAGATGAATTCGTGGTTTCACTTTTTAATGCATAAATTAGCTGACAAAAAGATGTGGGGGTTAGAAAGGCATTTCCAGGCCAAGCTGTCTCAGGTTATTGTTACACTTTATAAAGCTTTGGGCCTCTCTTCCTCAGAAAGTGCTCTAAGTGGAAGTTTTCAGCAAGGAGATTACACTAAATAGATTCTGCATTGACTGAACATGGGACTTGTTCCTCTGTGTGGGTAAAGCAGCTCAATGTTATATTCAGAGTTATGCATTTGACACACTTGGATTTAAAAAAAGATCACTGCCTGGTTCTCCCAGGGTTCATATGAGATGATAAAACGTCATTGGCCCACACGGCAAAACAAGGCAAGTGTGTCAGCCTTAAAATAAACTAAACAAGTCATCCTGTTACTGCGATCACAGTGATTATGCTGCCTGCAGATTGCACAATGAACATTTCCTTCTACTCTGTATCACTGGCTGCACGTGTCATGTTTACAAGCAGCAGAGCTGTGTATCCCTGCTCTGACCTGGGGTTCATCCTGCAGGGAGCTGTACAAAAGGGAACTCGGAACAAGCCCCATGCAGACACCTTACTCTGAATACGAACAAACACACTTTTTGGTGGCCTCATGGCGCCTCTTGCTTTGCAAAGCATCTGGTTTTGCTTAGAAATGCTGAGGGTGAGGTTCAGACAGCACACACATCACAGAAATGCAGATCTCCATCTACAGAGGTACAGCCAGCCCGTGGGTGTGTGGATATGAGTGGAACTGGGGCAGTCTGGCTGTGTCTGAGGTCTGTGCCTCCTGCCGTGTGCCACGTATGGAGGAGGTAACTCAGTCTAATCGGACTGGCTCGGGCTGAGGCACCAAATAGCCTGGCCATGGTGGCCAAGAGCTCTGGGTAAGGTAACGTCAGGTTCAGCAATTCAGACATAGCCATGGAAGCACTCTGGAAATCAAGACAGAAGACTGCAGCTTCCACTAAAATCAGACGCTAGACTTACAACTTAAGTGGCAGTACGAAGGTACTCCTTTTCTCAGGTACAGTTTCACCTTCTAAGTGAACTTAAATAAGAAAAAAAACAATCAAAAACAGCAGTATACATGCTGGGAATAGCATCAGTCTGCATTTCACATATTTATGTATTTTACCTTCATATCACTGAATCATCTTTTCATCATTTTTTTATCTGCCCTGCTTAGAAGCAGTCAAGTATGATTTTCCATACCTTACAAAATGAGAATTGATAAAGGAGAGAGATTTAGGAAGTTAAGGAGATCAAATCACAAGTCAGTCAAAAAACTAAACACAAACACAGTGTGCCCCCAGACACTCCAAAAACCCACCAAGAGACCCTGCAATACAGAAAAGCAGCCAGGCTTGCAGGCATTAGGGAAAAACAAGCCACTTAAAAATCCTGTCTCTGTCCTGAGGAATCCACTGCAATCACAGCTCATCTTTCAGATTATTGTTACATGTCGCAATAATTTTCCAGAAGGTCTAAATTGTGTCTCCAGATCGCAGGAGGGCTGTCACAGCACGTTAGAGTGATGGCCGTTGGGTAACTTGATGAGATAGATCTTCAGGTTTGGCTTTGCCTCCCCTGCTGTGGTTCACATGGACTGGGCTGGTGTGCAAGTGTTCGTGGCTGTTCACACTGGCCCCTCTGCACCCATCCTCAGTTTCAAAAACATGCTTTTTGGGAGGGTTCAAGGTATGCAGGCAACTTCAGTCTCTCAGGATAGCCGCATTCACACGTATTTCCATATGTTTAATATCCAGACAACTCTTAATTTTCCTGCAAAAAAACCCACTAGCACAACTGGTCACTTCATAAGACAGGCCTGATTTTCCCCAGCAAACAATTTAACTCCTCACACTCCATCTAAGCTTTCCTTTGATTTTCAGCAAAGTAAGCAAGTAGCAAATTAGACCCTTTTCTATAAAAATACACATGTAAACCCTGAACATCCATGATGAGGAATGTGTTTTTGAAGTCTTAATTTCCTTCTAGTGTGTGCAGTCATACCAGTCGTGTAATATAAATACAGAAGCTTACTTTAATAGCTCCCAGCTCAGCAGGAGATGAGAGAACAAGATCAGATCTCAAACCTTTGTCCTTCACAACAGCAGTCTGCCACTGCTGGGAGTTTTATCAGCAAATATTCTGCTTCCCCAAACTTCTTCAGCTGCCAAAAGCCTGTGGTAGGTAGAGTAAGCTTTCCTGGGAAACAAACAACTGTCTGGGATACTGGTACAAACTGTGATTTAACCACTGCAGCCTCTTTTGATAGTACATCTGTTCTGCTGCGGGAAAGGCTGCATCTGTCCGCAGCCCCCAAAGGGGATCCCAGCCAGGAGCAGGGAAATCAGGGAACTCTTACAGGTGTGCCGGTGCTCCCGTACGAAGATGCCCGTAACGCTGCTGCTCCGAGGCCCCGCCGTCCCCAGGTCTCCGTGGCTGCTCCGCAAAGCTCTTCAGCCTCCCCCGCGAATCCATCCTGGAAAGCCCGAGGGATTTTCCCATCTCGCCCCTTTCCAAGCCCAGGCCCCCGGGAACGGCGGCCACGACCCCGGAGCCCGGCGGGGCCGGCACAGGCGCTCACACCTGACCCTTAACTTCTGATACTGAAGAAATAAGCACACACAAGGAGCTTTCCCGGCAGAACACCCGGTCCCGGTGTGAGGAGCCGCTGGGACCTCCCACCCCCGCCATCCCCAGCAGGCTGGGGGGGACTCTCCCCTTCCCTTCTCGGGCCGAGCCCCCCGGTGCGGTGTCCCCACCTCAGCTCCCTCCGCTCCCGGCGCTCCGGGGACAGCGGGACGGGCCGCCCCCCGCCGGGGCTCCGGGCCCCGCACTGCGCATGAGCGGGGGAAGGCGGCGGAAGGGCCCGAGAGGAGCCGGAGCCGCCGCCGCCGCCGGAGGAAGCGCCGCCGCCGCCGCCGCCGCCCTCAGAGTCCGCCCGAGCCGGGAGGGGAGAGGCCCGCACAGCCCCCACCATGGTGAGCGCCCGCCCGGGGCCCCTCCCGGCCCGGCGCG
>JAWMRA010000009.1:7914234-7990693 GCA_035584735.1 Pseudotriccus pelzelni | reverse complement strand
GCTCGTGGCGCGCCGGGTGCCCGGGAGCGGCCGAGGCGCCGGTGCGGGGGCTCCGCAGCCCGGCGCGATGTGCCGGGTCGGGGGCTCCGCGTCCTCCCGCCGGGCGGGGCGGGGCCGGGAGGGCGCGCGGGGCGCGGGCCGGGGCCGCGTGGAGCGCGGCGGGGGCTGCTCCGGGCAGGGGCCTGAGCGGGGGGCGCCGGGATCCCGCCCAGGCCGCCGGAGGCCCCGCACGGCGGGAGGGGCGCGCTGGCACCTGGTGCGAGGGCTCGGCCGCGGCCGGGCTGTGGCAGCCCGGTGTGTGCCCTGAGCCTGCCCTGTGCCCGCGGCAGCGCTGCGAGGGAGAGCAGGGAGCTGCCAGGAGCCCGCGGCTGCCTGGGGTTTTTTCCTTTAGGGTTTCGGGCGGCTCAGAGCCCATGAAGTGCTGTCAGTTCGCGGGGAGAACTTGGGTGTGTTGATGCTCCTTAAGCTGGGGTTATGTTGGAGAATTTCTGGATAATTGTTCTTATGTTTTGGGGAAGCTCCTATTCATAGAAGTGTTGTAAAGAAGGACCTTGCAAAGGTCCTCCCAGTGAAGGTCTTGGGACCTTGTAAAGGCCTCTCGTGCATTTTCTCTGTAATACTGCTTTCGTTATAGCTGAGGATTTGCTGTGGACTCCCAAATCAACTGACTTTCTCCCTTCCCTCTTCTAGAGGGAAACTGCAGTGATTGGAACAAAACTCACTGTTTTTGTTTGCCTCAACAAAAGAAAAATACATTCCTTTGCTTTAAATAAGAGGGGTCCTTATTGGTTTCTTGCACAGTGTCTTATGCAGCAGATGGAACAAGTTTATAGTTGTGCTTCTAAGCCTTCTCTGTATACAAACGTTGTACAGCTTTAGCTGCACCTGTACAGTTTAAATTAGTACTCTTCTATAGCAGTAGTAGCGTCTTATGAAGGGTGTAGGAGTGAGTCTTAAGATCTACTGGTGTACACTTACTGGTATAAGGATATCTTATATCTGCTGTTAATACTGTTCTGTCAAGTTGTGTTAAAAACATATTAAAAAAATTACAGTGTCGCCTTTAATTGATGGAGTTATGTTGGCATAAAAATTTGGTTAGCCAGCATTTAAATTAGTGGTGTGTAGACCTCTAATAAACTTGTCACTACGTTACTAGTATAATTTTTAATTGAATATTTTGATGTAGATGTTCACTTGCGTTTTTTATGAGAGCTGAAGAGTGGGTAAAGGTGTCTTATTGTAGTTCTTCAGGTCTGGGACTGTCTCAAATAGCACTTATACAGTAATGTTACACAACTCTTTATGAAGACTTTTTTCCATAAAAGTCACCTAGAGCTGTCTCACCGTATATCCAGTGTAGGTATGCAAAGTAAATACACTGCGGATGTCTTGTACATGCATATTTTATTGGCTGGCTACATGGTTAGAAATTTAAATTGAACAGTACTGTAACAAGTGGCCAAGTTACAGAAATAGTGAGGGACGTTATTCTGAGAATAGCTTTTTGTGAGAAACAGCAGAATCCTCGTGCTTGGTCTTCTTGGAAACACTAAACTGAAGAACCAGCAGCCATATTCTGTGTAGCAGTTTTATACTGATGGGTTGGTATTTATCAGACTGGAGGGAGAAGGTGGATGCTCAAGTCATGGCCCCGAGCAGAGTTGTTTCGGCCCTGTGCAAACAACTGCGTTCCAGGTTGTGCTTGTTGACTCCCAACACCCAGGTGAAAGGATGACATAGATGCCGAAGTGGAACTAAATGACAGGCTACAGCTTGTAGAAGTAGTAAATACAGGATTGTTTCTAGTGCCTGGGCACAGGGTTCTGTACCTATACTTGTGGTATGTCAAAATCCTCTCCTTGGTTAGAGGAAAGGTAGGGAGACTTCTTCACAGAGGTCCAGAGAGGTCCCATTTTCCTGCCCATGTGCACTACTGCTCTGGCTTGTCCTTCCAGTGGCTGTGCCTGGTTCCTGGGGCCAGGTAACGTGCCCAGCACAGTAAATGCTGTTATGGTTTGGGGCCTGGCTCCTCCTTGTCTCTGCAGCACTGCCAGCTGGAGCACTGCTGGCGCTCACTTGGTCTCACCAGTGTGCACATGGCCAGTGCCTTCAGGACTGAGGCTTCCTGCCGTAGAACTGTCTGTGTCCATCTCTGGAAGGGACACCACCCAGCCTGGTGACCCTTTTAGGTAACTGTGTTTCTGGCCGGGGCTCGGGGGCGCCCTGGCAGTGTGGCTGGGATTGCTGAGGGCAATCTGCATCTGTCACCCACTCTTTTGAGCTGGCTGAGCAGCTCCTGTGGAAGCGATCTCCTTCACCTTCCCTGTTAGGGTCTTACTGCTTCACCTCATCATGAGGACGAGTGTTGTGCTCACAAATCAAGGCAGAGCAGTAAGCTGGTCCGTTTTACTCTGAGCCATCTTCTCTGAGGAGGAGAGCTACTACCTGTATTATTCTGAATAATTTAAGGAATTTAGGACTGTGTGTGGTACTCCAGGAAAGTTTGTGAGAATCCATATCTATATCCAGAGCCAAATGCTAACCTTGTCTCTGTTTACATTATCTATCATATTATCCAGTTTGTGTTCTCTGAAGAATATTTCTGTGCTGATAAATACATAATTTCTTACTGTAAACCTCAGCTGACAGGAAGTTGTAAAATTCAGTACTGCAAGAATTCCATGTCTGACGCTGTCTCCTGTAATGTTATTGTACTTCATGACATTGTTATGCAGTGTTTACCTCAACGGGCTGTTCTGCAGGGCTATTTTCTGTGGTGCATATTCATGTGTGTAGCAGTTTGTTGATATTAAATATTTTGGGGTTTGGTGTCCCGTAGTAAAACTTGCAGATTCTTGGCATTAGACTTAGAGTAGTCGGAGTGCTAGACAAGATGGTGCATGATCTTGTTTCCTCTCTTAGCTTACCAGAGTTCCCTTTGAACTAAAGCTGTAAAATCACTTTTAACTAGAGCCATGAAAAAATTATTCAGAAATATGAGCTACTCTGAGAACAAGGTGTGAAATTTATTATGTAGCTCTTGAGATTTTACTCATGTTTTATGGTGCCAATGCAAATATATGGTATGAATGCAGCTTCTAAGGGCTGAATAGAGCTTCTGCCCCAGACCAGAGCTAAGAATGCTAAACAACTGACTGCTTTATTTTGTCCTTTTTTATTTGGAAAAGCCATGATTTTTGGCGTTTCCTTCACTGTTTGGTGAATGTGAACTACCATTACATCTTCTGCAGTCTTCTGTGTAGCTGTATATTGACCTTCTGCCTGCATGCAGGTACTAAAATGATTTTAGCCACTAGAAGAACATTAGAAGGTATAGAAACCAACTTTAATTTTATGTTACTTGTGATTTTTTCCTTGGACTTTGTATCTCAGCAGACTTTGTAAATGTTTAGGTTTTCTTCTGTTACACTGCAGACAAATGGATTTCACTTCAGTTTGAAACTTGAAGCTTAAAAATGTCCTAATTGTCTTACTTCTTAGAGAAATTGCTTTGGAAAATAAAATGTAGTTAAAGGACGTGTTTGTTTACGTTATGCAGAAACTATGGCTATCTACTTTAATTGTTTCAACTGGGATTTTTTTTTTTGGTAGTATACATGTGTGCCATCACAGTTGGTGCATTAAAATGCACTCCAGTGTATGCAGGTTTCTGTTGTGATTAACTTTTTCTATCAAACAGAAACGCTCATGGTTCTGCCTTTTCGGCTTTAGCGGTGTATTTATGAGTACAAGCTTAAACCAGGCCATTTGCAGGTGTCTTCTCGGTTCCTTTAATGGGTACGGCCCGAGGTGGAGTGATTGGGGCACTGTCAGGGGATGTTCTCCTGACCATTAGTGTCACATAAAGCCTGGACAGAGCTGGAGTCGTGCGAGGTTCTGGGATGCCGAGCCCGTGGTGTGCGGGCTGGAGTTACTCCGGGATTGAACTGACGTCAGCGGGGTCCTTAGGAAGTGCAGGGATGCTTCCCGCAGCCAGAGCTCTTGCTGGAGTTTAAATGCAGGCAGTACAAAGGCCTAGACTTGGTGGAGGTTGATACTATTTTAGAAAAGGCTTTTACCTGTCACGTGCGTGAGAACTTAACAGGCTTTTCTTCGAGTCCTGCCTGAAACAAAAGCACAGATGTCACATCGTTCAGATTCCCTTAGTTAGCAGTGAAATTAGCAGGAATCAGATCAGCTGTATCGATGCCTGGGAAGGGAAAGGTGAAAGGCAGTTACTGGAGTGACGTGTGAATGCCTTCTTTGGGGGCCAGAAGGAATTTGGGGCAGCAGAACTGATCATGCACTGCCTGTCTGGCTGGTGGCCGCGCAGGACCTTTGAGCAAAGTCCAAGAGCAGGGTTCTAGTCAGGGATTCCCAGCTCCCCAGTCCAGGCAGTGTGGGACGAAGGTTGTTGCTCTTTCCCATGGACATTATCCAGGAGAGTGGAGCCCTCGTTCGGGTATCAGCTATCCAGAAAATGTTGATGACCAGTGTGCAGAGCTGATATTGGAGTCTGAGCTGACTGAAAACTGAGTGTAAAGATATGGAAAAACAACGTTGTGGTCGGAGTTGGTAGATCAGTTCTAGCATTTCTTGTTCTCTAGACTGGGGAAAAAACTGCTTTAGGAAATTAAAGCCCAAGTATTTTTTTTTATTTTAAATTTGGAGTCTTTCACTGAAGTATCTGATCAAGGAAATGTTATTGAATTAGAATATTCAAATTTGGTACTTCACGGTAAGGGGAAGATTTTAATTTTAAAATTGATCTTGTAGAATCAGATGTTCATTAGAATTGGTGTATTGAATTTTATTAATTTGCATAATACAGCTTTTCGTTTGGAGAAGTTACTCTGTGTTTGAGAAGTAAGGTCACCTTCTCTCACTTGTGACATCTGTGTTACGAAAGGTAGCTTGGGTACCGCACAGATTTGATCAAAGGCTTGAAAACCTGAGTTTTCCTTTTACCCTTAACCCAAAGAGTAAGACTAGGAATTTGTTTTACTTGTTTTTCCATTGGTTTTTATTTGTGTATATTAGCAAGACAGATATCTGTTAAATAAAATTCTGTCTTCCTTTTCAGCTCGTGTTAAAGTTGAGATGTTTTAAGTGGATTGAATTGCATTACAGTGCTTACAATTGCAGTGTAAGGTATTTGTTGCCTGATGACTGTAGGATTAAAGGTTAAGGGGTGCTCTGGCTGCTGTGTTGCACTTAAAACAATAACAGACTGTTAGCACTCGGCTTCTAGAAATAGTCCTTAAAAGTGCAGAAGGTTTGGAACCTGTTCCTGCTTGAAGTGTGGGTTTTTAATGTGCTGAAGGAAGAGCTATAATGGGATAATAAAACTCAGCAGTAATTCCATCTCTTGCTGTCCTGTAGTGGGCATTGGAAGAGTGTCCAGTCACAGAGGATGTGGAGCTTCTGCAGAAACATTCATCAAATACAATGAAAGGGCTTTGGCACTTCTTTACTAAAAATAAACTCGTATTTGACCAGTAAAAATATGATTATTCCAGAAAAAGATTATGTCTGAACAGTGTGATTTATTGCATCTTAATATACTACCAAATGCTGTACTGATTAGTGTAATTAGCTGCTTGACTCTTGGCACTTTTGATCTTCTTTTGAAAAGGTTTTATGTTGTTACAATGAACTTTGGGAGCCCCAAGCACTGGAAAAGGTCATGTGCATATGTAGGATTTAAAGTTTATCATAAAAGGGATTTAAGCTGTAATTTTTTGTAATAAATTGCATTGTCCTTTTGTGACAACGTGCAAAACACACCACCTTTTGTGGTCCTGAGCATCCACAGTAAATCCGTTTCAAACCTTTTCCATGACTTTCAGCGGTATGTCACTGCTTTTAGAGTTCACCCTTGCCAGGAGCAGGGCAGAACAAAGTCTCCTGAGGTTTTACAGAATACTCAGCATTAAAAGGGCTGTGCATACTTGTGCATGTTAAAAAAAACCAAAAACCAACCAAACAAAAACCCAATGATTAAAGGCACCAGCTTTGTTAAAAAAAAAAGAAAAAAAAAAGAAAATAAAAGCTGAGTTAATTAAGTGTGACTGCCCTGTAGTGCAGCTGAGTCTGGTGATGCAGCAGTCTCGCTCTGTGGAACCGATTAGAGGAAGCTGGTCATTGATAGAGAACATTAAATTTGGGATTGTTTCATCTCCATTTGGGATTTCGTTCAAAGGTTTGTTTTCATAGATCCGAGTTTACAATACATTTTTAAAAACTGCAACTAAAAATGGGTTAGTCACTTCTGGAAGTAATTCCACATGGATTTGTCCGTGTAGTGATTTCTGGGGAACCCTGAGCTCACTTTGCCAGGTTCTGAATGTCTGTTGTGGAGCCAAGTGTGCACAGACAGGCAGCAGTGGGCCTGCACAGGAACTGCTCTCCTGGCCTGGCCTTTACCTGGAACAGCTTTGGAAAATCTGAGCTTCAGAAACGTGTTTGTAGGAAAAGATCCAGCTTGAGAAACTCGTTCAAGAGACTGAATTAAAGCAGCAACACATGGTAACTTTAAAAATTATGTAGCCTAACTAATATCACTGTGTTAAGTCTGCACCATGAGCTAAAATTTTGGTTTCAGCAGTGTTGAAGATGTAGGGTGGGTTTGGTTGTGGGGGAGGCATTTTTTTTAAAGAGAACTTAGAGGGTATCGGTGTGTTTAGTGTATTATGTGGGTATCGGTTTAAACCAAATGTGATGCTCTTGTATTTTTTTTTTTAATGGTATAACCCTGAAGCTGGTAATTTCACTATTCTTACAAATAATAGTGTTCACACTCATTGTTATCAACCACAGAAAACTGTATCTGACTTTTTGGACACATGAATTTGTGTTCTTTGTTTTAATGATAATATGCTTGGACACTAAGTATCCTTTGGAATGAAGAGCTTGAGCTCATTCTGCTCCTAAACCATTCATTTTTTGGCTGAGGGTAGTTTGTCATGTCTTGGGATTTTCTTTGCCCTTTTTCCCCATACTCCTTGAGAAGGAGCCATGGAAATTACAATAATGAACAGAACATGCAAGTTTGGGTTAGAATACAAGGTAAACTGGAAATTAAATATTTGTGCCATGTAAGAAGTCCAATCCTGACTTAAAAGTTTGTCAGAATTTCTCTTTATCAAGTTGTAGTGCTGGGAGTTCTCCTGCTTTGACTGTATTGAGTGAACTTTAGAACTGAATTTGGGTGCAGCTCAGGAGCTGTGTGGTTGCTCTCTCCGGATCAGCACTTAGTTTTGTGTAACTCACACCCTTGAAATACTGTGTGTGCTTCTCCTCATCAGAAATATCCTTGGGGATCCCTCTCTGCTGATCAGTTACTGGCAGCAAGTTCTCCGTTCGCTCTGTGCTAGAGCAGAGGGATATCTCTGGGTCTGGGCAGGAGGCCTGGAATTCCAGAGCTCTCATCTTGGCTACTCACTCCCCCGCCTGCCTGCGGCACAATTACCTACCCCTTTTTTTTTCCTTTAGCTTCAGTTGCTGCACCTGTGAAATGGAGACAATGGCTCCTCACAGGAATGTTTTGCAAATTATGTAGGTGGAGTTGAGGACTTTGAAAGGGAAAAATCTCTTAAAAAAAAAAAAAAAGTCTTTCGAGTGTTTCGGTGTGTAGCTCCCTGAAATGGATGACCCAGCCTAGTCCCGTGTTGCCCATCAAGAGGCATTTCAGAAGATCCTGTGCCAGGTCTGGCCCTGGTCCTGCAGTAGCTGGGAGCAAATGGACACCAGTCTCCTGCTCAGGGATGGTGAGCTGTTCAACACGCTCTGCTCTGCCCGTGCCTTGGAGCCAGTTAATCAGATATTTTGATATCCTAATTACTTGGGAAAATTTTAGAAGTCCTGATTTAAGAAACACAGACAGGACTGTTTTTTCATTTGTTTGTTTTTTTTTCTTCCAGTAAATATTTCTGTTTACAGTATTGTCTGTTTTCACTAGAACAAGTTGAAATCATCACAGAAGGATAAAGTGCGTCAGTTTATGGTCTTCACACAATCTAGTGAAAAGACAGCAGTGAGTTGCCTCTCTCAGAATGACTGGAAGTTAGATGTTGCAACAGACAACTTTTTCCAAAATCCTGAACTTTATATACGAGAGAGTGTTAAAGGATCGTTGGACAGAAAGAAGTTAGAACAACTATATAACAGATACAAAGGTGAGTACCCTGAATTTTAAGGCTTATTTCTGTGTTGTATGTATGTATTAGCTACAGTGGATTAGTGCTGCTCTGCTCCTGTGCTGGGACATCTTAACCGACTTTTTCAGCTTTGTTTTTCTATTATTGGTAATACAAGTTAGAAGGGGAATATGTGTAGGTTACTGCTTCACAGGGATTACATCAAGGTGCTTTATGTGCTCTAAGTGTAAGTACATTTATACAAAATGAGGGTCTGGAGCTGGAATTGTGTGTGTAGTGAGAAATTGTAGTGGGTAATGAGGATTTCAGGTGATTCTTTTGGGAAATCACATCACTCAGGACTTGATCCTGATAAAATGAAGGGTGGCATATCAGGGATGGGTTTTACCTTAATTTTTATTCACCTTGTGCTTATTATCAGATAATTACAAACAGTGTAATAGAAAACAAAGCCTCTTTATCTGTTACATCGCCAGTGTTGAACCAGTGAGACTGTAACACAAACAGTACAGTGGATTCAGTGCAGTAGAACAAGTCCTGTGTTTTAGCACTTAGAGAAAATCTGAGTGCTGTGTTTTCTGTCAGTTTTCCTATGTGTGCATAATCCAAATACCATTTTCCTGAAGTCTTTGTTGGCTTGCATTAGTAGATCTTTATTAGTGCAGTTGAAATATGAGCATCTCACTTCCAGACCAGATGTTGATTCCTTCGTGGAAAGAGGAGTGGGACTGGCTGACTTGGAATCATCGGTAACGGGGCAGCGTAACTTCCCCTTGGAGGTTACCCTGTCCAATCTGCTGCATGCTGGTGGTGCCAGGAAATGCATAAAACTACAGTTGGGGTACTGGTTGATGGGCAGATTTGGGTATTAGTACAGCTTGCAGAGGGACACTGCACAACTGCTAATAATGGAACACAGATCATCAGCCTTACCAAAGATGCCAATAATTAAGTGTCCTGGGGGGAGAGAACCACTGTGCTCTGTGTGGAATGAGTCAGAATATCATGCATAGTATTAGACAGAGAACAAATGTTTGTGGTGCTTTCTTGTCTCTCAGTGAAAATAACATGAGCTTCATTGTATGGGAGGCTTTATTGCAGTAACTGCCTCAATTATTAAAGCTTAACCATTGAGAACACTAATTTAATTTTGTTTTTAAAATACTCGCTTACAAAGGCTGATCCCCAAAATGGCTTCTTGAAAACGTTTCCTTATCTTAAATATACTTGAGCAAATTGGCTTTTTCAAATACCTGTTTTTTTCTTGATACTTACTTTTATGTCCCAAAGATCCTCAAGATGAAAATAAAATCGGTATAGATGGTATACAGCAGTTCTGTGACGATCTAGCTCTTGACCCAGCCAGCATTACTGTTCTCATCATTGCATGGAAATTCCGAGCTGCAACGCAGTGTGAGTTCTCAAAGCTGGAATTCATGGACGGAATGACTGAGCTGGGGTAAGTGTTTAATAAGGGTTAGATGTCTCAGAGACTTTTGAGAGTCCAGCATCACTCGTGTACCTCTGTAAAAATGCATCTGCTGTCCGTGTGCTGGATGCTTGGGGGAAAAGGGAGGGAGCTTTGAGTGCCCCTTGCCTTGGTTGTGTGAGCATTGCGGGCAGTTGCAGCTGCTCGGGGAGGTAAAGCAGGGATGTTGGTTTGCAGTCAGGCATACCTGGGTTTTCTCTTTGTCACATTTTTCTAAAAATTTTGTGGATTATAGGATCTGATATATCAGGTGGTATGTGCAAATGCAACGTGAAGAAATAACAACAAAGAAATGAAATATCACTGCATAGGTGCAGACTCATTAAAGGCATCCTGAGTTTTGTTTTGATAATTGTATTCCACAAACAGTCTGTGGATTTTTGTTTATGTTATATGTCATATTTTTATGGTAAAATGAATAATAAACGTGCTTCTTAAACTGCAGATGTGACAGCATAGAAAAACTGAAGGCCCAGATTCCTAAAATGGAACAAGAATTAAAAGAGCCAGGAAGATTTAAGGATTTTTATCAGTTTACTTTCAACTTTGCAAAGAATCCGGGACAGAAAGGTTTAGGTACGTATTCTTAATCATAAGCATTTGTTCATAAATGTAGGAAATGGCTGATTAGAGCAGGAATGTATTACTGTGATCCAGTGAGTGTGAAAGGTAATCACCCCTGGGATAAAATACATCTCTGTGTTGTGAAAGATAGATGTCACTTTAAGGTGTTCAGTTTGATAGAAATATTTGCATCATTAATAAAGGCTACAAAATGGTATGAGAGAGTGTTCAATCTTTCACTGTGTGTGTGCAGTTCTCAGTAAGCACAATGGATTATGGTCTTACATTAAAGACATAATTGCACAACTTAGAATTTGCATCACTGAACAGATTAATTCAGTTTTTACTTTTAGGATAAATTGAAGCTGTAAAACCACTTTAAGCACACTTGTGCAGTCTCCTGCAACACCAGAAATGCTTGCAAGTGTCTTGGCAAAATAGAATTGGAACAGTACAAATGGATTATTGTATCCTGAGCCTGATACCTGTTGTTGTGCTGTTGGTAATGGGTCTCCACCTACAGCTTTTTTCTCTCCCCTCTCTTCACTGAATGCTTTTTTCATTATTTCAGGGCTCATACGCTGACTGTTCTTTTGGTTAGTGTAACAGGTGAAGTGGAAGAGTCACTTATTAAAAATAATTTCAGAATGTTGCAGTTCAGATGGAACTAGCTGAAAAACTGGAGCCCTATCTACTCAAAAATGAGGGAACCAAAATTTCTTTCAAGCAGTAATGTTAAAAAGCCAGAATGCACATTAATTTATGTGCAGTGTAATTGAGATATCAGCCACAAGCTAACATTTCATGATGCTGTAGCTGTTAACTACTTAACTGTTCTACTTTTGAGAAAAAGTAAAACACTGAAAGATTGGTAGGTTCTCTTTGGCAACTTGTGAGTTTGTTTTCCTCAGTAAAGAAAATGCCCTAAAACTGCCACAGAAACCCACCACAGCTTTGTGCTCACAGGCTGTGTAAAGATGAGCCTTCTGCTTCAGTTTTATTGGCTTTTATATATGGACCAATTTTTGGCTTAAAATAAGCATTGAAAAATAAGTAAATAAGCAAAAACTCTGTGTCTTGGTTTCAACTGTGTCACTGTTTAACATCTTTCTGTACCTTGTTTTTTGTTTTCAATTGGATTGTGAATTTCATTGTCTTTGAAGAAGCTTAAGAGCACTGCAAAGCAGTAGGAAAATACTTGTGCATGCCTGTAGTCAGGTCTGAATCATGCAAGTAAATGAATGGGCTGATTCTTATGTCTTGTACACAGATTAATTTCTTTAGGCTGCTACAACACGGAAAATGTGGGAAGGTAGAAGTTAGGATGTGGAAGGTGTCAGTGTAGAGTTTGTTCTGCAGTGTGAATGGTTGCAGGGTTTTGTTCTTTGATTATTTTTTTTTTTTTTATGGTTGCCATTGTAACATTTGTGTGTTGTTTTCAGTCTTTAAGCAGCTTTACACAACCAGGAGCATTTTGTAGAATCCCTGTAAGGGGGTAAAAAGGAAATGAACAAATTGCAATGATACCGTAATTACATGACCCTTTTTACTTAGTTTTCTCAAAGCTTCAGAATAACAGAACTCTTTGATTTAGTACTTACCTTTTATTTTCTTTTCCATATTTCTAAGGTATAAGGAAGACTTGCATTCCTTTTCTGAATCCTTCACAAGTCCTGTATAGAAATGAATCTGTTGAGTGTCCCAGATGGAACAGACTTCCATAAAAATGACTTACCAGGAAAACTAATTCCCTTGCTTTATTTCTCGTTAATCATAAAGCTTCTTTGTGCAGGTTCAGCTCTTAACAGTGATAAAGTGTAGTTTTTCTCAGGTCCATATAGCATATACAGAGTATAAGGTGGGTTTTTTGATTGCTTTTGTTTTCAAGTCTGGGTCTGGAAGTGATGTAGAACTGAGCTTAAAATCTGGATGCTTACCAGCCCTTTTGGTGCTCATAAACACACAGTTCTAGGCATGAATTTATAACAGGGCAGGGTAATTCTGGAAACCCTGAAGGAAAAGAATATTGGGAGAAGTACAGTGCTGCAAAGTAAGTGCTCCTAGTTAGGCAATTCATTTTGGTGTGTCTAAATAACTGCTTGTAGGAACTTGCAAATTGATTTTAATGTATATTGGTCTCTAATCTTGCAAACACTGTGCTGTAGTTCAGGCACGGTTCTGGAAATGTATTTCCTCTGCATAATTCCTTACTACTGTGTAAGTACTGTGGATGTCTTAAAAGTTCTTGTGATATTTGCATATCATTGGAGAACACCTTGTAGCTGATGTTCATCTCAGACACTGTTTGCTTCTCCTGCATGTCTCTGGATAAAACTCAAAATGGAGTATATACTTGGAGGCTTTCCTGTTTGATCCGTGAGGATTTTCCTGAGCATTCTTACATTTATGAAAACCTAAAATTATATCTTTACCTTCCAATTTTGTTATTTCGTAAAATTTCTTTTAAAACACGT
The DNA here is from genome assembly GCA_035584735.1 of Pseudotriccus pelzelni. Taxonomy (NCBI): domain Eukaryota; kingdom Metazoa; phylum Chordata; class Aves; order Passeriformes; family Tyrannidae; genus Pseudotriccus; species Pseudotriccus pelzelni. Next base: position 7,978,004 of record JAWMRA010000009.1, on the reverse strand, counting down.
AGTTTGTCCCAAGGCATTATGTCTACTCATACAGTAAGTTTGAGGTTGCAGTATTCTGAGATTTTTTAACAGCCTTTGCTTACCCACAAGAATGATCTCAAAATTGTATAAGCATGTCAAAATGCGCAGTTTGTTTATGGTGATCGTTTACAAATCACTGTACAGACCTTGCATTTCTGTGTGCACACCATTAATGCAGCACAGGTAAATAAAACTTAGTTTTCTGATCTGCCTCCTTGAGGATCTGATCAGCTTCATCTGAAGTTTGTATCTGTTAATTTTTAGAAAGACAGTAGTTTTAGCTGAGAGCTAAAATGCATGTTTTTGTACCTGAATCTTCTGTTAAAGAGAGATACCAAACCTTTGCAGTCTTGAATTATGTTTGTCATTTTCCACATACAGCTTATTTACCAAGGAGTAGTGACTGTCTTTCTAATCTGTCTCTGCTTCGCGAGGCTCAGACTTACACATTTGTCTGAAATAACACCCCTTTGCAGTTGCTGGAAAAGCCTTCCCGAATTTTATTCAGAAGCATTCTGATGTGACTCTGCTGTTGGAAAAGAACTTTTAATATCAGATCCTAAACAATTCAGGAACTCACAATCACCATCTGTTTTCCCTTCAGCAGTGCAGATTTCATGCTTTGTTTTGTTTGCTCTTGATTTCATCTCCAAGATCTACCTCCCTGGGTTTTTTTAAATATTTGGGCATCCTGGGGGAAGGGAGTGGTGGTGTTGGGTTGTTGGTTTGGGTTTTTTTTCCTTTTCTATTGAGGTGCAGTTGATCCTGTGCATTCTCTTTCTGCTTTCACAAGAGGATTGTTCATGGAACAAATTTGCTAGACTGCAAAATATATGAGAGCTTTTTTTATAGAAAGAGGCCACTTACATGGGCAGCCTTTTGGGGTCACTGTATGTATTTGGCTAAGGATACTGAATTTGGGAATTCACAGTGAGTAGTGTTTTGTTCTAGAGCACAGAGGAATTGCTTGGTAATTCCTGGCACTGCCGGTGACACTGGGCAAAGAGTTACATATCTGGGTTCTAAATTGCCTTTGTCAGCTAACAAGGTCCTGTCTGCCACTACTAAACAGTAAATGCATGTCAGTTTGGCCCTTGGCACATGCCAGGGAGGTGAGTTGTCTTTCTTTTCCCTTCCATGCCAGACTAACCAGGCTCTTTTATTAACTGCTGCACTCCTAACAGCACCCGGGGCCTGAGAGGCTGCTCTGAAATGGGTCTGGTCAGATTTCTCAGTTGTTCAGAGAAACTGATTCCAAGCAAGCAGAAATTTAACAGGAATTAAACCAACCAACCAACCAAACAAACAAAAAAGCAAACAAATGCAGAGACTCCCAACAAACAAAATAAAAACAAAACAACAAAAAAATACCCCAAGCCACCAACAAAAAAACCCCCAAACAAAACCAGATAACAGCCGGACCAAAACAATGCCAACAACAAACACACCATCAGCTGTCTGTCTGCTTAAAGACACTACTTAAAGACTTTTTTTTTCCCAAGAGAAATCTGACTGCAGAAATAAGCACTTGACAAGGCCGTGTTACAAAGGCAGCACCTATAATAAGGTTGCTCTAAAAATAAAATCATGAATGGCCAGTTTTATGTAAATTGTATTTAAAAAAAAAAAAAGGAAAGCAGAACTCACTACAAAATACTGCAAATTTTCTTTTCAAGTCAATAACATTTCCAAACCAAAAATATTTCTCTGATTTTTAATTATGTATTGCTATATAGCAAAAGGCACATGAAATGTCCTTGTGTGTTTTGGGTATGTTAGACATTAATATGGGGAATTTTCAGTTCTATATTCAAGTAATAGCATCAAAATCTAAAATACTTGTGTAACACTTTATTTATGGTTCCTTTCTGTAAAGGATCCATGAGTATGTTTGCATTAGTTTAATCTTTTCACCTTTATGAATATATAGTTCATCCTGGTGTTAGATACTTGTGGAGATTATATATTTGATATGTATATCTCTAAAAGTAATATATTTTAATATTACAGATTTAGAAATGGCCATTGCCTACTGGAATTTAGTACTTAATGGAAGATTTAAATTTCTAGACTTGTGGAACAAATTTTTGTTGGTAAGTTTAAATCTTTACATAAGCTGGATTGCAGTATTTTCAAAACTTGGAAGATAAACATATTTAAGTTATCAAGTAGATGAAATAGACTGTCTTGACCCAAATCCCAGCTATTCATAGTATGTACAAGAGAAATATGTTTTGGGGATATGGATGTGTCTAAGACAGTAAAAATGAATGTGTAGTAGAGTTTTAATTTACTTTTTTTTAAAATACAAATTTTCTACCCCTCTGAACAGGAACATCATAAAAGATCAATTCCTAAGGATACCTGGAACCTTCTTCTAGACTTTAGTACAATGATAGCAGATGATATGTCTAACTATGATGAGGAAGGTAAACATCTCCATTTTCTTTCATTAACTTCTAACTGTGTTTTATGCTGCATTCATTAATGTGTGTCTGCTTTGGCACAGCTGTCTAATAACAGCACAATTAGAATGTCCCCAGTGATCTAAAGCCCAGTCAGAGCTGCTTTAATGCATGTTGTAAACATCTGTTTGTTTACTGCAGGTTTAAAAAAGAAATGCTGAAACTTTCCTAGAATCCATTTGCTTTTGATCTTCTGTCTGAGCTCAGACACAAATTCTTTCTTACTGAGGCAAACCCTGATATTGGTGCATTTAAAACCCGTGAATTCTCTGCCGGTGGGAGCAGTTCTGGGCATCTCCATCCAAGGAACTGACCCCTGGCCCAGGCAGTTCTGGGCAGGGTCCTCTGGTTACAGCATTTCGAAGCTGAGGATGCTTTTTAAGTTTGGTTGCCTCGGTTTATGTGAGGGTTGGCCATGCAGGGATATACAAGTGAAGCTGGCAGCACTCAGGGACGGCTAAACATCAGTCACTTCCTAGCAAATGTGTTTCTTGTAAACTTCTATATCGATCTTTCCTCTCTCAGTCCCATCTGTAGCCAAGAACAGCTGATCACCCTCAGTGCTTGGCAGCACATCAGTTCAGTGAGGGGAGGAAACTGTAAACTTGTGATACCTCCAGAGCAGAGGGGAGCAAACTTCTACAACTTCATCTAATAATTATGGACAGTTCTCATTCCCCTGTCATCGGGAGAATGCTGCTGCCTGCGAGAAATCCATGTAGCTTAGAAAGACTAAAGGCAGAAAATATGTTGGAATGATTAGGAATAAAAATATTTGAAGGAGAAATGCCCATGATTGTTTTTAACCTTCATGTGACCATCATGTACAAGGCTGGGGACTCTCTGGTTATGGCTGCCCATAATGTGTGAAATATTGTTACGTATTTCAACTGCCTCCTGGTAAGGAATGTGGAGGAGTGTATGGAGTGTAACAGGAGCCTTCTGGGGCATCAGACTGCCAGGGTGTGCTTGGCTGTGCTCAGGTGTGGCTGAGTGTGCTGGTTCTAAGAGATGATGAGCTTTGCATTCATGCAAACCACGCTGTGAGCAGTAAATGCTGTAGAATGCTCTGTTATGCTGCTGCTCACAGCATGAACTGCTCCATCCAGTGTTCAACACTCCTTAAGCAGCTACTGCCATCCCTGCAGGTCAAGTTGGAGTCCTGGGGCCATTGTCAGGTTGGTTTTTTTATGGAGGTGCCATTTTTTTGGTTTTATTTGGTCAGGAAGACGACCTTTGAAAGAGATGTGTATTAATGGGGTTTGAAGGAAGTAGAAATCTTTAACCAGCTCTTAAATTTCAAGCAAGAAAATCAAATCTTATATTTTTTTTGCCAGAAACTCTGCCTGGTTTAAGACCGGAAAGTAAAGAGCTTGTTTGGAACTGAAGCTTTTAAAAGAGTGGCTTGTTGAACAGAGTTCTTACGTTCTGGTGTTTTTGTCTTTTAGGGGCATGGCCGGTTCTTATTGATGACTTTGTGGAATTTGCACGCCCTCAAATTGCTGGGACAAAAAGTACGACAGTGTAGCACTAAAGGACCCTTCTAGAGTGTACATAGTCTGTACAAATACCTGAAATGGAAAATTGCACAGTCAATTTCTGCTGGCTGGACTGAACTGAAGATCAATCCTCACAATATGGCTGAGGGTTGAGACAAACCTTTAAGGATACATCTTGGACCATATCATATCTCATTCTTCTCCTGGTGGTTTGGGCTTTTCTTCTAGTCTGGACCACTCTTGCCTGTTAAAATTCCAACATTGTGGATTTCATCATGGATTTATTTTTTGTTGGTGGATCACTCTAGTTTCATCTCCCATAAGTCCTAGAAGCGTTATAATTATTTTGAGATTTCTGGTTTCACATAAAGCACAATGCTGGTCATCATCAGACAGCTGTTGTATGCCATCTGAATTATACAGATCAACATCGAAACAATTTTTAAAAGAACCTCCTTAAATATACACTTGGGGCTGGTTGCAAAGACTGTACTGAGAGCACTTCCTGCAAGAGTGATATATTTTAAGTGTCCTGGGTCCGAGTTTTTTCTTTTCTGGAAAAGTGCAGGTATTGTCTAAGCGAGTTTGAGTATCTGGAAAAAAAAACAAATACAGAACTAAGCCAGAAGTCCCAAGGTGGTTGTTCTGGGGTCTCTGGGTGCCTCCCTGCCCGGTTTGATCATGCCCCAGATGGCTGTGAGGGCAGCTGAGCTACGACACAGCTCTGTGCGCTTACAGCTCCCACGTGCGATGTCAGAGCGCTCAGTGACGTCAGTCAGGTGAGCTGTGTGTGTCCTCACAGCATCCAATATTCCCTAGGTTACTGTCTAAGAAATCAGATTTCATTGCAGTTCTGAAATGCTTATCTGTCTGTCAAAGAAAGGTTTTTCATTTCTGTGGAAATCGAAAACTTGAATATTCTGAATTTGTGTCTTAACTGTTTGCTACACAATACAGTATTTTAAATTGAGATGTGTAACTTTTATGGTCGAGGTATGATGAAGCAAGTGGCCCTGTTGTACAAGAAGCTGGTGAGTTTGATGTGAATCTAGGTTTTGAAACCGTTATCCTGATAAGTAAAATCTTTGTAACATAGAGGTACTGCCGTAGCGGATGACACCCTTTTTTTCAATTATTTTGTTGAGTTTTCCTTAAATTGACATATCACTGTGGTTGCCAAATACAGAAATTAAGAGTAAAGCTTTCCCAGACAAGCACAGATCAGATATAAACTACTACACTGGCTTTGTTTGTTTAAATTATTTTGTTGATCACTACTTCTTACTGTCCTACTGCGTTTGACTAAATCAAGTTCGTTTGGTTCAAAGCAGGTTTTATCAGATGCAATTATTCTTTAATATTTACAAGAACTCTTGAGCTGCTTTTGTGGTCTTTTACTCCTCACTTAGTCACTTGTGAAGAGATTTGATAAATCCTGCTCTGTAAAACAAGCTCCAGGAGAGGAGACAGACCGAAGTTACAAGTGAGGAGAGAGGGTTGAGTTTGTGCTCTAAATAGTGCCGTGATAAGGCCAGAGTTGTTTTTGAGATGAGTCTTTGGTACTTGCACTAAACAGCAGCACACCTTTTTGCAGATGCTAAAAGTGTTTTAGGGAAAAATTGAAAAAAATATTAAACAGATGAACATTTTTCATTTGTACTCTCTGAAGTTGCCCTTAAGGCTGGCTCCCCTTCCAGCAGTGCCCTTTTAGCAAATCCACTTGTGCATTTATTCCAAAAATACAGTTCCACAAAAACATTGCAAACTTGCTCCAGCTACTGGAATTGGCTATGCCAAAAACTGTGTGTCTTGCTGCTTTCAGTATTTCCTTCTCAATTTTGTGTAAATATAAACGGGGACTTGAAATTACAGGGGTGGGTGGGGTGGAGAAAAACTCGACAAGGTTATCTCTGCGTGCTGTTTTCTGTCTTGAGGGTTTTGGTACCGTTTCAGATTGATTAGTTCAAGTATTGCTGTGTTTGGAGAGGAGAACTGACTTGCTTTTTGTCCCAATACAGACTTGTCCCCCTCCAGAAAGTCTGGGATTGGGCAGTGGCGAAATGCCGTGGTGTTTTAAAGACTATTCCTTTTGAATGCAAGATATTTTCAACAAAATAGTGTTGTCATCAGTTTGGTACTACATGCTTATAATTACTGTGTAATTACAAAGAAATACATAAAACTTCGACTTATTATGTTGCAGAAAAGGGGTTATTTGTGCTATCATGGCATCTTAAAAAGTTTTTCAAAATGACTGAAGTTGAAAGAAACGTTGATTTAACAGGGTGTTGTTTTAAGGACAAAAATGCCTGGTTACAGGGAATATTTTGTATTGAAACGTGCTCGGATGTGGCCATGTGTGTTTTTCCTTTATATATTTGTGTGGTTTTTTTCTTTTTTTTTTCTTTTTTTTTTTTTTTTTTTTAAAGAATGCAGCCAGTTGCTTCCTTGGATTGCTTTAATTCGTTAAGTGCTTACGTCTTCAATTTGATGATCTCCCCACAAACGGATCGATTTAATTTTGCCAAATGTCAAGGAAAAACAAAACAAAACAAAGGCAAAACCATCAAGTTTGTAACCTGTTTTTATACATTAAATATGTACAAAATTAGAAGTGCCCTGATATAAAACACTTAATCTCGAGATTATATTTAGTAAAAAAGCGTCATTTACATATCTCTGTAAGTTCAAATGTAACTTCTTACAATCCCTCTCATTACCAACAGAGGCAATAAAGCTCCAGTGAAATTGCCGTGACTGAGGCTTCTCCTGCATTGTTTCAGTGTATTATTTGTAAGACTTATTCCTGGAATGTTCTTTTAAGGAGTAGGGGGGAAAAAAAAGGCATGGAAAACTTCTGCATAAAGTACAGTTTCCTGGTAAGTTGTTTTTTATTCTTTTTGGGGAAAAAATAATCTAAAAACTGCTACACCACCTTGCCTACTGCTTGTTGTCCATGTTTACGAGTCCCCGTGGAGCCGGTGTTCCCAGCCCTCGGCACTGCCATTCCCTAGCACGTGAAAGAAGACACCACACACTGCGGTGGTTTAAATGTGGCTGAAGATCATCCTACATTGGTGAAGTGACTTTTTTTAATCAACCTGTTAATAAGTAACTTATGACTTTGCTTCAGAACTGTTTTACAATGAAATCCATGCTGAGAAATCCTTATTTAAGAAAGATATAATTTTTTAAGAATGCATTTAATAAACTTTTGTCATTCACACTTTATTTAAATACTGTTGCCAGAAGTCTCTGTAGATTTTGTTCGAGTATGGTACAGTGACTGTGTTTGGTTTTTAAACTGTGGTGATCTTCAGTCTTGTGAGTTCTCCAAGAGTTGATCACAGCATTAAATATTTGATGAAATTATAATTTAATCTAGCAGAAATAGGCCTAAGCTTTGTAGAACTGTAGCTGATTTGGTACCAATGAGTAGAAGTATCTGCAAGAATTTTGCTCCTGACAGGTTAAAGAGGCACCTGTAACTCAGGCCCAAGTCTGAGCATTAGAACTGGAAGTTCTTCTGCTAAATGGTCTTCAGGTTCTCAGACGAAACAAAAACTGCCTGAATGTAATTTGAATGTTTTGCAAGAAAATTAAAACTCCTCCTTTTCTAAGTTCAAATTGAATGTGTTCAGAATGTAACATTCCAAGCCTTCCTTGGAGTTCAAAGGACAACTGGCAGGAGGCAGAGGGATAACCCTGTACATCAACTTAGGACCAGGAACCTGAGAAGGTGAGAAATGATGGGGCTGTAAAGGCTGTGTGTGGAGAGGAGCAGGCTGTGGTTCGGCAGCTGAGTGAACTCTTCTTTAACATTTGCTGTTGGAGAAATGGGAATGACACCCCGGCTGGAATTCATCACTGATCACCTCATGGTGGGCTCCATGGCCAGCGAGTTCCTGGGTCAGCTGATCTGAGCTCAGCTGCTGGAGGGACACCCCTGCATCCCCCACAGCACACACATCTGTGGGTGTGTGTAAGTGTGGGTGTCTCTGTACAGCTGTGAGGGGTTTCTGGTTTTGTTTTGCTTTTCTTCCTGGTGGATTTCTCTCCAGCCTGAGACTGCTGGGACTACTGACTGATCCTGGGTCTGTGGCACAGCAAGCCTGGCTTAACGCTGCCATATTCTCCTCTAACACATAAGTAAAACAATGACTCAGCTAGAAGTGAAGGTTTTATTTAATAAATATAATTTTCATAAACCATTTTCAAAACAACTTCTACCGACCAAGCTGTACAAGGAGCAAGCACATGGCCTCGCTGTCAGAGGAGCAAAACCAACGTGAGGCAGCCACAGTGTCAGAGGTCCAAAATTCTTTGTATTAATTATTGCTAGTTTCCAGCTGGCAATGACCCTTATTTGCCTAAAATTAAGGATCAACATCTTTCAAATAGTACTTTTTGCAGAGATTTTATCATTCCAGTTTTTTTTTCTTCTTCAGAAAAGCAGAACTTGATCACACTTCAGTGAAAAAACAGGAGACGAGATGATCGGTTGTTTTTGTATGCATAGGACCTGAAATCTCTCGTGGGACTGCAACTAGGAATTGCAAAATCTATTCTTTGAGATATAAATAAGATATTCCTGCAGCAAGGTGAGCCTCATTTTTAACCATTTCCCCCTTTCTATATATACCCGCTGTCAAACTGTAAAAAGGTTGAGAACCTGCTGATGGATGAAGTCATTTCCTTTAAACCTGCTGAGGAAAAATTAATCCACCCCCCAGGCCAGGCCAGGGTTTCTTTCAGACAAGTCACACTCTGTGCCACGAACAGCAGCACGTTTATTTCGTCACGTTCCAGGCACAGCTTCAGCCCGGGGCCCCTCCGCTCGCATCTGTGCATTTACAGCCTGGAACCCACCGCGGCGATGACGGGATGGGGCAGCACAGCCGGAGCCAGGGAGCGACGGGAACATCCCTTCAACCAGCACCGCACGGGCTCTCCACCGACACAGTCCTGACGCCTCCGGCAGCAGGATTTAGCTGAAGGAAAAAAATCTACGGCAAGCAGAAGCCTCGCAAATACCGATGCAAATGCGCTTCTAGGACGACTGATGGCAAGAGCTGACAGAGCCACGAGCATCGAGTTCTCTCCTCCTCCTGTTACAAACTGAGTCATTCCCAGAGAGCAGAACCCAGACAAATCATGCCGCTGGAAGCAAACAACAGAAGCAAAGAACGTGCAAAACAACCAACAGTGAAAATGTTTGCAGGGAAAAAAAACAACAAACCAACCCAGATCTGCAAAGAAGAGAGTCTAGCTGGGAACTAACTTAGGAGCAGAATAAAGGCTAAAATTAGTCCCTAGTCAGGGGTTTGCACAGTTCTAGGAACAACTGTAAGCAGGGAAATCTGTGTAACAAGGCAGTGGTGAGTCCAGCGATGATGGCAAGTTATTAGGGATCCTACACCCAAAAAATGAGAATCCCAAAATAGCTCAAAAATAAATGGTTCAGAAGCATATTATGCTTAAGCACTTTACCACTGAATTTCACCAAAATCACAACTCCTTAGAAGTACTGAAGTATCAAACTATGAAATATAATTTGGACTACAGCTTTGAGACACCTCTATCACTAGAATATGGTATTATTCCAATATAGAAGTTACACTGTCATAAAAAACATGTTTGAAAGTACTACCAAAGGTTTTCAGTAAGAAATGGTAGATGCCTAATATGCATTCTGAATAGCATGAGCTTTTCTCAAATCCCCTTTTGCACTTGAAAACAATAAATCACTCTGAAAATATAAGGATTCCTTCCTTTGCAGTTTTTGTTCTCCCTCTCCACCTGTAACCTTAAAAAATATACAGGACACTTTTAAGCAGAACATTTACATTTTAGTTTGTGAAACAATTCAGACCACCTTCCCATTGAAGTCTTTTCCACTGCATCCTTTTAAAAGCTTAAGCTTGGCAACTAAAATTATGTTTTCCTAAGTAACAAAACCAAACCCTGTTTTTTTCCAGAATGAGAACTGACCTGCTGGGAATGCAGTCCCATTTGGGAGGGGCTGTGGAGAAGGTGCTTCTTCAGAGACACTGCATAGTAAATAAAGCGAGTGTACACCACTCCTGCTTTGAACTACAAACACCTACTGCAGGCTTTTATGGATTTCAAGGCTAAGAGAGAATAATAAGACATTTCCTCCCCGTGGCGAATTGTCCCCCACCCATTCCCACTCTGACTCGGGGACGAATGCCAGCGTTACACTGAGTTAGCTGGATTTTGTTCTGGCTTCTCCACGAACGATTCTGCACTGTGCCCAACGCACAGTGAATGGTTTCCTACACTTCAGCTGTCAAAGAAATACACAAAGTCCTTCTTCCTTGAATAGAAGCATTATTAAAAGCTTTGTGACATCAACACAAAACCCCAGTCACTTCTTCCATCCAAAGTATTTGTCACACCAAAAAATCTGGTCTAATGCAAACCGTGTCTATGTTCTGAACGAGACATTACTGACTTAGATTTACTGCAAATAGAAAAATATACCTTGGCAGACAGATGGATTCTTAAGTTCCTCCTTAATTGTTTAAATGCATGTTTCTTCGGTAACCTTACAAACACTGGGAAAAGGGAAAGTAGGGGGGGAAGGGAGGAGAGGACATGGAGGGTTTTAAAGAAACACATAATGAATGTAAATTATTCTTCAAATATAGGACTGTGCTGCTTTTGCGCAAATATAAATCAACACATTTGTGTGGTAAGAGCCAAAATACATCACCCACAGAGCTGAGCCAATGGAAATGCTTGGAGTGGGGCTGTACAAGGCCTCTGCTTCCTACTGCGCAAAATTAACCCCCGTCTGTATTTTGGTCCAGGACACACGAACCACACGGATGGATGAGGTCACACACACTGACAGGACAACGCTGTGGCTGACAAGGACAAACAAGTACTGCTGAAAGGTGGAACACTGTGATTTAGGTGTAAGAGATACAGCTAAACAGCAGATATCTGATTAGAGCACGTAATTCTGCATTTCCTAGGTAACCATGGCAGTGGGAAGACTCTGAGAATGAGAAGCTGCTACAAAGGAAATGATTTTAAACCCAGGTTTAATATTATAGATATCAAATATAAAGTGATAGGAGTAGGTGAAATCCAAGTGTATTTCACTACTAGTGCACATCTGGATAAGGTTTTTTGGGGGACTGTAGACACAACAAATCAGGTTATTGCATCTCTGCACTGGATCCAGGTTTCAAGCTGTCTGCAGGGGGATGAGCCACATGTTCATACCTGCTGCATGGAGCAGGCAAGGCTCAATTTTAGTGACTGCTCATCACCTGGACACTCGCTGGGGGGATCTGCTGTACACCTGACATTTTCAAGCTCAAGCTTCACTGCACTCAGGCATTTGAAGACGTGACACAGAACTGAGCTATGAGTGCTGACTTAACATTTGCTTAAAAGAAAAATTTGCTGTATTTTGTTCCTTCTATTTTGTAATTTATTTTCAGAGCTTCCTAAATTGTGAACTGGTCTTTGTCTATAACACTGGGACGAAACCCCCATGTGCTCTACGTTCAAGGCACGACAAGTTTAACAACAAGGTTGCAATGACAATTTCTTTACTACACAAACGTTGCCTTGAGCACTGAGATGTTGAAAACCCCACAATACCCACGGCCTTCAGCTTGGAGTGAAGCTGCCAATCACAAATGCAAAAATAAAGCTCCAAGATGAGAGCTGAAATAATACCAGTTAAAGTCACAAACAGGAGCAATTAACGGCAGAGCTGTTTTTAGGTACATGCACAGGATCTGTTTTTGCACATGCAAAGGATCTGATCCAAGGAAAGTGGGGCCTCTTCAACACTTCCTCTCCTTGTTAAACTTGGGAGAATTTGGGATGAGGGATTTGAGAATGAGGGATACACTCCTCTGCCAGCAGCCCAGGCCCCACTGAGATGTCACCAGTAGGGTGGGATGTGCCTGCCTGAATGATGGAATACAAAGGATTTGCTGTGAATGTGCTCGGGAACCACTGAGGGCAATGGCAGCAACTCACCCAGGCAGGGGGAAAGCAGCTTTGTCCCAGCCCTACACTTCCCCACACCTTTACTGAAGAAGTTCTGGTAGGTGTTATTTACAGTTTATCCTACCCCGAGTTAATTTTAGCTTTACACCTTTGACTGCCTGACAGGGAGAGCGTTGAAGTTATTGATGGGACTCGGTGTCAGAGACTGACTTAAAAGGGGATGTCCCAGAGCAGCAGCACTTTCACCAGCCTCAACCCACCAACACCAGTGAGCCCAGGGCAGTTCCCTGCAGCCACCCCTGTGGCAGCACCTCCACTTCACCTCCCACTTCCAAAGACAACCGCCCTGGCTGAAGGAACACGTAAATGTTGCCGCTACCCAGCCCCAAAAGCCTGCAGACATTTTACACTGGGACAACAGAAGTACCTGCAAGATGCACCATTCAAACCTCCAACTGTGCAATTTGCTTTTATTGGCATACTCGGGTATCAAAACATTGCCATCGAGGTCTCGGATCCTTCCGATATACGAAGATAATTAAGCATTAATTATATCTCCAAAGTACAACATGACCAAATATAAATACATGAAAAAGAACAAAACATGCAAAAAATTCCCCAACTTCAAAAGATTAATAATTCAAAAAATTTATGCTAGTGAGACTTTTGCACAATCCACCAATTCTTTAAACGTTTTTTCCACGTCAGGATCCAGAACTGTTAAAAACCCCACACATGGCATAATAAAGGATGGGACTGGCTTCTGAATTATACTTTAAGAGAACAGTGAACCGTTATATCCCTTCGTATTCCAAATTATTGATTTGTCACAGTCAACAGTGTTTTTCAAAGCAATGACTAATGTATTGCCACTCATACACCAGCATAAATATTTGAATTGCATTTAACTCTCAAAAATTACTAAACTGATTGCTCACAGAATAAGGTAACCGTCCACAGAAATAAAAAAACTGATCTGCAAACTGCTAAGACAGCATCTGAGACACAGCCCAGAATTAATGTGTGTGTTTAAAGGGAAGGGTCATCATAAAACCCCACAACTTTTAAAACTTCCATTGTGCAAATTCAAGTTGATTCAAATTGGATCACTCAAATCCGGGAGAAGAAAGATTTTGTCACTGCGCTACGGTGACGCCTCAAGTATTAAAGTCAGAATTCCAATCTGCTCATACGGTAACAAAAAAGATCAAATGGTCAGAGGTAAAAGCATTCCTTACCTCCAAAAAAATTATTTAGCAATTTGTAGATATAATTAGGAAAAAATACTGGAAGCAATTGCTGTGCAGATGACTTATGGCAGGCCACAGACAAGGCCTGTGCTCAGGAGTCACTCCTACTCTTTCCTAGGGCAGCGACGGACACTGGACTCGCCTCAGAACCTACAGCTGTGTGAGCACCACAAGGCTTCCACAAGGCATCTACAAATGTCCCTGTCAACAAGTGGCTGAGTCCATTGTGGAGAGAGTCAAGATGCTTCTGTCGTTGCCATAGAAGGGATCCGAGGAACTCCATGATCTAAAGTAACAATAAAAGAAAAGTTTGGCTGACTGGGAACTTACACTCTATAGAGGTGAGGAGAAAAGTCTAGGAAAGCAAAAGATAGAAGTGCTACGAGATTAGGCAAATGTACCTCTTTAAAAGACTAATCTAGTAATTTCATGTAGGCACCTGCAGTTCATTCAGACCTTTGAGAACAAATGCGAACTCACGTCTGCTGTGCAATTAACAATTTACTCACAGCTATGGACATCTTCATCACTATGAACTAAAACATGCCCCTTTTGCCACTGAAGCTTCACTGCTGTGCCTGGGGGAGACTCTGAATGCCGCCTGTGTGCACTGAGGCACCGCCCGTTCCAGCACAGCCCTGTGGGGCACAGCAACCCCTGGAAACCCAGCACAGCCGTGTCCCAGCGGGAAACGTCCACGCTGGCTGGACTTGTGGGCAGGCAAAACTGCCCCACAGCCACGAGTCTATTTCATCCCTTTTACTGTTAAGTTTTAAGACATCAGCAAAACTGCCTAAGACGTCACAGCTTCTGACTGAGATGGGAGTCTCACAATGTCTTTCACTTGAGGACAAATTACTGCTTGGGAAGAAATACTGTTCTTGGCTGAACCGTGTTACGAAAATTGTATGTAAAATGCTGAAAAACAGAAGGCTGGAAGGCAGGAAATCAAAACATAATGAACTTATCCTCCAAATTAGCCTCTGTCAGAAATCTGCTGTTTCTTTACCACTGTTACATGCAGTGCCTTGACACAAGTACCACTAACAGGAGACCCAACAATTCAGCAATGAATCCTACTGTGCAAGAAATGGGATCCAGCATTCTTAGGATCTGAGTGACTGACAAGCTGACAGACAATTTAATGGGACAGACAGACAAAAATGCATTTTTTAAACATACCACACCACACATTTTATATTCTAACTGGTGAATGGAGCTATAGAAAATACTTCTCAAATACACTTTACAAGCAGTAAATTAAACACAAGAGAACTATACTCCTGTGGCCCACTACTCCAAGCATTTGTACAACCTTGATTCATCAAAGCTTCTATCAAAATTTGATACCATGTTGGATTTCATGTTCAGTTATCATATTTGACAGAATATCAGGAGCAGAGAATACAACACAAGCTGCTACAGCAACATTATTTAAAGTAGTGCTCTTCATTCTACAGCACTTGCACAGACAATGCATTTATCAGCATCACTTCATTCAATAAGAACAATTTACAGCTGCCTCCTGGTTAAATAATTTTCTGCTTTATACAGCACAAGTGCTCAGGACACCATCCTGTTGGGGACTGCACAATTTTCTGAAGATTTAGATACAAAACAAAGCAGCTCAAGCTGGTGAACAAAGTCTAAGCAACTTTACAAGCACTTCAAAGAATCACCCAATAGATTTCTTAACTGTACCTGCAGCACTTCACGACTTGTTACTGCTTCATGTGATTTCAGCAATCAGTATGTTAAAAAATGAACAAAGACTTTCTTATATTACCAGGAAAGTGTAAGGGAAAAAACTGACTTTTAGCCTTGGTTTTAAGTGTCAATGCTGAGTGGAAGGAGCTGAAGTCATTGAAGAAAGTAAGTATGACAGACTTTTTTTAAAAAAAAAAAAAATCTCTTTTGCAGTTGTACTGTACATAAATTCAAGTAAAACCAGAAGACTGTTCGGAGCAATTTCAACCAGAGGCAGCAGCACAAACCACAGAACTTCAAGCCCTTAATGTAGCACCAAGATAGTTTTGCATATTCATTAAACATAATCCTACTGTCTGTGTTCTAAGAACTCCACAATTATTTGGCTTGATGGAACTTCATTGGAAAATTACATGAGGTAAGCAGACAGGAAACCTGAGAAAAAGCAGTCTCCAAAGAGTGTTTAATATTCTGTCAAATATGAGCTGTCTTCAATAAATATTTGCACGTTCTTAAGGAAGGAAAATTTAAGCGGAACAAAAGAGAAAATTGTAAAACTGTAAATGCATTAAATAAAACACAGAATACCTACCTTATAAGACTACAGGTTACTAAGGCAATTATTAACTAAAAATCTTAATTAGGTAACAAGAAATGAAAAAGAAGTAGCATGAGAAATTCCTCATTTGGAAAGCAGAGTTTTACAGAGAAGTGGAAAAAAACACCACAAAACTTAGAGCAACTGCTACCAAAATGTTGATTTTTAGACCAATTAAATGCTCACCTTGTAGATTAAAAATTCTATTAAATTGTTTATTTTACACGTCATGCCCGCTTTCTATACAGCAAGTTTGAATTAAAAATGTACTTAGTCATAACAGTTCATTTTTCATATGGAATGAAACATTTTGCATATTCATACCCTAGGTTTGTAGAAACATTGAATAAATTTCATAAGCAAGCCAGAAGAGAGAGACTGACTGAAACCACAGACACAGCGTTCAACACAAGAGTTCCAACAGAGATGAGCTACAGACCAGGCAATACCTAAAGGCAGAATCAGAGCTGACAAAGCTGTCAGTGGAAATTACCCACACGAGACTGGATGCCCAGTGAATGATATCACAACCTTTAACAGAAAGAGACAAAGTTGTCCAAATGCAAAATGAGTTCCCTTGAAAATGTGTGAAGCTCAGTGTTTTCAGGTTTGCCTTTTGACCAGTGAAGGACCATGATATCATTCAGGGACTGAGAGATTATGATGTACAAAAGACTGTTTTTACTTCTACCCCCAAATATTTCCATGCTTGTTCACTGTCCCTCTATCTGGACATGGGGAGATGGCACATTAGGGGATTCAGTGAGAACTCCTCTCACAGTTATTCTGACCATGAGAGCAGTAGTGCTCTTCAGACATATTCCATTACTCTAACATGCTTTTATCCCACTGATGTTTGTTTCACACGTGGTTTGTGAAGGAAAGATTTATTTAGCACATACTTTGGAATGGCACACATGATTTTGACAATATACCTTCTAGAACCGAAAAAAAAACCCATTTAAAATTCTTAGAACCTGAAGGCTCTGTTCTGTCAATTAACTCTGATTTTAGAAATAGCGTATAAAAGTTATACTACAAAAATATTTCATCTTCATATCAATCAATGGCTGAAAGATTTAAAGACTCTCCTTCTAACAATGAAGTTATATTTAATGGGGGGAGTGTGAGCCTTTTGTATATCTTCAGGAGTAATTCAAGCTCCAAGGTAAATATTTGGAGGTTGTACATCCAGAACCAAAGGGAAAAGGCTTTCGACTTTACAAACAACTCCTGATTCGTGAAGGCAAAAAAAAAAAAATCATAAAAAGGAGAACAAAAACAGCAACAAGGCTTGATTTTCTAAAGAGAAGGATGTACAAATCAAGAGAAATTACGATAGATACAACACAAGAACTTGTAGTAAAGCCAAACTAAACACTTCAACAGAAATTTTTTGAAAACCGCTTTCCCCCTCCCCATCCCAAAGGAAACCACTCAGAAAGAAACAAGAAACTAATCTTTTAGGATGAAAAGAAGTACAATAAAGAGTTGCATCTCCTACTTAGGTAAGCAAGGCCTGCAGCTGATTTCTAGACATCTATTGCTGCAGGCTCATCGGGTTCCAGTTTATAGGAGAATCGTCTGCAGCAAAGGCTATTGAGAGAAATGCCACACCTGTTGACCCGGGCTGGGCTACATCTTCCCATTAGTCGTTCCAACATTCTTCTAACAGATGTGCATGCTGTTTCCCCATCTGAGAAGCAGCACATGGAGTCCAAGCAGTTGATACCTGAACCTGCCTCAGTAAGCTGGAAGGAATAAAAAAAAACAGAAACAAAAACAAACAAAACAAACAAACAAAAAATCAGTACTCACAAATTCTAGCAATGAAGATGTTATCAGAAAACACTTAGGAAAAGCAGGTTTTCTTAAAGTTAGAGTGTTGAATATTTTTCAATTTTATAGGAGAACTACAATGAGGAATAGTATTACCATGCCCCGAGGCCTAGATGCACTAAAATTTGATCTTCCCAAGGTTGGAATGCAGCCTTGGTGAGCACACGGCAATGGTTTAACACCACATCTGCCTAACGCTGGGAATGAGCCGGTTAGGAACTCCCTGTGTCCCAGCTCTAACAAAGCCCACAGCAGAGCACATGCAGTTCCAGCTGGGATGTCTCAATTCACCTCAGCGGCCGAACAACAATTTGTACAAGCTCAGCTCTGTCCTACTTTGAGGGAAATCAAGAGAAAGCTTCAGGCTGGGGCTGCAGAACACGATGCAGCAACCTGATCCTTTGTAATAATTTTTCCTCAAGAAGTGTAGAATGCAACTTCCTACAATAATTTGCAGATTTTCCACTACCACAGATACCCTTGGCTTGGTACAGAACAAAAGCACATTCCTCATTTTACAAACATAGTTTATCCAAATGCAAACAAGGCTGATGTCAGAAAGGTTCAGTCATGTTCATGCCAACACGAAGAATAATCCAGTATTAGCAAAATAAACTATCAACAGCTGATTTTTTGGTAGGCGAGAAAAAAAAGCAATAGAAGGAATAAAAGGGAGAAAAAAAAAGCAGTAACAGAGATGTATGGGTGTAAGTGCCACCTACCAGTGTGCTCCTCTACAGCACTGCTGCACACCAGCCAACTGCAGCAACCTGAAATCTCCCTGAAATCTTGCATTTCTAGAGAGAAGAGCCTAAACTGACTCCAGTAACCTTCCCAAAAGGAAATAAACATGTGGAGTGTTGGGACACTTTTTAATTTAATTTGAAACTCTCCATGAGAGCATCCTGTCAAACAAATATTGAACACGCAGACTTAAGCATCCATTATCCTGTCCTCACACCAGTGAATGAAGATTCTGGGAGGAGGCATCTTAGTCTGTGACAGGACACAGTTCACTGGAGAACTTCCCACAACTTTTCATGGCAGGACCGAAGGTCACTGACTGTTGCCTTAACTTTGGTTTCCAATCCCAGTTTTTTTCACAACACTCACACTTGATGAACACTGCAAGGGAAGCAAAGAACCTCAGAGTTCCCTGGGGGAATGGTTCACTATGAGTGGACACACTCCTTCCTAATTCCCCAAAACAGGCAGCTGGACACATTTACAGCTTCATAACAGAACGATTCCCACACGACAAAGAAGAGGCAGCAACAGAAACGAGGCACTTGGAAATCCAAGAGAAAAATCCCAACTGGTAGGACAGGGAGGAAACACACTGGTATTTCCATGCATCTTTCCCTAGGCCTGCCCCTTCCTCAGCTCTGTGCCACATCCCTCGTGGTCCCTCCAGACCCTCCCATCACTCTGCTCAACGTGAGGCTCACAGGATTGTCAGTCAACACTTGCCTGAACATACAGAAAGCTCTAAAAACTGGAACCCTGGATTCCGTGGATGCTGCACCTGGGAGGCCATGGATGAGCACAGGCAGAACACACACTAACTTACACTCATTTGAGAGGTCTTGGGGACACAAAAGGAACATTTATTATGACAATGAACTCCTGAGAGACAGGAGCAGAAACACTGCAACCCACAGGTCTAAAAAGGGGTTTGGTTAAAACACAAACAGGACAAAACAGACCTCAGCAGAGCCTGAGTCCCTGAACACCCTCATTTGATGACCACCACATCTGGTCACAACTGCCCTGTCACAGAAAATCAGGAATGGCACAATTTGCAGCGCCGCAGTACCAGCAAATACGACCTTCACAGCCAGATCAGACTGTGCTCACAGAGTTATCAGACAAGGAATTACACAGAGCAGAAGGAATTCCTGTTTGGAGGTCAGCAGACAAGCTCCCTGCTGCACATGGCAGTGATCTTCACAGCTGTGTTCACAACAGTGACTCCCAGCATTCCTACACTCAGGATTTCAAAAAGAATATTTAGTCCATCCATTATCCTGAAGCAGAACAAGTCAACACCTTTAAAGTTACTGCAAAAGGTCACATTACAGAGGTTTTACGTAGGATCAGACGAACCAGACAATTTTTTTCCTTAGAATCTGCTGAGAGCTAGCAGTCCTACATATTGTTCAAAGACTGTCAGAAAGAAGAACCAAGAGTAGCTCCAACTTGCTTCTACGGAGTGAAGCCTCAGCTCTGATTTTGGAGGGCTGCTTTTTCCTTTATTCTGCCCAAGTTAGATACAGAAAACTAGGACCATGCTTGAACCACAATTTATGGAACCATTAATATCACTTAAAAAAACCCAAGAAAACAAACAACAGCAAATGTAACCTTACATAAGCCTGGAAACACCACTTGTGTTTCATCAACTTCAGAGTTCAGTGTAAAGTAGCACTGGGTGAGCTCCTGCCTGGTGAGTGCAGATTTTTGTATTTATATCCACTACCTAGAAGGAAGATACACAGTAATCCCTTTTCTCACTTTTCTCTCTGTGGAGGACAATTATGACCATAGTTTTATACCACAGTAAAACCTGGCATGGCAAGGCAGTAAAGCATAATGTTCTCTGACAACCTAATACACACCCTTAGGAAACACAAGGCAGGAGAGACAATGCTTTAAAAAAAATGAGTAGAGAGAAATACAAGATATTATTAATAACTGGGCTGCAAATAAAGTATTTTCATAAGGTAAGATCCGTGATCTCAATAAACATAATACTTCATATGATAATGGCCCGTTTGATGTAATAAATCAAAAAGCAACTGAAGAGCAGAATTAAAGAATGATTCAGCTTGATAAAGAAAAAAAACAAACCATACTATGATGCAAGTTTTCTTGTGGATACCAAAAAAATGGGTATTTTGGAATGCTCCATGACTGTCCCTATATGATATATGTAAATATATATGCACACACATTAGGGTAGAGTGGGAGTACTACCTAGTGAACGTAAGGACTGTCGGGCAGGCTAGCTGGGTCTAGCAGTTGCCTATTGTCCTCCCCTCTGTGCCTGCCTTCAGCAAAGTCACCTGCTGAGCTGACTGAACCCTTATCTTCTTCCATCTAGAAGGACAGAAAAGCAACAGATCTTATAAAGCACCACGCTGGCATTGCTTTAAAACAGTTACCACAGTCACACGAACTTCCGTTTCACAGATCTGCTCGTGAGGGAACAAGGCATGTTCACGAGGGAAAGAGGCAATTTCTTCACGTTAATCCGTGGATCAAACGCGGTTTCTCAGCACACAAACATCAGAAGTGTTTGGTTCTCTCTCTGCACCACACAGTACAAAAGGGGGAAACCCAACAAATTTGAAATCTATTTCAGATTTTCAGATTTTGCACTTTTGTTCCCCCCCACCCCCCTCACAGAAAGGGCCATTTCAGCTTGTTTGCCTTATTACAGGTTACTCTACGTGCCACAAGATGGACATTTCAACTCAACATTTAATCACACTGAGATGTGCAGTTGGGACTTTGTGGAACAGGAAATGTATTTAATCCTGTACACCGAGTTAGGAGCACTGCAGCATACCTTCCTGAGCCCAGGTCTTGCTGCCAACATGGCTGATGCCACATGGACATTTCAGAAAATATACGAACTGATTATTACTATTCCACAGTTCAGTTACCACTTGCCCTCTACTGTAAAGCTCACTGTCTTTAACCCTTAATATCCTGTATAACAAAATCCCAAGCAATTAGCTTTAGAGTTTTAAAATATAAGAATATTCACATCTGGCACTTACGTTTTCAACACTTCTCTAATTTTCCTACTCTTTGTCTCTCTGAATCAAATAAACCTACAAGTGCCCAATTGTTTCACTATTTCAAAGTCATCAGACAAAAGTATCTTCAGGGAAGTAACGTGCACTTTTGTGACTGAAGACAAATACAAATGGTGCATTTTTGCTCGTTTATTCCCTCCTCCTGTGGTAGATTCTACGGACGAGCTAATGGATCAGCACAAAGGTGTGCTAACAAAATGTACAAACCCATAATGGAAGAGATTACCCCTGATCAAAGTTTAGCACATCAAGGTGTCCCAGTACACCCCACTAGTGCAAATGTGTGGTTGTACTTGGATAATCCTCTTGGGAATTCCATGTTCCTTACAGAAAACACGCTGTAAAAGGAACAGAGACCTGTCTGCTCTTGACTTGGCACAGCTGGGCTGGGTCAGATCTGAAAGCTGTCAGGAGGGGAATCCTATGAAACAGGAACTAGAGTTAAAAATACAAACAAGTAATGAAGGCCTTAAAGCCAGGGCCAGGAGCCTGGAGTTCTGGAGACACAGCAGATCTGGACAGAGATGAAGGGAAAACCAGGCAACAACAAACTCGTGGGCCTGTAGATGGGGAAGGAGCTGGGCTTTGGCTGTGACGATCAAATGCTACAGCCAGAGTCCCAGATATGCCATTATGCACTGACAGCCTTCTCTGTAAATAGACCCCTTTCTTGTGCTTTACATTTCCCTGTAGTTCATAACACACTGTCCAGAGGTAAAAACTCTATAAACAGTTAATCCCATCAGCAGGCAGAAGTAAAACATCTGTCCAAGCAACACTTCTCACATGTGGCTCAAGATTTCTGACAGTTCTTACAAAGCAGAGAGACATGTAGACATACATGCAGACACAAAACTTTATTTACAAATAAAAAAATGGAATGAAGATACAGTGGGACCCAGTCAGTCCCCTAAGATACATATTTCACACATTCCAAGAACAGGAGAGACAGCTATGGAGGAAAGCAGTGCTCAGCCAGACTCCAGCTGAGGAAAACACCTGCACCTGAGCTCTGCTGCCTCATTTCCTTTTCATCCCAAGTTACAAAAGTGACAACAAAGTTCAGAGGCAAAAGTTTAACACATAAGACTGCAATTCTGACTCACAGGAATCACATGGACACTTAGAAGACCCCCTTCAAAACTTCTAACTCTACATCACAACTGTATTCAATATAAATTTGAACATTTTTTGCACACTGTGAAGCCTACAGACATTAAAAAAAAAGTATTATAACATCATACTTGTCTTTTAATTTGCATTCACAAAGGGATTCTCCTTTCGTATCTCAACAGAACGGTAAGCACGTTGGCAGAACAAGGCATAACTCGGTTTAACCCGGAGTTGGGGTCCTATTGAGGATTTTAATGCATATTTACAAACAACAAGAAAACTGCCAAAGTCTGCTCATCAGCCCACATGCATTCTGCATCACAAAGGATGCGATTACCGGGTGGGCATGGACAAATGAGGCGTGACAGATTAGCTGCTTACAGCCACATATTCACCCAGCAGCTGTTTTGTTTCCTGCTCCTACAGTTTTCCTTGCTTTTTCTGCCCTACTGCTTCAGGAAAATAGCTGCCCTTCACACCACAGAAACTAACCCGTGGTCTTCACTCTAAATAGGTTTTATTTAGTATAGTGAAGTCAGCAGTTTCTGTCTATTAACTGATTTTCCTTTTTTTACTGTTTTAGGTAAGGATCCACAGGATTGCTTCTGAGCTTTGTCCAAAGACAGAATAAAGAACTAGAGAAACCCAAATCCTTTTTGTTTCTTGTTGCACTTTACAGGTTCAGTTGCATAGTATAAGGCACTCATGCTTGTATTTCAGGTATTATCAGATGCTCAAGTGTAAAAATTCTGACATTAAGAGAATTGGATAATCATTTGTTACTCATGGACAAAACAAATTTCCCATTTTTTTGTCAACCCCTTCCCTAAGTGTAATATGAAGAAAATCACCTCACGTTAGCAAGAATTCTCCTGGTTTTAGCATTTTAGTAACTACAGGGCTGCATTCCTAGACAGCTTTATTTTTCTTTGACTATCCAGCTGCATAACCCTTAAAATGTGTTTAGTTTTGGAAAGTTTAACAGAATCTTCTGTTACAAAATCCTTTGGTGCAGATACGATGCACCATTCACTCGAACAGTTCACTGAGAAAACAGAGACTTACTGGAAACATATTTGTCCAAAGTAACATATTTAGATGACGCTGATAAACCAAGAAATTTAAAAGCTAACTTGTAAAGGCTTTTGCAGAGAAACTCCCCAACACAGTTGCTAGGTTTACTAACGTTAAATCATTTACTAACATACAGCACTTTGCCCGTTTTAAAGCTGATTTAAAACCAAAACCAAACTAAACCACCCCAGCACTACCTCCCTGGGTGTTTGGCAATCCAAGGTGATGTGTTTCACGGTGGCACCACTAACAGCCAAACACAATGGCCATTTCAAGTTTTGCCTTGTAAAGATGTAGCGCACTCTCAGAGGAAATACAAAACTCTTCTCTTTTGGTTCAACAAATGGCAGGTAAGTCCCAAAAATGAAGGTTGGTTGGCTCTCCTAGCACCTATTTGCACGTTTTTAACAACAAAGTCACCTTAAAAAAATATTTAAAAGTAATCAGATCTTTGCCTTAATTCTTGCTGTGGAATATAGAAGTAGATAGTGATGGGAGTGAGCAGTTTGAGACAGTTGCTGATGCATATGAATGCTTAAGTCTTACAAAAGAGAATCAGCATTTGACAGCATTTCATGTACTGAAAGTCGGTGCATTTGAAGAGTTTCAGAATCGTGTTTTACCTACACAGACACATGTACACTTTGATCTTTTTTTGAATAATTTTCTGGGACTTTGTAGCCAAATGCCTTTAGGAATATGTATCTACACACATTGAAAACAAACAACACTCACTTTATAGCTGCACAAAACAAATACAAAAAGCCTTAGATCCACAAGGGTATGTAAGCACCCAAGCTTAAGACATTTTTCTGCTCTTTCAACACAATTGAAAAGCAAATTAAAATGGACAAATAACTCGCAAGAAATTGCTGCCTGAAATACATGGATTTTCCTGTCACGGCCTCATGAAGCTGAAATTATCCAGCATGCAAAAAAGCACTGTTAATTTTTACCATAAAGAAATTAAAAGCATTATAACCATGCTAGAAACTATTATTATTTAACAATGGATGCAAGAACAGCTAGATCTGTATTCTCAAAGTTGAGCATCATGCTAGGGATGTTTTTTCCTTAAAAAAAAGAAAAAAAAAAAAAAAGAAAAAAAGCACGTCCAACACATGCTACTTAGGAGAAGCATTTGGCTCAAAAAAGACAGAGCAAAGCCAAGAAATAACCAAACGGAATGTTTCTGCACTACAGGTATTGCCCTCTCAACCCACTAATATTCATGCCTCTTCCCATCTCTCTCAGCACTGGTTAGTTCACCTTCAGCATGCATAAGAGTTGATGAGGAACTGTCCCTCCTACTCTACCTAATTTTGCTCAGCTGATTCCTTGCCCTGGACAATGGCTGCAGTGCGATGAACTCGTCACTTAAAGCAACTCTGTTGGAGTACATCTACAATTGGACAGAGAAGGGATGGAACATACATGTCAGTAAGTAGCAGCAGTAATTTTCTAAGAGAAAGACACAGGACAACACATTGTTATTTAAACTGGAATACACATCATATACAGAACACAAGCCTGGTACCTTCAAGACAGCTCCTGGGATAATCACAGCCAGTTACTGTTCTTAGGACCAATCTTAATGTACTTGTGCTTTCAATCCTGAGAAAAAAGGCCTATGCACTTTTACATCCGTGCTTTATTCTGCATGACTTTCTCCCCTCAGTAGTGCTGTGATTTATATTTACCCAAGGATTTACACTTTGATTCACATTTACCTTGCTGTCCACTTCCTCCTACATGATTCTGAAACAGACCTAATGTGAGAAATTGCCCACAAGCTACTTTAGGGCAACTGACCTCAGTCAAACATAAGATGGCTTTTCCTTAGGCCAGCAAAAAGCCCCTTGGAACACAGCAAAAATGAAATAAAGTAACGCATTTGCCTTAAGTGCATTAAGGAAGGTAAATTTAACAAAATTCATCCCTCCATAATAATCAACTCATACTTGACTGTCAGATTTTTAATCTGCTTATTTCCCAAAATGAAAGGGCGAGATATAAGTTGCTGTGACAGAACAATAATTACATTTAAAAGTCTACCAGGTGTTTCTCATATCAGGTAAATTTCTCTGCTTTCTTATTAATAACTTTGCTACATGTTAACATCTGACTGATCAAAACCAGACTGAATGAAACAAAAAGATGAAATCAAGTTCCTTAGATGTGAAGTGGGGTACGGCAGATGCCTTCAGACACAATGAATTCCGAGCAGTAACTCAGGTAAGTCGCACAACTAACGTGCTCTTTGTTTCTGAAAAATTAAAACAATAGGGGCAAGCATTTCATTTTCACCTGAGGAACCTGTGTTTGCTCGGCACACCTGGGAAGAGTTTAGAATTTAAATGATGGCAGTCAGAGACAACTGAAATAGCTACAATTTAAAAACAAGTGACTAGTTCACTAACAATTTATCTCACCATGATAAAAACTGTAATAACTGTAAACGTTTTCTTTCCCCCAGTATGAAAACATACTAATTCAGTCCTACAATTTAAAATAATTAAAAATATTCAGCTAGACACAGGATGCATCTGCACTGTGAAAAACACCATGTAATAGAGCGATATACAAAGTTCTATATTTACTATTTTAATGACTCTTTTCATTGCTCTTTGATGACTTCCATAGAAGTCATCAACATCAGACAGCACCCCTAGCATTTGGGACAAAGACATTCTCCACACCCTTTCTATCTCAGAGTCTCTTCCTCTGCTTTGAAACTGAAAGAAAAATATTTACTAGAAATTTTAAACACATGTAATGAAGAAGCACAAATGTTGTCAAGAAGGGACAGAATACTAAGTTGATCATCTGCTCCTCTTCACTTAATTTGTATTTTCTCACTTCAAGAACAGTAAATGAAATTCAGTGGAACTGATTGTCCCCTTAAAAGTAAGAGTGGAAAAATCTCAACAGATTAAACCTCGAGAAAGGAACAAAGAGGTGTTTTCTTTTCATAAATACGTTTTTAACTATGATTTCACTATCAGACACACACAGAGAAACCACGGGATGGCTGCTGAAGAATTTCTGGTCAAATCAGATTGCAGGATCAGGAAATTAAGAGTTTTCAGAAAAAAAGACAATATTTTGGTAAACATACACCCTACTGCTGGCTCTGTCAAATGCAATGTAGAAAGGGAACAGGAAAAAAAAAACAAACAAAGAAACCTCCAACCAACCAAACTTAATAGAGATGCACAAAGCAAAATCCCTGTGGCTAGGAATCAAGCTATAGCCATGGGAAAGATGTTAGACATTCATCAAGATTCTTTTTTAAAAATAAGAAGTCCTACTGTGTCCTTGACAACACAGCTGCAATGGAGGCAAATTGAACCCAGAAATTCTTTAGAATTGATTCAGAAAGCAAAAGAATGCAGCAAGAAGTATACGGATAAAGGCAGGGAAAAATCATGGGGCTTCCTGGGTTTTAATTCAAGCACTTTAGGAACAACCACACTGATACAAAGCCAAACTGCGACAGCTGATGCACAGGAAGGAACGAAAGGGAAGTGTCTGATAAATATTGCCACTAGTTTTTCAAGAGGAAAAGACAAATAAGTATCATTACCTATCGCATTTTTCCTAAATCCAGACCCTTTAACCCAAGAAGTGCAATAATGTGCAATCCAGAGTCTTATCAGGCCTAACTCAAGAGCCTTCTGCAGGTCAGTAGATATTTACCTGAATTTTAGATACTAAATTCCAAGACAGAAAAAAGCAGCTAATATTCCAGTTTTGAAAAGGGAATAATGGAATACTTTGGACAGCAATAGGCTTGTCAGGATGATGTTGATCTGAGGCAAAGTCAGAGAACGTCTCACATGGATTTTTTTTTTTTAAACACACATATTAGAAGGGTAATATAATTAAAGTAAATCAACATGCACTTACATCAAAGTAATTACAAGGTTAAATGCTAAAGATAACAGCACTGATGTAATGCAGTCAGGGGTTCTGCATGGCACAGAGCTCAGAGTAATTTGGATTAAGCAACTAGGACACCACAAAATCAATCTGGCACACAGATGGACTAAAAGCTGCTAAGAGGTTTCAGACCATGGCTGTGTGTGGGATATCTTTGTCAACTGGGTTCTTCATTCACTTTCACTGGTTTTTGGCCCTGTGCTATTTTACCCCTCGACAACCCGAAAGAAACCAACACCAGCCCCTGCAGATAAGAAGAAGATGCAGAAGACAACAGGTTATTGATGTATATTATTCTGTAAACGGGGGGATTCGTTATTTCCATACTTGGCACCAATGTCTGCTGTGCCGGAATAGGCTGTGCCCTGGTGAAATCCAAAATTCAAGATGAGGTCGAGGAATGTTGAAAATTATAGGAGAAACACAAGAGTCATGAAAAGACTGTAAAACAACCTTTTTGACAAAAGATGCAAGTCCAGTCTACCTATCAGTGTGAAAATGAACTTGATCACAAACCTAACTGTGAATAACAAAACATTGTAACAAAAGGCTTCTCAGTTTAGCAGAAAAAGTCTAAAAAGATAAAACACTGGAAACTGAAACCAGAGAGAGAGTCACTATGAGAACA
Organism: Pseudotriccus pelzelni; assembly: GCA_035584735.1. Taxonomy (NCBI): domain Eukaryota; kingdom Metazoa; phylum Chordata; class Aves; order Passeriformes; family Tyrannidae; genus Pseudotriccus; species Pseudotriccus pelzelni. Next base: position 7,950,049 of record JAWMRA010000009.1, on the reverse strand, counting down.
AGGGGTCAGGATGACTTTTCCATAACTGTCACTGAAAAGAAGAGACACTCGTAGACAAGACATTTTCCTAAAAGACAGCCTAATGTCCACAGAATGATTGAAAGGATTTTTTGTAGCCTGTGTCAGGCAAAAGGGAGATTTTATTACCACAGCATATCTTTAGACCTTGTCTATGAACCTGTGGAACTGCCACATCGGTAATTAGCCTTAATTACAGGATCAACAGTCAAATGCATAGCATATGACCGGATCGAGATTTAAGAAATACTAATTAAAAAAGTCCTACCAATTTTTTAAATTATTGTTTCCATCACATTTTAAGATCTATTCCATGCCTCTAATACCTAGACAGAAATGAGAATAAATTACCATCTTTAGAACAGTACAAATACGTGCAGTATGATCCTCTCATACAGCTGCAAGCTGAGACGTAAAAGACTGAGTGACCTCTCCACATATAATTCTGTTCTTGTTATTATCAATTACTGAAACAGAAACATCACTGCCTTGTAAAACGGTGTCCTCACTTTTGTAATTTTAAATTAACAACTGTATTCTGAAATGAGAACACTTCTATGCATTAAACATGACAGCAGTGTAAGAGGATAACTACTGGTCAAGTTGGATACAAAAGCATAGTATTACCTGAGCTTTTTCAGTACTTGTTGGTTGCAGATGTCTGTACAGCACTTTCTTCACAACATCAATAAACAAACAAGCAACTACGATGAGGATTATGGCAAACCAAGCAGAACCACTTGACAACAGCTGAACAAATACAAAGTACATGTCCTGGGTATGTAAAAATGGCCTGAAAAGTTAAAAGAAAAAAGTGGCAATTACTAAAAGGAACTTCTAGAAACAAAAGTACAACACAGGCTGTCTCCAGTGTATCTATTTTACTTCAAGCATTGAGTCTCTCAGGATGCAGAGTCAAGTGATGGTGTCCATGTACAAGTCCAGCAACGTGTTGGACTTGATCTGCAAAGAAACTCTGGGGAGGGAGGGAACTTAACTTTGGAGGGAAAGGTTCTGATTTAGCTTTGAATTGTGTTGCAGGAAATCAACCATCATCCTATCCCCCCAAGACCCCCAAAATACAGGCAAAAATACGCCCCCCTTCACTGATTCAAACCCAGCATCTTCATTTCTGTTGCAAATATTTACCTATTACATATACATAGCACCTCTGGGAACCCATCTACGTCTTATGAGCAAAAATGCCTTCACAGTCACTTTTGAAAGGGTCACCAAAAGAAAGTGGCTGCTCTAGGTTTAATATTTTTTTTAAAAAAAACCTGTCATAAAATTCAGAGCAAGATGGTACAAGATAATCTTGCAGTGTTTTCTCAGTTTTACACTGATCTTATGTGCTATACAAAGGGGGGAAAAAAAGAATCACTCACCAGATAATTCCCCCATAAAACAAGGAGAATATGAAATAAAATACAATGGATCCCCAAGTAACAAAATGGTTTATCCATGTCCAGAAGTGAGTTTCTAGTGCCATCTAAAACAGAGATAATGTCAGTGAGCTTCCTTTTTCCACCAACTTCACAGAAAATTATAAATACCAATCTGAACATACTTAGGAACTTCCAGCCCAAACACTAAACACTGTTATGACACACAAAAACCAGAGAAACATTTTAACCACCACTGAAACTAAATGTAGAAGTCACTTATCTGGAACCCCCAAGAATCAATTACTTCTGTATAAATTTTGAACCAATTTTAAATTATTGCTTTATTACATATTTGCCTACATTCCCAAACACAGAGAGTAGTCAGTGCAATATCATACCTTCATCGTGACAGTTATAACCATAACGGTGAAGACCAAAGTACCAAATGTCCAGTTTCCAAACATCTAAGAAAAGGGCAAGGAAAAATCATGGAAGATAAAAAAAAAAAAAAATCAATTAAGAGCATTCACAGTAAGTTAAGATTCTTCTCAGGTCAGCTACACTAAAGAAATTAGTCTGTGATCATAAACTTGTGACAAGTAATCATCATGAAAAATCAAGGAGGATACAGCACAAACTCCCAGGAAAATAATACAGCTTATGATAAGAGCAAAATTTACAACCCAGAAGTTATCTTTCTTATTGGTTCAAAATAAACCACCACAAAGGCTACATGAAATATGAAAAAAAGTCCAAAACATGAACATGAAATGACAGGAAAATGAAGGCATCAATTTGATCAGTTATGATAATCATCCAATAGAAAGGAAATACTGGGTGGAAGGTATTCACTTTAACGTAAGTGCAAAACACTTTTGAGTTTAAACGTTTTTCTATAATTTCCAACATGCAGCATCACCTGAAGGTTCACTTTTTAACCCAAGCACAATTTTACAATTCAAAAATAATGGTGCCATTGCAGTTTACAAAGAAAATTCTGAGGAAAAGACACTTTGTTTCAAGGCTAATAAACCCAAAAATAAGCTTCCATTCTAAAACACTGAATCTGTCACTTTTGTATTCTCTTGTGCATGAAAATTAAGCTATCAAAACTCTGAACAAGGCCTACAACAATAAAAATCTCAGCTCTGACAACCAAGCAGGGATGCTGAGGTTGTATCTATCTACACACATGCTGCTCACACAGAGCTGCCATTCTACAACAGGTCCGACTGCTCTGCTCCTGGAAGCAGGCTGGGTGCTGAAACAGAATATGTTGCTATTTTGCAGCTATTTTTGCCACTGACAAACTGAACAATGACCAGAGTCTCAACTCCGTATTTACTGGTAGCAGACTAAGCAAGCAAGGAGGAAGGTACCACATGCAGACAGGCAGAGTCATCCTAGAGTTGATGTGTCAGTGCGGCACAGAGGCACGGAACTGGGATTCACACAGTTGTAGTTCTTGTTGCAGAGCTCTGACAGAAAAATCCCAACAGCCTGATGACAGATCTCATAACTGCTTTTCTCATCTTCATACAAGTTACAAAACTGAGGTAGCCATGAGTCTGGATTTACTGATAATTTCCAAGATCTTTGTTACATCTCCTGAAGCCTTCGATTTACTTGTCACAATGTATTTGTTGTTAACTGCTGCAATAGCAACCCTAAAAGTGAAATTAAACTGCTCCTGAGTGACCTGTGAAAGAAAGTGTCTTTGCTAACACCGCTCTCAATGGTCACAGGGTTAGAACACAAAACACAAACGGGTTCTTGCCACCATTTTATTTTTGAACACATTTACACTGCGGATGCTGCATCCTTTAATCCTATGAAATAACAGATACAAAATATTGTATCTCCTCCTCTTCTAAACTCTTACCATTTGCCTGTTAGGTTTCAATATCTGACGACATGCACAGCGTGAAAAAGGGGGGAGAAAAAAGAACTAAAAGATCAAGTAGTTGCACAATGAGTTGAGGTAAGCCTAACAAACACCAGGATTAACAAATTATTTACAGTCTCTTCTATTCTGCGGTGCTCCAAGCTGAAAACCTGGAATAGAAATGCGAGGCCTTGCACTAATACTATCCTGTATCACAGATTTGCACAGGTGACCACTTCCTGAGGATTTCTTACTCCAGCATTACACTAGGGTCTCTGGCCCTTAATTTTGGCTTTTTCAGGCACACGTTAAATTGGCAAGAAACTTTTAGCACTGAAGATGTTTTACTGCAACACACAGCTCTACCAGTTGCAATAACCATCTTTTAGCAAACACAGAAGGCAGAGTAACAAAAAACCCCACAGTCAATTTATCTGAAGTCATATCCCATGAGAAGCCAAAGGGCATCTGTCAATTCCCCAAAACAAACAGTTGTTACTAAACACAACGGAATAAGTTTGTTCCTGCCTTGTGGATATTTACTACGCAATTCTGAAGTGAGGTGCTTTGACAACTTGAGATGGATGAACCAAAACACACTGATTCATAGTCTAAAATTACCTCATTAGAAGAGTTCTGAAGGACCTTTACCAATTTCAAAAGAATTTCAAATCACGCAGCTTGTAACAAATGGCAAGAGATGACACACTCATACCTCAGCTGGAAGAGACGTTTTAGTCTAAAGCACAACTATTTTAATGTTCTTAGCAAACACCTCATGATGGAAAACCACTCCCCTTCCACTGCTCCTCTCTCTGCAGGGATGCTCAGAACCACCAGCTTTCTGACTTTAGTTCTCAGGACAACTTCGTCTGCTGTCTGTACATCACTGTATTTTTAACTAAACTTCCTGAGCTCCCCGTCACCAGGTGACCACTGTGATTTCAGCATGATGCTATTTCTGTACCTTGTGCCATAATCTGCAACTCTGCCAACCGCTACATGAGAATCAGCAAGTGCTCCATGCCAGTATTAAGGATGGCATAATGAGAAGCAAATGTATTTTTCCATTACTACCCATGTTTTACGAGGGAAAAATCGGTATCCAATTGTTCTAAACTGAACTAAATAACTCAAAACCAGGGGAAATGAGGACTTGTAATGGTTTTATCCAAGGTTTAGAGTTTTTTTTCTGCATGATTCTATCTGCGAACTTTAAAATAAATTGTCAAATTAGTATTTGGTGATTTCATTAACTTATTGTCTTAAAAACATTTATTGAATAAAAAGTATAACTTAAAAGCAGCTTGCACCACTAAATCTAAAAAGAATCTGAGTAATATAATTAAAAGAATACATTTTCAGGAGAAGGTTTAAGACTTTTGTCAAATTTCAGATTTAAGTCTAGCTTTATAACAGCTACTAAAGAGAAGCCATTGCTTGACACTGCAATTAAGTCCAACTCAAAATGAGTTTTGAATGAATGGATATAAATACTCATTTACTGACACGAAATACCATTTTGACAAAAACAGTATACAAAACCAAACAAAGTCTAAGACAACCATGATACATTTATTATCTTGAAAGGTATGTTCTTCAGGGACATACACTTTCTGACAATGTCTTACAATTTCCACACTGAGAAATGTCACTCTTGAGAGCACACACTAATATTGACAAAGAATCTTTGATAATTATGTAGTCCCTAAAAATAAAATTTTTATTTTCAGACACAAAAGGATTTTTCGAAAAAAAATTAAGAAGTATCACAAAAAATATAGTGGTAGAATAATACTTATGATATTGTACCTGGCCATTTCCCAGCAGAGAAGTGTCTTCTCCCATTAGAAGATACGAGCCATAAAAGAAAACAAATGCATGAAAGAAGCCCAAGATGGTCCAGTAAAGAAATGGTTTAAACCCCAGATGGGCATTTTTACTGATGTCTCTGCAGAAATAAAACAGATTTTGGCTTTCATACTGTCTTTGTATAAACCATGAGTTATTCACATAACATTAGTGCTACTGCTTTGAATAAACGTAACTTTCAACTGCAGCGAGACACATTTAACAAATGCTGACATACCAAAAAGTAAGTAAATCATGGACAAAAAAAGAACTCTGAGCTCTCATGATTTGGCTCTGCTTTAAGCAGTGGTCACCAGTGGCAATGGTCTCTAATGGGTCAAATTCACAATAGCACAAACTAGAATTCTTGTCCCTGGAGGTGGAATTGCAAGAGGAAGAAAAAGTCAGATCTCCTGATACTTACCCTCCTGTTCTGCTTAAAAGACCTTTACAACAAGAGAAACATGTGAGAGACATCTCTTTTTTACAAAAATAGATACTTTTTTTCCTCCAAAAAGCACTATGCAGTGCAACATGCCACCACTGGGAGGACATCTAATTCTACAGGAAATCACTTCTTTTCCCAGTAAAGGATTTTTTGGTGGTGATTCCCCTAATCAGGTGTCCTAGTTTTACATTTGCACGTCTGAGTCATTTTCACCTCCTACATGTAATGGAGGAGAAGGCTGCCAATCATGTGAGCTGACCAAGCGCTCACTGCTCTTACACTGTTAACATGACCGACATAAAAAGAACCTTCTCTTAAAATACTCCGGTTAATTAACATTTAGGATGAAAGCTATGTAGCTGCAGCTCTTCCTCATCAAGACAGTTACTAAAAGCACCCAAACCACAGATAAAATATTGCACAAATGTCTAACAACAACTACTGCTGTAAATGATGTGCTACTGTGAGAATTCATGTAAGAAGCAGGTACCTGTAGAGCACGGGTTTACTCTGCAATACATGCGGATGCACATGCTGCTCAAACAGACTGTATATGAGGACAGGCAGGGAAGTGAAACAAATATTGTACAAAGTCAGGTATACACTGTCATAGAGCGTCTGGAAAGGAAAACAGAAATGATTTTTGAGTCTTTGTAAAGAAAAGAAGGTGCCTGTGCACACTGATAGCAGCAACGAGTCATTGCTTAATAGGAATTCGCTTGCGAGGAAAAAACTGTACTCTCATAAGCACCTAGTAACATGGAGCCATCAAACACAGAAAATCAGCTGGGTATTTTGTAAGTGTAAAATCTGTGCTGCTCCTGTGTAGTTATTCACTAATTTAGTTATATCTTTATTAGTTATTTAATATTATTAATAATAATAATTATTTATAATTAATAATTAACATTAGTACATTTACCGAGATGTAAGGCATCCAGTACTTACTTGTTGTGAAAACAAACAGAAGAACTGATATAAAAATTGTGGTGTAATAAAGCACACATTCTGAAATAAAGAAAAGTGAAGGAAATAGTTAATCCTTAGTATATTCCTCACAACTCTAACAGAAACTGCTAACTCTTACAAGCTGGTAAAAATACACATGAAGACCATAAAACATTTCAACATTTTACAGGGCCAAGTGATGCGAGATTCTTTACTTGACGACACGTTTTGTTTATTTGTCCTTTGGGACAATGACCCTGGAAAGTATAAACTTAATTATACCTGCCTGATGAACACATCTCACTATGGGAGTCTAAGCAGCATTAAAGGAGAAGAAATCCATTCATTTTCCCCTCAGTTTCTTTTTAAGAATTTCTTTGCAGGATAGATTCCACATTTCATTCAAGAATGCTGTACCCTGCTCACATGAGCTTGCTGCATGGGAGCAGACAAAGCAGAAACCAAAACCTCTTCGAAAACTCACCTTATAAAAAAAGTACTGTACAAGGGTTGCTATTCTAATATAGTAAAAGTGCCCATGAACAAAAAGCAACTTGGAGAGGAATTTAAACCGAGCTATTGCATAGTCACTGTTTCTCACAGCTTGCCTTCCTTCCTTGCCCATGATTCCTGTAATGTTTGGGAAACAAAACAGAAAACAGGTTAAGTATTACAAAAATTAAAGTTTAAAAACCCCAACAACATACATCTGGAGCTACAGTTCTGTTTTCCTGCATTTTAACATTATAAAGACTTCAGCAACTTTCTGTTGCAATAGAAGGTATTGCTCCTCCCACTCACAGCTAAGGGAAACTGCTCGTTTGATGCTGATTCAAATAAAAAAACCCTTTATTGCTTCATAGAAGAAAGTTACCTATGCCAACATGTGCTTCTTGTATCATGCTCACATCATTAGCACCATCACCGATTGCTAATGTTATGGGTTTCTCTGGAGACGTTTTTAACAGTCGCACTACCTGGAAAGAAAAAATCAAACGTTTTAGATGAGACAAGTCCACCCACAAACCATGTCACCAATTCTCAAGTATCAAATTAGTTCCCTACCTGTAAACACAATTAATACATTTTATGAGAATGGATGCTTGGGTAAAAAAACATCTTTGGCATATCACAAGCACAAATTCATTCCTTCTTTAGAAAAGCAGCTGGTTTGGGGCACGAGATACTTATCTAAGTATTATGCCTGTCTCAAACTTATTCTCCTGTTCTTATTTCAATATTCTGTTACATAGCTTAATTTGGTGCTTTATCATATGAAACAGTCACGTAGAAGTTGGAACTAATAATTTACTTATGGAGTAATACATATTTAGTGCCCTTTACTAGACATGCCCAGCGTCTTCATATTTGTAATTAATGGAACTAATCCAGGTAAAAGAGGACTTTGAAAAGCAAATGCATTAGCTAAAAGATCAATACGCTGTTATTAAAGAAAACAGATTCTTTTTAAAGCAACTTCATTATCACCAAGGAGTATTCTCAGTCGGAAAAGACATAGAACGAGATATGAGAGAACAAGGGAAAAAATTGTTGACATACAAGGTGATAAAATACTCAGAAGAGGAGCAGTGAGCCCCTGCTCTTTGCAGCAAGGAATCCGATCTTTAAGTAAGTGCCAACAATATTCTAAATACAGAGGAGTTAGTTAGATGAGGCTTTTGGTTAAGGAGAATTAGTAGTTCATTAACCTCCCAGAGGGCTCTAGCTTAAGGCAGGAGCTTCACTAATTCAGTTGTAAACAGGCTGCAGAGATAAAGGCAGGAATGCAGATCAAGAGGCTTTCCAAAACCAAGAAAATACACATGTATGAAAAAACGTTTTCCCCCTGAAGTTTCAGAAAGCCCAAGGTGGAAATATCAATGGAGCAACCTTGGCACAAGGTAAGGAGACACAAAAACCTGTATTGGAATAACTGAGTTGTAGCTGGCAGTGACAGGCCATTGATTCACAGGAGCAGGAACTCACTTCACATGGGGAATGCAACAGTGACTAAATACAGTCCACAGCTCAGACAAGTCCACCTGACTGTGGGAATACATTCTCTAATTGCAGGTATTAATATGCAAGCTTAAAGGTTCCCCATTTTTAAGAGGTAATTACTTCAAGTGCATTTAGCATTAGATCCCAGTAAGCAGCCCTAGAGAAGTAAAACAAGGCTGCAGCGTGTCACCCAGATCAGTCCTCCTGAGATCCCAAGGCTGGGGTAATTCAGACAGACAAACATCTATGTGAAAAGGTCAAGATAAATCCCCTGGCAAATTTTAACAGCAGCAATCAGCAGCAGCTCTGAATGACTGACATGATGATGTTTAAAAAGGTTTTCAAGCTATAAAACATGCCCAAATTAGTAGTGAGACTGCCAGCCATCTATTAACAAGCATCAAAGTTAATAAAAGATGCAGGCAATATTAAGCTGAGTTCCATCTTAACCTTGGAATAAATCTCACAAAAAGGATGCCTACAGCAAAAGATCATATGCAAGGCTAGACTAAACTGCCCTGGACTTCCTCGCTTACCCTTCATTCTGTATGGCATTTGTCTCAGTGATTTATATACTTCAATGTTTGAAATCAAAAAGTCACTGCCATCAAAATTACATTTTACTGTACTTCATGAGGAAAGGCAGGAAATAATCTCCATTATCTGCTGGACAGGATAGGAATTATGGAAAGCAGTACAAAGCCTTATAAATCAAGTTAAATGACAAAATAAGAACAAGGACACAACACTGGCAAATAACTGTACCTTAAAGAGAGGGCATGGCAAAAATTTCAGCTAAAAGAATGGACAGAAGTGGACAAATCAAACAAACTGTTTTACTTAAGAGTAGTTACAATTTCCTTTTAACATTTTACTGAAACTAATATTATACCAGGTGAAGAGTTCTATACTGAAGGGATTCTAAAGACTGCATTAGAACTCTGATTAATTGTTGGAAGCAGGAAGAGTGACCTCAAAACAGGTCACTCGTGCCATAGTAAAACAGCCTGCCCTCTTTTGCACATCCAGCACCTCACACAAGGGTTTCCTAGTGCTTTAAGGTGAAAAGATGTCTTTTCCCAAAGAGAAAAATTTTCAAAAGGAAAGAATAAAATATTCCAGTCCTTCAGAGCTTAGCTTTCTAGACTGAAAAAAAAAATCAATCACAAAATCTGAATTTTAATTCCAACCACCTTATACTTGCATAAAATTAAGTACATGCGAAGGAAAATTGGTCTTAGAAGAGCATTAAGTAGAACCTCCCCTGGAGACTAGGCCTCTGCTTCTCTTCCCTTTTACTTCTTCCTCAAACTTGGGTATATTTTTTTAAATACTCAGAGAAGCACACTTCCTTACAGGTCCTGAACTTTCCATTTGGCTTTTCTGGTTTGGAGAAGTGATGTAGCAGGCCAGGCAAAAGCATGCAGGTGGTCAGGACAGCTGCTGCCTTACACAGCACTCAAGAGGCAGATTAAAGATGAGGCTTTTGCTTGCATGGTGGCAGGATTTTGACTCTTCCACGCGCTCGCAAATTTTCAAACACACATGTAAGAAACTTCTGAGCAAACTACTCCAGATCAACTGAATTTAACAAGGATTCAGAAGTCAGGCAAACAAACAAAGCAGTTTCAGAAATTCTTGCCTCCTCAAAGCATGATAGAAGTATTTTAAAGGAAATCCTGATTATATTTGCACTTACCTTTGCTTTCTGAAGGGGTGCCATGCGACAGCACAACACTGCAGAACAGTTTTTGCAAACTTCCATGAACAGTTTTTCATGTTCCCTGAGTGCAAGAGAGAGGCTGGTCCCATCCACAACCAGTCCATGCTGGATGACATGGTCTTCCTTTATTCTGTTCAGGGACAAAAATGTTAACTTTGTATCAGTGTCACAGAAAAATTTCAATTTGCTATAAACTGTGCCATTGGCCAGACAATAAGCAAAGAAGTCAATCTGTTAGACAGACTACTTCTTCAAGTCTGTTATTAACAGTATTTCTAAAAAGGCAACTTAATTTGTTGGGCACACTCATAAAAGAGATTGTCAAGACATTTGAAAACGAAAGAAAACCAAGCTGAGATCATCACTGAGACAGCGACATCTCAGGTACTTTACCTCTTGGCAAGCTGCCTCAGTTGTTCTGCACAGGTACTGTCTGACTTGTGCTGCACAAGCTCAAGGATGTTCATGGTTCTGTGGAAGTGTCCACAGGACAAACTGACACTAACAGCCGTCTCGTGCTTGTCTCCAGTGAGCACCCACACTTTGATACCAGCCAACCTGAGGGCTTCTATGGTTTCTTGGACTTTCTCCTGCAGTCTGGAAACAAGAAAAATCTTAAGTAACCAATAAAACACTTTACTAAGAAAGAGCTCACACTGTAACTCCATGTTACCGCTGTAACCCCACTGCCATGACAAGTTAAGACTGCATTTCCAATGTCACATTTACTGTCAGAGAATCACAGCCTGGCAGATGATACTCTGTTACCAGCAATAAAACAAAGGCCTTGATGAAACAAAAACTGAACTTAATCCTGCTAAGGGATCAAAAATTTGTCATAAGCACACTCTGATTTAAATTATTTACTGCAACTATTCCATTTCACATACAGGAAATCTCTCCTGATGAAACACAGCTGTGCATCATTGTTATTAAGCCAAAACCAATTGGTACAACTTGTGTTTTGAATGCTTAATCCAAAGAGCGGTAAACATACTAAACAAGAATAGCACAAAACTTTTGATGATAGTGGGAGATTTTTTCACACATCCTGTTTCAGGAATAAATCCTAAACTCGCTGGGATTGAGTGTAGTTAGCAGTAACTCCATTGCATACTTGTCTTCTACTCCCGTAGCCCCAAGTAATTCCAGATCCCTTTCTATGAAGTTGAACACATCTGCTAATCTTTCTTCCCGTTGTTGTAAGGCAGTCCTGGCCTCATGAAGGCGTTTGCCAATTTCTTGATACTCCTCAGGTGTGAATCTTCTGTAGGCTACGCACAAAGTTCTTAGTCCTTTCTGTGAGAAAATAAAAGACTACATTCAGAGTAGACAAGATTCTGATCTAACAAGGTGTCACCTGTAATTTGTTCACTTCAAGCCACAGAGATTATTCCAGATGAATTTTCTTCTGATCACCTGGGCGAGTGCATGCACTTACCAAAGCGAATTCATCCACGTGTATCCTTGTTTTGTCTATTTCTCCACTCTTACTACGAGGAAGAATGGAAGATTCTGCTCCTTTTGTGAATAAAAGCTTTTCCCCTATGAAGTAAAACAGAATAGAAATTAAGAGTAATGCCATTTAAGAAGTTCTCAACTGCAGCTTTGACATTTTCTGATGACCTACCTGAGGGACTCTCCACAATGACACTCATTCGTCTGCGATTTGGATCAAACTCCAACACGTGAAGCAATTTGTACCTGTATTTTGTGTTTTAATAAAAGAGGGAAGGGCAAGAAAACATTTTTAGAAATAATTTTCCAAAGACAGTTACTTATAAATAGACTCTTACGCCACAGACCTTTCCTCAAAGTGTCATTTTGATACAGAAACTCTAAAAGCAATGCTACCACTGATGACCAACAATCACCGCCATTAGTCACTGTGCAATTCATTGCTTTTCATCACTCTATTCCGTTTTGTAACAATAAAAGGCTCTTCTACCAATAGGAATAGTCTCCTGAATACTAACTTGATCCCTGGAGGTTACAAGCAGCTCCTATTTCTTTATCCTTCTGTCATTATTTCAAGTGTAACTTTGAAAACTACATTTTGTTTCTAACATTTGTAAACAATCTGCACCGTCAAAAAACAGTGTGTGCGCCCTGATAACTGGACTAGTCTTTTATGTTACCACTAGTTCAGAAAATTAATTTTAGACATCGAACTTGAAAGTACTGCCAACTGACACAGATAAAATGGGTAAAAGGAGCTATGACACACTGCAGATACACAGTTATCAATAATATTTCTACTCATTTTGTGCAAGTTTGAAATATATAATTAGATTATGCACAGATGACAGTGATTCTGGAAACTTCTAGAGCTGAAAGCAAAAACTCTAGGACTGGAACATGCAGTTCAGTTTTCCAGCTCTACTACAGTCTCAACCTTTGAGGAATGGGAAAAGATACAAACTGTTACAACACACACCTACACAGAGTAACTCACAAAATTCTTGCATCTCAGCTACAATTGGTAAGGAATAAGAGATGCAAGCTGTCTTGAAGACATCAAGGGAAAAGCATTAAATAGAGCACGCTGTGGAAAGGCAAGGTTTGCTTATGAACAGAGAGGACTGAGAAGAGAACTTTACATTAATCATCACTACTGTTCTGTCTTTCAAAATAAACAAGGAATAAAAACAAATACCTCTCTGGTTTTCCAAGGCTTTTTACTTCCATAGTGTCTCCACTAATTCCAGTAAATACTACTCCAACCCTAAAAGCAAAAGAACACAGATATTTAATTTTCACTTTAGACAAAATGCCTATTGATTCAGGAAGGAGAAACTGTCAGGGAAGAAAAAGAGACATTCTCATACTCCATTATTCTTCTCTACTTCTAGGGAAAATTAAGAATGCCCACTTTCTGCAGTATTTTATTTGCAACATATTCTGACCACTAGGATTTCCCAAGGATTTCCATGACTATTTTAAACGATTCCAGGACACCCGGCTTTTTTTGTATTTTATATTTCCATGTTTTCCCAGGAAGCTGACAGTGCCAGGCCCTGGGCTTCACAAATGTCCTGAGCAATCTTTCCAGCAGCTTTCAGCACGGATTGCCTGCCCTGGGAAGCAATTCCTGCGTTAGGCACTTCTGGCAGCCCAGCTCACCGGCTCGCAGCTTCAACCAAAGCTTTCTCATCCGGTGAAGAAGCGTAATACTCCAACGGGGATGTTATTCCGTTGGCATGCCAGGGACCATCAGCACCATCTGTCTGATCTGCATTGATCTGCACTGTGTGACAAAGACAAACTGCCTTCAGGAACAGTTCTTCCTCTTTCACCTGTAAGAAAGGAAAATCTTGGTTTGCAACATTTATGTACCAACCCAGTTTTGAATGCACTCAAAAAAATAATGTTTTTACTTAAAAATCTGCCAAGCATTTCATGTTAAATAATCTTATCTCAACATGTTTAATAAATATTATTTGTTCAGTAACACTTAATAGCTTCAAACTATTCAAAAATTCTGATTTATGTTGGGTTTTTTTCATGCTAATAGGGCAAGAGTATTTCTCTGAAATAAAAAACACTTTCTTTCTAGAATGACTGATGGTGGGAAAAGCAAAGTGTCTTACCAAATCATGCCTATTCCCATCTGGAGAATCTTCAGAAAATCCCTCTGGAGTCAGTTTACCATTGACCTCTTGGTACTTTATGCCATTAATGGAGCACTCCCGAAACTGCATCTCATTTTCAGTTAATGTACCAGTTTTGTCTGTAAACACATACTCTACCTTTTGTAAAACAAAACAAAAAAAAGAGACTTGGAATTGCATCTACTTGTTAGAAGAAAAAATAAAATAATCTCAACTCATGCTTTCTACTACATGTGTTGTTTTGATCATGTAAGAATTTTAGCTTTTGCCATCACTTCTGTATAGCCTATTTTAAAATTAATCAAAGCACAACCAATAAGAAGCCTGCAGTAATGGATTTTAATATTAAAAACTAGGTAGAAAATAGGTTTAAAAAACAAAAAAAAGAAACAACGCATTTTTTACTCTACCTGTCCCAATTCCTCATTGAGGTCTGAAGTATTTACTTGCGCTCTCTGGTTTGTTTCTTCATGATAGAGGTCGAGATCCCAGCCAATAAAAAAAGATCCAAGAAATTTTTGCATCTCGACAGTCACATAGAGGGAAATAGGTATAATAAAATTGTAAAGTACCAGAAAGGCAAGAAAATCCGAAATAAATCTCAGGATCTACAAGAGAAAAAGAAAAAATGTGAAGATTACAACAGTCATCGGGTATAACGTGGTGACTTAATTATGTTTCAATATGCATGAAAAATGACAAATTGAGAGAGCCAGAGAAGACCAAGTCCCACATCCACATGAGAGAGACAACACATCCAGTGACAACGCAGGCATTCCCAGGTTGCCCCAGTAACACGCCTTCAGACTGATGCAAAAAGTCTGCCTTAAGCAATGACTGGATGTTTGAATTCTCAAGTTCATTACTCTTTGTCTATCTACTGAATCTGTCAGGAGGGCTGACAGTTAATATTAACTGTCATGGTGATTCTATTTTCAAGGAGGGCCTGAAAAAGTAACGTGTTCCCCATTCCAAACAGCGTGACTCATTCAGGCTTATCTAAGGAACCACAAATTGTGAAGGCAAACAACTGATATTCCCTGCTGTCAGAGGAATCTGCAAGGACTCTTGCAGTTCTTTTAGGACAGCAGAGTGACAAGAGGGCTCCTGTCTGCTGGCATTCCCCAGTGATCCAGACTACATGACAAGGGACCCTGTGGATTTCCATGGCACAGACTCCGTCTATGCCTCTTCAAATCACTGTGTTCAACACTTACAATTGAGGCAAACACCTACATAACAGGACAGAAACTTTTTATTAGGTATGAAAACTTTAACAAAGTCTGAAATGCAACACTGCAGCCTCTCTAAAGTTTGTTTTTCATTTGGACAACAAACTCAGCATCTGAATAGTACTTTGGGAAGGCTCTTACCAACCCTTGAATATTGAGCAAGGGAGTTCAGAGATGAGAAAAAACAGGCCATCTCATTCAACTCTACCAGATATTGGTGTAGAAGAACATTTTAAATAAAGGGAAGATAAAAGCAGTGAACAGTTTGCAAAAGTAAATAATGTTTGTTCTTCCCAATTAGGGAGTGTTGCTATAATTACTTAATAAAAGTCAATAATTAAAGCGTCTGAAAAAGGAGTCTAAAAATTCAGCAAGTTCTGTGCCTAAAGAGATCTTCCAAGGTAAACCAGAAAATATAGACAGAAACCAAGAGCATAATTCATATGAGAAGAATGACAATTCATAAGGTTAGAGAGTTTTTTAAAGCACTATCTATGAAATAACAATCTGCACACACAGGACAGATGGACAGAGAAGCGCTCCAAGTAAGGAGATCAGCAGGTTGAGAAACGCAAATCAGATTGTGGAAGTAAATACGTGAGAGAGAAAAACAAAGACACGATAGAAGGAGAGTGACATTGCAGGAACACATGTGGCTCTCTATGTTCCTGATGGCAAAGGTAAAGGAATGGAAAGGTTGAGGAAATACTTCTCCCTATTCTCTTCAGAACTGAAAGGGCTCCCTTGCATAGCCAAAACTTCAAATTAAGCTCCTGAATGGCTTTGGACAAAGGCATACTCATACAGAAATCAAAAACTTATGCAGAAAGCAGAAAAATACAGAGTGATTAGAAAAAGAGATACTTCTCAGAACTGCAGATTTCAGGAACAGTCCAAAGTATCTCTCCAATCTCTACAGAAAAGTGAGAAGGCAAGCAGGAGCTTGAGCAAAATTACAGCCTTGCAAAATTGTCTGAACCATCTCAACATCACAGAACGTACAAAATTCCTGAACTGTGAAATCACTGTAATAGGACACACCAGACAACCATCCTCCTCCTCTTTTCACTTATAGAATGACAAAAGACAGCTCAAAGAACAGTAACAAGAACATCAGAAATATGTTCTAACAAAGACCAGAATTTTCAAAAAGCCTGGTCTTTTCATGAAGAAAAAAAAAGTCCAAGCAGTAACACAGGCAGAGGTATTCCTACACCACAGTGAGGCTACACAGGACTAACACTCTCAAAACCACTGAGAAAACAGCACAGAGTCTTGGATCATGGGATACTTACACCTATATCCAAGGAAAGAGACATAATAAATAACACATTCAGTATCTTGGTTGAGTGTTCCCCAGATATGCAACTGGGTAAATTACATTACCTTACTGCTATTTCTTTCATGCTCTGTTTTTTCATTGTACCAGGGCTCATCCCATTTCTCTTCAGCTTGCCATGCATACTTCAAAATAGTGCTCAGAATGGCTTCAAAGAGGAGGATTATTAGATAAATAATCAAAAAGGAATTCATGGACCTACAAAGAAGCAAAAAAAAGAAAAGCAATTTCAGCTTATTTTACTCAGTCTGTTGACACACTGTGGTTATGTGAATTAACTTGCTGGACAGCATTTTAAAAAACATATCCTGAGCTTAATTGATATAAATTTTCTATGTGACAAGCAAGCAACAGAATGGAAAAGAAATCCTACATCTTACTAAGATAAAATCTCCATATAGCAATACGAAGACCAGATTAAGGTGCAAGAACATCCCAACAGCCAACTTGTGTCACACCTGCTGTCTGAGGTTTCGGGGGCTGACTTATCCTTCTCTTCTTCCTCGAGTTTCCAGCAAGGCTGTGAAGGCAGTACAACCA
Source organism: Pseudotriccus pelzelni (assembly GCA_035584735.1). Taxonomy (NCBI): domain Eukaryota; kingdom Metazoa; phylum Chordata; class Aves; order Passeriformes; family Tyrannidae; genus Pseudotriccus; species Pseudotriccus pelzelni. The sequence goes on along the minus strand of JAWMRA010000009.1, from coordinate 7,933,065 downwards.
AGCACACTGGAAACCCAGGGCTGCACCTTTTCCTTCAGTCAGAAGGGCACTGCCATGTGCACCTGACCATTTAACCCAGGCCATGCTGCACCAGGATACAGTCACACCTGCCTCTATATTCTGCCACATCAGCCAGACCACCTTTCCACCCCCTGCTTTGATGACTGAAGGTTTCTTGTGCACACGACAGTTCTGTTTGTATGTAGCTATAGAAGAACAATCAATCCCACGCTTGCCTAGGAATTCCAGGAGGCTCTGTCAGAGTTTTAGTAACCGGAATAAAGGCCACATGTATCAGAATCATGAGATTCAACGTATAATCTCTACTATAGTAACACCTACCCTGTAACTTTGAGCAAGCTTAGGTATTTCCACTTCAAACACAACTAAAGAATCAATATTAAAACGTTAATTTTATCTTTACAGCTTCCTACCAAAGGCAAGGCAATCAACACTCTCTTCCTTTACCTAAAACCCAGTGAACCCATCAGGGTTTTAAAGTTACAGAGGAAAGACTAAGTTAAAGCTCTATGAATGAGAGAGAGATTAGAAAATAAACATACTTTTCTACTGCTGACCGTTTCTGAGATTTACTCTTGTAATTTAATGCCATCTTTGTCTCCATACCTGTATACACTGCAACACCTGGGAAGGAAGGGGGGGAAAAGAGTTATACTTTACTTTCTGCATGTACAAGTTGCAGAACTTTTCACTTTGAGAGACACAGGATAAAAGCAGAAGGCGGTATTACTTTTGTGTTTACTTCAGTACAGTGGTGAGACAGTATTTTGTAGGTATTTGCAATGTTCTGCTACAGTAAAACAGTACTACTGAAGTAATTTTAACACCTACTTTAACACTGTTCATTATTATGACTACTGCTCAATATGTATTTTATGGAAATCAGAATGGTAAATCTCAGGAGAAAGTCTTGAACAATGGGTAGCAGTAAGAACAGTCATTTATCCATTGAAGTTAAGTTATTCCTTTATCAAACCACTTCAAATATTTTCACAGAGCAGAGCTGGAACTTTATATCCTTAGAGATTCTACAGCATAATATCATTACTTTCATCTATAATCATATCCCCTCAGGTAACAGTCAGCAAGATTATTACAATTTCTTCAGTGCAAGTAGAATTAAAGCACAGTTCATCAGCATGCTTTGAGAAGAGAATACTCTTTAAATATTTAGATGTCTACAAACCAAATATTTCTTTAGTGTTTTTTAATCTTGCTCCACGAAGTAAGAGACTTTCAGGCCCAAGAGGTCTAAAAAGAAATAGAAATATCAGCATTTAAAAATCAGTTGTCCTGTATTCTGTAAAACTAATGAAATCCAGTCTCCTATGCAAAGTTGTCCTATATTCCTTATGAATTCCCAATGCAGCAACTACAACCCCATCCTCATTTAGGTCCATCGTCAATCATCTTGCATGCCACACCCACACATCTCCACAGAGCTCTCTATTTCTTTTCATGTCTCCTTTGGACTCTCCCACCACTGTTACACATCCCGTAAGTACTTATTGAGCTCCATATTCCAAATGGTTGGTTCAGAGAGACCTGCAAGTTACTCAGAAAGCAAGCAGGCACAAAGCCAGGTGAGCTCACAGTGCACCAGGAATGCTATTTTAGGTTTGGCTAACACTTCGACCCCTCTGACAAACTGAAATATCTGGCAAGATCAAAATTTTTCATACCAAACAGAGACAAACAGCTAGGTGATCACACCACCACAGCAGTGCAAATTTTGCTTCCTAACACAATAGTAAAAATTCCATTAATGTTTTTTCCTCACATCTATCACAACACAATAATAGAGTCATTTCATTAGCCAAGTTAACTCCAAACAGTGCTGGGACAATAAAGGTCTAATTAGAAACCAGGTTAATTTAATGTGTATATATATATGTATATATACACACACACGTATATATACATACATATATATGTATAAATAACTCCACAATCAACTTTAGAAACTGCCAGCAGGGTTGGTTTGAAATTAAAAAAAAAATGCATTTTTGCATTTTTTTCAAATGAAAGCAGAAATTTTACAACTGCAGTGGACAGGTTGACATACCAGGTATAAGCAAAAGAATTAAAGTTCATATGCTAAGCGCTGGCACACAAGCCCTTGGGTTTGCCTTACTTTCCCTTTAGCTTTGCCACAAGCAGTCCATGATCACTGTTACACAAACAAAGCTCTTATACTTGAAGTTGCTTTGAAAGCATAACCTGGAGCTACTCAAAAAAAAACCCCAAAAGCCAAACCCACAATCCACCTCCTACAGTTAAACACTTAATTAATTTAACTTAAATGTTACTGCAAATGTGACAGTTACCATCACAAATACCATGCGCACCAATTATACACACAGATTATGGTGGATTCTTTAAATTACACATACATATGTTGATGTTTCAGGCTAGACTCAAATTTCAACTGAAAAATTGAACTAAAAGGGACTAAATGCTCAGGCATTTAAACTTTTCATATAAGAAACATAATTTATATTTCTGTATCCGAGTTTGTAAAACCAGTCTGACAAAGCCAAAATACAAAACCTGAATCACTGCAACACAGTCTAGACAAGTTTATCTTGGAGAGACAGAAGATAAGCTTCGCTAGAAGTCAGAACTTGCAATTTTTTTTTCCACACTCCCTTTAAACTGACTCTGTTTTATGTTGTCAATTAAATTATTTTGATAGATTATCCCGAAGCTGAACCTCTCAATCTTGAGAGTAATGGATCCTGAAAAGCTCAAAGTGAAGTAGCACATAAAGCAACCTTAGAAAACAGCTGAGTGGAGTTTCGTGGCCAAGGCACTGGACTTGGGGCCAAGTGACCTGGTTTCTATACCCCCATATTTCTTCCAAAAAACCTTGACAAATCCTTGATTCACTCTGAACTCCAGGTCACTCCTATCTAAAACTGACAAACGTTTGCAAGCCTCAAAGGAGTCTCAGACTGAGACTTCCAGTTCTTCAGACTGAAGCACACATTATACGGAAAACAGCATATTCAAGTAGAAAATTAAATAGTAGATAACACTTTGGACTTTTAGAAGAGTGAAAGAACCATAACAGATTTACCTGTTTCTATGACAAATTTATGCATCACAACACAGCACTTCACCTTTTCAGGAGAGGTGACAAGGGTTTTTGAAAGCGTGACTATCCACAACCCTCACCATAAAATAATTAAATAACTTAAATGCTATCTATTCCTGAAAATTTGGCCATTTCTTGTGAGTGAGTCTTTACTTCAAACCATGATCCTTCTCATTCCTGTTCTTCCTATATTCCCTCCTGTCCTGTTGGGGTGGGGGGAATCGAATGAGCAGCTGAGAGGATGCCGGTAGTCGGGGACAGCAATCAGCAACCCACAGCAATTAGCAGTCTTTTCAGGAAGTCCACATGTAGGTCTGGAAGTGGCTTCACATCTTTTATTTTCACATGTTTAGGTGTACGCTGCTCGCTGTGAGTGCACAAGGAAAGCTGGTGAGCACATGATTATGTGCACACAATTATGTGCTGACTGTTACAGACGTAAGCACTTCTCTGTACAGTCCAGTTAGTACAGCAGCTCAAAATACAGACTGCAAGCTACAAATCTGTAGCAGAGGCTTTGTACAAACAGACCTGTAATTTCTAGGAATTTCAACTCCTCAATCCCTTTGGTAAATAGATGACGGGATCTGCTGCAGTTTACATAATACACAGCTGGAAATTGTTTCAGATCAATAAATGCTTTAATTAACAACTAGCAACAAAGTTACCAGCTGATTACCAGAGCCTAAAAATGACCCCCTTCAGAGTGGCCAGGCCTTCCAGAACTGTTGCATCTGAAAAACTGGGTAGTACTGAACCTTGTTTCTCTGATTTTCTCCCTTCTCCATCTGAAGTATTCAGCTACAACTGACAACTTTCAGTAAAAATACCGCTGCCCTTTTACATATTCAACAGCAACTCTTATTTGTGATGGTCGTGATTTTAACCACCTTCATGCATCCTAAATAACCATCCTAGAAAGTTTGACTCACCGTACTATTTCTTCAGCTTGTTGACTTACAGTTATTCTTCCAACAAATCTAAGAAAGATGGGAACATTTTAGAACTATCTACATAAAGACTCAAAAATGTAAAAAGTCTGTATTTACAAAGAAGTCTCTAACGGGTCACAAGTGCAAAATAAAACAATATGGCAACACTGGCACTAATTTTACAAGAGACATTTAAGAACAGAAACATTTATCCTTCAAAAGAACAGTCAGCTGAGAAAGCCTATAATGTTTCATTAATAACCACAAAAGATTATATTTCTACTCAATTAAAACAGATTGTGACTTTTTGATGATTCAGTAAGAAATAATTCCTCAACAAATGTAAGTTAGCATATTACCAATAAGAAACAGTAATTTTTCTTTCACTCAAGCAAATCTACTCTGCATTTAAAATCTGACATTTGCATATTTAGCATGACCCCAGCTACAAACAGGGACATAAACATCCATAGCAACTGCACTTTAATTTGCTAAATATCAAAAATCTGAACTGCTGCTCAAACTGAGTATCTTAGTTTTAATGAATTTAATGTTTCTCAAAGATCCCAAAGTTTACTGAAGAACAGCTGTGATACTTGGATTTTAAAAACTACTACTTAGTAGCTACCATTTTCCACTACACAATTAAGAAGAAACTTGGATTGGAATATAACTTTTGCTCCCCGTGATGTCTGGGACATTGCTTGCTGATGTTAAAGCACAGATATCCCTGTTTCTAATCTAAGGTTTTACTGCTGAAGAATGGAGTTCAAATCTTGAGCACACGCAAAATAAACGTGGTCAGCACATATCTTTGGAATTAACATAAGTTTACAACAATTTGCTATGATGTGAGTTAATTTCACTTTAAAATATCCTATATAGTACTGAAATCTCCTGTCAGAACCTTATACAACTCATTCTTCATACCGGTCATATTCATAGGCCATTTAATTTTTTTAATTCCGGAAACAAGTTTACTGGTTAGAACAGACATGTATGTAATTAAAATACAAAAGATAAATATAAACTATAACTTTTAACACTGAAATACTAAAACTTGCCACTTGCAGTTTTCAGTAAGTGCATATGTATAAACACAAGCTAATTATTAAAACCTAAAATCCAAGCAGATGTCTGAAGCTATTTTAATCACAGCAAGACCGATAATAATATTAAACACCTCATTTTGATTTAATTTCAAAATATTTACTACTAAAGTGATACCTGTACAGATCTGCTTCTGGCTGCTGACACTCTATAACAGCTACCAGTTTGTCCAGGTTGGCAACAGACTGCAACACTGCTGTTTCTGGGACTGCAACGTGGGTCTGCAAAACAGGGCCCCTTGAGTTAACACAGGACTACCAGGCAGCAGGAGGGGGGATTTCAACAGGCTGGACTAAAAATGGCAGCCCAAGTTAACTGCTTCATGGGAGTAACCCAGACCTTAAGATTGGTCTCTCCATCCAAACTTGCGGTGGTGACATGGCATGAACCGTCAACTCGGTCAGACGACAGAAGCACCAGGTCAACAGGAAAAGTCTCATCTTTGGCTACTCTGACAATGTCCCCCACCTAATGAAGTGAACACAAACGGAGCTTTAAAAGAGCAGAATTCATCTCAGCATTGTTACCTAACCATGATCAAACAGGCCACAGTGATCAGTAATGAAACAAGAGCTGTATCTGTGTGACAGAAACACAATTTCCAGTTTGTCCTTAACCACATACCCGAATGTTTTTAGATCTGGTTTTCACAAGGCCACCACTTCGAACAACATAAACTGGAGCACCGTTGACTTCATTGTCTGCTTTATGTCGTAGCCAATCTTCATAACCCTGTGGAAAACACACAGAAATTCACTTTTTAAGCAATAAGCCTAAAAAGCTCACTAACTGTCTCCTAAGCAAATGTGCTTAAAATTATTTCCTGCATAGTCTGAATATAGTCACTAAATTCTCATGAGTTTCTACCAGAGCTGTTACTCAAGAACCTGGGAAACCTCTTGATTTTCACTCACAGGAACAAGTAAATGCACATAAAGCAGTAAAAGTGGAGAAGAATCTTAACAGTTCCATATTCTCTGAAAACAAACAGGCGGTGACATTTTCTGCAGATCAGATGACCGAGCAATCATTAAATCGTTGATCTGTATGGATTATTATACCACAAATCCGGGAAGAGTCAGTCCCCAGGCTCCTTTATGGATTCCTTTTTTTAAAAAAAGTAACAGACTGAAATTACTTCCTCAAGCCATACCAGACAGCACTTCTTATAGTTACTGCCACAGCCTGTGCATGAAATCTTCAGATTTCTTAATTTTGTGTGACATGCTGTTGACACATCATCTCTTTATAGCAAGAGAAGATGACTGAGAAGGTTTTAGTTCTTTGTGAGTCCTAATGGAACAGTTTGCAGCAACTGAGCTTTTAACTGATAAATTAAGCAGTTTTTCTTTAACTGATATTCTGCACCTCTTTAAGCACCCTTTATCCCATGCACATAAATGTGCAAACATTCCTGATCGTGAATCCAGGTATATTATCCCCATCCTATTTTCCTAAAGTATTTATAAATTGCTTATTTAATCTAATAGCATTAGATCATAATAGCATAATAACCTCTAATCCCCAAGTCTAGGTACTGTTTGGAAAGCCCCACAAGCAAACGCGAGAAATGGATCAATCTGTGTGGATCAACTAGCTCTTACATCCTGCAACTCCTTTGCAATAACAGAGAGATTTCCTAAAAGGCTTTTCTGTAGGTATAAAGCCTGTGAAAGAGTTAAAAACACTTCCTTGTAAGTCTGCAGACAGAAGGAGGGAGCTGCGTGAAACAGCAGGCATAATCCCAACTCAGGCTACAAATATTATATGAGTGTAATAATACAAAGAGTACTAATGCAAATGCAGTTTGGAGAGTTCTGCAGTTGACTGGAGTCTGTAGGGAAGTTATATGATGAATTCTGTATGTTAAAAGTACAGTTTTGCAGCTATACTTTCACGTCCCTCTGCTGTTACTGGTACAAATAATTAAGGACAGCACAGCTGCACTAGCTGGGTTTGAAAAGAAAGGGGAGAGGGAATGGGGAAAAGAAAAGAAGCTTTATATGCCAAATGCTTAAAAATAAATAATTAAGAAGTGTGTAGTAATAGCGGCCACACACAGAGATTGTGGGAAGTCAGAATCCTAAAGCTCCTAAGACTCTTTTAAGAATCCTTCCTAATCAGTATGAAAAAGCAAGAGTCAGTACCTACGGCTCCTTGTTAAAGGTGACTGACAGAAGAAAACAAGGGTTTAACTAACATCCAGTAACCTTGGGGCATTTGTCTCATAGACCTGAACAGCTGAGCAATATGGGCATTTGGCAAAGAACTGAAATCTACCTTCTTTAGAAAGTACAGATTTCAGCGCTTTCCCCATCTGACATCCACTGCCTACAACCCAAGGGTGACACCTCACACCAGGGAATTCTTAAGAGCCAACTTAATGTGGTCAGTTCAAATTCCCCCAAAATTTACCTACTGCGGCATTTTTGAGAGTTCCTCATCCTGACTTGCAACTATTGGAAAAGTACCATGACAAAGAGAGATGCAATAGGAACACCGGGAATGTTGCTTGAAAATTGTGTGAGGAGAAACTAAGACTAAAAACCCTCAATTAAATTATATTCTTAAGTCCTGTTTAAATAAATAACTGCATCAACGTAATTGAGAAACAGCCTGCACTTTATATGACCAAGTTTTTCATTCTCAGTTTAGGTCTATAATTATTCAAACCTTTCAAAGTAGTTGTTCATAAATTACCTGACAGTCAAGTAAACATCTCTATTCAATCAGCAAAATACCTATAACTTATTGAAATGGACTAAGTTTCCTAACGTTCTTGGGAAATACCTTTATTTTGTTGTGTTTTGGCTTGGGTTGTTTTTTTTTTTAAACTTTTTATTTTTATTTGTTTGCCATTTTTGGACTCCTCTGAGGACTGTATATAGACCTTCACAGGCACAAGGAGGAAAGTGCTCTGGCTAACAGGACAGATAAAATGACACAGCATGAGTTGCACCACTTTGCAGTCTAGTATGTCCTTCTTCTGACCTAGGTGCAATTACACTTCTAAGAAAAAGTTCTGTCTCCTTAGCTGAGTTTAAAATAAGGCTGAGTTCTGAGGTTTGCTAGAGGTGCCACATTAACTGGTCTTCTGGAAGCAGGGGAGAGTTCTTCCACCCACTGCTAAGCTTCTCAAACCTGCATATAATTAATACTTCTATTTTTCACCCTCATCTTTTGAGAGAATACTAAATTATAGTTTAACATTCATCCTGATGTAACTTTGTACAGAGCTGGTGCCCCACAGCTTTCAAAAAGGGATTTCTTTCCCTAAAATCTGCTTCCTACGAGAGAAAACGGGAGCCGATTTTGAGGCAGTACTGGGTATTTTCCCCTCTGCATTCCAACAGAAGGTTTATCTTCCTTCCCTGTCTGAAGGCAGCCTGTTGGAAATAGCACACTTAATTGTCCTTCCAAGGTAACAGCTTGTGAGTATTTTCTGCCTTCTTTGCAGCATGTAGGATAAACATGAGAGTCCATTAAATCAGTTTAATGGTTCCAATAGTCCTTGCAAAGATATTGAGACAGGAAACTTCTCGATGCTTTGCAAGTCATGAATGATTTGAAGTTTCTCCAGAAAGGAATGACAGAATCTTTATTCTTTGCAATTGATGATAAGATACTTAAATTTCCCAATATAAAACTGGACATCTGGAAACAAGGTGGTGTTAGATTATTTTGGCCTATTTTAGACTTACACAAGTCCAACTTCTTTCTGGCAAAAAATGATCTAATATTTATAACTGTTTCATAATCTCTTTTAGTTCACACAGCTTTAAGGAATATTATCCATTGCCTACTTATGATTCTAGCTCTTGGACATGTGATCTTTTGGGGGGGGGTGATGGTAAAAACTGCAATTGAACAGGATTAGGGCACTCAACATACACAAACTGCACAGCAACAAGATGAAATGTTAGTCCAGATACCACTGCAGCATTAAGAACCCCTCTGCCCCATTCTAGCCAGTTGAAAGCCAGAACTATTTTTACTTTTGCCCTATTTCTGGGTGCCTTTGGGTGTTATTGGCACAGAAGGCAAATTGAAATTCCAGTTGTAGCTCTGTAACAGTCTCCTGCTTATTCTTCCATTGCTAGACTGCATCTCTTCCCCAGACAGCACTGTCAAACCCTTTGAAGGGGATAGTTCCTGAAAATAACCTCCCTGCAGAAGAGATGATAATTTCTATCCACATCACCTCTTTATTTATGAGCTTGTTTCTTTCTCCTTTTGCTTTAAGGGTTTAAAGAAAACATTAGATTTTTTCTTTCTTTCTTTTTCTTTTATTTCTACATTCTCATTCCAGGGGATGTAGGTCTCAATATGGTGCTTGAACAAGATTTCTGTTAAACTCAAAAAGATTTTTCTTATTTCAGGTGCCATAAAGCACTCCGAAGTCTTTTATGCAACCAAAGAAGAAGAAAAGAAAACCAGAAGCTTTCTGAACTGGAGCTTTTACCTGGTACAGCATTACATTTCATACATACTTTACACCATGGAACACACTCCTTGGGGCCAAACTTGCCTTTCAACTACTGACAAACACGGACTGCACCACTGCTCCATCTACCCGAGCTCCTTCCTCAGTGTGTGATGTGGGAGGATTGGTTTTGATATGCAGTGAGGTGTGCCAAAGGAATAAGTGAGGAGCTTTCAGAAAAGGTCTTATAACAAGTGACATGTAATGTTTAGACAAAAATGCTGCCTGACATCATTCACTGTCCATTTAAGGGTACTGCAGTGAGTCACTGAGCGCTCGACGAGTAACCAAATGCTGAAGCTCAAGCATCTAACAAGAAACATTAAATACAAAATCCTTTCTAAAAATTACACTGTTTTATGTATTTTTAGTATCTAAGCATTTCCTTGGTCAGACTTTGTTAAGTAACTTCACCCTCAAAAGGCTTCATCCCACAAGATTTTTCCCCTTTACCTGTTTTATGGCTGTCACAGTTATGACAAAGAATAATGGCAATCCACTGGTAATAGGACTGGTAGGGGTATCTATCATGAGCTAAAAGAGAAGAAAATATGAAAATTAGCTCAAATTTTATTTTTACAATTGTACTTTCGAAAAAAAAACCCAAAAAAACCACACAACCAAAAACCACTCTAATGAATTAAGACTACAACCATTTTCCAAACATCTCATTATAAACTGGGAGTATTTTTACTGCACTTCCGGCAGTATTTCTGGAGCAAAACTCAGTTTCTGACACCTAAATAATACATGCCAATAACGAAGCAAATAGAAGGTTCTAGGGCACAGAGCAGCCTTAGTCTCATTTGTAACGCACGTGACAATTTTAAGAGTCCTGAGTAAAAGGAAGATACACTTTCATTCTACAAAGATGAATTCAAAAGTATATTAAAAAGGAAAGAAATCTACATCCGTGATGCTGTTTCAACATTCTATACAATCTACTGCTTACCAGCAATGTAGAGTACAACATCATCCACTTTAGAAGTGAAAATAAAGTTAAAACCAGTAATTTCCAACAGTTCAGATATTAAGAGAACGTTTTCAGACTGCACCTTTCCGGTTCCCCCAAGTTAGCATGCAGTTTTTACAATCTGTGCTATTATTGCTGGCATGCCAAAAGTGCAGTGTACACACTAAGGTTCTGTATGTGGGGGGATGTCAGTGGTTCTCCTCTGCTGCAGGAAAGAAACAACACAGTCAAGTGCTGTAAGGAAAATGTACACAGGAACTGTTCAAAACCACAGACACTGATCGGATCCACTTTACCTGAGACCTATGGCATTGCTTTGGGAATCATTAAAGAAGAAAAAACAAAATCATACATGAAGTTTTACTCTCTGAAGAGCCAAGAACCTCGCAGAGAAAACAGATTATGCCACCTTACAATGCATGCACGAGTTTATTCCTTTTGCCACTGAAACAGACAATTTATAGAACACAACAAAAATGAGACATGGCCTGCAGTATTGTTCTTAACTGTAGCATTGCAATTTCATCTTGGCAGCGTGTTGTCCAAGAAAACCCATGCCAAAAGCACCTGGTTTAGGTGATACAGATGACATTTCTGCCATCTACACTCTCTCATTCTTTCTCAAGAGGGGCTCACATATGAAAACGAAGCAGATTTTGTGCTGGTGGAATTGTCATGGCAGCCTGCTCCCTTTGCCTCTTTCACCAGAACACCACGGTCCTCTGCCTGCCACACAGCTGGACACACATCCATCACACAGCTGGTGTGACCAAAATGCAGTCTGTCACCATGTTTTGGGCATGCACGTGTGTGGTGAACAACGTGGACTGGACTGTGCTGCAAGTTTAAATCCCACACCGAGACCTTGCCCCAGCTCTGCCATCCCCGGTGGAATAAGGTGGTAATGACAGATCCTGCATCCTGGTCACATGAGATTTGTATGACAGGGAATAGACCATGGTGATCAACTTTAAATGGCATCTTTGCCTTATATAAAAAAAAAAAATTAGATCTTAATGAACTTCCAAATGGGATTTGAATAAAAAACATTCTAACAAATGAACAAAAACTACTGCAGCTTTTCTCCTGTTCTATTTCCAAGAATGCAGGCACACAGACGAGACATCTCCCATACACATGAGGGCATCCACTTGTCAGAAACTAGGACAAGAGGATTACACTCAGAACAGAAGTTATGCCTTTAGATCTCTATTTGTTCATTTGTTTAGATATTACTGAAGTCTGAGAGTTTGAAAGAAATGTGGCACGAAATTGAACTAAAGGGGTAAATCTGCATTAAAAAGAATAAAAGCAATGCTGCTGTGTTTACTTTAAGTAACATTTATGTTCTATCTCCAGCATGTCTCCATCTACCTCAAGCTACAGTACGTTAAATGGCATGAAACGTCACAACAGGAATGACACAGTCAATATTCTTAACTAGGAAAATGCGATGAACAACACATTCTGTTAGACAAAGTTAGAACACTATGACTTCAGTGACTCCCAGCACAGGAATGTTCAGCCTAGAAAGGTCATTCTTTCTAAATGTGAAAGAACAAGATCAAGGGACACAGGAGGCAAAGGATTCAAAACTACAGAAGTGGCCCAGTACTGATATCTTGCACAGGCACAGACAAACTATAAGCTCATCATTATCCCTGTTTTTTGTCAAATGAGGTGCCATATTTTTCAGATGCATACTGTAAATGTTGGTTAATCACCGTGGAGGACTGTACACGTTCAAAGCATTCTATTTTATGATAGAAAAGTTTGTGTACCCCAAAATCTTGTCTCTGCCTCAGATATTAATTTGTCTTTCAGAAGTTACTATTTCTCCTTAGACTCTTTCTCCTTCACCTACTAAGCCTACAATGGCTCCACAGAATTCAGGTATGATTACAGAGCTGGGGGTGCAAAGATTACCAAAAATGTACACACTGACATAATAAACTCATGGATGTTCTTCAGTAAAAGAAGAACAAAAAAGCTACGAAAGCCACAGCAGTATTTCTGACCTGTACTGTAACAATAACAGCATTAACTGGTGTCTTCAAAACTGACAAACCATCAACCCAAACTGTATTTTGAGGCAACTGAGTCCCTGTGCTGTCAGTGCAATGGGCCTTGAAGTTGCACACTTAAATACACTGGCATTCATAAAGACAAAACCTAAGAACAACACTTGAATTTGGACATAATTATTTTTAAAGTTACGGTTCTTCTCCCAGAGGACCTGTAAGTGTGTTCTTTTTATAGGCAGAATTTGTAAGTAGAGAAGTTAAATTCACAGAACAAAAATCAATGGCAGATTTACAACACAAACTGCAATTTCCCAAGTATTATTCAACTTACCTGAACCAAAAATATAATGAGAAAATAAAAGTTGGCTACTCTTCTGAACTGCTCAAATAAGTTTTTTGGAACAAAATTCCACACCGTATACTGAAGGGGAAAAAAAAGAGAGAGAAGAGTAATTATGACACACTGAATAATTTTTCAATGAAATTCAGTTCCAATCCCATTAAACTCTGTTAACCTAAATCTTTTCATTCTCCATCTCTCCTCCCCCAAACCTGCTCCTGGTCTTGGTCTTCTCCCACACAGCACTGCCGTATCCAATTTTTGTTGTTTTTATCTCCTTCTGTTTCAAGTACAGCTAAGCAGAGAAGCAGGGGTAGCAACTGCATTGCCAGGAGAGGCCAAGTTTTAAATGTTCTCCTACCCACTGGGATAAGGGCAGCTGGAGTCATTTGGCTGTTTGCACCCTGGGTAGCAGGGAAGAAATTAATTCTTGCAGCTGTAACATTCTCTCCAACACCACAGCGACAAGGCACATCCCACCACCGGCTCCACTGATTTCAATCCAAGGACACACTAGGAGGGAATCTGCAACCGCAGTCCACTGCTCATTTATTTTATGCAGAGTATTACCTTTCATTTTGGCTACTTTAAAAACCCTCACAACCAGCTTCACCCTTCCTTTCAAGTAGTTTGGTGCATCACATCCAGACATGACCAGCACTGGTTTAAAACCTATTTTCCTTCAGAAATCCTGACCAACGGGCTTAATTACTCTGTTAACAGGCTTTGAGGAAAGAAGGATGAGAGCAGAAAACCTACATAGGAAGCAGTCTTGCTTTTCCCTCAAAAAAGTTTAGAGTTTGCTTCATTTTGAATATTGTATATACACCACTGGACATAATACACACATGCACATTCACCACACAACTTCTTAAGTAAGGTATCAAGTGGTTTTTCCAAGAGAAATTGATTCCTTACCTTGGATGATATGATTCTGTTGTCTGCAAACTTCTGAGGAACATAATGGCCATGCTGGGGAAAACGATTTGCTATATAAATAGTTCTTGTATCGCTTTGATGCGGTGGGTCAAAACCCTAAAACACAAAATAAAAAAGAGGTGATCTAGAAAGGCTGTTATTAGCTGCTGTTTTGTAAAACTGTTAACTTCATGCTGAAAAATTATATACAGATATCAAGCAGCAGTTTTAGAATAGTGGCTTTTGAATAGTAAAGAAAATTAATGTACAAAATTAAAGCCTGTTTTGTCCACAGAATTCCCAAAATTTGGAAAAACCCTCCCTCAATTCGGAGGTTGTGTATTCATTCTGAAAAATAAAATTAAAAAATCCTGTCTCAAGAAGGACAGAGATGCAAGCTCGAAACCCTGTGAAACTTAAAAAAGAAGAAACAGAAATAGAGAAGAAAATATAATTAAATTCCAAAACCTCACAGCTGTGCTCATAAAACCGATTACTGAGAAAAATAAAAGGCCAAAACAAACAAGTTATACTGGTATGCTGGGATAACTGGATTTGGGAAAGATTCTCACCAGCTAAAAACCAAAAGCATATCCATCTGACTAGACAACAGGATTTTTCCAAACAGGTTTTATCTCCAAGGACTAACAATTTGTCTAATCTCCAATGTGATTTCCTGTCAGGAACGCCCAATTCATCCAACAATTCTGAGTCATCCATGTCATCCCACTGAGGACAAGGCTTTCAGTGCTGAGGAGGCTGGAGAAGAAGTGGGAACCACAGCTGAAGCACTGAGAACCAACTGAACAACACCCAGAGGACTGGAACATGAGCCACAAGGGATCCTAAAAACATGACATATAACGCAAGGCTGAACAATCTAAAAGGCAAAGAGCAAACAAATTAGAGTCATTTAGCCTAGAGGAGAGGGAACTTGGGATATCCTAGCAAATCTTCTGATACATAAAAGGCTGTTCAATTGAGAAAATGGGCAATTTGAAGGACAAAGAAGAATAGAAGCAAGTAGGCTTAAGCTGCAGGTAAGAAAACTTAGTCTGGATATCGGAAACCAAACCAAAATTCCTTTCTTATGGAAAGGAAGAATTTAAGACCAAAATAAGTCATGTGGGGAGGTTGTAATGTCTCTGTAACACAAGGGCTTGTATGTAGGTCATTCAAGTCTATCTTTAATAGAGCCTTTCCTGGGGCTACATGACTCACCAGAACTCTTCTTAGCAATAATTTTCTGACCTGGACAAGCAGGTGATGCCAAAAGACAACAAACAACACAATAAACCAGTAATAATTCAGACAATAGGCCAAGAAAACTACTAAAATAAAAAGAGAAAAGCTCTAAGACATGAAATAAACCAGTGAAATGAAATTTGGAACTGTTAATTGTTCAATCAGGAATCAGTGACTGGCTCTGAGGTGGTGAATTTCAGTGCCAGCGTCACACACATTCCTAATCTTGGAACTGACTTTGCACTGCGCCCACAATCTCCTTGCTCTTTGATGCCACGTGAAAGGACAACTGGTGGAACACCTGGAAAGGGCATTACCAATTCCACTCCCGCAGGTGAGGAAACGACATTTGCAGTTGTGTTGCTTCACATGTGAAACCAGGCTCAGACCCTGAAGGATGTCAAATAAAAACTGACACTTCATGGAACTCCAGAAAATATGTCTGTAGCAGTTAATTATGGATGATAAACAGTGACACAATGAGGGACATAAAAAATGGTTGGTATAACCCATCAAGAATTTTCTTTAATCCATGAATATCTCTAACACAGGGCATTAGGTCTGTTCACATCCAGGATGGTGTCATTTTAAAGTAACGCAACAATAAAAAAAATCCTCTCAAACATACAAATTTTTGTGTTTGACATCATTACCAGAGAAACCTTCTACGTCAGAAAGAAAGAGGTCCAGAAAAAAGAAGGGAGAAAGAAAGGAAGGGGAATTTTTCAAAGAGATTTGAAGGAGAACAAACTTTAGATGACAAGCAGTGGAAGGCTGCTCTAGTCACAAGCTCCAGGGTGAAAACTTGTTTAAAGATAAGAGTGAAGCAGGGAGACAAAAAGTAGGTAGGGGAAAGGACAGGAAAAAATACATAGGATGCCAAAAGCAAAAAGAAAGGAACTGTTCACAGCTTTAAGAAATACAAGCATGAAAGTAGGATGAAAAAAAAAAAAGTACCTGTTAAATGATGACACAAAACTTAAAAAGAGAACAGTGTTTGCAGCAGAAGCATTTTGGATACCTGACATTAGTGACACATTATTTCTAAATCAATCCAGAAGATGCCACAAATAAAAGGGTTTTGCAAGCAAGAAAAAATGTCCCTAATTAGTAAGACTAGGTACACAGCTCTCTTCTATCTCAGAAAATGTCTGGCACTCACAAAATGCCAGACATTCTCACTTTGGAAAGTCATACTCTACAGCCTGGAAAAATTCAAACAGATGTAAAGCAAGGAAAAAAACCAGAAAAAGCAAAGAAAACAAGTGGCAGCCTTCTTTCTGACAGTGAAAAATGCACATCTCCATGCTACTTGCTGAAAGTTATTAAAAGATAAATGAAAGATTTCAGAGTGACTATGGCATCACTGAATTTTTTATATGCCCTTTTTAGGCAACTATCTGAGCACCTGAAAGTTGATGAGTTTGATGACATTTTTATTATGAAGAGTAAAGACGTCTGTAGAATTCCAGCCTCATGGCACAAGCACTTCTATCAGAGAGGAATACAACTGCTGAAGCAGACTCAACTGATTAAAAGAAATCTATTTTCCAAATCAGAATCCCTGGCCATAAAAGTTTACAGGTGCAGTTGTGCAGCTAAAACAGCTTAAAATTGCAGTCTTTACACATTTAATTCTGTTTTGTTGACATTTGCCACAGAGAAAGCTCAGAAGCTGTGCAGTCAGCAGATCACAAAGCACACCCAAGGCAGGCTGGGGACAAAAACCCTTCAGTTGTCAGAGCTGTGGTTGGAAAAGGACATCCCTGACAACCTTAGTGACTTGACTGTAGCCACAGCAGGAAATAAGTGTCAGAACTGGGAACAAAACCCAGATTTCTTAGGTTTTATGACTGTAACTTCTAAAGACCATTTGAAACTACCCAACATCCCTGTCATCTCCCAACCAAGCAGATCTTCCAGAGAAATTTTCATTACATATCTCTCCAAAAAAGTTCTGCCCAGACACTGAACTTAATTGTTCAAGAACTGAAATGTCTTTAACACTTCTCTAACTGTGGGACTGGTCACTGAGCCTGCTCCTGACACAAAACTGATTTATAGTCCAAATTTCTGCCCAGCAAAGGGATTTTGCACAGTAACTGTATCCAGCCAGCACACTGTTTCCTAATTTCACCTATTAGACAGTTCTCTCTAACGTCATTCCCTAACTCAGCTGCAGAAGTAGGGTAACATGCCCTTGTCAAAGGATTTCTGCAGCTGAACAGCATGAGCAGAGAATCCCTGAATTCAAGTTTGAGTCTTGCAAAACGATTAAGTTGTCACCACACATCTTTCAGCAAAAGTTAGTTTTCCTGCAGTTCTCTCGTGAAGTGATTTCTACCCAAGTGCACAGATAATTGATGTCATAACAAATGATGCTGAGTGTATTACAGAATCTGATATTTAAGGCTTCTTGATCAGGTAGATTACAGGCACAAAAATTACATGAGTCAGCTTTAAACAGAATCTGACCATAAGATAAAGTGACCTGATTTTCCCCCCTTCATACTGCAAGTTAAATCTAGATTTATTAGCTAAAGTTCAGGCCTTCAGCTGATTTATCAACACAAACCAGGAGTTATCTACCCTTGGAATACATCTCTCACTTAATTTCAATCCACACATTCCCTATAGAATTTTTGCACCCAGATAAACATGCCATGTTTGTTTTTGAATACAGTTTAAACATGTGCCACTTCGATACAATACACAGATGCCTGAGTGAAATCGATTTATAAAGCACAAATGAAAGCAACTTTTGGGGAAAAAAAATGAAAAAGAAGAAGTGATTCATAGTTTTCCTTTTTTGTAAATTTGCAATGACTCTAACCAAAGTCGAAGTAGTTTTTTTACTAAATTCCTTCAGCAGTGATTTTGTTACTCTTCTAAAAGTTAGACAAAGACATCCTCTGTGCAATAATTACGTCCCTTTAAAACAGCACAGAAAACATACCCCGAGGAACTGAGGAGAAATATTTGACTGCAATTTCATGCAATTTATTTCATGAAAGAAATGGGATTCAACAGCCACCCCCGAATAACCCCTTCCTACATTCTGTCTCCATCTCAACCACTGTACCAGAACTGCCCAAGCAGCCATTGGGTAAGGTGGACTGGAAAGCTGATCCAACCAAATCCCCACCATTTTCCCACTTGGTTTGTTTGTTTGTTTGGGTTTTTGTTTGTTTTGCTTTTTAATGTGTCAGTTCCCTAAAACAATTGCATGGTCACGCCAATTGCCTGGTGACAAAAGCATTTACCGCGAAAGAAGTTTTATATTGCTGCTGAGGAGGCCTTATTAACACACACAGTGAATTAGGCAACCACAGAGTAAGCAAACGAGAGGCAGCACTACAAAAAGAGACCCTCCCAACACTTGCAAGTGTAAAGGAAGCAAAGAAAAACGGCTTTTGTGGTCAACTTGTTGATATACACACATACTGCAAGCCTTTCAATGCTTCAGTACCGCTATTAACATGGGGCAGTGTGCACGTACGCCCTCCCCGGCACTGTGAAGTGAGCCAGCAGAAATCCATGGATCTTTCAGCAAGGATTAGTGACATGAGACCAGCACACAACAAACCAATCATTGTGTCAAGCTTTGCAATACAAGCTGTCATAGGTTAGTTCTTGGAATTTTACCTTTCCCCTTGCTTTTGTGAGCGTGGGGGGAAGGGATCAGATA
>JAWMRA010000009.1:7659622-7914134 GCA_035584735.1 Pseudotriccus pelzelni | reverse complement strand
ACATTTATACTTTTTAATAAAGGGCTGTTATTCCTTTCCTGGACATAATTCAATCTTACCTGTGTCTCATTTAAACTTAGACACAAGCATCGATAATTACAAATCATCTGACAGGCAGTTTTTGCCTGTGACTTGCATAAAGCTGGCACGGTTTAACATCATCTCCCAGGGTGTTCTTATTCATTCCTCACAGCTTTCATTGGGGTAAAAAAAGCAAACTTATATTTGCCAAAAGGACTTCTGCTACGTGACCACTTTTCAGTGAAAGGGGTTTGAAAGAAGAAGTCTCATTTAGAGCCTCTTCCTCATTTCAAAAACCACACTGAACAGTGCTAGGAAAAGTAGCAGATCTCCCATAAGCCATCTGAATAGCAAGTACTCCTCAATAAAACTAATAAAGAGATGAAAACCTGGTCTCAGAAACCCTTTCTCCTTAGGAAGTGACTTAACTGATCGTGGCTGCAGAAGCAGAACACCACATTTCCTGGCAGACAGCCCAAAAGTCTGCTATTACACTGCTGTCAAGATATATTTTGATTAAAGGTGTTTTGAGGAAATGGATTTTCTTGCTTTGGATTTTCTTCTGAATATACATAGAATACTTTCCCCTCTGTCAGATAAGATGATCTATTCACACTCCATGCGCACTTTCAAAAGTCTGTGTAAATTTGTACTCCATACAGTCAGCCAATAATTCTTTCAGTCATATAACTAGGCACTAGTCAAACTCAATTTGCCATATCAAAGGTTAGCATGAAGGAGGAAACAGCCTCTCACAGCAATTTTAAACACTGCTCTAACAACTAAAGTAATGAATCAGCTGAAGCACCCTGACGTGTACATAGTTTGTTCCTACCCTTTTAAATACCACTGCAGTAAAGAAATAAAACTGTACTAGAAGCCATGCACCATTCGTGCAACTTCCCCTTCCCACTTACTGTATCTACAGTTGTTTAAAACACCTGACAATAAATCATGCTGTAACCTTCTAAAAGACCTATAACCAGACTACGTTATTTTGTGAAAACACACCCTCTAGGAAACAAGGCCTGAGAAATCATGGAGCAATAACCTGTCCTTTCACTATATTAAAAAATCTGCCTCGTACTGTATTCAGAAAAGTTGCACTGGTGCTCATAACAAAGTCCAGATTACATATAGCTCAAGTTGTTCTTATTTTGCCTTATTTTTTCAAAATGCCCACAGAAATAACTCAGGAAAACCCCTACTTAAAATTAAAAAGAAAAAAAAATCATCTGTCTTCTCCTTATTTGTCTGCAAACATAACAAGCCAGGTCAACTGGCCTCATTCACTGCTAACATACTTCTCTGAGCCAGTTTCTCTACTCCGGTCACTGATGCCAAACATACTGGTCTTGTAACATCAATAAAATCAGAAAGGAAAAGGGAGCTGAGCAGGCAAGTTATGCTTTCTAACACAGTGCTCTCAAGACTGTTACGGCATGACCAGGTCCTGTGAGCAGCAAAAAATGTTAAGAGAGGTTCAGGTTAATGCTTAATTCTAAAATAGTCTGACTTGCATCAGTGAAGGAAATGGCTTTCTTACCCTCCCCTACAATCAAATCACAGTATTTACAGAGCATTTTGGACTTCATATGATAAAACAAACCTAAAGCCTTGTAACAGCTACTCTTTTGTGACTGTCTTCAACAGAATGCCAATATTCACATTTGTCCTACAGAATTATTATTCCAGTACCCAGAGGGGGACTACAAGAAAACCAGGGAGGGACTGTTTACAAGGGCATGTACTCATATGACAAGGGGCAATGGCTTTAAAGTGATAGAGGGCAGATTTAGATTAGATATAAGGAAGAAATCTTCCCTGTGAGGGTGGTGAGGCCCTGGCACGGGAAGCTTCCAATGCTGCATTCCTGCAGTGTTCAAGGCCAGCTTGGATGGGGCTTATCCTCTTGCCTCGATGTGCTTAACCAACCAAATGCCTGTAATACATTCCTCATTCATTGCTTTATTTTAGGATGCTCCCTGTCACAGTCAGACACACAGATTACGAAGATTATCAATAACAGATCCAGTGATACTTCTGCTCAGATGCTTTTTGGCAGAAAACAGACTTTACAATAAATGTGTCTTCAACTCAAATGAAGGAAGAAATTTAGTTAACAGTCAGACTCTAAGAAGCAAGTCTCAGTCTCAGACAGGGCTAGTTGCTACCCTTCCAGGCCAGTCAGTGCTCTCTAAATTTTTTCCTCTAAAAAAATGTATTATGTTAAAGTTGAGGAAGTTTGGGAGAAGTTGAGGTTTGACAGTATCTGTGGTCCAAAATGTTTGGACTTTTGCCACACCTCCCAAAGCAGCCCATTGCTCTAAATAAGTGGAAACGAAAATGCTTTTCAAGTTCCGAATACACGGCTTTTTAATTTCAGCACTAAAAGTTTGCCTCTGTGGGCTCCACCAATTAGTTGTTCATATCTGCAGTATCATCTCCCTCTCAAGCATGAACAGAGACTGGGCAAGATTTTCAAAGCTGAAGGGTGATTTCAGACACCCGTCAGGAGGCAACTACAGGGCATCATATTTTATAAAATAAGAATTGAGATCCCCCAAAATAACAAACCACTTTTAAGAACACTGCTCAAAATATATAAAATACTTTGAACATGGAAAGTGCTACAGTTTTGCAGTAATCAATCAGACAGAAATAGTGGCTACTAAACAGGTCACACTAAGAAATGCAGACCCAATCCAGTAAATGAAACATTTAATATACAAAACCTTCATGTACCTCCAATAACTGCAGTATCTCAGAAAAAAGTAACAAAAAGCTCCACACTCTAATTGTATCCTTTCTGCACATTCCCTGTATTCATTTAAAGTAAGGTCATAGCAGATTTTCAATATTTAATAAGGCATTCAAATCTGTGACAGGTTATGAACTTTCACTTAAAACTAGAAAGCAGCTCCAATTTCGTAGACAGCAATTTCACCGTAAAAACATTACATTTCTCAAGTCCATGACAGGACAAATACAGAAGAATCACGCATCCCTTCACGTACTTCCATCCTATACGCACCAGTATCTTAAAATGAAAAGCTGTTTACTCGCTGCTTTGAAGAGCGGTTTTTAGAAGTATTTTACACAAGCATGAAGGGCTACTCATATGACCATTATCCCATAAGAATACTGAAAATCACCGTTTTCAATATTTGGATTGATTCTAGCAGGCAAGAGCTACTTATGCCGATGCAAGTCGAATTCACATTTTCCTTCAGCATGGAGAAAAAAAACCACCACCCCTTCCAAATATCTCTTCCCCCAGAATCACCCCAAGATAATAAATCTTAAGGCTTTTTCAAATTGTGTGCCAAAATTATACTGACAATTGCTACTCAACAAATTGCACAGGAAGAGAATCTAGTTCATAGCTAGGACTGTCTAGCTCTTCCTTTTAACACGCTTGGGTAAAGCCTGCTCTGTAAAAACATTACAGTTCTGAGTCTGCTCCATCCGTTCAATAGCACTTTAAGTTTTAATTCCATTTCAAATATGATTTATGACCCAAGCATCAGTTTAATGTCCTGCTTTCAGACATGTGTACAAACTAGTTTATCCCTAAAGCTTCCTAAATCTTAAGCTTCCTTTCCATTTTGTTGCAATTCCCTTTCCAGATATGTAAAATACCTGCAAAAACTGGCACAGCCACCCATAAACTAAGCACAAAAATGTGAAAAGGAGTAACAAAATTAAACAATATATAACAAGATTTTTTTTTTTTTTGTTTAAACCATCTGAAACTTCTTCCCCTGGTAAAATATTTCAGGATGAAAACAAACAGCATGCCTTTTGTCTACACCATTATCTCTCCTTCCCATTTACAGTAAAGTTTTCCTTTCCCATGCTTATTTTTGCTCAAAGTAAACAAGGGAAAAAAAAATCCTCTTAAGTCACTGCATGTGGGAGGCCAAGGAATTGCAGGGGTTTGTTTTTCAAATCACAGTGTAGCTGTTGGTCCCACTTTCTGTCTTTTATATCATGGCCCCTACTATTGCTAAGTGTTTTTTTTCAACAGCAGCTGAAAAGAGGTTTGTACTATAAAAAAAAAGTCTAGCTGCAAATATGTCACCTGTGTTTTGCTGGAAGATACGACCTTGCATTTACAGAGGCACTTTGTCAGATCTATCTTGCTGCAGTTCTTATCTGCTGGCTTAACAAACAGATTTTGTGCTAGAAATTGGAGGATTTTTTGGAGAGGTAGAATGTAGATACACTTTTCCTGGTGAAACAGTTAAAAAACCAGTTGCAACTACTGAGGGCATTAAAGTCCAATAAAGAAAAAGAGACAGCAGATCACCAGTGAAAGGCACAAGTCATTATGCTCTTAATGAAATTTTAAACGCTTTATTATATTTTTCTTTTGTAACTCCTACTTCTCCATCCCAGAGGAAAGCAAATGTCAGTTTGAACGAAGTCAGCCAACCCATTTAAAACTAGAAAAACACATACCAACGATATTCAAAACACATGTTGAATGTTATTAATTTCAGCACACACTTACTTGCCTTAGATTATGAATTTTACCTTCTCATGAGAGGTCAGAAACAATCTCTGAGCATTAAGCAGAGGCATTCCCCTCCTACCAAATACTACCCACTGACCAGAACAAAAAAAGTTTTTGCTCTTTGTCAACAAGATAATATTTTCTCCCTTAGTCACATAAAACATAAATAGACTCTCGTTAGTAAGGGAAGAGGACCTGTTAGTGCAGGAATATCAAAGAGTCAATTAAATAGTCATATTACTGAGTGACAAGGGGAAATCTGGCACAATAAAAAATCTGCTGCTTAAAAAAAAGAAACCCAAGTCCCACAGCAAGGCAGCACATTGGACAACGCTGATCTTCCTATTTTTAAAGCAGTCTTTGAAAGACACAGTGTCATGACTGGTTTGATTAGGTTGGGGTAGGCAATTTTTAAATTCAGGGTTTAATTTTTACGAGGTAAGACTTAAAAATCACACACAGGACAGAGCGGATGTCTCCATTTGGAACAGACAGCTGGCTGAAGGCAGGGCCAGGTTCTGCACGCTTTGGAACACACTGTGCTGAGAATGTATCAGCCTTCAGCAGAATACAAAAAGAAAATAAGGGTAGAAGACCCAAACACAATGGGAGGACTAGTCCAGCAGGTCAAAGAATATCTCTAGCAAAAAAAACCCAAAAAAACCCAAAAAAAACCAGGCCACATTTTCTCCTGTGCAAAGTTACATGAGGGGAGTCACTAACACCCAGTGCTCAAGCTACTCTACCAAGGCAACACCACCCTTGGCCTGTTCTAACACGCACCTCGCTGATCCTGCAGTGACAGTTCAGAAGGTATTAGCTGGGCAGTCTGACCCATGGGAACTCTTCTGAGATAATATGCATTTATTTTTCTAGGGTACAATAACAAACACCCACTTAATTTTAGCCAAAAAGGGTAAGAAGCTTCAATGACAAATAGGGGGGAAATTATACTCCAGAAAAACAAGGTGATTTCAGAAGCAAGGTTCTCAGTCATTAGATTAGTTTAAACTACTTTCAGCATTCAAAAAATACAGGGATATTTTTTTTTTTTTTTGTGGGTGAGGGTTTACCTGTATTGGTTCAATTCATTCAACAAAATGATTAAGTGAAAATAATAAACACATGCCAGTGCAAACAATGAGATCAAATGCTGTCCACCTTGCTAACAATGCCAATAACTGCACACGTTATCTCAAAATACCATCTGTTCTCTCAGAACATCTTAACAGATACCAACACCTGGAAGCAAAAGGGATGTGACAGGGACTAGCAAAACAAAACAGTCAAAAACATTCCCTGTGGTCACCCCTCAGTGCAGGCCATGTAGAACTTTTGGACTAGATGAGCTCCAAACCTTCCTCTCAATCTGAGCCTTCCTATAAGCAGGAAATAAAATTTAGTCTGGTAACCAGGTTTTCTGGTTAACCTATACATCTTATTTTTGACTTACAATTAAATAGCAAAGCTGCACTTGCCTGAATACCTCATGTAAAAGTTGCTGTCAGTACACAGCAGCACCAAGGTTCTTAAATTGTAAAGATCCTCTGTCAAATACAGCTCAACTCTGCTTGTCTTGAACTTGGCACTTATAGGAGAGGGACCAGGCAGGCAGCTCTTACGTTTTCCCCATGCAATATCTTTTGTCCATCATTGAGAAGACAGATAACAGATCAAAAGGCTCAAACTGCTCATAGTAGGAACCAGACAGAAAAACCAGAGATCCTTCTTCACGTGACAGGACTAATAGCTCAAAAGTACCCAGATAAAATCATAACACATACAAAGATATTCTACAACAATTTTTGGATACCACCTCACCGGACAACTGAAGGTATCATTACTTTCTGTCAATACCACTGCAACAGCTCCTACACTCCATGTGCACCACCAGGACCCCAGCACAGTCCAAACACTGCCACAAACCCCCAAAACTAGAAGTGGAACAGAAAGTCACCGAGCGTTGCAAATGACACTTTGTACTCTCGTTTTGTGTCGGTGCTGCACAAACTCGACCAGGGGAGCCACAACATCCCTCTGCTGTACCCAGATCAGCTATGTCATCTAACCCATCCCATCTGGACATGCAAGTAAAACCTACTATGCTGTTCCTGAATACTAGTGATGCTTCCTATCAACTGTTGTTTATCCAGTTCCTTTTTTCAAGCAGAGCTGGCTGTGCCTGTGGCGTTATGCAACCCTCAGCAAATCCACATGCCTCCTGCCTTTCTGAGATCTCAAGGTAACAGAGCTGGAACCCAAGCATCTTTCCTGTGCACAGCTTGTCTTTGGAGTACCTCAGGGCATTTTACTCAAAGCCATGAATTGCAACTCCACTTGTCTCTACACTTTTCATTACTAAAACTTAAGTACATCCAACTATTAAGTAGATAATTATATCTTTTTAATATTAACTAGAAAGTTAATGAATTACTATGCAGTCTATTTAAAATGGGACAATAGATGAAGAAAAACGGATAAACTGTCTCTGTAGAGTGGTGTGAATTCTTTCTGAACAAAAAAACAAACTGAGGGCCAAGATACCAAACAACCTGACAATTTGTGTCACACAGGCACTGAAGACTGAGCAACAGAATTACTTGTAGTTCAATTCCTGATATACAACAAAGCACTGAAAAAAATATGTAACACCTCAGTTAGAAAACTGTTACGGACTTGTAAGACCATTACAAAGATGAAGGAAGTCTTACATTCTCAGCATGTCTCCCCTTCTCAGAGGACTGGTCATCCCCTTCTGCAGGTCTACAGGCATGCACAGATCTCAAGCACAGCAAAACCACCACTTAAAAAACTGAGCTGAAATAATCTGAACTCCATACCAGCTCTTCTCATTACTTTAAGAACACCTACTTCGTTTTCCCTTTCCCTTTTACAGCTCTCGAAAATGCGAGATCTCAAGACCACATACACTCAGGACATTTAGTATATTAAATACTGTTCTCTTAAATAAATAGGAAGTTGCAAAACAATTCACTGGTTTCATACAGAGAGTATTTAATAACTACCTAAAAGCACCATCAGCAAAGCACCAGTCCCTCCTCCTTCCCCTAATCTCTTACTATTTTTTGAGCATTTCTGCACACCAACGTTTTTCTTTTGTATTACTACAACATCCCACTCACATCACTCCCACGTATTTGCCTGCCCTCCTGTATGGATGAGAACACTTTTTTAAAGCCTGTTGCCACATCAAGCACAGGTACAAATGCACGCTCTAAAGGCATCCAAACCCACACATTCTTCTCTTCTCCTATCAGACATACATTTTGGCACCCTTTGATTCAGATATTTCTGTCACCCCACTCTTCCCACTCACTCTGGCTATTTTGTCAGCATTTTTCCCCATGTTCTCGGCCCTTTGACATTCTTTCAGAACCTAAACATCACAGCCATGAGAAGAACCAAATGCATGGTGGGATCTGTGTTAAACCAACGATTACACACACGGATGAGTTGTCTGAGTGTCCTTAGGAAGAAAACGCAGTGTGATACCTATCTTAGGCCATTTTTCATTCTTATGAGCTATGAAACAACCAAGCCACTAACATCAGTGACATCTACAGAAAACACAAAACGTGTATCATTGCAGTAACTTTTTTCCCCTTAGTACCATATTTAAATGTCTGTTCAAGAAACTTGACCTTTTATTATCCTGTTCTTCTACTACACTAATCCTTCCCTGTCAAAACTAGTGCAAGCTTTAAACAATTATTTTCCCATCAGTTTCCTTTAGAAGCACAAAAACCTCCTAGTGCCAGGTTTATTGCTCATCTTGTTACACTGAGCTTTTACTTTCCATTAAGGGCAAACAGATTTCTGGAAAGCTGGTCAGGGTACTCCGGGGAAGAAAAGCAACCATGTTTGATACATGAATTGCTAGCACTGATACAATCCTAATCTAAACCCTACAGACGACTGCATAACGCTGCTTTGAAAACCACAAACACGAACCTCAAGCCACCTTGAAATGGAAAAAATGACAGCTATGTTACACCAAACAGGCTTTCTTCTAAAAAAAACGTGTGTATGACTGTAACAGAAGAGTGCAGTCAGAACTCAAACAGAGCAATTAATTTCCAGGTCAGTAACTCTTGGTGTTGGACCAAACTAGTGAGCACTGTCAAGCTGGCACTCAGACCATCACCACAAGCTCTGTGCTCCAGACAGAGAACTGGGAAAATCTACGGGCCACGGGAAACGAGGTCAGGGAAGAAACTGAGAAAAAAGAAAACACAAAAATGTTTATCTTTTTTTTTTTGGTAAAAAATTATGCCAGAACTTAAACAAATCATTAGTGGGACAGAAGCTTTAACCATTAAAACCTAAAAACCTAACTAACGTAAGCTCTCGTATTAACCTGGCCAACACCTGTGAGGCAAGGTAACTCCAGTGAGTGGGAAAAGTTATTTTACAAATGCATTACTTAGAAAGAATTTCTCTTTTAGAGAAAACGCAAGAGAAACAATGCCGGACGTGGCAGGAAACCGGCCAATACTTCAAAAGAAAACAGTCAAAGTCGATGTACTTCGCTGCTAAGGCAGCACAGCCCCGGCCGCCTGGTTTCCCTCGCTCTCTCTAACACGGCACAGCAAGTAGTGCCTGTGGGGGGGGACAGGCACCCTCACCGCTGCCTTTTCCAAGGGTTTTCTCTCGCCAAACGCATTTCACGGACGTTTTCCTTCAATTTCTCGTCACTTTCAAACCCTCTGCACGCACAGAGCGGCTGCAGAGCTCTCAGCGACCGGGAAATAAAGGAGATGAAAGCACGTCGGGTTAAAGAGCCTTGAAAAGATTTCGCAACGGGAAGGAGGAAGAAGCTGCGAATCGAGCCTCAAGTGCCGGTCCAGGGAATAAGGGCACCGTCATTCCTCCGGGAAGTTTTGGGGAGCCCTTCCCAACGAGGGGGGCACAGGTAAGGGCACAGGTAAGGAGAACGCTCTGTCCCCCGTGACATGGGGGGGGGGTTTCGAGGAAAGGAAACCAAAATAAATGAATAAATAAACCCCAAACAAACACCGCAAAACCTCCGATAAAAATAAAAATACAAAAGTAATGTTTTTTAAAAAGCACAGAAGCGATCCAAGTGCAGCCCCCGCGGGGTGCAGGGCTCCCGTCCCTCCCCGCACCCCGGCCCTGCTCCCACGCTGCCCACCGGCCCCTCGGCCCGGGGCCCAGCCGGGGCTCGGCGGGGAGGCACCTACCAGCTGCTGCCGGACCCAGCGCAGCATCCCCGGCAGGGCGGGTCGCGGCCCCCGCGGCGGGGCTCCCTCGGCACTGCCGCGCCCTCCGCTGTCGCCGCCGCCGCCTCAGGCGAGCCGCCCGCCGCGGCTGCTCGGCATGGCGCGGGGCCGAGTGAGGAGCGGCACAGCCCCGAGGAGCCGCGGCTGCCGCCGCCCCGCCGCCGCCATCACAGCGCGGCCGCTCAGACCCGGCGGCCCCGGCGCTGCGGCCGCCCCGGGAAGTGACGTGTCGGGGCGGGGGAGGCGGGCAGAGGGGCCGGGGAGAGGGATGGGGTGGGATGGGATGGAAGGGGGTCGCTGGCGGTGCGCCCCGGGCCTGGGCTGCGATGGTGCCCGTTGCTTCACCGCACCGAGATGCCGCTTCTGGGTTACAAGGGCGGGGTGCGTGGGCACGAGTGACCCGAGTCCCGGCAACCTCCTGCAGGGATATTGGCGAAATCCCACCTCCCTGTCAGGGCTCGGCCCCCTCAGGCAGAGCCTCAGCGCCTGAGACTCCCCTTTTCTACCGAAGTGAAGCTGCTTCGCGACTTGATTGCTTTATCTCTTTGCTTTCTTGTCAAAAACGCCGAGCTTGCACGTGTTGGAATGGAGAAGCTAAATAGCCGCTGGTTTGAAGTTAAAATGCAAGTGCACAGCGTGTGGGTATCCCAAGGCAAGGAACAGGTGCTGGGAGGATCTGGCTCCCTGCTGTCTCCCTGCTGCTGGCGGAATTGTCATGAGCTGCTGCTTGGTTAAAGTTGGGTGTTGAAACGTGTTGTCAGGCAGTGATTTCTTTGAGATCTTCCACTGGAAAAAGTCTTCGCAGCTGGATGCGTTGCTGTGTCACCTGCTCCGGGTGACTCTGCCTTGGCCAGGGGGGTTGGATTAGATGATCACAATTCTGTGATTCTGTGATTTTACTCTGAAAACAGCTGCTGCTTAAGAAAACAAAACTCTGTTCAACATCAAACACTTGCAACACTGATACCGGTCTGCAGCTTCTGGGCCTATGCTACTAAGAGCCAAAGGGGATTATCTTAAGCAGTAAAGAGCTGGGCATTTGTGACCAAATGTAGTTCTCAGTGAAGCCCATGACAACTTTGACACTGACTTAAAGAGAAATGGTTTTGTGTTTCCATTTGTTCCCAGGGAATTATGATATACAGCAACGAGTCATAATCGTATCTGCCATAGTGTTTAGTGTTCAGTTAAAAATTTAGAACATAATTCAGGATTAAAATAGATGGTATAATGTCTGAACAACTAAATCTTGTGGTGAATACTGATGGTTTAAGCATCTGCATTTAATTAGAAAAATAACATTATAACAGCAGGGAATAAAACTATTTTTATCAGGCACTTTGGAAAGCTAATGTTAACAAAACTCTGTATCAAATGCTAGGCATTATTTCAAAACATTTAAATACATCAAAGCTGAGTTTCAAACAGCTTGCACTACCCTATTCATCTAATGTGAAGTCGAAAATAACAGTGATTTCATAGCTATGGCACGGTGCCTGGAGAGTGGCCTTAAGCCAGAAGCTTAACTGATACACTCAATATTCATGCTCCTTCTTTATCATCAGATGTAGAACAGAGTCCTGACCACTACACACTAAAATTCGTATGCCATTTCTCTGAAGTGCAAGTATATTTGTCACTCTGTCCCTGCCAGATTCAAGTATGAGTTGCACTTTCTGCAAGGCTCTGTTTCCATGGCTTGCAGTTGTGTTACATAAAGCTGCCTTGCGCTTTCTGTTCCACATTGCTGTAATGATACTATTTCACTAGACAAAACTTGGAAGCAATTTGCAAGTGATTTGAACCCTGCAGTTTGTATTTTTCACTTTAAGAAGTAGGTACCTTAGTGAATGAAAGTATATTGATAGGATGATATTACTTTGCTGGGTGCAAGAAATTTGCAGCAGCAAAATCGCACCAGTATAACATCTTTTCCAATCATCCTGCCCAGTAAAACCTTGCACCTTTTAAATTGTCCAAAAGCTCACACTAGACATTTATGAAGTTTCATCTAACCCTTGAGAGATAAATAGTTTTCAGAAGAGAAAATTGAGGCAGAGCAGCCAAGCCAGATATTGATTAGACAGTAACACTCCAGCACTCCTCAAATCAAAGGTCAATTGTATTAAGATTCCCACATCAGAGATCCCACTTTAAAATATTGCCCTGAAGCCTCACCTGCATTCACACAGCTGGCTTATACAGAAAAAAAAAAGCAACTGCTGAAGAAAAAGTCACCTTCTGATATAAAGATTAGGTTTAACCCATTGCTCAGGCTCTCTCGATGAGACTCCAAGATTCCCAGTTATGTATCTATGAGACCAATGATTTCAGATGTTTGTTTAGCAAGATCAGGATACGAATGTTGTCTGATACAAAAATGTGTACACAAACATAAAAGCACACACTTAAATGTTAAGTCCAGCAAGCTTTTAATTAGATGTGCATGAGTAATTCTTATGTAATCAATGGTGCTACTTTTAGGTTTATAAAATTAAGCACTGGTCACCACAGAATCATTGCCTGGACACGCAACCGTCAAATTGACATTAGGGGTACTGATGTCACTCCCTGAACTTGTTCCCGTGCAAGACATTCATGCATTTCCATTACTCTTGAACGGAGTTTCGGGGCCGTTCTTCAGCAGGAGCTGCTGAAGTGCTGTCGTGCTGTGTGACCACATCTAGTACAAGATGAGATGAGATGGAAGTGCAGCACTGATGCCAGAGGCTGAGCTGCCCCCAGCATTCCTGCCTTTGAAACTCTGAAGTGCTTGCTTGGTAGCTGAACCCTTTCACCTGTCACATCCCTGGGTGAACCAGCCCCATCCCAGGTTCCCAGGTTACTGCTGCAGTGCAAACAAGGCATCTGATATCAAGGGGGGTGGTGTGCTCTGGTGCTCTGACACTGGGGCAGCCCAGGTCTTGTGCTGCAGCCGGAAAACACCTCTGTCCTTTGGGGCCAAACAGAAAAACAGCAAAGCCTTAGAGGTGTGGGGCAGGGATGGAGGTTTGTGTAGCAAAGAGCAGCAATACTCCTTACAGTACTGTCTTCCTGGTGGAGAATTTGTCTCAGTCATTATTTTGGTTTTAATTAAATGTAATTTCTTTAAATGAGTATTTTAATCTACTCATTATTTACTTAGGTAACTATGGTGCTAATTAAAAATGTGTGCTATAAAAACGCCTGTTTTGTTTCTAATCCATGGAGACAAAAAGCTGCCTGAGAGACACAAGGTTTCTTCAAGGCATCTTTCCACAAGCATTCATTTACTGGCTGAAGCATTATATATAGATAATAAGTGGCTGATTTTCAGTCACAGGGCCCTTCATCTAAGGACACATGGGGATTCTTACCTAGAGCAACTAGTCTTCAGGGAAAAAGTAAAAGCGTTAGAAAATGAACTGAACTTTTTAAAGGAAAACCTTGTGTGCAGTTTGTCACTCCTTTTTTTTTGTGCCCTGCAAGAAATAAGATCAGTTTAAATTACAGGATGCACAAGGTGACATTTCCAAGACACTTACCGGATCTCCACAATAATGCATTATTTTGTTATTTCTTCTTACCCTTTCTCTTGATTGCTAAAACCTGGATCCTGACGTAAAAACTCACCTTTCCATTACTGTTTTTTTCTTTTCACTTGAGAGCTTTGTTTGCAGTGGAGAGCTCCGACTTCTACCCAACGCATTCAGCCCAACAGAGCTGGATCTCGGAGTGCCGGGTGAGGGGCTCCGTGTGGCACACAGAAGGTCAAACCTGTCAGTCCCCTGCACACACACACACACAAGACTTTGCACTGCACCACACTGCATGAAAAGATGCTCTACACTTACCTCATCTCCTGTCAGTGTGGAATAGCCTGGCCTGCTAAATGCAAGTCAAGATCAGTGCAACCCACTTTGCAAGGCCCCAGGATAACAGCAAGCAATGGAAGACATTATAGTTCATCTTCTCTTTCAGCTCCACTGTTAACTATTTAATTACGTGTTGCCTGTAGGCCACAGTGTTTGGATTGTGGCTCTCTCCAGAACTGTTTTGTTTTCCTTTTCCCCAGGGAAGCTGTCCAAGATTAGACAAAAGAGGAAATCTTGAAAAGCCATCCCTTATCTTCATAAAGCTGAGTATGACCAGGATGAAGAATAAAACCCTGTTTGCTCGTGCCCCTTTTTTCCTTTCGTCTGTTTTTTTTAAGGGAAGAGGTAAATTTTTGAATCCACAGCTCATGAAGTTCAGAACATCTCCAATGGTCCCATCTTGATGGAAAGTGTAAAACAAAGGTTTAGTGAGAAAATGTCTTAAGATAATCAGTTAATTGCTGTTATATCCTGGACATTGACATAAATTTGCTATTCTATGTTATAAACTTGGATATCCTTATAAAACGTGATTTTTTTTTTTCTCCAGACTTTATTTAATGGTTTATAAAATTATACTTTTCCAACTAATTTATTCTGATCCTTGTCCTGTTATAACAATTTACTTCTCTAAGTTATAAGCCCAAGTATTGACATTCACACATCCCCTCATGGTTAACTTTTGTAAAAATTGCCAGGCAGAAAAGGAAGCAAATCAACATTGGGATTTCTTAATAAACACTTACAATATATGAGATCTATGGGTAGCACCTCATTTAAGACCATGGAGTGGATAAAGAGAGATTCAATCCTGGAGAACAACCACAGGAACGAGTATCCAGGGCTCTTGACACTGGTCTCCTGGGACGCTACTATGACAACTGTAATACAAACAGTCACACACCTGGGTATGTTCCTTTGGAAGGGAGTTTGAGAACTTTGTGGGAAAGGAACACAGGAATTCAGTTCATGACTGCACACTCTCTCTTGGCTTAATAGCTTATTCCAAAATAGTGTGGCATCTACTATATGGAATATTCCCCAGGTAGTGGGAGGTGGGATTTCAAACACCCTCATGTGGAACCTCAGTACCCCATGTCATGGAGGACAAACTGCTGAATTGGATAAAGGGTTTCTGAAAGCACCTTCTGGTTTAAGACTTTAGAAGTCACATAAATCTCTGGGAGATTTTGTTATGAAGCAAGCTTGTCATAACTAACATAACATATTTTTTATGTTTCCAGGCTTCAGCTTTTTAGTATTTGAGCCTATACTGCACTCCAGTTATGAGGTAGATATTCCTGGAGGTGTTCCTTACTGTGCTGTTGGCTGGGTTGTAGCCAGCTTGAACGCTGAAAACCTAACCTGAGTGCAGGTGATCTTACCTCTCTGAGCTGCAGCCAGCTGTGATTACACAGGCTCCTTTTCAAGGCTCCCCCCTCACAAGTAAAAGCAAAAGAGTTTAGGAGACCAGCACTCCCAAACTGGGAAGCAGATAGTCCCCACCATTTTAATATGTACCTCAGTGTGAAGTGCTGGGTATTACCCAGAATCAATGAGTTTGTCCCTTGTTCAATAGTGTGAGCGATTGAACTGGTGGACATGGCTCTGGCCTGTCTGGGTTACACAAGTGCCTCGGGAAACAAGGCAGAGGCAGTTTTGAGGGGCAAGACAGACACTTTGGAGAAGTGAAGAAAATTTCAGTGCCTCATCTAAAACTGATACAGCCACCTTGGGCTGTAAAGGACAAAGTAGAAGATCTTTGCCAATGTTGGCCATGAGCACAGGTTTCAGATGTATCAGCGTGAAGGAGAAGGTCTTACCGATCAAGATAAAATCACTAGCTTGCGCTTACTCAACAGTGGTGAGGCTGTTCATTAGTACAGCTGTAAAAGCAATTTTTGCTAACAGAGATGCATTTTATACAGCAAAAGGGTTTAGCGAAAGCATTTACGAAACAGAATAAGCTGGCAAAAACACTTCTTCCTTCCAACACAGTGTTTACATTAAAGGTTTTGGCACTTCAGGAATTGTAAATTAATCTCATCCCTGGCTGGTATTTATGATGGGACGTATCTTTTCACCAGCTTTTCTTTAGCCACTATCCTTCCTGCCTAAACCAAGTCTTAACACATGGGCTTATAACCCACTCCTTATATTCAGGCAGATCTCCTGTGTAGGTATGTGCACCAGCGATGCTGTGCTGGCTCCAAGCAGTTCCTGACAACAGGACAAGTTGTGTATTATATAGGCAGAGTATATGTAAAGTCTAATGGCAAATAATGGAACCACTGATTTCACAACAGCTTCACATTTCACTTCTGGCTAAGCTTCAATAAAATTCATGTAGGCTCCAGGTTTTGAAAACCTCTCTGTAATTTCAGAGTCAAACTTCAGAACTAATTACAGAATGAATAAAACCATAGGAAGTGTTTAGCACTTAAGGTTTATAAATCTGAAGCTGTATACTCAAAATCTGAAGCTGGATACTCAAAATCTGAGAGTGTGTGTGTATATATTTATTGTTTTTTAAAAATCCCTTTGTGGCCTACTATTCTAGAAGTAGGGTACAATAATCCACCATGCAGGGATGTCTGTGGTCTCTGCAGACAAAAAAAAAAAAGCTGTTAACATGACAGATGATGTTCCTGCAGCCATATGAGACAAGCAAACATATGGCTGCTCTGTCTGAAGTTCCTACAATGTTTTATGTCTTCAAAGTGTAGCAAAACATTGGCTGATTAACATAATTAAAGCATTTTACAAATGTTTCCTAATTATTTTTGCAAATGTAAATGATGATGCTGAGGTGAAGTTTTTTGCTGTGCATGATGAATACTGAGTTCTCATTTTACTGAGTACTGTAATCAAATTTAGAACAAACGTTATATAAGTGCATAAGCAATCCTAATCCTAATCCCTTTTCTGCTGTCTCACTTTCTCCATCTAGGCCTGCTGCAGCTGTAAATCTATAAATCTCCCATATTTTGTGATTTCCTCGCATATTTTTATTTTTTGTTTCCAAGTGTCCTGTCTTGTTCTGAAAGCATACATTTCTGGTTGATAATGGTTCTAATGGAATGAGAAGCCTTCTGCCAGCTTCCTGAACTGTATGTTCGATCACAGCAAAAGGTCCTTTACTGATGCTATAAGATGTTAAGCCTCACACTGCTGAAGCACCTATTGGAACAAATCTAGAGGTCTTTAAATATTTTTTACTCTATTCTTAGCTGAATATCTATTGTTTTCACTTTTTTAGTAATATCAGTAGAAGTTGGCCGAGAGTATGTCAACAATGCATAATTCAAAGTAGCCAGAAGATATCAAAGACATCTATAAACAAACCAGTTGGTAATAAATCAGTTCTAGCTTTGGAACACTAAATTCCCTGTGGGTAACCTAACCCTGTTTCTGATTTTCCTTTAGGATTTGTGCCACTGGTATAATATGAAATTTTTTCACAGGCTCAATAAAAACTGGCCAGGAGGGACAGTATCCAGTGCAGATTTAAATGCTAGGCTCAGAAAAACAAGGGAGGGAGTGCTAGTGATTTTGTTTTGTGATACATTTCCAGGAGATGTTTTGGAATTTACTGGCTTATTAAGTTCCTCAAAAACTTTTTAAGGTAATCCTCATATCAATTAAATAATCTTATGTCAATTATAATTATTTTTCTTCTAAATCACTTTTATTGAACTGTATCTTTTATTTGGAATATTTCTAAGAGTGCACAATAGCAAAAGATAACTATTACAGCTGAGTGGTTCATAGCATATAATTTATCCAGTTAATTTAATTTCTTTGTATGTGTCTACAAATTGCTTATAATTTTATGTAATTAATTCTTTATGTGAACCTAATTGCTAAAATAGCTGTGAGATCGTCCAGCTGAAATAAATAGCAGACTTTTCATTGACTTGAGTGGGAACAATGCTAGGTCACTGGAGATTTATCCCTCCTCTGTAGATCTTACTGAAGTTATTCTTGGGAAGTCTGAAAGAATGAGCTATTTCACATTTGACATATTATTCCTTCTATTTCTTGCTAGCTAGAAGAGAAATCATTCTTAAGCAGAGAAAACTCACATTTATAAATTGCTGAATGAGACCTACAAATATTCTCCAATTTTTTTTTTTTTTTTAATTCTCATACTTCCCATGAATCTGTTTGTTAAAATATATCTGGACGAAACCTAACACAATCACTGTAAATGTTTTCACAAATTGAAATTTATGTTTATAGTAATTTTTTTTGTGGAATCCACACAGATTACCAAAGTTTTGCCTTGCATAACTAACCCTCAGTGACACAATTGGCAATATTATCTGGTCAGAGACTAAAAGAACACATGCAGTCCAAACCTTAGTGCCTGTCAATGGAAATAAGATCTCAGGTGTCTGTCTTCTTTTCCAGTTACATAGATCAGTTTAGTTACTGCTATTGCATTCTACACAACTCATGCTTCTTTCACAACCAGGGATATAAGCATCACAATGATAATGGTAGCGACGTGATTGCTTGTATTAATTATATGAAGACTTCAAATCTAATATGAGATTATGATTAACGGTCAGGCTCCTTGATTGATGAATTTACTAGCCATTTGATAATTTACAGGTTTCATGGAAGGTACTACCATCCCTGCTAAAATGTAAGAGAACAGCTCAGAATATAGTATTTATGTTATTTGATGACAAGCCATTGCAAGCAAAACAACAGCATTTCGTGTTTTTTAAGTTAATATATTTCCTTCTGTTTTGCTCATCCCCAGTTTCGCTTATTCCACAAAAAATATATTTAAATACTTCAATATCACTGACATCAGTTGCGAGGTAAGCAACTGTTCTCTAGCAAATAAAATGGGCAGCAGTATTCCAGCTCCACACTCCTGCCCAAGGCCTGATGCACCAGGCAATCCTGGTCATCCAGCTGCTCCTAAAAATCAATTACAAAGACTCAATATTCCCCAAAGCATTACATTCTTCTGAACCTCTAACCTAGATCTGCTTCACTAGAAGGTAAATTTTTTTTGCTTCTTATCCTGGCCCAAATATGAGGAACAATAGTGAGCAGTACCTTTGTACTATCTGAAAATAGTCCTTCTTTAACCAAGAACACCCAGTTTCCTTAAGTTTTTCTGATGAAATCCATGGTTATTTTTGTTGCTCTCATCTGGACTTTATCCAGTTGGCCACCTCCTTTCTGAATTGACAAGTACCAAACAAAGCTGGTGCTTTAACTGAGGCCTTATCTGTCCTGCATGCAGTGGAAAAATAATTTCACTTATCTCACATATATTTGTGTAACCCATAATAAGATACGGTGTGTTTTTCCCCTGTAGCCATTACACTGTGGGCTCCTGGCAGAGGTGTGCTTTTTTTTTTTTCTGGCGGGCCAAATCAGTCACTTTATATCTAATGTTCATGCAATTATTCTTAAGTAATTCTTATTTTTTCATTGACCATTTTTTTTGGCACCACCCAGGCTATTTATCTATTTTACCAAGATTGTTTTGAATTTGGCTTCTCTCCTTCAAAGTGCCTCCCAGGTTGCTATCATCTGCAAATATAATAACACAGTATTCCCTAATCCGAATGCTTAATGAAAATGCTGATCAGTATTGGACCCAGAACAGATTCCCATGAGAGGCACTCTTCAGTTTGCACAATGAAAATGGATTTCACCAGCACTAGGTCTCATTATTAACATGGATTTGAGTTATCCTTAGAAAATAGATAGTTTCCACTGCACCTGACTTGCATGGCTGCCCTGGAGCCTTTCTGGAGCCAAACAGGCTTCTGGGTTAGTCAAAGAATTCATTACAGAGCCCACAGATGGCTCAAACAATTGTTATCGAACTGCATTAGCCCTTTGGAGAAATGCCACCCGCAAGTACCCGAAAGAGATACGGACAAAGTGCATGGTCCAACTTGTACATTTTTAATGATATTCTGCAAGGTAAATGTACGCAGTGCCAGCTGAGTTTGCCCTTCTGCATATTGCCAAAAAGATACTGCAGGTGACCTAGAAAGTACAGCAGTGAACAGCTGAGGTTAGAGTGTCTACATCATTGCAGTGCTTCCTTCTGTTCCTTTCTCACTCCTGATTTTATTGCAGTTCCAGCTCTGGTGTTGGGCTGATGGTGTCCTCAGGACTAGAGAACTTGTCTGTAAAACCACCGTGAAAGCCACCCAAAGAGATGTGTTCCTGTCTGGCTGGCTGGCTGTTATACGTGGTCAAACTGGTATTTCTCATCAAGTTTTGGGAGAAAGACCAGAGAAATGGAGGGACTCATGGACATGTTCAAAATTTATCAACAGCAACTCAGATAGGATTTACTTATTCTTAATATATTTTTCTTTCTCAAACTTACCTATCTTCCTATTTGAACGGTGTGTCTTTGAGCTGAGTAAGGAACTGGGGATTTACCTGTGTGAAGGCACACATAAATTAAAGGAAACAAGCACTTTCTTTTGATAGAAAAGGCTGTTGCTCAGAGAAATATCTGTAAAGAAAGAGTATTAACTCCTTTGTTTCAGATTTGAGGATCTAATTTTCATTCTGAGATTGAAGCACAGCACTAACAGTATAATTTAGATATCAGATTTACCTGTTCCCTTCTGCTGCCAGCCTGTATTTGGTTTCAGGGTTCTGATGTTGACTATTAACCTATTTAAATATTCATCAACAGTCTTCTGCCAAGGTGGATTAATTCACCATCTCGGGTCGCTGTCAAGCTGTCAATTTGTCAGATATTTTTCAGTTGCCAGTGCCCTTTATAGTGACAATGATGGCACACATACAGCTGAGAAACAGTTTTTCTGTTGGTATCTCCTGCTATAGAAAAACTCTCCAGTATTTGAGTGGGTAAAGATTTCTGTCATGGCAGGTCTGAAAAACAGTCTTTTAACCAGAAAGCAAGAAGTGTGTATGGAAAGGAGCTGATGGACCATCTTGTTTGATTTATGACAGTGAGGGCCTGTACCACCAATATGAAAGTTGCCTCTGAAGCTAAAGAAACACTGTCAGTTTTTATACCCACTGTATTTTTCATCCAGAACCATGAATAAAAGACATTTGTATTAGTCATGGAAGGACTCTGGCTCTCCCTCCAGTGATGACCAGAATTAAGCCTCTGTCAGTCTTTGATAGTATACTGAATCATTAATTTATTTACTGAATCACTAATCATTAATGAAAATGTAATATTTATTTAATATAACATTGTTTATGTTATAATTCATAACAGTGCCTTAAAAAAAGCCCAACCAGATTTCTTTTGGTTACCTCAACTTTTAGAACATCCTTCTGGGGGACAATTTAATCAGAAACATTCAAGACATACTATTGCAGCTGATGATTGAATTTTCATGATGGAAATAAAGTCAGCTGCATCAAGTACATACAGCTCCTTTTATAGCTGAAGTACTTCCAGCTTCCAAGTGAGTATTAAAAACACAAATTAAATAAAACAGTTTTCCAAAGCAAGGAAACTCTGTTGAAATGTACAGAGACAAATGTTTATTTTTGTACTTTGGAGGCATTTAGGAGTGGTAGTCCTCCAGGAAGAAGTCTAGGTAAGTAACAGTGGAGTTACAACAGGGATGTAAATGGAATGAGGATGAGGCCCTTGGGCTTTAGGTCAACATATCACAGCGGAAAGGGATTTTCCCTCTCTGAGGCATATCTAACGTGGAGGGCGAGCAGGACGCGCCCCAGTCTGACAGCAGGTCAGAGCCCATGATACTTCATTGCAGCCACAAGCATCCCAGAAAGGCATCTCCAGAAAGCGGTAACCCCAACATGGCCTTTTCAAGCTCAAACATCTCTAAATGCATCTCCAAGGACTTGCACACAAAGCCTTAGAAGAAACTCTGGCTTTAGCAAGAGAGCTTTAGCTGGATACTGAATTTTCTCCCTAATTATGCAGAGGCCCTGACTCCTGACACCCACTGACTTCCAGCAGCTTCATTCCAAGTCTAGGGAGAGCACCGGTTTTCATTTAGTTAAACACAGCAGAAACAGAGAAACATTTCATCTGTGTCTGAAAAGTCTTACAGTCCAGATTACTAGCTGTGTTAAAAAAGATGAACACACACAGACATGCACAGTTCAGCCGGGCAGATAACCTATCCCATTTGCTAAAGGCAGTTTGCATACGGTGATTGATTTCAGTGTAGTCTGCAACTCTGTTGAGCAGGTGCTGTATTAGCAGATCTGTCATTAAATAAATATGACACAAATGTAATTCTACACATGGGGATGCTTTCACAAGGCTTTGGACATGTTACAAATTGGTACATGGATAGACTGTGCTATATAAGATGAGATAGCTGAGGCAGCAGCATGTACTCTATATACTTCCACTCTGCTAGCAATGTAATGATGCTGCTGGGCTAAGTGTATTATAAGAAAACAAAAAAAATCCTTCGAAGATCCCTATTTCCTGCAGAACAATTTATCTTTTTTCCCCTCCTTCCCCCCCCCCCCCCCCCAGTTTTAACAAAAGCTGAACAACACTGTTTGAATTGGAGAGAAGAGAGAAAGGAAATGATTTGTGGAAAGGGAGAGTCAATCATCTGAAAGATCAGTTCCAACAGATTAATGGAAATGAACCTCTTTCATCATCATCAGGCTCTAGTGATGCTCCTGCAGGCCCTTGGCTGCACAAACAAGGACTGAGCAAACCGGGAGCATTCAGGACCAAAGTTAATGGGGTGCACATTATTTTAGCACCCAAACTGAGTTCCAGGAGAAAAGCCAGTATGGCCAAATAATTATTTGTGTTTGCTTGCATTTTTTATTCCAGAGTAGTCCATAGTGCTGTGAGTTGGCTGTACCGACAATGCATTTCCTGAGGGACAAGTAGTCCCCATCCTTCCAACACTGGAAAGATGGTTCTGACAAAAGTTAACAATACTTGACAGAGGCAATACAGAATACATTTTTAAGTTATTGGTGTTTTATTTGCCCCAGTGAGCAGATCTGCTACACAGAGGTGCTCTTCTGAGGTACTTCTCATACACAAGGAAGTGATTCAGTTTCTGTTCAGGGTATTCAATGGCCTAGTAAGTTAGAAGATTAAGGCTTTTTGTCTCATCATGGTGTTGTTTTCATTATAGTTCCACTGTTCACTTTTTAATGCTCTCTTCAAGAGCTGATGAGGAACTACAGGGTTAATTTTAAAGTATTTATTCTAGTGGTTATTGATAATGTAGCTTCACAAACCAGTCAGACCTATTAGTCTAAACTTTCTCCTGTCACAGGCCAGGGAGTTTCACTCAGTATGTGCCATATGCAGACCCTGCTTTTTGGTGAAAGTAGGTATTTTTAGTCTTTGATAGGTAAAACCTCCAGAATCTATTATTTACATAACAACTTCAAACAAGAAGCAGCCCAGCCCTCCCTTACATTGCAGTGTTCAATCACATCTTTGTTAAAAATGGAGGCAAGACTTCATTGCTAATTGGATTTAAGGTATCCACTGGATTTCAGAGTCCATTATTATCAGATATCTTATTTATGTAAATATTTACAAACTACTGTCTAGTCATAGCTTCACCTTTGTGTTAATCCACTGAAAAGATTAAACTTTCCACAATTTTCACTGGGAGCTTTGTTTGTTTTCCAGTTAACTCCTCCAGCTTGGTTTGCAGACAAGTAGTGCTTTGTGGGGAGTCAGATGGGCAGAAGTGGAGAGAATGAAGTATTTACAGATCAAAACCAGAAAGAAAGAAGCACAAGTGAAGGCAAAACAACATTTAAATGCCTGTTGTGGGGAACAGTCATGTTACCTGGCACGTCCTGGGAAGAGCAGGGATTTCGTGCTGCCAAGCCCCAGCTGCCGTGTGGCACATGCTGCTGAGGGGGTTTTGCAGAGACCTCACACCACAGCAGTTCAGAGGTGAAATACTCTTTGGGATTTTGCATGGTATGGCGGGGGGGGGGGAGGGGGACAAGCTTCCCAAAGTACGCAGTTGAGGTGCTGTGAGCTGGACCCTCCGGGACAAGCGCAGTGTGATGGTTTTGCAGCAGGGAAAGATGGCAGGAGCTGCCCTGATTCGCTGGT
Source organism: Pseudotriccus pelzelni (assembly GCA_035584735.1). NCBI lineage: Eukaryota > Metazoa > Chordata > Aves > Passeriformes > Tyrannidae > Pseudotriccus > Pseudotriccus pelzelni. The sequence continues at coordinate 7,890,410 of JAWMRA010000009.1, read as the reverse complement.
GCTCTGCTCTCATCTTACACCGGGGCTGGAAGAGGACTCAAACACCTATCGGGCTCACACCTGCCTGTCTCATTGATTTATTTTTTTGCTGCCCAGTGAGTTTGCTGTTAGCTGGGCCAGCACAGAGAACACAGAGCAGGCCCAGGACTTTGTGTCAGGCACATCCTGCCCTTGCAGCTGCGGAGTGAGCTGGGCCAGCCCGCACCCCTGCGCCCTCCTCGCGCCCCCGCGCAGGAAGCACAGCGAGGATGTCGCACCCTAAAACCAACCCTGCCCAGCAGTCTCCTGGCACCCACACAAGTGCAGCCTCTGCCAGGGAGGGACCTCAGGTTGCTCCCACACCCCGGCAGCCCTGGGTGTACCGTGGTGAATCCGGCTTCTCCTCCTACCACGTGCGAGCTCATAAGAAACACCTTGCTGCTGGGAAGCAGCAGTTCACAGTGGAGAGGTTTTACAGGCACAGCTGTGACTCTGGACCTGCCCTGTCATGTCCACATTGGAGTGGGGCTCACCCTCCTTGGCTCGCTCCAGTGCAGCCCTGAGTTTCGAAAGGGAACGCAGAAGCAACACAATTTTTAAGGGGCAGAGAAGTAATTGAGTAATTGCCTTCACAGTTACATGCTCAGCTTTCTCCTGTTCGCACAAACGACTCACAAACAGGAAGATTGATACCACGGGAAACCTTGGGCTACCTCTCGAGGCAGAGATAATCGTTCATCTCATGCTCAGGCAGTCAGTAAACAAACAATAGCACTTTACACTTCATTTGTCAGCCTACAAGGCGCGGGTTGTATTCATGTTTTATCTCTGCACTCGTCTTACACAGTGCTGTCATGCAATTTGCACTGGTTTTTTTTGAATTAGCAATAATTATAAGTAGAAACACACCACTGAGTAAATTATAGAGTCGCTTGCCATTTCCCCAAGCAGCACACTGCTGCTCTCTGCTTCAGTTCTTATACTCATCTGCACCTGCTACAGGGAAAAATTCAACATGACGCAAATTCAAAATATAATCAAAAGCAAGCTGAACCAGTCCAGAGAAGAGTGGTCAGAAATATTTGTGCTTTACAAATACTGCACTATAAGCTGGACTAATCAGCTTTATCAGCATTTTTCAGGCTACATTTTCAGATCCTTGCTACAAATACCTGAATGATATGAGAAGAAGATTTTTTTCAGTTTAAAGCACAGCACCAGTCACATGTATTTTTTGTAAAAGTGTTGTTGTCTGTTTGCTTGCCCCAGCAAGGTCCCAGGAGCTCTCTGGTAATTTCTGAGAACTCAGAAATGTCACAGGAGGACAAGCCACTCCCTGTGTGCAGCAGAGATCACTGCTCTGTGCCACTCAGCATCTAAGTAGAAGAGGATGACACAACATTCAGCTCTGGGGAATGCAAACCCCAAAGAGAAACATTGGTTCTCAGTTTGCCATTCAGTGGTCCTTCTCTGAGGACAATTCTTAGGAGCACTGAGTGATTCCTGGCACCCTGAAAAGCTAATATAAATATTAGTGGCATCAGCCAACACCTCAGGACTGAGGTGGTGAATCTCTGTTCCTAGCACATCATAGACAGTACAAATGGGGCATGATCATTTACTCTGAGGTGCCTGAAATAACTCAGGAGTCTCTTCCAGCCATTTTGCTCACAAGAAATTGCATTTGCTCAGTGTGTTGTTTGTTTCTGGCCCCTGAACACCATCTTCACTCAAATACAGTCGCAGTTTCAAAGCCTCTGGAGAACACAGTTCTTCCATAAAGCATCTGTAAGCAGCACAATATCTATAAATTTCAGTATGTAGCCTGGAAGCCAAACACAGATGACGGAAACAAGGAAACTTTTATAGGCATGAGCTTATAATAATTTAAAACCCGAATACCAAATGGAACAACAGAACAACTGAAACTCTCTGATTTGCACTATCTTCTTTCAACACAGCCATAAGTAAGCACAATCAAAAATCATAGTCAGGAAAGTATGAGACAGGAGTGAAAAGTAGTTATAATATCCTGTGGCAGCCAATACACTAGGAAAAATGTCTAGTATTTTCTAAGGAAGAGCTCACGTGGGGATAGCAGGGATTACTCTTTACCAGCACAACTTCAGCTCAGCCTGTACAAGCAGAAGTCCTGGCAATATCCGTACCTTGGCAGGATTTCTGCAAGGAAGGTTGCCTTAAAGATATCCATAAACCAGTTCTGAAAGCGGATTTAATAGAAACATTTCTCTGTCGAGGAATATGTCTGTAAAGGGCTTGGTGCTGCGGAATGAGATCCACTAATTTTTTCAAATAACAGATGAACCCTGAAGTGTCCTGCTCATCTATTACTGCACCTTAGTGTGGTGTCCAGTGCCTGTGCCTATTTATTTCCTATACTGTGATGGTCCAAAATCTGTTAGTAAGCTCTGCAAAACGGATATATGTACACATATCAAACGCATCATATTGGACCATCAGTGAGACCACGGTCCCCTCCAGTTCTACTGGAACTCAAGAAAACCAGATCCCACTAATGCTGTTACCCTGCTGTCAGCAATACAGAGGTACGATCAGGATCAAGCCTAAGACCTTGGCTTATAAGGCTCTTTATAAAATAATCACTCTGCTGAAAGGCTTCAGTAAACCCAGTCTCTTATTACAACAGACTTTCTTACATCCTCCCTCACTTCTGGCCATTCCTTATTTATACCACTCAAATTACTCGGCTCATTAGTCTGCCATTCTAATAGAAGTCCAGTTGAGTTTAGTTTATTTACTGCTTGTTAACAGCTTTTTCTTTTAAAAACAACATACATTTGTCTGTGTTTGCAGAAATCTGGAATAGAATGGAAGCAAGAGAGTAAAATCCATCAGGGCTTTTAAAGACTTTAATCATTCACATAAACATCCAGATGACTGCAGTCATTCGAAATAGAAATAAAATCAAAACACACAGACAAGTGGATAGCAACAGGCAAGTGGATAGCTCTTAAAATGACTAGCCAGATAAAGGAACAAGCCAGTTGAAAGAATAATGACTGAACCATACTGCTTTTAGAAAAACTGATAATGAGAGAAAGAGCACAGAGTAAGATAGAAAGATCTTCCGAGTATTCTGGCTGCACTGAAATGCAACAAAGCAGATTGCTTCCACTAAGGAGGCTTCAGTTCTTACTGTTCTTCTTAAACAGGCTGGGTCACCAGGATTTATTATTATTGTGGACATAAGCTTGCCGAGGCGCTCAGCTTTATGTTAAGAGGCCTCAGTGCAGACTTAAGGTGCCAGTTTGGTATTGTGCATAAGTTCAAGTAGGTGCTCAGCTTCAAGCTCTGTTGTTCCCTCTGTTGATCCTAATGAAATCATCAATTTAGATTGCCTGTGTTGGTATGGCAGCGGGAACTGGAGCTTCTGAATTGGGGGCTCATGGCCTCCTTGACACGTGTGGTGTATCCTGTCAGGAAGACCATGTCAATACATGGGCAATTGCTTCTGATATCCTTGCAGATGGCTTCAAAGGACATATGTTAGAGATCTGCGCCTGGGCAGTCGGATTTGAAAACTGTGGCCTAACCAAATTGTTTAAAGGTGTAAGGCCAAATTTTCCACCAAGCCATAGATGTGCCCTTACACCAGAGACAGCTAAAAGCAAGAATTAAGGTTTGTCATCCTTGGCAAGTGTTTAGTTTCACACTAGTGGATTGTTTCAATTAACAAACCATGATCATTGATTGTTGTACAGAATCTCACAGATGAGCTGATGGAAATGCCGGCTCCTACCTGATAACTCTTGTTACATCTCTCTTGTTACGCAAGATGTTGCTTTATGGATTCTTCTGTATAATAGTACATCCAATTGCACTTTACCAAAGTGCTCTTAACGAAATGACAATGCAGCTAGGTCAGGATAAACTAAAAATATCTTCTAGAACAAGCTATTGGAAAGTTAATTAGTTTTGGGTCTAACCCAGTATTCACTGCACTCCATGGAAAACCATCCACTGGTAAGCACAAGGAATGGCAGACCAAGCCTTTTGCAGGATTCTTTAGCCCTGGCCAAATTATTACATAAATGCAAATCCAGGATAGCACCACTAAGTAAAGAACTGATGATAAAAACTGACTCTGTCCCTAGCAGCCCATTTTGGGCATTGGTTCACTAATAATGCTTGTCAACTGAAACCAAGTTATTTACGTTATTTTACGCGTGTGCCAGAGCCGAAACATCAGTTAAGTTTGCTGCTGTGTCCTTAGAGTACTCTTCTGTGTCATGAAGGCTCCTTTCCAGCTTCAGACGAGTTAAGGGCAATGTCACCATTAACTGTGAAGTTTCTTGCTACTTTGGTTCATGACCTCAATGCTACCTAAACTAGAAAGGAGATGGTATTAAAATACATGTGCAAGTAATCCAGAAAGAGAGTATGAATGACTTCCTAAGTTTGAATAAACTCTCAATCCTTTCATATTCTTCCTGCAGTATTCTTCTTCCATACTTCCTAAGCAACCCTAGACCTCATAGCTATGGACTAACTTGCCTCCAGTTTTAAGCATTTAGATGCCAATTATGGCACTGAATTCAAGGACTGAATTGTAGTGCTTTTCTTTGTAATAACTCTGCTGGGAAAGAGCCACAGTTGCTATGAACTATGAACCATGGCTATAAATCAGTAGTGAGGTGCTGATCTCCATCTGTTCTTAAACAAACCACTCCTCAGTTACACCAGTGTGAGTGAAAGGAGAACCAAGATAAAAGTATCAGTACTAATGATGACTAACGTGCACAAAAGTTTCTAAACTTCTAAGGCAAAAGTTTTTATAATATGAAGAATGCATAAAAATAATGCATTTGCATTCCCTGGGAACTAATATAAGTAGGAATTGGGCAGCTCAGTAGCTCACAGGATGAAGAGTTACTCTAGAGTTGGTGGCATACTCTGATTTCTTTCTTTCTCTTTTCTAAGCCTCAATACAAGGACTTCCTTCTAAGCATGTTAAAGCACTTCACAATGGATATCCTTAGGAACCAAGTGAAGAGAGCAAGCTGAGCCAGGAGTGAAATGCAGACCTGAATCTGCTTAATTTCTGTTCTAGGATAAAGCTCTGACTAAGAAGGAACAGTGTTCCATGGGATGCAGCCTGCCTACTGAAATGGTTTTGTTGTGAATGAAAACAGTAACTACTGGGACAGAGCAAGAGGCTTGTTTACAGTACACAGTAGCTGGGACACACACTTGAGATGCGAGTCCAGATCCTTGTTCCATAGAAGTGTTGGACACCTCTGCACTACATAAGCATAGGAGAGATTTAGAAAGATTCCCTCTCCGTAGTCCACAGCCCAGTGACTATATGCCTCTAAGTACCTCTGCAATGTAAAACAATAATTATGGTTAAAATAAGAATATTACAGCACTTAAGACGTACATGGAAGCTCCAGTACTTTTTATAAGTGATGTAATTCAGATGGTGTATTATTGAATCCGTTTAGTTTTCTGTCCTTCTATCGGCTTGAGTGTTTGTGCAAACTGGACTGGTGACTGACTTCCTAATGACCAAAATGTAATCATTCCCCTACTTCACATCATAGAGCTGTAACTTTTTATTTCATCAATATAAATGTTTAAGTAGTAACATCGATGAGGAGCAGCTATGACTGAGCTGAGCTGGAAGTGACCTACATCAGTGGTTGATCATGCTTCTTGATTAGTGTAAGCTTTAAAGCTCATAAGCTCTATTCTGCACTAAGGCAGACATTTAATAACAGTGATAATTAGTTAGTAGCTTGCAGTTTTCTAGTGCTAAAATCTACCTGAAAGCATAAAAATCTTTACTTATCTATGTACATGCTATTAACAACAAATTTTGGGCTAGTCTGAAATGGCATGTCTTCATCCAATGAGTCTTGGGTATAATTCTTTCCTCTTCAATATATACTATTAACAACATTTATGTTATCTAAACCAAATTGCTAATTAAAAACCTTTAATAAACATTGTCTGGAGTTGATGGCTTTCTAGAATCCATCAGGGATACCCATAAAGCAATCACAGATGAAAATAGTTATGTATATAAATACATACATATGAACAGCTGGCCTGAATCAGACTTCCAAAACAGTAAACAGCAGATTAGGGAAAGAGACTAAGAATGAGGGACACATTCAAGGAGCCCTCCTTGTAATCTGATGTTGGGTTTAGGCAGTATATTTGGACATTGTAGTCGTCAGTCGTGGGTATTCTGCAAGGCAGCGGTTTTGAAACTGATCTTGGCTACGTGGGAGTGAAAGGAACCTCAAGGCTTTCGATTTCCTAAATTTCCTAACCCCCTCTTCCAGTGCAGGTACCCTTCCTGTTTTACTGCCACCTATTTCCCTCACTCATGGGCTAGTGTCAGTCTGTCTGCAGTGGGAGGAGTAAGGATGCAGATGACATGGGAGGAGAAAGAAACCCCATGGCTGCAGGAGAAACTCCTTTTCTTAAAGGCAGATTCCCCTGCACCGTGTCACACTCTTGCCTTTGCACCCAGGGTACTGGCTGGGTGTCCAAGTGGAAGGAGGTTGCTCTATGAAACAAGGTCAAGTACTAAGGGGATAAATTTTTAAAAACTATTTAAATGGCCAGTGGTGTAGACAGGCAATTAGTGAGACTTTCAAACTGCATTTCATAATTGCATAGTCAAGTACTTGAACACAATTCATAAAATTTAGTCTTTATTCCTTCTAAGATCAAAGTGAGGGATAAATTACAAGCCAGCATGTAATCAGCCTATTTTTGTGTGCCTAAATAAGATGCCCACGTGAGAAATGGAGTTTCTCATCTCTGCCCCTGTATTACCAGTTCTGCCTGGCTCTGCGGTGCTGAGCTGGAGGCTGCAGCTGGGCTGGAGCTCACCCACAAACCATCTCAGCTTCCTGGGAGCATGGGTGGGTGGACAGGCAGCAGCAGTAACCCCAAAAGCCATCCTGGACTCAGCCAGCTCCACCTCTAGATCAGATCCTTAACCCCATCCCCGGGATGTGAATTGGAGCCACCTAGCAGGACTATGGGAGTAAGGAGGGGGAGGCTTGTTTTGAGACACTTGTCATGACTTCTTCTTCATCTTTCACAGATTCAATTAATATTCCAATTTGGACAGGATGATGATGCAAAGGCTTCCTCCAGACTGGGGGTGGGCTGGGGTAGGAGTGGGACCTTGAGGCTGAGGCAAAATGGGGAGTGAACACTTAAAGCTACAACACATTCAAAAATCAAAGCCTTTCTGTGATTCAGAGCAGTTTCTCTGGCTAGTTTGAATATCTGTGCCAGACCCTGGCAGTTACATGATGTGAATACCCCGTCACAGACAATTATTTTGCCGATTTGTTCTGTGACAGCTCAGTTTTACACCAGCACTTACAGACAATAACAGAGCAAAAAAACAACTTAAAGCATAGCTTGAAGTGCAGTGACAAGAGAGATTTATCTCTGGGGAATATAATAAGGAAATACATTTGAAAGCAGGAGCATCAGAGGGTTCAGGAAGTCACTGCTGAGCGTGGGAGGGCAGGGTGTGAAGGCGGCTGACAAACTAACACAGCGATTGCGAGGTGAAGCCCTCCCCTCTGGAGGAGATTGCAGTGTTTGAAGAAACACAGCCCAGTGCCCAAAAGCTGCTACGTGGCTTTGGCTACCACTCTCTCTGAGTTCCACATTCATCCTTAGCGCTGCTGTTACCCTGTATCTGGATCCTGAATCCCCACAGGTGAATTGCTCCCCACCTTCTAGCTCTTCAAATAAACATCTCCAGTCTGTCCTCCCCTGAGCCTGGCAGTTTTATTTATGGTACTCACTGAAACGATTTGCCTCCCCCTCCTTGGAGAACTTTTTGTGCTCCAGTTGAGAGGTGCAAATCCCTGTGGGCATTATCATTACTGCAGGCAGGCAGGTAAAAAGATGGCAGATTAAAAGGAGCACTAGGCACACTCTTCTCTCTTGCTACAGCCTCATTTGAAAGCAGAAGCACCCTTCTCTGTCCCTCTCTGAGCATACAAATAGGAAAAAAAACAGGAGTGTGAGAATGCTTTAAATAGTCAGATCGGAGATGTCTGTCTGACAGCTCCTGTGCTCTGTGGGGAGGAAGTGTTCTGGGTATGTGATAGACTTCTTACCTCCCTTTGAACAAATTCTGACTTCAGTCCTAAATGCTCTTGTCTCCCCAACTTTCAGACAGGACTTACTCATACAGCCAACCTCAGACTTGTTGATCTGAGTTGCCTTTGGGATCGCCAAAGTTGAGCGATATCGTTCAAGAACTTTTCCCTTCAGAAATGAGTCTTGCAAATGCAAAGCGACACTGCGGGGATGACCCTGACACGGTGATATGTTTGTTTCTGAGCACTCACAGGATGACTCTTCCATTGCTTTTCCAGTGCAATAGCTGACTCTTTAGGTGCCCTTGACAAATCAGCTATAAGAGCATCATCCAAACATCAGATGGACCATGACTTTACCAGCTCTCAGTCAACATTTCTTCCCCACTGCAGCTACAGATCATTTTGAAAGCAGCCCTCCTGCAACAGTGAGTGGCATTCCTCTCTGTCATTATCTGAGCCCAGTTGTAAAGTTACATTTTTTCCAGAACAGTTACAGAGCATTAGTTTAAATCCCTCCTATTTAAAAGTACAATGGCCAATCAGCTGACTGGCAAGCAAACAATGTTGCCATTAGCTCTGGAAACCAAACACACTTTCAAAATAACCGAAGAACAACAGAAAAAAGGCTATCCTTTTTTTGACTGAAGCTTGCAACAGAGGCAGGCTCTAAAAAGCTCACCCATCACTTTAGGTAGTTCCCAGCATCCACGGTTTATCCCTGTAATCGGTATGTTGGGGGAGCTCACGTAACAGAAGCCGTTTACAGGACACCCTTTGCTGGGGAGGACAGTGCACAATCGACTGATCACTTGGGGCTCAGTCACCATTAAGCACTTTGCAAGGGGACTCAGGAAACTGACTCCCACACTGAGCTACGCTGGTGCCCAGGGAGGGCTCAGGGCTGAGCAGCTTGTCAGGCTCACAGATGTGCCTGGGCTTTCAAGGATGACCAGTGCAGTTTTGGCCCAAAATCTGCATTTGCAGGAGAATAACTGCTAAGTCAACAGCAAGTTTCCAACTTCCTTGTTCAGGAGAAGGGAAAACACCTCCTCTACAGAGTTTAATGTTGGTCAGCAAGATTTAGCTTGAGGTGCGTCTTGAATTTTTCAGCTGATAAATTGTCTGGTAGCTAAAGTCTCAATTTAGAACAAAATAGCCTGGAAATAATATTGCTACCTGATGTTTCCCTAAGGAATCCAGTTTTCTCAGTGCACCCTGCAGTTCTGTACACTTCCTGTTGGCATTACTGGGATTTACAAGACATTTGAGACTGAGTTAGGTGCTGTACAGAACCACCCAGGTGAGGCCAGTACTGCTCCGGGTGTTCAATTCTATAGTTAGAATTGTTGAAAATTACAAAAGCATCACTTACCCTCAGTTTTAGGCCACAGATTTAATACAGATACGATTAATACAGATTAATAACAGTTTTTTCTAACTGTATAGGAGAGGAACATTTTGAAATAAACAAATTCTCAGCTTTTACCATGCAGAAAGGACACAGTTTTTTCACCTTATTTATGTTATTCCCTCAGCAATGTAGAGTCCCAGGTCTGAGGAAATCAGCAACTTCACTTTAGGCTTACTCCCCTAAGCACCGAGTTCTTTCTGCAGCTGGTAGTTCCCTCCTCCCTCGATAACAGAAATTCCTCTCCCACTCAGAGAGCTCGAAGATTTCACTCATGCAAGTCCAAATACACAGTATAAAAGCAACTGAAATTAGCATATGCCAGGGTTGAGAAGGGCACATACACAATATTAAAAACTCTTTTTGATTTTTCTTTGTGGACAGTGAAATCAGATTATTTTTTTTGGAAACACAGTTTCCAAATACAATAAAATGATTATCTGATTGATCTTCACAGAGCCCCTCATGGAACAGTTTTCATATCTGTCTAGAACCATTTACAGTGAATTTTAGTACTGACATGAATCTACTGTGACTGAGCTTCAGATCAGCCAGACTAGCCTGCATGGATCCTTCTCCCCACAATATCATCAGTAGAGGTCTGTGGATTCAGACTATTCTGCCATCAAATAACATTGAACCAGAACAGATTCCAGCCAGATTTTGGAAGTTACTTTCCCAAACCATACAGCCCAAAGCTTGTGATGGGACAGAGCTACACTGAAGACTGTGAGACGTGCAAATTGCACGATGGCGCTCTACAAACAAGCGCCTGACTTCAGGAATCCTCACAAGGAATTAGCTCGTGGGGATCTCTCTGGCCTTCCACTAAGAAATAATTTGTTGCTCTCAGCAGAGGAAAAGAAATGTATTATTAATGATATGGTGTGGCAAGCACGATGGCAACAGAACAGGCCAAGAGCCATAACTGCACTGCTGGATGCTGGTTCCAAGCCCTGCCCCGGACTCCGGGCAGAGCGTGGATGCAGAGAGCTGCAGGGATGCGCGGTGAGGAGATACTCAAGCTCCATCTAGTGGAAGAAAATCCGTGTAAGGTCAGACTGGGACAGACACGGTTGTTGGGAAGGATATGCGCTAAGTAAAAAGAAATAAACCCGGGTAAGGACTTGATTCCCTGGGAAGGAATGTTCTCTTTTCTTTTCGGAGGGAGTCAGGGTATAATCATAATGGAGAAAACAATTTGTGGTTAGGAAAAGAAAAAAAGGAAAAAAACCCCACCTAATTACCTATTGGGACATAAGGATTTGAGTTTCCTGCACACATATTTTACTCTCCATTACTCCTGCCATATCCACCTTGAGCTTCCAACATGTGCTCGCTGCTGTTTACAACCTTCCCCTGTCAGAGACCATGTGCTGACAGGCTGACCATGCCAGCAGAATGGCCAATCCCCCCCACCAAGGGGGGTTAAGGAAAAGCTTTTGTTCATTTGGCTCCGTGCTCCCATATCAGAACAGGGTAGAAAACCACTCATTCACATGCAGTGACAGTCTCTGAGTCACTGGCCTTGTTCTCCCAGCACACACAGGGTCCAACAGCACAGGGGTCCTGTTGGCTCTCTCAGTGTATCCTTATGGCTGGGGCTGTCCTTTTTCTCAGAAGATGGTACCCAGGACTATAAGCAATGGTTGGGTTTTCCAGTGGACACGGTCACAATGGCAGCAAACACCTTGCTCAGCTGTCACAACAGAGAGGTCCGAGATGGAGACCTCTGAGGCTGCTGCCAGGTGGCATTAGGAACACCCATCCATGCTGTATTGGCAGGATGTGGAGAGCCAACACAGCAGAATTATGGCCAATGACTGTTTATTTATCTATTGCCAGTTCTGCTTATTGCAGAATTTGTCTCACTGGACCAAGACACTCAGCTAAGAACCTCAGTTAATTCAAAATGTCTACCTTTAATTAAAAAATCCAACCAAACAAAGATTTTCCCCCAGGAATGTTCCACATTGGTTCTTTTGGACGCAGAATACATGTGTGTCAGTTTGCAAACCAATGAATGAATACTATATGGATCTGTAGAATACTGTATTTTAGCTTCACAAAGTTACTACATGTCTTTTACTCCTGAAGTCAGACCAGTTATCTTCAGCATTAGGTGATGAAACTGTAGAGTTTTAGAATATATTTCTCTCACTTTGCCTACAGGTTTTCCCTGAACTAGTCAGCAAGGGAAGTCTCATCATGAACATGGACAGCAGCAGCTTGGTGCACTCCAGTAATTACACCTATTTAGTGCTATTGCCTGAATGCCTTCTAAGGGTTGAGATGAAAATCTACAGAAGGGAAACACAGTCACACACAGCTAAGATCAGTGCTTGCTATAAAGCTGTTTTCTTCCGGATCCCATACTGATGCCAGGCTGATTCTTTCCAATTTTGGCCTTGTAGCCAAAGAAGAGTAAACAGTTCTGTGAGTAAGAAGAACAAATGGATTCTATGTTCTGTTTGTTGCAAAGGGAGAAATGTACGTGCTGGACTTGCACAGATCCAGTCTACCTTGACATTTGAAAGTTAGGAACCAGAAGAGAACAGTAACCCCTAACAGGGCCATGGCCCAGACTGCACCCTGGACTTTTATGGTGAGAAGAACCACTGAGTTGGATCCTGACTTGTCTCAAGATGCCTGGAGTTTCTGCTTGACTTCCAGGTTCCATTAATAGATGATGTGTGTGTAAATCCTCCCTATGGCTCCAAAAACCCGTGATGCAGAGCTTTAGAAAAACGGAGATAAAAACTTAATACCTTAGGTTATTAAAATCTCAGCACTTCTTTTACTGCAGCAGCTTTTTGCAATATCTACTAATCCTTTTCCTCCATAAAACTCCATATCCTATCTCACAATATACTTTGCTGTGATATTGCTAATCTTTAAATTTGTGCATGTTCTTCAGTAGGTGAACATTAACACATGCACTGTGAGAGCATTAGACTTAGGGTATGCTGGAAGTGTTGCCTTCGGCTGCAAAGTCAGGGGAAGACAAGTCCCCTCCACCTCTGCCCACCCCACCAGCACCTCGAGGCTGGGGTGGGAACTGCAACAGGGGAGTAAGAAACAACAGGTTGGATAGGGGAGGGAATTTTTAGCAGGGCTTTCCTGCCAAAGGCAGGGTTTTACAGATGCAGAGACCAGCATCTCTTAGAAACCACCTTATTCTGCAAGTGGTGAATGTCCCTTGCATGTTGAAACTGCTCCTTCATCTCTGCTTTACAAGAATGAAATAAGAAGAGAAAGAACTGTAAAGGCTGGTGCTACAAAGCCACAGGTTGTATTTACAACACTTACAGGTTCAGCACTGTCAGCTTGAGTTTTGTTCATATCTCTACCAGCAAAAGGTAAAGAGAAACTTGCAGTTATTTTCCTGAAATAAAACCCACCATAGTCTTTTTCCCTTCAAGGAATTTTTTTAAAGAGAGAAAAATTTTAATGTTTGATTTAAACTGTATGTGCCTATGGAAATAATATTTATAAGCTTTGTGGTAGGCCAACCACAAAACAGAAGTTCCTATTAAGTAAAGTACTTGTCCCTGTAGAAACAGAACATTGTTCCACTTGTTCGCATAGAGAACCTGTCTCCTTCACTTCTATTTTACAGTGAAAGCAAAATGCTTCTAATAGTAAAGAAGTAGTGGTTGATCAGATTCTAAACTCAGAATCTGTTTCTAGAGATGAAACTTTTCAGCAGAGGAAAAAGAACACATCAAACCACCATTTAAGTACTAAAAAAGCAGGTAACTATAAAGAATAAAGGAGAAAGTAGGGAAAAACCCCATAGAATGTGTGTGAGATAAGAAACGAAACGACAAAAAGTCTTAATACACCAATGCATGCAAACAGACATAGGCTGTGGCATGGCCAGACCTATATAGGACACAGGCACAGCCTTGAAGTTTAGTTCTGATCCTATTTTTAAAGCATTTGCATTTTTCCTTCTCTGCCTCATCCCGTTCTGTCTCCTGCTGGAATCAGAAGCAAAGGAGACGCTGGTACAGCCAGGACAGTGCCCTTCAGTGTTTGGGCACTGCTCTTTTCTGCTTCAAAGGCAGCTGCAATCTCCCCTGCCTTTGTTTGCTTTATCAGTAGTGGAGGAGTTCACATCCTTCACCACACTCGGTAACAGAGAGCTTGTCCTTCCTCTCGGGCCCTGCTGTATTATCAGAACTGCGAGAGAAGGCCTTCAAAACGCTTGTCCAGCACTTTCATTTGTTGTGCCCTAATGTGGCTGCTCTAGTCGCTGAATATGTAGATTTACAAGTAAGTTTTTAAAGCAGTGCTCGGGAGGTATGCGTGTTAATCCCATTATCTGATAAACGGATTTGTGAACACACCTTCCACCATCCTGCATTAATAACTATTCCTCAGCGTCACTAGGAAATGTAATTTAAGTGCTTGTGAGAAGTTGATGGACCATATGTTCAAACCCATGGAATTAAACAAAACAAGTTTATGGGAAGTTGCAATATTGTCAGGATCTTATCCCTCGCTCCCTCCTACCAGCTCCCCATCCTTCAAAGTGACCAATTAGACTTGCTGCTGATTTCCTGCCCATATTTGAAAATGCTACCACATGCAACTTGTTTTCCCCAAAGTGCAGTGGAAGCTGAGCACTCTGACACAAGGCCTGACCACTCCTGGGACTCAGGGAATTTAGACTGTCCTCCAAAGCCAGACACTGGCTCCTGCATCTGAGGAAGCCATTCATTATTTGTCTTTTTCTGAAACACAACAAATCCTATAATACGGGGTGTTCAAATTCACATTTTTTTTCACTCTAATATCCCTGCATGTCACCAGTATTTTTTCATGACATCATTGTAAAGGATGGCAAAGAAAAACTTTTGGGGACCAGACAACCAAAGCAATTGATACTGAAATCAAACATTTTACATCTGGGCCATCAGTCTAAACTCAGTATAGTCTGCCAGCAACTCAGACTATTGGTTTTCTTTTGTCTGTACTGAGTGGATATGGAGACTGGACTTCCAGATCAAGAGATATTTTCAGGGAAGAGACACCTATCTGTGCCCTCTGAATATTTATTACCAGTGCTATAGATTATTTTGGTGAAAAGCAGTGATGCCACAGACTGCAGTGTTACAACAAAAGGATCCTGAGCCATCAACTCAAGGACTCAGTGACAACATACACAAGTTGCTGGGGACAGGCTGGAGTACAAACCCACTGACTGCTCCTCCTCACCACATCAACAGCCATGGTGTACAGGGAGGCTTGGGCAGCACCCACTCGCAAAGCAGGGGCTTAGATAAGCAGAGGTCACAGGCCAGAGAAAACCATCTATTTCCAAGGACTCATCATTGACATTAACTCTCCCCCATCCTGTCCTACTTCTCCAGAGAAGTCAGCACAGTCTGCTCACGAGGGTCAAGACGGGGAAGAGAGAGAGAGACCATAGGATACAGTGCTCCAAATGCCCAAGATGCAGCCACCTCAGTAAGTGGGGAGAGGGAAGGTGAAGCAGGCAAGTCACACACTGAGCACTCAAGATGTGACAGTCCTATGGTGTGTCCTCGGAGTGACAGGGCAAGTCACACCCAGTGGAGAGAGGAGACTATTCCTTCCCTTCCACCCATCTTTTGCTTTTGATCAGTAAAAGAGGCCATCTGGCCTCTTTAAATCTCCACAGATAAATACTTGGGTCCTGAGGTCTTTCATTGCCCTTGGCTGGAGCCACACAGTAACAGCACATTTGTTTTTGCAACCCAGTTGAACAAAGAAGGAAAAAGCCATTTCAAGTCTCAGCAGTCCCAGCTCTAAGAGTACAGCACTAAAGAGGCACTCTCTTTCCAAATCAAGCAGGAGAACCAGCTCAGCTGGGGGGCTCAAGTCCAGACTTGCAGCCACCGAAGGAGTCCAGTCTGTTGTAAATGAAGGCCCGGCTCATGTTCTGGTTACCAGGTGGGAGTTAGATGCCAGCGCCCCTATCTCCGTCTCGAACTGAGACTTCATTTTCGGATTCGCGTCATCACTGCTGACAATCAGGATTTCTGTGCGCAGTTCCGCGGGGGCCGGGAGCCGTGCCGGGGGCCGGGAGCCGTGCTGGGGGTCGGGAGCTGTGCCGGGGGCCGGGAGCCGTGTCGGGGGTCGGGAGCCGTGCTGGGGGCCGGAGCATCCCCGGGAGCCGCAGCCGTGCACTGCCCGCCGCGGTCGCTAAAGGGAGCTCCAGGCTCAGAGCTCGGCTCTGCCTCCCGCTTCAGATGGCACCGTTCGCTTTCCTCCCGCAGTAACCGGGTGCTGGGAATTTCTGGAGGCGTTTACAGGGACGTTTGAGAAATGTAAATCTGCTCCTTCACTTTAGGTTTGCAATGCAGCAGCTACAAACTCTTTGGGGAACTGGGCACACCTGGAGTAAGCGTGAGGCTTATACAGCATTTCACTGGGTATCTTCAAGATACACGGTATTTTAGAGCTAAACACTGCTATAGACACAAAAAGTACTTATGACCTAAGCTTGTCAATAGAGACTCAATAAACTCCCAGTTCTGCTCATGTCTTTCTGAAGGCTAAGATTTTAAAAACACAGCTATGCATCACACGCAGTGACACAGCAGAGGCACATCTGAAATAAAGTGCATATCTGCTGATTTAGTGTGAACAGTTTTGAACAGGCGATGTATAACACTGCAATATTTTAGAGTCACACACTACCCTTTCACAGAAAAGCACGAGGCAGTTTCGGATGCCTGTGGCGTTGTCGGTGCAATCAGAGCCTGTTAGTGCCAATACATTGCAACAGGTAAGCAGAGTAGTTCAGCAGAAACACTTCTGGACTCTTGTGACCAACAAAACATCACCACAAAAAAACCAAAGCCAAAACCAAACTAATTGGTTTGCAATGGCAGTGTGATTTAAAAACCAAGCAGCTAAACTCCCCAGGGAACAGCATCTGCTGTGTGGCAAGCACAGCCTCGTAATTAGAGTGTCCCTGAGGAAAAAAATCAAAACCTATAAGGACTTCCAGAAGTGGAGCGATGGTTGGGAAGGTCTGCTCCCAGGGCTGGGGATCAGGCAGGAGGGTATTTCTCATTTTGTTTAAGTGTTTCTAGCAGGTGATGTTGCTACAGAAGCAGCTACTCTCCTGGTACCCTTCCCAATTTTGCTGGCCCTCCTGAGGGAGCTCTGATTAGCTAGTTTTGTTCAGTCACTGCTGGAGTCAACTGTTTATTAATAAGTGAAATACTTTGTTTTCTACATCCTCTGCCTATAAAACATAAAAATCCATGGACTTCTTTGGGGACTGGTTAGAAACAGGCGACCTTGTTCTTTGTCTTAAAGAGACTCATGAGTCAATAATATTACCATTATTCAGTTAATGCAAAGCAGTACATATGGTACAGAAAGCAGCAGGGACAAGCAGGCAGTCTCAGAAAGAGATGAGAAATGTTTGAGAGGAAGGAAATTCCCACCACCAGCCTGTCTGTCATACCAAGCCTGTGCTTGTATAGACGCAAAACTGTTGGTATTCCAGACAACTCATGATTCACTTGTTTATAATTACTGCAGGCATTTGCAGGGGAAAAAGGGGTTTGTTTTTGTTAAGGGCCATATTATTCAGCTCTGGCTCCTCACCTGAGCAACCCTGCTGCAGCTACAATGAAGATAAGGGACAGTTTCTAGCCCAACTTTGGAAAAACTCCAGCCAACTCCATCCGAGTTGGTGGCCTACAGGTTATTCAGCCACCCATTAGGGAGAATAAAATCCTCCAATCAAGTCCCAGTAAAAAAATCCTAAAATCAGGCACTGCACTTAATAACACAGTTATCTGCTGCTAACCCTGGCTGACTGCTCTCCGCAGGGCATGAGTAGATGTGCCATCAGGAGGGAGGTGGGAAAGAACAAACTCCCTTAGTTCACACAAGTGCAGCAGAGCTCATTATGTGCCCTGCTGCCTATTGCTGTGAGAGGTTAGAAATGCTTCTTTATTTCTCCCTGCCCTAATGCACTTGCTGCCTTCCCCATTCTGTTTATTTTGTGCCACCAAAGCAGTGACAATCAGCCATGTGAAGCACTATTCCCTTATTCCCCAGCCTCCTTTCTGAGGTGAGCACAGTCCTGAAAACAGGAGCAACTTCCAGAAAAAAAATAAATTACTGCCACATCAATATCTATTCAAATCGCTTGGCACATTTCTCTAGTTCTTTTGCTGGAGACCAAGGTTCACTTCCAGCTTCCCAGCCTTCAATACCTCAGGACAGTGAGTGCTGGCACAAACTGAAACCTGGTGACCTTCCTCTGAGAATATTAAGTCTTGCTAGAGTTTCTGTGAGGTTAATCGATTCCACTCAGTCCTCTCTTGTGAAATCCTCGGACAGGAAAAAAATAAGGAGAGAAAAAGCCAAGGGAGATTTTCATGCAGTCCTTACAGCCCCAGGATTGCTTCAGTTTTTAATGGTGTTTGTCTCAGTCTCACCATCCATGGAAAGCATGCTGCGAAATACTCATATTAGTCCTTAAATAAAAAAACCTAAATACTGAACTGCACTTTTAACTTGCCAAGACCACCCAGTCTGTGCCATATTCAAAATACTACACAGCAAGGTACAGTGCAACATCATGCCAGTTATTAGAACCATTCGAGCTCCCAAAACTTTGTGAAGAGATATACCTTGTACAGCCTGGCACCCAAAGAGCATCAAGTGCAAGGAAGCCATTCTGAGTGTTTATAGACACATGGATATTGGTGTGTTAAATACTGGCCCCTAGAGCCATCCAGGCAGCAATAAGCCTAATCAACTTGCCAATTTCTGTTTCCTCATTGCCACAGTTGCCAACACAATTTCTGTCAAGTGGCATTCAAAAATGCAGTTTTGTTATTGAAGGGCCCAAACTCCTCATCACTTTGCAGCTCACTGGTACTTCTGTATTTCTCTGTTCCTGATGGGACCAATGGACTGGCCTCCAGACTTTCCTGATGCTCCCTCTCACTGTGACCTGCCCCATGTCTGGGGCAGTGCTAAACCTTTGTCTAGTGGGGACTTTTGCAAAAGCAAATGCTGCACCAGCTGAAGCACTGAAGGAAGCAACAGTCCTAACATCCCCTCAGCTCCTCCCTGGGTAAACTGGTCTCCAAAAGGCTATTCTATCAAAGGCACTGCTCTTGTGTCAAAGTCTGGCCATGCTTTAGGTTGTGTACAATATTGGGCACATGAGTGCTTGAGCTGAGTACACACGATTGGGCTGAAATGGGGTCACTGACCTGCTCCGGGCCAGCAAGGTGCACCAGTGCCCTCAGGGCCCCAACATATGCAGAGGTGTGGAACAAAAGGCATCATTAAAGACAAGAAGTCTGACCAAAAGGATTTTTCTGCTCCTAAAACACCCCCACTGTAATGTCTGCACCTTGCCTTCTGTGATCAGTGCTGCCTTCGATTCGATCAGGATCACTTTATCCCGCAGGTCCCCAGCCAAGCCGGCCGGCAGCATCGGCAGGAGAATCCACGTGGGATAACTGGGCAAGTACTGCTGGCACAGACCAGCTTTGCACAGCACTCAAACCCCTAAATAGAAATATGAATAAAAATAGTCCAATTTGGACATCAAAACCCCAAATGAGGTAGGAATATATTTAAATCAAGAGGTAGTTTCTAAAATGCAGAGTGATTCCTAATTATTTCCCACTGTTCATGAGGTTGTACTGAGATGCTACTTCACCTCATCGTTTTCAACCCTCCAAAATGCTACACAATGTCACATGAGTAACTGACATTTTGAGAACCAATCTTTCCATTTGTTCAGTTTAAAAGAATCTTAATTTTTCTTCTCGGCTACAGATACTGATCAAGAGTGCTATATAATCTTTGGATTCATTTGTCCAGCAATCATCTAATTAATTAATCATTGATAATTAAAATGACCTCCTTTTGACTGATACCTGATCTCAGAAAGGTTCAAAAGAAACTTAACACATGTTGTGTCATGTTCCAGCATAACCCACTACAGGTATGTTATCATGTTATGCCACATCTGGTTTCCAGAGAACAAAATGAACCGAGGAACAAATTAAAGGAGGAACCAGTTGTACTTGTATCAGATCTAACCAGTTCAAATGTCTGGCAATTACAGGAGCAGGTGAACTTGTAGAACCATCATTAACTGGAGAAATAGCATTATTTTTGGATATGTCCAAGCAGGGATATCTGATAACGCCATATTATCTGTTCAATCACTGCTGTACCTAGGTGCTGGAAGAACCCTGTTAAGAGAAAATCTAACTAAAATCTCACCTAAACTGAGAAGAAGGAAAAGTATTCCTCATGTTTGAATCTCAGATGTGTAAACTATGAGTGAAATGAACGAACTGGCCATCCAACACCTCCCTGATTTTCTTTAGCAGCTCCATGTCTTGCATGGGATCTGCAGACTGACCCACACCTCCTCTGCTGTACTTCCTGGTCACTGTGTGGTGAGGGAAAAAGATTCGGGCTCCCAGATGCCTCAGATGAAATATCACCATGAAAATTTCAGTTCTCCAACCACACTGAATACTGCTGTTAAGGGAAAACTGCTGCCCCTATCCCCTGGGCAGTCTGAACCTCAGACAGAGAAAACAATATTCTCCAAAGGTGCAGGGTACTCAGCTCTTATTTGTCTTTTCTAGGTGTTTCCTCTCTCAGTAGCATCCACCAATACACAGCCCTGACTTCACTCTTATAATTAAAATGCAGAAATAGCATAATTGTTTTGCCAATTTGAGGAGGAAAAGCATTTTATGGGGACAGTAGTGTCAGCTATGGAGTTGGAGTCCTGCCCTCCTTACAGTAGCACAGTTGAGGGACATTTCCACTGAATAAGTTCACTGGTGAAAACAAAAATAAACATTTATCTTTATTTTATGCTGAGGCTAAGTAGGTGCTTTTCTTAAAAAAAACCCACAAAACAATAGAGAACCAAGGGGTTTAGGGTCAGAAAATCTATGGAACTGTAATAAGTGGTAGGTGTCCTCCTGACAGGATATTGGTTTTCAGTATATAATTAATAACAAGAAAACTGTATCCTGACTTTGGGGTCTGCATCAGCATCCTGGAACAAAAAGGGCCATAAATTAGCATCAATTATGTATTAAAGTTCCAATTAACCTGGCTGACACTGATATACTTTAACAAGGTACACTTAGACAAAAGAAGCAACTCTCTAATTACTTGGAACGGGACCTCATGACCCATTTTGCTCTTTTATCCCAATGCCAACCTAATGAGGAAGGAAGTGAGAGATAGGAAACTGTGCATAAGGCAAGGCTGTAGCACCCCAAGATGCCCCTTGGAAAATGCTTTTACCTTCTTAAAACTGCCAGTGATAAACACTTTATTGCTCTCAGTGACTTTTAGCTGTTTTTGGAAGAAGTGCTTTTAAGGCTGAAATTGGCCATGTTCATTTTAATGTGGAAATCTGCCATCTAATGAAGGACCTGGTCACCTGTCCCTGCCCTGTGACACACCACATACACGGTATTTGTGATGATGGCTCCCAGAGTTCCTTACACAGATTGAAAGGATGCTCCTTGAAGTATTTTAGTCCAGGGAAGAGGGGCAATCACAATTAATTTTACAGCCTAACAAGAACAGTTGGTTAATTATATTTTTCACACTGAAAGGACCTTTTCAGCACTTGTGCAAAGACCAAGGGCAAAGGCAGGCCTGTATAAAACCTGTGCTGCCTGTAGGGAGAGCAACATCAAGGGGAGGACTGAGGACAGAGTCAGGAAGGTACATACAGAGCATCTAACAAGGCACATAATTTTTCTTCGTTTTTATGTTTGCTGAATTCAGATAACCCTGGATATCAGGGATACTCCCTTAAAAAACAACAGGGAATTGTAGAGAGTGTACAGCCAGGCAGTCAGCTCTTGTTCAGTTCTGTTCAGTGCTCAACTCTTCTACCCCAGATGGACCAATCAGACTTTGAACATACACAATTATACAAAGGGCAAAGAGGGTTGTTTTTTCTGATGGTGTGGTTTTTAAAATCACTTAAATGTGTTGTACTTTACTGTCAAATAATAGTTCTCCAGAGCAAGGCAGTTCCTGTGATGAGAACTGCAGAAGAACTAACTTGTCCTTGAAGAACAATCCTTTCTCAGTGCTAGTTCTTTCTCTGTGTCATGTTTTCAGCACTGTAAATAGTTTTAAATTAATCATGATGCTGACCCCATTTTTAAAGTTTTTCAATGCGATACAGTTGGAGTCTTGGTTTTCACATTGATCTCCCACTAGCCACACAAGTCTGACTTCTGTCCTTTTGGAGAAGAGGTGTTGGTGGAATCCATCAGAGGCACCTCTTAATTATAGTAACGGTCTTCAAAAGTCAGAGGAAAGTAAACTCGTCACTGGGAGTTCAGCTGGATGACTCCTGCAGTGAGCGCTTTCCTGGGTCCTTGCAGTCAAAGGTTATCTTTCACATAAGCCATGTCAAAATTTAAACTTAAACACATTGGGTCATGCTCTTCCCTAGATGGAATTTCTCTGCAGAGGGAAGGAGATTTTTTGTAGTACTGCTGAAACACACAGTGCTGGAAGAGAAGCTCAGCAGCTCAAGGCCTTGGAATTGTGACTCCTTTTCCAAGACAGAGCTAATGTGCTGCATTAGCAAAAGCAGTCAGTAAGACAATTGCCCAAATTACGGCTCCTATAGCAAGATTTTCAGGATTCCTTTGCTTTAGTTGGGAATTTTGTTTTTACCGTTTTCCCCATACCTTTGAGCCGTTCTTCCAAAGCCAGCTGAGAATGAAGACAGAAATGTAAAAGAAATGCTTTAGTCGCTAAAAGGGTCAGAGTCAGGTCACCTTCAAGATTTGAACAGTTCATCGATGTCCCAGGCTAAGGCTGCCATGTGCATTATTCTCCTCCCCTGTATTTTCTGCAGGAATATGTCTGGATCATTCAAGTAGTTTGTGAAGATTGAAAAAGAAACTATACAATCAATTTTGGCCTTTTGTGACATCGCCGGTGACTTCAGTAAGCCCTTGTGGAAAAAGGCATATCCATAGTTCATACGTGATGCACACCCCTTGATCCATCTCCATTTAAACCAAGGTCTAGTTTAAACATCTGTGGGAATTGAATCAGACCGACAGACTATTATATGTGCACCATGGGGGACTCGCTTATAAGTCTCTTGTGGCAAACATGCTACTTATACAGTATCCCATTCAGATAAGTGACCTACTTATTGGTTGCATGTTGTAAGCTATTTTGATGAGAGCTGTTCTGCTTTGAGTAAACTTTAGCCTTTGGGTATAAGAGGAAAATTTGACATCCATGTAATAGAGGACAACCATATACATTCAGAGTGGGATTTTCAAAACCATTCATAACTGCAGAAAGGAGGAAGAATAAATTCACAAAGCCTTGATTCTCACAGGAACACAGTCACTTAGTAAATATCTAGGTGGCTTTATTCTCTATCACACTGGAACGGGCCTAGTTTTTTGGGGGAATAGGACAATTATTTGGTATTGCTTGGCTGCAGGTACACAGGAACATTAAGGAGAACTTCCATCTATATTTCTACCATTTGAAAGGAGAAAGTCCGATTTTAGTAGAATGTCACATGAAAAGAAGGAAAATGACAAGACTTCAACTTTTTTTTTCAGTTTATGCTATTGATTAAATAAATCCATCACCTTTCTCTGCAAGACTTTGCTGAGAAGTGAACAGATGTAAAATCCACCACTGCATACCCAAAGAAAAACACCCTTCAAAAATGACACGGAGAAGGGGGGGAAAAAAAAAAAAAAAGCATTCTCCTTGAGATCTTATCTCTTTCCCGTGCAGCTTTAGCCCTCCATTTTAGTCAAAGCAAAGTATCATCAGGCCTCAGTAAGAGCTATCCTTACCAGCCAGGGCTGCCGTGGCACACGTGGCCCTGCCCGGTGTAAATACATGCACACCCTGGTTCCCAGTCCAGATGACTCTGTCCACTGGTGAGTAGCATGTGAAAACCCTTCAAAGCTCTTCACTGAGCCAAGGGTGACAGTTTGCTCAATCTTTTGTAACTCCCCTGACCCTGCCTCGTTCAAAGGAAAGCTTTTTTTTTTCTTTCCTAATTCCTCCCACTCCCTCTTTTAGAGGAATGAGAGGAAAATTTAAGTGCCCTGCTTTGACACTCAGCTTGCTGCTTGCGTGCAGCCAGGCCAGCTGCCTCCCCAGATCTCCACTGCATTGTCAATACGTTCCTCTTGTGCCAAGACAAAATTTATAAATAGATTTGCCCAGTCAGTAAGCCCTCTCTCTTTAGAAAGACAGGGATTCAGGAAAAAAGAGGATTATTGATAACATGCAACATCTTTATTATAGCAGAGACTGCTACTGCTACTATAGTTAAGGACCTGTCAGCATTTCAATTGTAAGATTTTTTTTTTTTGTGCAAGGGTTTAATTTGACAGTAAAAATTTAAATATACTTGAGGCTGGACTTTTTCTTGCAAGAATTCAGCAGGAGTGTAGGCACGGGACTCTTTCCTCTTCCCCTTCTTAATTAAGAGTGAATTAGAAGAGTTTTAGAGCTTCACATGTGAATGTGCCTCTCCTGTTTTCTGAGCAGTGATGGGTAACACCTGATCCACCATTAGGTAGTATAGAGCAGAGAGAAGAGCACAGGGCAAACAGAGGGCCAAATCCTGTTCTCATTAGTAGTGGTGCTTGAATAACATTTGGCCATTACAGGAACACACAGTTTTGGCCAACTTCCCATATTTTTCTCTACCAAAAAAACCCAGCTGAGGGAGATGCTAAAAAAAGTCCTTTCAAAATTATCTCATTTAGGTAGTTAATTTTCCTTGCAATGCATGCTGGTAGGACAGCACAATCTGCCAATTGACGAATGTGTCTTGGGAGTCACCACCTCTTTCCCCTTGTAGTCTGTGCCTCTCTTCAGCCTCTGGCAAGTTGCTTAATTTTTGCTCTGTCTCAATTTCAGGATTCAGGATGGAAAACAGTAAAACTCACACAAATGGTTTTGCACACAGAATTCATTCTCCTGCAGCTCAAGCACTTTCTGGCAGGAAACAATCCAGCTCCCTCTGACTTCAGCAGTGATTAGCTCTAGTGTAAAGCCATGACTTGTTATTGCAGAGTTGTTGGCACTCAGACTTGTGTAACTTCAAGGAGTCTCAGTAGTCTTGAAGACAGGACTGCTAAAATATTGCAGTGGAGCACACATGAGTTTTATCAAAATAAAGCCATCTTTGCTTTCAGCCATGGAAGTAAATAGCAATGTGCCCTCTGACCAATTTTCTCCTCTTCAAGTTTAAAAAAAAGAAGAACGTATTCATGCATTTCATGGCTTTCACTTTTTTTGGGGGGGGGAGGCAGGAGGGTGAGGGAGGGAAGAGAGGGGTACCTTGATATTCAGCCACTGAGCTTTGCTAAGACTTATGAAAAAGGGCAGTAAATTGAGGACTGGGGGTCTGCACAGAGGAGTGGCAGATGTATTCTCCTCTGCCATGCTTCTCAGTGGGATGCTGCATGTCTTTTTCAGACAACCAACACAGCAGAACGTTTTGCTTTCAGGATCTGAATAACTTTGCTCTCTCAGCCCAAAGTTAAACCCTTAATATGAGGAGAACGTGGCCTTTAAGTCCAGTGTAAGTGACAAAGTCCTTTACACACATGGCACAAAGCGTTCTTTCGCTTGTTTCTCTCAACATTTGTATTTGCAGTCAACTGAGTAGTATCTTTTGTGTGTTCGTTCCTACAAAAGAATAATACTTGTCTGTGTTGTCTGTTGACAAGATCTTCAAATCCTACTGCTCCTCTGTCACATTAAAACAGTACATTTCTGTCTAGTTTTATTTTTATGAGGATTTAGCTAAGACTTTGACACCATGGAAACAAGACACAGGACATGATCCTATTCTATCTAAATATATCCCCCGACTTTCAATCACACTTGCCTCTTTTATATTTCATAAAAACTGCTCTTTACCTTCCTCCATCTATGCAACTTTTTTGGCCAGCAGGATCAGCTTGGGCCCATCCCTTAGCTTTCATTACCACTTCAAGGAGAATTGCATGCACTGAGTGGAGGGGAGGCAATGCAAGAAAACAGGCCCTTAAGAAACTGGATGTAGCATATCACTGGGGTAATTCTCAAAGAAATTAAATGTTAAATGGAAAGCAACTTTCAAGCCTCCTATGTGCCAAATGAAACTTTAATTAAGCAAAGCAGATCAGCTTTTTCCTTGTGCTGTAAAAAGAAAGGACTGTCCATTTCTTAAGCCATCATTTCCACTATAGATCTTTGGCATTTTTTATTACTGTTTTTGGGCATTAGTTCTTATGGCTTGTTATAGCTTGCAGTCACAACACATTTACACTTCTCTCCAGGGCTTCAACATTACCACTATTTTTTTTAAGCCACCAAAATATCCCTTTGTTGTAGTTCACACAGATCCTGCTTGAGTAAAGGAGGTGGGAGGGACAAGTCTGAAATGCAATTTGATGAAAAAAATTTCCCATTTCAGTGTGGATTCAGACAGCTGCACTTCTGGAGACAAAAAAGCTATTTACACCTCTCTCTTAAAATCAGCTTCCTGGGCTGATAGGGGTTTTCCTATCACTGGGAAAACAGAACACAATATTGAGGCCAGAGTCAGGAAATAATATAGTTACCAAGTAGCATAAGCAAGTGTGGGCTCACACGATCCTCAGCATGGAATATGGAGCTGCCTCTCCAGTCCATTCCACCAGATACAGCAAAAAGCCCTAGGAAGACCCAAAAAAATTCCCCTCCAAAAAAAATTCAGTATTTTCCCCACCATGGGCTGATTGGCTACTTTTAAACAGCTTGTTTTAAGTGCCAATATGTGTTATTCTGCCCACACAAGACAACTGAGCTAAAGCTGAATGAAGCAGGCAAGACATGCAGAAGGAGTCGGAACAAATGTCCTGAATTTTTGAACCTCTCTGTTTTGCCAGTGACCCATACAGTGAGGAGCTGTGTCAGCTAATCACTTAGCTAGTCGCTGCTGACAGACAAATACCTTGTGGTGACATCTGATGGAGTTGTTACAAAGCACCAACCTTTCAGGGGCTCGCACACTTTGAGTTGCAGGTTGTGCACAGGGGCACAGCATAGCCCCCACAAGTGCTCAACAACACACATGCAAACCCAGAGGTGTTCAGATGAATTTCTTAAAGAGAAGGCATTTGTGTTTACTTGGGCATTTTTATTTTAAACCATTGATGATAATTAAGTGATTAATAATATCACAGTCATCAAAAGCGATAGCATGTCTTCAAGGAGCATGCAACAATGGCTTGCTGCTTTTGTGGCTTTAATTGTAAAAGCAAATAATTACATCCTTTTAAAGGCTTGAAGAGAATTGCTTTCAACTGTAAACAGAAACTAGGAAAGAAAATTCTCCAGCACAATACCCATTTTTCAATGGCCACTTTTCCCTAAAAAACCTTGTAACAGCTGTGTTTCAGGTACATATTCAAGGACTAATTACTGATATGGATGATACCCAGACAATCAGATGAGGCTGTGCTCATCATCAGGGTGTCTTGACCCATGGATTGATTTGGCCCACTTTTTTTTTTTTTAATCCTTACAGTGCTCCACATGCAGTGCTGACCACACTGGGAGGAATGAGGAACACAGATACCTCAGGACTGAGTCAGTTCCTCTATCACCACTGCAATGGCTGGTTCATTTTTCTTCTTTCCAGTTCCCCTCCCAGAATCTGACAAATCTCATAGTATTTGTGCACAGTGAAATAAGGACTCACTGCAAGTTCTGGATGCAAAGCACAGAGGAAGGCAAATTGTGAATGCAGCTGTTTGCCTCATCAGTCTTTTATATTCTGATGGGTTCTGGTGCCTGTGAATGGTCTCTGTATAAGCTGTCCAAACAAAACACAGGTTTATTTGTTCGATGGTCCTTCATGACATAATCACTGATACCTTCCAACTGACACACTCAGGGTTTTTACATCAACTTCCTTCTACACCAACTGCTCTGGGGTTTGACCCAATCTCCCCCAAAGTGGCAACAGAACCAGATTTAACTGGACTAGAGTTGGATGGAGCTTTGCAAACAAGTGATAGCCCATTCAGTCAACAACATCTGGTCTCAAAACTCAAGTGCTCTAAAAGCCCATTTTTAGCTGCTTGCACAGGAACAGGCTTGCCAACCTGTATGTGAGGTATGAAGTGCATGTGTTATATGGAACTAGACCAAAAGTCCCTTTCACATCAGCAATCTTAAGCACTCAGCACTGAGTATTGTTGCTTTGAATGTTTCCAGCTCCTGAAGCAATTCCAGGCAGACATGCTGACAAAAGAGTAATTTTATCAGCATATGGCTGATCACAGCATCCAATTCCACCACTGTGAAATGGCCCCATAGAGCACACTAGCATTTCTGCATACAAGTGGAACAGATGCTGCAGAGATCAATGTAATAACAGTTTAATTAATTTTAGCGTCAAAGTCAAATGCTTCCTTATTTCCAGTTGACACGTCCCTAATTTCATGGTTGGTTCTATAAATTTTGGAAACAGGAGAAGAAATTTGATTCCAGAGTTAAATACCGCAGAAAGACCTGATGAAGTGCAAGAGAAGCCCTTCTCCCTAATCTCCAAAATCTTGAAGCCACATTATTTTCCATTGTCCACACTTTGTTATGAGTGGTTTACAGTTACAGTTTCATTTTCACACAGCAGTTTAATTTTCACCCCTTACTCTGAGCAGTCCCCTTGCATAAAAGCATAGTAGCATCATGGAGCTCCAACCCCAAGCTACAAGATCCCATTGTAGATGACATACCGGGCTAGGAGTCAAGAGGCTTGGCTCTAGTCCTCACTTTGCAAGTGAAGTTTTCTGTCAGGAAATGGTACCCCCCTTAGACCTCCTGAGAATCTATTTACCACTAAAAAAGTCATTGTATTAGAGCGAGATCTTTTATCCCACAGCACTGTGGGTAACTTTATCTCAGCTGTCAACATCATACAGGTCCTACCCCAAAATGCTAATGGTGTTCAGCAGATGAGTTGGAGAGGTGGAGAAGGAAAGGAAACATATGGCCTTGGACAAATTATTTTATATTTCAGGTCACTAGTAGCACCAAACACTGAGTATTACACTAGTGGAAAGGCTGCACATCATGCATCTCTTAGTGCCCAACTCTTTAGTTCCAGGGAACAGACAGGGGAAAACCAGCACAGTAAACTCAAACACATTCAACCAGGAAGTATTGCACCATGACTTTGGTCAGGGGAACTGAGGTTAAGCAACCTTATCAGTAAAACAGTTCTAGGGGTTATTGACACAGTCTTGGTCTGCACAACGTTTAGATTGTCACAACAGCGAGAGGCAGAGGGTGGTGAGCGATCGCTTGCTGCACAAAGTGTGTTATTATGCCAAGCTGCGTTCAGCAAATGTTTATTCCACAGGCAGGAACTACTAGTGCCTGTAGTGGTCACTTAGGCCTGAAACCCAAGATTTCAGTGATTTTGTCTGAATGCATTTGCCAAACACTGGGTGTCATTCACCAACGAAGGCAGCTTCTCAGGTTTCAGCAGGAACTACTCTACCATCCTCCTGCATCTATCACTTCCAATGACCCACACTAAAGAGCATCACGCACACCCCGCCTGCTCTGACACTCAGTGGGGTATCACCTCACAATTAGGACTGCATCCCAATGTATTTCATTAGCAAGAGGAGACAGTGGCCAGGACTCTACACGTTGTCAAACGGAGTGCCCAGATCACAGCAGGCAGCGCCACAGAAACCCCCCACCTCTCCAGCAGCCTCCTCCCATCTCGAAACAAAGGCAGGTTAAGGGGAGAAGTGATGGGGATGGGAAGGAGGGAAACTTTAGCAATGCTTAAGCAAACACATTTGGAATGAGGCTTAGGTTACTACACATGTCAAGGGGATTTTTTTCCTTCCCCTCTTCCTCATCATGTTGGCAAACTGTTGATGACCACAGGCATGGAGGCCTCTCAACAGGGGACCAGCAGAGACCAGAGGTAAAAGAACCAGGAGATTCGTTGTGCAAAGGAAAGCATCTGAAAAGGCACATCCTCTGGGTGCTTTTGTTTGAGGGCTATGCTTGACTAACAAATCCTGTTGCACTAAGATTGCAGGCTGCAGATATCCTAACAAAAACAAACCCAGAGTACTGCCTTTACATCCAAATGATTTCAGGGAAGAGCTGTTAACAGCAGGATGACAAACACCACAGTCCTTGAGCTCACGTGTGCAAATCCGAAACAACTCCTTGCGTTAGGATATCACAGAAAAATCCCACAAATCAAACACAGTAATACCAAGTGCTTGTATAGCATGTTTTACCTGCAGCTCTTGGAGCGATTACAAAGAGAAACAGAGAAGAAAGGCTCATTACCACCATTTCACAGATAAGGAAACTGTGGCACAGAAAGGAAGTGATTTGTCCTGCAGCCCAGTGGAAGAACAGGGCAGTCAAGTCAAGCCTCTTAAGTCCCAGTCCGATGCCCTCTCCCCTGAACTATTGTAGCAGACTCTGACCCTGCAGGAACTTCACATTTGTCATTATGCTTTACACCTTGATCATGAGGCTGGGTGTCTTCAAAGCACTGCCCTCAGCTCCTTGGCCAGGAGAGGAAAAAGCTCCCATGTACCTAATCAAATATAATTGCCATTCCTGGAGAAAAGAGATTCCTTCTCAACTCCTCTGGATGATAATTCACCCTGTGTTCAGGTGTAAATGTAATGCTATATGTAAGCCAAGATAAAAGTGATTCCTCTGACCACTTTTAACTCAACATCCCTTATGCAGTAAATTTCATACACAGCTATTGAAACAGTACCAGGAATTGGCTGTAATTTTGTTTTCTGTTAATATAATTTCGTACAGCAGTTTTAGCGTACTCTCACTAAAATGTGAGGCTCCAGGGAAAGCTCGTTTAACAATAAAAGCCTATCACCTTTAAACATTCAGATAGCGGAGGATTAGTTTAACTATTGAACTGCAACTGGGAGACCAGTTTCCAAGAAGGCACTGGCCCAGCATAGATCCTGCATCATTCGAGGCTCAGGAACAGCACTTTACTTGCTACAGCAGCAGTTGTGTCGCATGGGAACAGAGAAATAGCCAGGACAGGAATATGGGTCAAAATCAGCACTTAAAAGTTAACCTGGAAAACAGTAAATCACCAGTGGAGATTCCAGAGTGGGAGCACAGAGCGCTTGAAAAGAGGGACTCTGCTTAGCAAGTCAACTGCAGAGTGTCGCTCCCACGGTCAGTGGTGTGGGTTTAGGATGTGCACATGAATACAATCTCCTGAGACAGATGAGAGCATCCTGGTGGGCAGACAGCAGGTTTCTTCCCTGTGTTCCTTCCAAAAGGTCGCTACTGTGACCAAGTCAGACAGTTAAATTATCAGACATGAACAGCTAACAAACAGGGCCGGAGAGGAAGGGATGTTTTCCCTTAGGTGCCTTGTGTAAACTTACAGCCTGCTACACTCCAAAGGTGGCCATAGGTGACTTGTAATCCAGGCCAAAAGCAGAAAATCACAGGATTAAAAGTGGGTGGTCAGATCATTCATTTGACTTGTAGGGGAATAAAACCCCACGATATCTGCTCATAGACAACAAGCAGTTTTGCAGGGAACAAAGAAATCTCTCTCACAGACAAAATTGGTCTGCCAGGAACTGAGCCCATCTAGCTCCTCACCTCCCCACCACCCTCCCCATATCTTCCCCTCTAAAAGGATCTTTTCTGGGATTCAGGGAATGCGTGTTTATAAAATAGTTCCATTCAATTAGGGCACAGAGTACAGCAGCTTTATATCAGAGGCAACCCAGAGCGAGAGCCCTGTGGAAGTGCAGGTACATGGTAATGATGACAACCCTGCACTGGTTGTAGTGTCATCACCTCTTATTCTTAATCAAAAGGCTTCCAATCCCTTCTCGACGTGTGCACTCGGAAATGAAGGGACTGCTGGAGAATCATTTGAATGTGGCAGCCCTAGATAATGATGAAACGAATAAAAGGCTGACTTTTTTGTTTAGGTTTGAGGAAGAATTCAGGATTCCTCTCGTGAAAAGGCAGCAGTTTAATAGCGGTGAGGCAGAAGGGCTTCTCGTTATCCACAGAGGCTGCTGCCGGCACAGCACTAATGGCCATGGCACGGGCTTCCCCAGCGCGCTCCCTGCGTCCCTGTGACGAGGCCGTGGGCCAGCAGGGCGAATGGAGACTGCTCCAAGAGACTTGGCATGGGACTGGGAAACAGCACAGGGCTCAAGTGCACAGGCTTTCCCTTGTGGAAGAAGCAGGGACAGTTTTTCTGGGCTGCCCCAAGCGGTGCAAGCCACACAGACCCACACCTGGCTGGCCAAGCGTGGAGCCTGGGTGTCTCTGCCCCCAGCTTCTTCATCCCCTGCTGAGCAGCAGCTGCTTAAGCAAATGTAATGCTGCATACAGTGGAAAGGCCACCTAAGTCAACTATGGGGCAGGAGTTGCTTCCACAAAATAGGATGTGCCTCCTTGGGCAGGCACGTAACATCACTGAGCCTGGAAGCAGCCCGTTGATAAGCTGTATCTTCCCGCACACTGCCCTGCAAGACTGATTTTGATACCGAATTTGGGTGAAAAGAATGGAAAGCAGCTAAGCACTTCGCTTCTCCCTGTAGCTCATAAATACCTCTCAACACATTCTTATTAATATGTCTTGCCATACAATTTTGCAGTGTCTTTTTTATAGTCCAGGAACCAGCCACTGTAAGTCATAGGATCTTTTGTCTGAGGGAGGTCAAGAGCTGTGCTGTGCTGAATGACCTGCTGGATACCTGCTGGTTCCATTTGGGGAATACCAATTGCATGCCAGGCAACAGCAATAGCAGAGGGTCTTTGTTTGGTTGTTGATTTAAAAGAGCATTATTTCAGAGAAGGAAGTTGTGTAAAACTTTTTCAGTAACTTAAGGAATGCATGGAAATAATTTTTGCTTATATTTCATTAATAGCCTCTTTGTCTAAAAGTGAAGTTTTCACAAAAAAAAATAATCTTGATGTTTGCAAAAGCTATCTATCTTTAGCAATTTGCCCAACCCTCCTGAGGCATTCACATTTATCTATACCAGAGCAAAACACGCAAACCAAAATTCAAAACAACTTCTGTTTAACACCAGTTAAAGTCACTCTGTTCACTGCAGTAACATTTGCCCCAAATGCAGAGCTGGCAAGGTCAATAGTTTCACTTTTTGTGCTTCAGCTACATTAATAGTTTGCCATTCCTCTCTATTACTATATATGTTCAAAGCTTCATAAGCTATCATGGGCAGCCTGATCTCTGACACACAAGACATGTTAACAACAGCTTTTGCCATTCAGGAAGCCAGCAAGGAAGAGAAGTCAGACCTTTCAATGTATGTTAAGTAACAAATATAAGATCTCCATGATGTCCTACATGATGAAACACCTTACAGCAGGTTAGAAAAGGAAGTATGTGGAATCAATACATTTCTTCTCACAGTTACATAGCTGCATACATCACCACTTTTAACTTTACTGTCTTCAATCCAGCCCACTGTGTCCACAGGTAATATCACAGGGACAAGGCTATAGAAAAGCCAAGGACATTATAAATGAACAATGTGGTTATTCAGTGCATACATCTAGGGTTAGGGCAAAGTGACCAGCGATACAAAAAGCCCAGAACACTGTGATGAGATTTCACTGTATAGCAATACCTGTTAGAATGAACACCTAATAAGAAAAAACAGCAGACAAAAAGAGCTTACAGACAGCACACAAGAACAGATGTTTAGTCAAGAAACTAAAGGTAGTGAAGCATAAACACAGAACAGACATATACATGGTTTCAGGATTTCCTATTCCCTACCCCCTTCACAAAATCATAGCATATGAATTAAGACAGTTGCACTGGATTTATGTGGCAGAGTTTGGTAGTAGGGGACTGGGTGAGGGGGTGGCACCTGTGAGAAGAGGCCAGAAGCTGCCTCCATATCACAGAGTCAGCTCCAAAACTGGCCAAAGCTGAGCCCATCAGCAATGCTGGCAGCACCTCTGTGAAAAGACATTTAAGAAGGTGTGGTAAACACTGCCCAACAGCTATGATAGAAAGGAGTGAGGAAAAAGTGCAAAATAAACAGCCCTGCAGACACCATGGTCCGTGATGAAGGAGGAGGAGGAGACGCTCCAGAAGTCAGAACAGAGATTCCACCACAGTCCATGGAGAAAGCCACGCTGAAGGAGTTGTTCCCCTTCAGCCCAAGAAGGACAACATCAGAACAGACACCCACACTGCAGCAGAGGCACATGCCCTGAAAGAAGCCACAGTCCACACCGGAGCAGTTTCTGAAGGACTGTATCCCACGGGAGGGACCCCATGCTGGAGCAGTGGAAGAGTTCAGGGGAGGAGTGGCAATGACAAAGGGTTATGAACTGACCACAACCCCCCCATGCCAGACGTGGGGAGGGTGTAGAGGAGGTAAGCCCAGGGACCATAGGTGAGGTGGGGAAGGTGGTTTTCTTTCTCACTTTCCCTCTGTTTTTAAGATGAAAACATGTTAAATTAATTTTCCCCAAAAGCTAGTTCTTTTTGCTTTGCTAGTGATGCCCACTAGTGAGCAATCTCCCTGTCTTTATCTCAGTGCATAAGCTTTTTTTTACATCTCATTTTCTTTCCCTGCCTCAGTGAGGAAAGGAAGCAAGAGAGCAGCTTGGTGGGCATCTAGCAGACAGCCCAGGTTATCCCACAGGAACAGCGTTGTGCCTACATGATAAAGACCAAAACAAAGCTACACACATCCCTAGAAAAAGCGGTTTACTCTGGATATGTGCCTTAGATCAAGAAAAGTAAAACCATTGTCCAAAAAAGGAATAACATATCAGAATTCAAATAGCAACTGATTATTTGGTTGTGGTTGTTTTTTTACTGCAAACCCAAGTGAATTAAAGCATGCCATTCAATAATTCTTACCTTTTTAAGAGTTCAAATGCCAGAGTTCTCTTTTTTTATGTCAAATTACTCCTACATGCTCATTTCCTCCTTTTATAGCCTCACCACCATTCTGATATACAGATGACCTCGCCTATGGGTTAACAAGCCCAGCACCCTCTTTTGCTATTGGTCTACTCCTTCCTCAGTCATTTCCAATAGAGCAATTAAAAGGCTCAGCCAGCAGACAGTGCTCTCCACCTGGTTTGCAGGTAGCTTGGTGAAATGTGCAGCAAGGGGTTAGCAGATGAATGTACACATGAACTCCAGTCAGCACAAAGTGCTGAAGAAACATTTCAGTCTTGGATTATAATAACCACGTTGGATTGAGACTGTTTCCTAATCATTTTAAGCTTCATCAGTCATAAAAATGTCCATTCACTTGGGTGTGAGTTTTATGACACTAGCTTATGATCTCATATTAAATCTCTTATAAACTAGTTGAGGAGGGGCTCTGATTATGGACACAGGAAAGATTCAGCAAATACAAGACATGGGAAAAGAGACCGTATTTTTACTGTGATTTAGTTGTTGGATGATCAGCTGGAGAAAAGCCGAGTTGAGAGAGGCCATTTTAACCTTATCTGGAAAAGTATCTTTTCCTACAGCAAGCACATCAATGCCAATAAAGAATCTGAGTCTTCTCCTATTCTCCTATGTTATCTGACCTTATTGGCACTGATGTGCTTGCTGTAGGAAAAGATGTTTCTCTAAAGCGTGATGAGATCCCTCTCTTGCAGAGCTGCTGGGTGGATGTATACTCTTACCAGGGTAAATGAGCACCTTGCTTAACTATAAATTAACTGCAGACAGTTCAGCACTGTGCTTAGCTGTAATCCCCTGCTTGTATTACTATGTTGATCCAATTGCATGTGCCATTTTGGGTGCTAATGAGTAAAATACAGTGTATTTTACTTAGACTGAATAAACATCTTGTAATTAGTACTAACCCACCTCATTGCAACACTGTGTTCTCCCACAGATGCCAGTAGCTATTGCTGGTTGATAATTGCAGGGGCACGTTCTGGCCGCAAAACAGCAGCTTTACAGCACTTTCCTTATACTCAGTTTTGACAAAACCCGTTGCCTTCACCGGCCTCTCATGCAAAGGACACTCCATGGAGCCTCCCTTGGAGGCTATCTGGACCCCTGGGGAACAGAACGATGGAAAAAATAAATCTTTCTGGGGAAGCCTTAAACTGACCGACAAATGATGTCTCTGAGGTATTGAAATGAAAAAACATGGGTGGAATTCAGTGAATTATGCAAGCTTAAAAATATCAGTGTGTCAAAACATCAGATTTATGTAATGCCATGTTCTGCTTCAGAAAATTCAAGTGTATCTTCTCTAGAGGCAAAATATTTCAAGGCAAAATGCTTAGTGATTTAGAAACCATCAACCAAGGCAGTTTGCAAGAACGTACAGTGGCAGTTGCTGCTCCCGCAGTCCTGGTGTGGGCAACGCTCCCAGGACGGAGTCCAGCAGTGCCAGCTCCTGGCAGGTGCTTCCCACAAGGTGTTAATCCTAAAGCTCAGTGGCAGAATTTTTATATCACTGCTCATCACCACAGCAAAACAGCCACTAGTCTTGTTATAAAATAGGTGTATTTTAAGTGCACTGTCCTATTTTGTTCCGTCCAGGGAAGAGAGTAGGAATGGACCTGGAGCCAGACATTGCTCACGCCTCGTGGTATCCTTTCTCTAGGAACTGTTCTTGGTTTTCCCTTATTTTTTTGTGAGTGTAATAAAAATGCTTTGGAGAGGCTCTCATGTTTTGCAACGTGAATAAGCACAGCCGACAAAAAAAGGTGAGTTTCGGACTATTTTGGAGCAGTGATAAAAACCAGGTTGCACTTCTGTTTGGTTTGGTTTAGATGATGTCTCATATGCTCACAGATACAGGAAAAAAAACAGAGGGAAACAGGAGAGAAATAAAATTCTTTTGAAAAAAAGGTCTAAATTTGGTCCAGAGAATCAAACCCCAATGTGTCAACATAAATTAAGCAGTTCCTCTTCAGAGTATCCATAACCATGTCTCAGTAAAGCTGCTGCTGATGGACTGAAAAGAAGGTAATTTTGTCACCTTAATTTTCTTCCTGTTTAAGTGGGAAGCAGGAATGCTGCAGTGCTGGGAGATGACACCTGCAGGGCTGTGCCATGGCAGTTGAGCCTGAGGAAAGCCTGGCTGCCCTGTATGGGCTGGGAAATCCAAAGCTTGGAGTATTTCTAAAGAGGCCAGCAGATGGTTCTCAGCTGTGCTCTGAGGCCCAAAGTGGAATAGAGTCAGCAGAGGTATACAGCCTGATTTTTATCTAAAAGAAACCCAAAACATTTATATCATAATTAAACATAGCAGGGCTGCCACTGATTTTTTTTCTTTATGGTGAATTCCTTGCCTCTCAGTTTCAGACAGTTACCCAGTGGTTAGCCTGGGAATGCCTGTTTTTCTGGAAACTCCCCAGGAAACAGTGCTGTCAGCTGTCATGATTTCGAGAAAGCTCCCGCAGTGGGACACACGGCACGAGGAGCTGCAGGACTGGGATGCCCTCCTGGAGAAGGAGCTGTACTCCAGCACCTGGAGCCCCTCACTGCCACCCACCTGCTGCTGCTACTCTGTCATGGAACGCAGAGGAACTTCAGCCAGTGAAATGTATGGAGGAGCATCCTTGGCAAAGACAAATGAGCAGTTTTATGTGTGAATGGATTTGTGGAAGTACAATAGGTAGAAAAACAGTTCTGCATTCCCTGGGTGTGTCAGCAAAGCCCTTCTAAGAGAGAGGGAGTGGTGCTGGGAGAGGGAAGTTGGGAGGGAACAGACTCCTCTGGCTGGGACCCTGGGACACAGAAGTGAGTTTAGCCTAGAGAGGTTCCACGTGACCTTGAGAAAAGCACGTACTATGAGTTTCTTTGCTGTAAGAATTCCAGATCAAATTGTATATTTTTCTTCCATCTTTCTGCCTCGTCTGTTTAGGTTGTATGCTTTTTTTAGTGGGCAGCTGCATGGGGGCCACAGTCTCAGAGGGGACCTTATTGCTTCTGGAATACAAATAACCTTGGAAAGATTATTCTATGACTGTATAAATTGCTTTTCCTGCCATTTTGGTTGCAAAACGCTAGTGGTGTGCAGTAGAAGATTTTCATGCTACCGTGCTTTTATTTCGGAGTCAGATCTCATCACCTGGAAATTCTGCAGCTAATGCTTAGTAGGATGTGATATCCTGCGTTTTGCACATCTGTATCATTAGCTGGAGGAGAGAGGGAAAAGAACAAAAAAAAATCCACCTTTGTGTAACTAAAAACCTCTCAGCGGGGTTTGTTTAGTGTGAAAGAAGGATTAGTAATTTTTAGTGATTAGCAATTTTCTCCCTCAGGTGGCTTTTCTGCATTCCCTTAGAGCTCACGTACACAACCGAGCTGGCAAATGGGAAGGCAAAGCTGAGACAGAAGACATGTTGCAGCAGTGAAAACTCCAGCGAGTGATTAAAACAGATATATTTTACAATTTTTAAACAACGGGTCTAATCAACAGAAGGAATATAGCCCTTTTTTTTTCTAAATCACTCTGCGCTTGTGCAAAATTCTTCCTAAATACCTGCAGATCTCACACTGCTGACTTAATCAACCTAGGAAGCACAAATATATCTAACTATATACATATATGGTTATCTACAGATACCTATATTTAGATAGATTGCAGATATAGATACAGGGAAAAGGGGAAAGCACAACTAGATATCTCTATAGATATAGATGGATATAGACAGATATAGATATTTAGATTTGC
The DNA here is from genome assembly GCA_035584735.1 of Pseudotriccus pelzelni. NCBI lineage: Eukaryota > Metazoa > Chordata > Aves > Passeriformes > Tyrannidae > Pseudotriccus > Pseudotriccus pelzelni. The sequence continues at coordinate 7,852,116 of JAWMRA010000009.1, read as the reverse complement.
TTTCCCTTCTTCCCTGCATCATTTAGAAGTGAACAGAGATGAAAGAAACCTCTTGGTTATGCCAATTCTCCCCCTTCCTCTCCTCCCTATGACATGCTGAGGAAATTGTACTCTGGTTTCTAGGACTGGTTTTCTCTACCCCATTGTGCAAGAAAAAAAGTGATTATTTTTAATGTGGGCAAGAAAGAAGCATTTTTTCCCTTCTCCTTTCCCCAATTGATTCTGCTGCAGGAGGGATTTTGCTTTATTGTGTGAGTGAGGAACATGGGGCCAGATTCACTTGTGGATAACTCTTACTGACGATGCTGGAGTTGCATCAGGGATGGATTTGACCCATGATCTGTTATTTTTTGCCTTAACTGCAGAACCTCAGTCATTACACCTGGTTAGACTAGAGACTTAACAACCTGTGTGGCCTCAGCACTTCCTTTTATGAATCATCCCTTGTCTCATATAAAGAAATCCAAGACAAGCTGAACGCGGCTGCTTAGTCTGATGGCAATCACATACTTGGCCCACCTCAGGGCTGTGTGTCTAACCCTTTCCGGGAGCTGGGAAAATATTCTCATCTTAAAACATCCCATTCAATGCTGCCTTTAAAACAGGAACTAGAATATTCAATGCATTTACTGTAGGGAAAGGTGCTGAAATGAATCTATTGGAGACTGAAGTCATGCACATACAGAAGCGGTGCCACCTCTTCCTGGTTGCCTCATTAATGTCTTACCCTGCTTTCCACCCCAAGGAACAAGAGGGAAAATTAGGATCTGCAGCCAGTCAGCCTTAAAGCAGTAAAGTCAGAAGCAGTGGTGGGTTTTTACATGGTTGTTTCACATGCAAACGCCCCGAGATCTGCTAATGTTTTGGAGATGCCTCTGAATGATCCCTGTCTGAGCCACCTCCCAAAGCTGCCAAGTGTTTTCTCATGGTAAGGCACAAACTCCTCCAGGAGTGGATGTGAACTAGTAACGGAGTTAAAAAGCTTATTTCATAGCACTCCTGGAAAATCTGAATGGGGAGCTGGGAGGGAAGGTGAGTTAACATGGAGTCTCTCACAGTTTCTTCAGGCGTTCTCTTCGAATTTGATGAAGTCCTCAAGCCTCTCACCACCCGATGCCCTAAGCTGAGTCACCCTGAGAAACCGCTTATGGGATAAACAAGTGCTGTACACGCTGAAAGGCAGATTTAAACACGGAGCTTCAGAGAGATGCTGAGTGTTTTTTGTTTTGCTTTTTGCTTTGCTGTTTTGCTTTTGAGTCAGAGGAAATGATTAGCTCCTCAAATTTCCCCAGTACTCAGGAATGTGACTGCTCAGAGGATGAGGCCACCTTGAAGGACAGGATGCAGACAGCTTGGAAGCCTCGTGTTTGGCTTTTCTCATGTGCTGATCAGTTGAATGGGTAAAATACAGCCTCACACACACACACAGAGCGTTCCACAACCAGCCCATTTCCTGAGCTTGCTGCTTGCCCTGGATCTTCATTCACCCAGACAGCCTGAAGGATGGATGTTAATGTGATTATATTTTCATGTCCTTTCCTGGCCGCCAGAGGTTCCTCATCTACTTGAGCAATGCAATTTGCCTTTTTGGCTCAAGGTTTGCCCTCACAGTTGTCTTCTCCTGGCTTTTGGCTTATGTGTGTGTAAACGGGTCCAAATGGGGCTTGGGAGCTCTGCCGTGTGCTGCTATCACAGAGGGAAGGAAATGTCATATCCAGGCAGCAGCACTCTCAGTTTTAGGCAGGCTGCCTGGCAAAAACCCTCTTTAGGCAGTACCTGCACCCCCAGGGGACCTGGCAGCCCACCCTGGGCTGGGAGTGGTGCCATTGGAGCACATGGATATGGGAGGCCAAGCAAGAGCATCCAAGGCATTTGCTGAAAGCAGGGCTGGATCCAGCCTGGGAATGCTAAGATGTTTGGACTGTGTTTGCACACTGTTATAGAAAATGCCAGGCCTCCTCAGACTCCAGACGAGATGTTCTTGGCCCAAGAAATTGCAATTTCCTGGCAGAACAAGAGTTATGTTTAAAAATTATTATGAAAAATAAAGTCCAGGCTGTTCTACAAGTGCCTCTGTGAAAAAAAGCAAAAGATGATTCTGCATAATAGATAAATTTCTATTTGCTTAATATTAGAGTTAGCAGATATTTGCAGGGGAGGAGGCTTCTCTTGATGAGAGCAGCATTTTCCAGGTGCTACTTCTATTTCTTCCTTCTGTTGTTCCCAGGAGTGGGATCCTTGATCCATTCAAGCTTTTTACTCACTGTTTTTTGCACTTGTAACTCACATGGGAAGATTCTGACCTCATACGGTGCTTTTACGTCTCATAGTATCACTGAACTCGACAGGATTCCTCTCCATTTACACTTTAATGAGCAAAGGAATTATTATCGTTTTATCTCTGAGAAGGGAAAAATGGTAAGTGTCTGATTTAGTAACGGTTTGACTGTCTGAGAGAGGGTAGCAAAGAAAATTGCTCTGAGGTCCCAAGAATGAAAGCACTGTGGAAAGTCAGAATAGAACTTACATTACTGGAGGAGTAAACTGAGGCACAGAACAATCAAAGTGATGTAACGAGTGTGTGCCTGCCAATGCCCCCAGTAAGGACCAGCAGAAGATGGTGCCTTCCAGGGATTCAATCAGTGGGAACTGGTCCAAGAAGAGTAGTACGAAGAAGGAGCATGAAATACTTTGAAGGAAAACTGCAAGAAACTGAGCAAATACAGTTATGCCAGTGTTTGTTTTGGAAACAGAGTGTATGCTCAGGTGAGAAAGTGTCCCGACTTGCAGCATATTTTAGCTTGCCTGTATACAGAGCTCCTTTGGGCTTTGCACAATAATCACTTTCCCCCTTTTGGAGAAGAATGACAGACCATCCATTTGATACATGACAAAAGTGAAGAAAACAGCGGTCAAACATGAACTTAGCAGAACAATCTGCCATAACAATCAATCACTATTTTCCTTTTATTTGGAAGGTAATTAAGTGCTAGAGCTCAGGTTTCCTGACCTGTGAAAATTAGATATTTATCATTTTGACTACAATTCTAATACATTCACACGTTCTTCAAAATGCTCTGGCTTATTGCTTTGACCAAATCCATGTCAACATAAGACCTAGTTCTAAATGTTCACTCTGGAAATGTTCTCACACTCCAGTAATACAGGAATCCTGCTCTTCTTCATGACTGGTCTCTGTATTAAGAAGAAGCTGATAATATCCTGCAGGCCAACTATTGAGCTTTTGGGCAGGCAGTTTCACTTTTTCCCACCTCCTGCCTCTCAGACAGGGAAGAGTCACCTCTGGAACCATTCTTTTGCTCACCTTCACATTCCTTTTCAATGTGAGGAAAGGAGCAGGGATATCAGTGGGATTCTCAGAAAAAACAAATGCAGTTGTTACAAACTGCAGAGCTGATGTCACAGGAGGAAGAAGAAGGGGGACAGCATAAAAGCTTCACTTCCCACCCAACCTGCACAAACCCAATACCTGTAACTAAGTAATCTGAGTTCTCACCTTTCTTGCTTGAATTCTACTTTTTTTTTTTTTCCCCCCAGGAGTTTCTAGAAGCCTGAAGAACATTTCTCCATTTTTGTCTCAGTTCTGTTTATATTTTTTCCTTCCGCCCATGCTTTGGTTCAAATTCATCTTGACTCCAAGGGATTCTGACAAAAAATTACTTAGAAAGCAGAAACCTAAGTGCTGTAAGCATTCTTCAGGATATCCAACTTCATTTTAGTTTTCAAAAGCATACTTTTTCTTCTGGAGAATTTTACCCTTGGTTGAGGCTATCATGTCCTAATTTTTCTAACCTGTTAATTCTAACTCAGAAGACTCTTCAAGCCTATCTTATTTCTTGTTTTTTTCTGGGCAGTTTTTCTCATAGACACCTGCCACCACATCCCCAAAGTCATCATTCCACCCCCTCAGGATGAGGGATTTTTTCCATGGAGCTTATTCTCTTTCTCCTGCATTCAGATACTCTCTGCCAAATCTCTCACCCCAAGGACTTTGCAAATATTTTTTACTTTTACTGCTCAGAAGCCTCAGCTGATCACACAGCAAAGGCACCTACTGATACGCTCTTGTTAGAAAAGAAGAGAGAGGGGCAGGGGATGGTGCAGGAGATGATGCAGAGCCCGGTACACCTCTACACATCCAGGAAATAAATATTTCAGGATATGCTGCTTTAACCTTTTGCTATTCAGGCACTGAGCTGGAGAATCAGTTCTTCCCTTTTGTATCTGCTGATGGGACTGGATCCGTGCCCGTGCACATGACAAATATCCCTCTCAGTGCTGGCCGCTGCTTTATGCGTCTTTGGATTTGCAGCCATTTGGCAACCATCCCGTTTCTCAGCACAGGACTCTTTCCAATTTGAAATAATATTTTTTTGTAGGACAAAATGGAAAACCCACATGGCCAAAGTTCTTCCACAGTTTGGGAAAATCGATGCCAGTTATCCACTAGGTGACACTGTTTACCTACAGATCCTGTTCAATTTGTGTGAAACCCCACAAATCTTACAAAAGTAGCATACAATATGTTTTGCTCTTAAAGAAAAAGGAGACTGGGTGCAGAGGAGAAGGAAAATGGGCTGCCAGCACAGTATAATTAAGTACAAACCTACAGTTATGAGACTTTGTGGTCTGGTTTCAAACTATTTACTAAAATGCATTTTAAAAGCTGCTTTTTATCAGCCCTATTTCAAAGCCTTAGGAAATTGTCTTATTTAAAGAAAGAAAAAACCGAAAAGCAGGCACTCACCATCAACACAAATCTCAGTCTGGCTCTGATTTTGTCTTGTAGAACAGTGTGAACAGAATTGCTTGGTAACAGAGCCAGGGAGGAAGAAGAAAACAGAAGAATTTCTGCAATCTCATCGGAGGAGAGCTTAGTGGAAAACTGTTTTCTAACCTCGCAAACATTTCAGAAATTTGCATTTTCTTCCCAGTCTTAAATAGGACCAGAATTGGTAATCTCAATTTCTGAAGATTGGGGTGTCTGAAAGAAACAAAAACTGGTTAGATGCTGATTTATTTCATGCTTAAATATTATTTTATCCTTAAACTATTTTTTCCTGGGAAATCATGTGTTTCTCTTTGAAAAAGAATATATTTCATTATGAAACGCTGATCAAGTAAAAATGTTTAAAACTGAAAATGAAGTAGGTCAAAATCAAGAGCTTCCTACAAGAGGTATTAGCTTTTAATTAATATTTTTTAATTAGCAAAAATACAAATCTGCTTCTGCACACTGCTTAGCTCAGTGTGGAAATGATGTGATTGGCGAAGTCTGTGCTAGACTTAGCTGTGACCTGGGAATCACACTTGCAAGGAAGCCAGATGAATCTCTTTGAATTGGACATGCATTTTGGAAAAACTGTGGAGAATTCTGTTTGCTTTCTTCTGTTTTGGGCTGCTGACAGGCCAAAAGAAACACCTCTCCTCTGCAGCCTTTAAGTCGGTCTTTCAGAAATACTGATGACCTGCAAGTGTCCAGGGAGGTATATGGGAGCACTGGTTGTCCAGGATCTCTAGGAACAAGCCAGACATCTCCAAAGAAAAGGGAGGACTGCATGGGAATGTTCCAACCTTGTGCTCTCCCACTGTGAGTCAGCCTTTTTCCTTTTTTTTTTTTTTTGTAACCACAGCCCATAAGAAGCTTATGGCCTAGTTCATGTTTAAACATGGCCAGGGATCACCTTAAATTCCAACTGTCTAGCCACATTCAAACATGGCATTTGGCCACAGCTCCAAGTACTCTCACAAAATACAGTTTTGGGGAACATTTCTGTATGATACTGCTCACACTTGCATGGGAAGATCTTGTTTTCCTTATCATTTGGGCTATTGGGCATTTCCCTCCTTGGTTCTGAAGGAAACAACTAGCTAAATTAAAGTTGGGAATAGCTAAACTAAAGTTGGGGGTTTATTTTCTGAAGCCCTCTTCTTCATGTGCCCTCATCAGATCCTCCCCCTTGAAACCCCAAGGTGCCCAGCCTTGGCTAACGCCAGTGGGGCAGAGCATCAAGTCTCTGGGATGCAAACCCACTTTCCCATGCTGCTTCCAACATACCCTGGTACCTGTTACATCCAGAAGACTGTCCACGTGCCCCAAGCAAAGCAAGGTCCTCCTCATGCTTCCTGCTGGGCACTGGGCTCTCTCTTCATTTCTCATTGCTCACACTGGACCTCAGGGGGTTTCTTTATGTTTGGAGGTATCTGGAGATATTTTAGGCTGAGTGCCCCTCGTCATTGCTGGCAAAGTTTGGAACAAGCTTTGCCTTCAAAACTCTTGTGATCACGCACAGAAGATGGAAGGGTAACAGAGATGCAGGGATGCTCCAGGGATTCTGCCCCTGAGCCGGGAGCTGGCAGCAGAGCCAAAGTGTGTGTGGATGTCCCGCAGACCCGGCGCTTCCGCTGCCGTCCGTGTGATTCACCCGCGTTCCAGGCACTGCCTTTTCTAAAACCCACACAGCATAATTGAGAATTGTGCGAAAAGCCTTGGGGGTTGGACAAGATAAGAGCAGTTTTACAAGAGCCTGGAAGACACTGAAAACTCTTATGGTGTTTTTGATGTAAAATTATTATTTTCCCCTGCTGTTCAATGCACTCGGTAGCTGCTGGCACGGTTTCAGTGGTTAGGTGGATGACATGTTATTTTTACATTTTTGAAGTAGTTTTTGGGCCTGGCTCACACACATATTACATGGAGCAAAAGAGGAGCAGGGGCCATGTTAAGAACTAGTGAAGTCTCTGATTTGTCTCGCAGTGTGGACAGAAACCCCTAATTGGACTTCTGGCTGTATCACTCTTCCAAACTTGTTTCTACAGCATGGGGAAATGCCCAGGAGAAGGCATTGAGGTTAAGGGCCTTGATTTAAGAAGATGTGGAACAAACCAGCACAGCAGGAGCTTCTCCCAGCAATGTTCCTTAGTCTCAAATCTGAACACGTCATGTATTTCAGCCCCAGTTGGGGCTCTCCTTGCTCATGTGTGCTACAGACAGAAAATATTTCAAACAATGTGAAAGCTTTGTGAGGCAAAGTGGGGGGAAAAAAAGGTGAAAAGGAACTAGTTCTCCAGAGAACTGAGTCTAGCAAACTCACTGCATTGGTGACACCGTCCAAATTCGAAACTGCACCTCCAAAGGCAAAGGGCAGGAGCTAGTTTGTTTAATTTTGAATATTTGCATATCTCTTTCTCTCGCTGCATTGATATCAGATCTGCAACAACCTATTAAAGCTTTCATTTGAATAGCCATTATATGCCTGAGAATGGAGACTGGGCTCCTTGGGGGCGCTTAGGAATAAACAAATCATTTGTGGCACATGTGTTGTTCAAGCTTCAAGCAAGGTAAATGGAAAATACAGATTATGGTGCCTCAAGTCCTCTCCATTTTCCCCACTTGTCAAACATTCCCAGATTCTTCAAAAGAAGAATCTAGCCATATTATTAGCAATAAAATGGCTTATAGCTGAAATTTTGAAAAGATTTAACAATGTTCTTTGCAGGAATTGTGTTTCTCATTACATAAATCTTCAGGCTCTCAGGCAAACCACCACCACCACAGCAAGCCATTATGTCCTGCTGTGGTGGTGTCTCCACTTAAAAAAGGTAAAGATTCAGGGCTTTTTGACTTTCTTGTTTTCCGTTCTTATTCTATTTAAAGAAAAAAAAAAACCCCACCACAAACCCACAACAAACCAAACAATATATTCACAGAAAAGTCCCTGCAGATTCATCTGCACTGGGGCAGATTAGTCCCCGTTTACACCAGTGACCCATGAAAGGCCAGGGGTGGGCTGGAAAAAGGACATGGATGGACAGACGGGAGCGCATGGAAGTTTCTGGACTACCGTTGGGATTGAGTGCAGACTCCCTCCCCACCCTGCTCTTCCCCACATCCATTGTGCTGGATGCAGAAGCAGGTTCCAAGAAAACCAACAAACACACTTCAGTAGCAAAGCCAAGAGCAACCTCCCTTCTCTCCATTGTGCCTCCTGTGCATGCTCTTCAGAGCAACATAAAAACTGAAACTACCACTTATCTCCAGCCAGAGCATTTCTGTTGATGCTTGTGGCCTTTCCCAGCCTGTGGGATGTGTCCTGCAGGCTTTATCCCAGCTCCTGATGTCAGCGGCATTTTGCCCTGGCGCCTCACTTCCGCGCGTGGACTGCTGAATCCGAGATGTGCCTGGGCAAAGGGAGGGTGGGGATCCTTGTTTGGGAATCAAATACTGGAAATAAAGTAAAATAAGATAAAGTGAGATCCCAGCAAACAAATGCTGAACTGATGCAATTAAATTTTATATTCTTCCGTTGAAAAATAAGCTATCAATTGCCAGGCAAATTTCTCAGGTTGATATGGCAACTGGAAACACTGGAAATTAAAAAGCTGAGCAAATGTTCTTAAGGGAGAAAAATAGTCTCACTCCTGATTAGCAGGGATTTCCATGTTCCCTTCCTCAGCCTGCCTTCTTTTAAATTCACAACCTACAGGAACAGCAGTGTCACGAGATGACGCTGATTTTCTTTCCATCACCAGAGGCTGTTTCTTGGAGGCTGCAGTAACAGCTCTGGGCTTTTGTGTGATGGATCTATAGTCACAGCATAGCTCTTAGTCCCCTTTCAGCAGTGACATCCACCTGCTAGCATGGCCCCATGTCCCCACCAAACTAATGGTATTACTCTTTCAGTTAACACTGTCAATATATGGAGGGTAGGGTGGGAAAACAGACAGAGCTCCTGGTTATCTGTATTATGATCTGTATCACTTACATCCCTTCTAGTTTCAGCAAAAAGCTAGTAATGTCCCAAGAGTCCTGATGCCTCCTGAACACATCCTGTGGCACGGCTCAGTGGGAATGGGTCAGCAGCCTGCACGAAGGGAGCAGATCACACTGGGCAGGAGAGCTGCAAGCTGGCAGGTTGACTAGAAACAAAGAAATTAGTGACCTGTAGGTGTCCAAGGAGCAGCTACAGGAAGAACATAAACATTATTTGCTTAGTTTTTGCACTGCCTCTCCTCTATGTTCAGACAATTCAGTATGAAATAGGAGGATGAAATGGTTGTTAAGCACCCAAGGCTGCCACTTGGGAAGAAGAACTAAACAGGACATTCACATCTGTATGCCAGCTTCTCACACCAGAAAGATTTAGAGGGGTGAATTAGGGTAACAGATGACTAGGAAACTATCCACCCCTTAAGACAGACAAGGACTGTATTAGTCTAGTATCTGACTAATAAATCTTTTAATTTCTAACCTCTTGTTTTCAACCTCAATTTCTTAATTAGTAATCTCTAATTTACCCATAAAAGTGACCTGTTCTAGATATGCCAAGAAAAGTGCTGGGTACCAGAGAGACTGGGCAAAGGAAGACAGTTCTTGCCATAAAATGCTATGGTCTGTGATGGGGACTTCTCTACCTTGTGCTAAAGTTTGGGGTAGGCAGAAAGAGGTACCTGCCTCACAAGGTGCAAATGGCAGCATCATCTAGAGCTCTGGACAAAGCCAAAAGGCACTTATGTTATGGGGCTTGTCTGAGGCACGCAGTCCCACACAGCCCTGGACGCAGGGACAGGAAGAAACTTGTGGTGCTTGGGGCAGTTTTACGCTTGGATTCTCCCTGCCAAACCTCAGAGAGCCCCGTGCTGCTTCCTGTCACAGCCTCCTTGCTGATTAATTAGTGTCCTGAACAGGGGGCTGCCTGCTGTGACCGTGCCAGCGAGGACAGCAGTGGTGCCGAACAGCTGGAGCTTGCTTCCTGGGAGGACACCTACTCAAGGGGACAAACCCTCCTTCCCCCTTTGCTCTCTACCTTCACAAATACTGAAAGCATTTGATAATCATGTCAAAGCCTCTCAGATCCAACTGACCATATCTTTTCAAGCCATAGTTCCGTAAATCAAGTCGATTAATATTTATCTTCTGAAGGGGTCAAGAGAATGTTTAAGAACCCACCTCCAAAAACCAGAGGGGGCAACCGGCTCTGATTTTATATTTATTTTATCTTTTTCTTTAAACAAAGGGTTGCTATTCTTTTCTCTCCCCACAAAGAAGTTAATAGATTTATTCATCAAGTTTTCTAAATTTAGACATCAAACTGATGTTTTTCTCCCACTGCTAATTTTATTCTTAGCAGCACTTACATAAAGGCAAGTATTGCAATATGACAAAAATACAAACCTCCTCTGACCTGGAATGTACCAGCAGGTAAAGTACAGGGGAAAGTACAGGCAACTTCTCACCCAGGCTCTCCAAAACAGCAAGTCTTAAAATAGAACTGAGTTTTTTCTTAATGCTTAATGTTTTATCTCAAGACATACATCTGACCTATCTGCCTTTTGTAGTCTGACCCTGGCCTACCAGGTTGTGCCCTCACATTACCACAGTGGTTTCAGATGGTGCTGTGTTTTGCAGGAAGGCCAGAGTTCCTGGCCTTTGTTCAACAAGCAGCATTTTGTGGCCATATGGGGTATGTGCCTGTTCATGGGAGGCCATGCCCATGCTCTCAGTTCTTTAGGTGTCACTCTCCTGATTTTCTCCCAACCTGCTTCTCCGCAAGCACAGTCACACTTGGATGGAGGTTGAACTCACAAGTATGTGCCTGGAGTTTGCATTCCTGCATCTGGCCCAGTTTAGATGATTTTGGCCCAGCCAAAGCAAAAGAGGCTCCAGCCCTGCACACTCCTCTGGCCTCTCCCAAGAACAGGTGGCGATCCATGCCTTGGAGGCCGTGACCAGAGATGCCCAGGAGGGAGAGCACCATGGAGCACCTGTGCCTCCAAGAGGTTTTTCTGCAGGGTGGGCAACCTGCAAGAAACACTTACAACAGTGTCTCCCCCCACCTTTCCCATCCCCCAAGCTGATGAAGTTCAGTGTTGGTGAAAAGGATACTGCCTGCCTTAACCACCGGGCTGTCTGCTACAGAGCCGAAAACGCTCCCGTGCACATGTCTCAGATAAACAGCCACAGGGCCAAATTCAGATCCTGAAGTGTAGAGAAACACGGAGCAAGAGCCAAGACCAAACCAGTTTTAAACCATGCTGAGCACACAAGACCCTCTCACATGTAATTACCACTTGAAGAGGGCAATTTTGGGTGCTGTGATCAACAGTGTGAACCCTCTGCATTGTTCACGTCTGTGACAGCACCTGTTCCTGTGCCCTCCATCCCATGGCATCCTGTGTCTTTGCCTGGCATAAAAAAACCCAGCCCCCAGCAAAGCTGCAGGTTTCCATCAGCTTTTGCAATGCCTGAGTCCCACACAGTCCCATTGGCCCTGGTCGTGCCTCATTAGTTTGGCTTAATCAAGTGACGAGCACCGCTCGAGGCCGGGGAACTGCTGTAGTCAATGGGGTCTATTCTCCGCGGGACAGACACATGTCACACCCATTAGCGTCAATGGGAGCTACAAATGCACAGCGGAGAAAGGCCCCAATGTGTCTAACGTGCTTTAGGAAGGAACAGAGGGGCCAGTTCAGCCCCAGGGTAAGAGCCTGCAGCTCGGTCATGCCTTGCAGCAGAGCCAAAATTCGACTCAGCCTCAATCCAGCCCAGTGGGATAATCACTAAAACAAAAACAAAAAAAACCATACAAAACCCCCAGTCAAACAAGAAAACCAGTATCACCTGGTAGGTGGCTGAGGGCTGTGTAAAATGGCCAAGCAAGCGGGCTGAGGGCCACGGGATGTGCAGCAAACAGGTGTCCAAACCACCAGCAGGCTCTTGCTGCGCCCTCGCGCTGAACAGCACCGGGGCTCCGGCCTTCCAGGGGGCAGGAACCTTTCCCCTTCTGCGGTACTTCTGTGGCGGATCAAAAGCCCCCAGTCCTTAAGGCTGTGGAAATGATATTTGCCAACCAAACTAAAGAGAAAAAAAAAAAAAAAAAAGTGGGGCAGAATGGAGACCCTGAGGACAGCCTGGGGGACGGCCAAAAGGAGCAGGCTGTGTGTCAACAGCGAGTGCGAGAGAGGGGCCACCGTGTCTTCTGTGCGCACGTTCAGGGCTCATCCTTCCTGGACAAAAGAGGGATTCTTCATTGAAATCAGCTTGCTCCAGCCAAGGATCTGGCCTTGTATGAGTTGCATCTGAGCCAAAATTGTCAACTGGATCACTGAGTTTTCCAGTTTTGGGGAGGCTTTTTACTTTCCTATTTTTTCTCTCTTATTTTTTCCATTCAAGTTGCTATTCATTCTCCTTGAGATTTAAAATCAAATTTTAACAAATTTTAAAATTTTGAAAAGGCATGTCTTCAAATATTGTCCCAACCTGGGAGTTCTCATCTACGTCACAGTGAGAGAAGAGTGAGCCTGGGGGGTATCATGGCACATATTTCAGTGGTATGCATAGCAGGGATGTCAAGTAGTTACACCAAATGGTTTTTAAACATTTGCTTTTCAATTTGTGCTTAAATTAATGCAACCCTATAAATAATTATCATTGGACGCTGGGGTCATATTTATCCCTCATGACACTATTTCACATGTTGCTATATTAGCTAGATGCGGGGCATGGTCCCACTTGCATCTGCACCTTTCCCATGGAAATTTCACCTAGAACTTCAGTGATGTTGGGCTTGACTTACCTTTTATGAAAGAAAAATCTAGTCCAAAACATGTAGCTCTATATCAGACTACAGGTACTTCACTGGTACTCCTAGAGTTAATAGCCATAATATATATCCTAACAAACTGTCTTTATCTTTCTCCATATGTTAATTCCCTCTAATCCTGTTATCAGTACAGGTAGTTGGACAAACAGTATGAGAATAAAGCAGTATTTATAATACATGTCCTTCAGTCCAAGATTAACCATGAGATTTCCCAAGCACCTAGGGATTTGATTTACCTACTGTGGGCAAATCACCAATAAAAAGAAAGTAGCCAGGAGAATATATTTGCTCCCACACTGTATTGTTTACCATCCACTTTCCCCTTGATCTGTATGTGTGTCTGATCTATGCAATTTATTTATTCAAGCCCTCAATGATCGTTTAAAGCAGGGTCTAAAGACCTGGGACATTATCAACACACTGAAGGAGCTTTCTATGAGCATCAGACATACTCGTTCTCATTTCCCAAGTGCTGCCTCTTTCACCACAACCAAGAATCAAAAAAGCTAAAAGAAGAAAAAAATGAAGAAGCTCTTTTCTTCATGACTGCTACAGGTGCTTACTTAGTTCTGGATAAATGCAGCCCCCTTCCCCCCCAACCCACCACCATTTATTTTTTTTTTCAATTCCTCTCAACGTGTCGTAGCTTTATATGAGGCTAATGGAGCAAGGCAATGCTCAAACGTCAAATTAAACTGCACAGCTCTGTAATCACTCAGACTGACATGGCATAAAAGGATAATTAGTAGTTCATTACATGGAACATTGTTTGTTCAGCTAAATTGATTTCTCTCAGCTGCCCATGTTTTCTGTTTACTTAGTGAGTGCTCCACTGCACATTCTTATTTGTGAGCTAGGAAATCCCTTCCCCTGAACTTTTTTTTCCCCTGTCTAATCAGCACTGAGGTTTTTAAATATAGTTTGCTGGAGGTAGATGAACCTCCAAAATTACAGACAGGTGCATGGCAACAATGGCCTGCGTGGAGCGATCTGAAGGGCAAAACAAGCTGTGGTGGCTAAGGAGACATACCCAAGTATCCCAAAAAGGGCTGTGTGTGTCCATCTGCTTTGTATATAGAAATTCCTAGCCTGGTTATTTGTTTGTCAACTTACACTGAACTTGCCTTTCTCTCATAGTACAACAACAACAAAAAAAAAGGGCAGGGGGTTACAGTCTTTAAGTGCTGGGAGTGGAAATTCTGCAACAAAGTCTTCTTTAAAGCCTCCTTTTTCCTCACTGGGACCTGTAGCAAAGAGGAGATTGTTGTTTTAAACATACTTCTCTCTCCTTTTGCAATTAGGGCTGAGGCACAACTACCCATTTTCAAACGTTACTAAACTAGCTGTCTCATGAAACCTCTCCACTCAAATAAATTTCAAAATCCTGACAGTAGTTACAAGTAAAAGTGTTGGAGTTATCAACTCCCACACTTCTAGTGTCAGTCTCAATACATTGCATTTTGCTTAAAGCCCTAACTTCTGTAGTCGTTTCATTACGTTTTAAAAAGGTGTCTTGTTTAGGTAGAAAATCTGATCCCTAATGAGTCAGAACACTGGAGAAAAACAGACAAATTACTTATTTTTTGAAGCCTATTTGAAAACTTTCACTTCAGTGCTGCCTACAGCATCTCAGACACCACCAAAAGACGCCCACCACACCCTTTTCCTCTGGGCCTTGCAGTTACTACATTTTTTGTGCTGGCGTGTTTGAGTTGGATTGTTTTAACCTGATTTCTGAAAGAAGTTTACACAGTTTCTCATAGTGCCCCTGTAAGAAAAATGGTGCTCACTTTCTCTCAGATTCAGTGACATTTATGGGCAGGCTCCTGCCTTCGAAGGCGATCAAACGAAGATATTCCCACGCCCTGCTGCTTGTTATGGCCTCCAGCCCCCCTTGGATGTGTTGCCACAACAGTGCGAAGTGGATCACAGAGCTGATGCAGCTGAAAAAAAAAAATTCCATTTGTGCCAGGTTATTTTCCGGGAAGATCAGATGCCTCAGCCAGCTCACAACACGGACCCACAGACAAGCTGGGAAGGGGACAGGGGAAGCAGCCAGGATGAGACGATGGCTGGGAACTGTTTGGGCTCACAGTATTGTGAGAAAATGAACTTGGATCTGTGTGTGGATCAACCCTCTCAAAGCTTCCACCCCAGCTTTCCTCGTCACTCCGTGGAGCCTAAGGCAGTGCCATGATCCCTGGCACATCCTTCCCAGTCACATGAAGAAACAAACCAATTTTACCTCTCCAGATTTTTTTGCCCTTTCCCGTCTCCTCTCAGTCACGTGGCAGAAACCCCTATAACTATGTCCACAGCAACAAGTCATTGTCTTTTTGCTTTGAACACTATCTTTTTCTACCTGTTGATAGCTGCCACCAGCATCCTAAACACCACCTAAACACAGATCACCTTTAAACTTAAAATTTTTGTCACTGACCAAACTGTTTCCAATCACGTTAGGAAGATATCAGGGTCTCCCCTTTGGGAATCCCTAAGCAGATCTGGAGACCTGGGAGATTGGGAGTACCCAGTACTTCAGCAACAAACCCATGCTTGCATGTCTTAACATCCCAGGGCAACAGGAGCCGCCTCATCTCTTTTGGACACATCTATTCCCCCGAGCAACTAGTTCTTTGCTCACTTGGTTAGGGCAGGTTTCCAATTAACCTCCCAAGGAATCAGTCTGCACAGGGTCACACCACTGGCATGTACATGCTCAGGCCTGCCCAGCACCATGGAATGGGAGCACCACACTTGCTCCAGCCCCCTCTGCATGTCTACATCTGGAGAGCCATGGGATGGAGACAGGTTTTCTCCTGGCTGCTAAACCAAAACCTGCTTATAAAAGGACAAAACAAAACCAGTGTATGCCTCCTTTCTTGACAAAATGGAAAAAAAGGAAAAAAGGAAAAAGTCGCTTGAGCTTTATATAGAGGGATATGATTGGTTTGGCTCCTTCTGTTTTGAATTTGAATAAAAATAAAATTCTGTTTGAGTAGTTGTAGGAAAAAAATGAAGTATGAAGTATAAGTCTTGAAATATCTTGTCAATAGTCTCTTCCTTCAATTACCAGCTTGGTGGCAGAGCTCGCACCAAAAAGGCATCAGTGGTTTCACTCCAATTCTTTCCTCTGCTGAAACTATTTGAAAAAATGACTTGAAAAATTTGATTTCCACCTGTGATTACCTTCAGTGTGATGGAAACCTCAATTTTTGAAAGAGGAAACTATTTGTTAAACGAAAATAGGCCCAGAGTGCATCCTGACAGCAAATACAAGTGTCAGCAACAACGCTCCCATGAGTGACACTGACACTGCTCAGGGACCGCTCCCAGAGGCACCTCCTCATCAGTGACCTAGTTCCTGTAATGGAAATGGAGCGTCAGGTATCACACTTTCAAGACATTGTATAATATTGGTACTATTATCTTCTCCTGTAGCACTGAGAGGCATTTTACTATGGGCTGATTTCTCTGTTTTGGTTTCAGGTCCTGCTGTGACCCTTCTCCGCACTGCCCAGAGCGGAGCTTGTCCACACAGTCACGTCTTGATCTAATTTCCCCTGCTCTCCACCATGGCTTGCTGCTTTCTGCCACACTAATGAAGCTTCTGGCCTGGATCTGGCTGGTGCAGAGCGTGGGTGAATCACTGCTGGGCCAAGCTGCAGGCTTCCCAAGGTGATGTTGCCACACCCGACCTTTGGGTACAGCTCTGCAGATGAACCTTTTGATGGAAACCCTGGCAAATCAGCTCCTCCTCCACCTGTAGTGGTGTTTCCTTGATTCTCAGGTTCCCTCATGCCACTGAGGGGCTCCTCTCTGCTACTGGCTGCTTGTCGGAGATGCGAATTTGGAAAATGGGCAGGTCCTGCCTCTGCTGCAAATCATCCTGAGCTCACACGGCTAAAATCCCCAGCAAAGTGCTCCATCCTTAAACTGGTTTCAGTCTGGGTTTTTTTTCCTTTCCTGGAAAAGTCCTGCAGCATGTAGCCCTTATTACACTGGCTGCCCGGGACAATTTATTCACGGCAATTAATTGCCTGCAAATCATTTGTTTGATCCAAGACATATCTTTAAAGGGAGTTTCCACAGACTATTCCTGGCATTTAATACAAAGTTACCAGTCATAATGAAACACAAACCAATCATTAGCTCATCTGCTAGCGCAGCTATCCAGACTTTTTTTTTGCTCCAAGGGTCCAAATTTCCAAGTATTTGGACAATTGCACCATGCTCCATAACTGTCTCCATTCGAGGGCAATTAGGTCATTTGAGTTTGAACACCTCATTGCATAGGTTTCTGAGTGTGTCTGGTCTGGTAACAGCTCTGCTGGAGCCAGTATCCACCATTCCCATGCATTTCCCGGATCCTGCCATGGGAGAAACTTTAGTGCCTGAGAATGAAGTTCCGGTAGAAGTATTTGACATAATTGGTCATTTATATGGGCTTTTTTAACTCTCTGATATTGATTTTCTACAGTGTAGGCCCCTACCTCAAGACTAACTGAAAATCTCTTGAAACCTGTAGGAACTTACTGACCTTTGATACCTTCATGCTTTTGTCAAGTTTAGATGAAATCAGCAAATAAGTTAAAAAGGCTTTACCAGGTGGACTGCAAATTGTTTTTATTTGACTAAACTAACAAAACCTCAAATTTTTCACCATTGCTTTAAAATACCTGAGAGCAGACTACAGTCCCCTCTCCCTTCTTGTAGACTCAACACAGATTCAGTTGCTGAGTTCTAGGTTGTTATCTTCCACAGTGATTAATTCCCCTAAACTCTTGTACTGGAGTTTAAATGATGCTGAGTAAGAAGATGTTTGTTGGGTTTGCCTTTCTTTTAAGCCACTGGATAATTTTTGCACCTCAAAGATTGGCATTATCCTTCCCAAATGGTTCCTGACAATTAACAGACATATATTTTAAAAAAACCCCAACAAACAAGCCCAAACATGTTTAAAACACATTAGTATGTACCAAGTAGACCAGAACAAGTTTTAAACATAATTCAGTGCTATCACAAAAACACTGACTATTCCACAACATCTTCCTTGCAGCCAGAGGACAGGAACAAAATCAAAGGTCAAATGTTGGTGAGAAGTTGCCTTGACATCAGCAGAGCCAAGGACCAGAAGACTCACAAGGTGGAGCAAACTCACTGTAAGCTGTTCTGATAACAAACGGTTGATTTTTAGCTAGTAACTTTGAAGAACTTTAACTATAGCTGAAAAGATACATAAATAAAAATAATAAATAAATTTAATACATAATAAAAACCCCCCATGCATAAATCTCACTAGTGAGCAGGTATTAAACACCACCAACCACAAAAGGTCCCTTCTCTACGTGGTATCTAGCTCCCTCCCTTCTTCTGCACAGAACAGCAATGCTGCAATGAGTAGTTTTTCTCATGGTGATGAATGCATAATTAGATAATAAATGCATTTCAATCTCTGAGAGTAGTGTTGCCATCCACTCTGTATAATCAAGGCTGGAACGAAGCTAATTCACCTGTAAGTGACTACATTCTCAATTACTTAAGTCTGTTATATTAAAATAAAAAGAAAGCCAGAAATCCAAGACTCTCTTCAGACAACGTCTGTGCCACTTGCTCCTGTGAGAGGACTGCCTGTCCTGAGCCTCAGAAGCAAGTCCCTCTTTCCCACCCCTCATCTAACTTACTGCTTACTGACACGAGACAATATAACTTCTGTCATCGCACCAGTAACTAATGAAGTGTTAAAGCTGTGAGCGCTTGTGCGTCTGCTGTGGAGGCTGCACAGGGAGGGAAACCCAGCCCTGTGGCAGAGCCAAACCCACAACCACCAAAAGCTTTCCAGAACTGGGTGGCAGAAACTCAAGTCAGACACTGGGGCTTGTTGGTTCTCCTGGTTTTAGACCCTGATCATACAAAAACTCTCACGTGCCTGAAGTCATGAATACCAATGGTGTCCCTGAAGCCACGGGAGCTTTTCACGTGAATAGATTTTAAAAGAAAATGCAAGGATTTACAGGATTAGGGCCTGAAATTCTTGGCTTTATGTCTTTCAATAAAGCTGTACAGTGCCAGTTACACTCCAGAAATGCTATCACTTTAAGAGACTGAGTGTCGTCAAATGCCAAGAACTTTGCTGGAGATGAGGTTTAGGGTCTTCTTACTTAGCCAACCTGATGAAAGAGGATTAAACTCCAAATGAGCCAAATTGCAAATTGAGGCTATAAAGGTCAGTGTTCATTATTTTCTGACTGCTGAAAATGGGTACTTGCTCCTCTGACTTTGGTAATTTTTAAGCCTTATTGATACGTTGGTCCAGACCCAATACATAAAAAATGCTTGTTTCTATATTCAGTTTATAGTACAAGACTTTAGATATTAGAAATACCTTTCAAGGAGAACAGCAGTGGCTAATTGTTTCTGAGCATACTGTGTTTAGCCATATACTGATTCAAGGCTACCTCTCTGGAAATTTGGGTAAGATGATACCAAAAATGCCCCAATAGACACAAAAATCAATAATGGGTTGAACAAATACACCTTATTTCTCCCCACCAAAAGGCCTACTTTGGCAATATCCAAAGGAATAAGGCTTTGAGCCCCCCCCCGATTTCACAGTGTCATCTCTCAATCTTCTCCTCAATTACCAACATGCTGCCTGTCAAAGGATTTTGCATCCAGACCAGGTACATGATTAAGCAAACTGCAGTTGGGTCATCTCCAAACCTCTCTGTTTTTTTGGTACGTGAAAGAGATTGCAACCATGTCAACAGTAATTAATCTATTCATCCAGGTTTCTATTAATAAAATTAAAAACCAGTAAAATTTGACTAGAAAAGAAAAGCCAGTATAAAACAATGCACACTTGCAGAATTGCTTATTTTGGTCAGGGATAGCAAGATTAATGACCTCTCTGTTTCTTACACTGTAATAGAAGTGATTTTTTGGGCCTCCAACTTCTGGCAAGCAGATCCAAGGCGGGGGGAAGAGAGGGGCATGTGAGAGTGTAGAAGGCACACAGGGTGCAGACTCCGGGAGTTAGGAAATGGGAGTTAGGGAGCAAGATGGCCTATTTTTTGTACTCTTTAATGTGAGGCCTGTTTTTTTTTAAACCTCTCAGCAGGAACAGCAAAGTTTTCCAAGTCATCACCTAGCAACAAAACCCAGAAAAACATTTGCAAAGCAGTTTTGCATCACTGCCATCCTTGGAAGAACTAACTTGTTGAAGGCTGAATTTGCTATGGAGAGGGATTGAATGCTCTGTTCTTATTCAGAGTGCTGAGACGTGCAGTCCTCTTTCACTGAGAACAGAAATTCATTAATGCACATACACACACATTAAGTGTTGCTTTGGAGGTGTTCTCAGAGTTTTTGGACTACAGGGGTGTGGTTTCAACTGAAAACTGTGTGAAAACAAATTAAAAGAATTTCTTCTTTTACAATATATCATTCTGTGTTACAGATGCATTTACACACTTTCTGCACAGTAGATAATAGGATCAATATTTAGTCTCAAAATCTATTCTGATTAGCATTTAATTTCAAACTAAAATAATTCTGATGAAAAAATCCCCCACCTCTGTAGCAAGTCACCTTTGCTAGAGCTGTTGGAAGTCACAGTGAACAGCCTGGCTTAATACACACACTATCTATTTTATGAAACTAAATAATTTCCAGCAGCACATTTAAAAAAAAAAAAAGTATTTGTTGAAAGATCATCTTTTTCTTGTAAGATTCCACCTCTTCCCTTCCCACAGGACTTTTCATGAGGCTGAGGTCTATAACTGTCATGACCCTACAGAAGCTGCTACAAAGGCTCTGGCCACACAGTGCAAACCTGAGCTTTCTTAGACATCCTCTAGTGTGCTCAGAGCACCTTTGCAGCCATTTCCTCTCCCTGAGCAGAGACACCAGTTCAGAGCCCAGAAACAATATGACCATGTCAGTGCAGTGTTAGGTTGTGTGCCTGGGTCCAGCCTCTTGGAGAGGCTCACCAGCCCAGTTGCACTACTGTGCTGATTGGGGCTTATGGTTTTCGTTAGTACCACCTCTAAAGCTTCTGTACTCTGTTGCACAATGTAAGCAAATAATGAATTAATTTTTCCATATTTATTGGGCAGAAATGGTACAGATATTATTGGGCCAGTAAAAAAAAATTCTAATACTGAATTTACTTAGGAATAATATTACTTATGTTTACACATTGATCTCTTACTGCTGTAATGGTTGGAATACTGCTAATGGACCAGCTCTGTACCTACTATGGATGTGGAGTGCAGAGCTGGACAGAATAGTTACATTAAATTCAGGATGGCATTTGACCTAAAAATCTTCCCATTTCAAGTTGTCAATAAAATTTTTAGAGGCATTAGATGTTCTCCTTAATCACCTTAGACCAGGGTTTGCAGAAAAAGAATTTACTGGATATATGGATTTCATGCCACAGTGGTTATACATAGTCACTATGCAGCTTTGTATATGGTCTTATTGCAGGATTGGTTACATCCCTTATCGCTGTGGGAGTTTTACAGAGCTTCCAAATATTTCCTGGGACTTTTTGGCTATTACCACTTGGCTGCTTTTCCTAGCTTTCACCACCTAGTGAAAAATATTTGGAATTCCATGAGACTTTCAGCGAACAACTCACTCATCAGTGTTCCCATTTTATAGGGAAATGTTTGCGAAGACAGAGCCTGCTCTTTCTTTTCTTTGCAGCTAAATAAATGGTTAAATGCTGAGCTCTTAAAATCTTCCCAAAGTGTTCCCGGGCCTTGGGGAACAAGGATGTAATCACAGGTTTGTGACCCGCCCAGTGGGGGTTAAGTGCTGCTGCACAGTTCACTCAGAGGACTCGCTGCTCCTTTGCTCCCAGCTTTATGCGCTGCAGTCACTGGGGGTGCCACACACACAAACCTGGTGCAAGAGTGGGAAGAATCAGCCCCTTCAGCCCTCTGTCTGTCATTCTGCTTTGTCAACTGTGGCTCCTTGCACAGCCAATGCCCGAACTTGCAAGCATGAGAGGGAGGACTGACCCTTCGAGTATTCATTTCCCTCATTTGATCTCAGCAAACCTTTCATCCTGTCACCGCTTCCTCTTGTGTTGTGTCTCATCTTTTTAACATCTCTGTGTAACCTTGACTTAGTCATCATTCACAAGGCTAGAGAGGGCAAATGCAATCTATGGAGGGGTTGCTTTCCCCTCCCGAATCATCTTCAGCTTTACCCCTCTCTGTTCCTCTAGCTCTGATTTTTTACCTTGATTTTTTCTGCCAAACTGTCACCAGGTGGACAGTTAGGCTGAGATGGGAAGATGGGCCTCTCTCAAAAATCAGCATTTCTATGGGACACACACTGCTGTCATGGGCTGCAAATTTGTATCTGAATGAGTCACCCTCCAGGTTGTGGAGAAAACAACAACACATGACAAATATCACACATACACCTGCATTTTCTGTACTTTCTGCCTGATACCAACTTAAGGTCACAAGCCATCATTTTAATAATGCAGTTCATATTATAAGTACAGATAATGTGGCCTTCAGGCATGCATGTGTCTGCAGCAGGATGCTACACTCAGAGGAGCCCATTTTGGAGAGGTCAGAGTTGTCCAGCAATTACAATAAGGGCCTGAGCTTGGCATCTTGGCTAGTATTGCTTGTCTTTAATCTCTTCTTGCAAAATATGGGCAATATTTTCCTGTGATATTCTTTAGACTACTGTGGAGTAGAATTCTATTGAGAAAGATCATCCCAAAGCAGAATTTGATGAATAGGGTGCCATGGTGGAGAGAACTGTACATTCCAGACAAAATTCCTACCTTCAATCTTCATCCAAATCACAAAGAAAAACTCTTAGCCTTGTTTCATCAAGTGCATGTGAGCTGTTGCTCTGTGCAAGCTGTTGCCCAGGTCAGCTGCAACTCTGGGCCTGTTTGTCTGCTTTAGTCGCTATGCATTGCTTCATATTAATAAATTCTCATTTTCTTGTGTATTAATATATTCAGACTGACAATTGACATAGCTGCCAGCTGCTTCACACTGAAGCAGAACCACAAACAGCAGCATTTTAGTGCCATATTAATGGTTTATTATAATAAAGATGCTATCTTGGAGTCCTCATTAATGTCAGTATTGCAGCTGTACATACTGCAAGTAGATGCATCCTGACTGATATAAAGTGTGTGTACAGCAGATAGAAACAAGATAAGGTAAAATCAAAGCTGTAAGCTTAAATATGTAATCGACTGCTCAGTGAAGCCAACAGAATTCCTGAAATATCTGTGGTGAAAAGACCTGAATATAAGCATTTTAAGAAAATCTAATTAAGAACATACAAATTATA
Source organism: Pseudotriccus pelzelni (assembly GCA_035584735.1). Classification (NCBI taxonomy): domain Eukaryota; kingdom Metazoa; phylum Chordata; class Aves; order Passeriformes; family Tyrannidae; genus Pseudotriccus; species Pseudotriccus pelzelni. The sequence continues at coordinate 7,829,155 of JAWMRA010000009.1, read as the reverse complement.
GGTCACACATGATCATTACTAGTCAGAGATAGAGAAGTACTAAATAGGTAATAGAAAAAGGCAGGAACTGTATGCAGTTACATCTGTTCTGTGGAGAACAGGGGGAAGATGCCACTTTCTTAATAGGATGCTGGCATTGGACTAGAAATAAGGATGGGACACAGTGCCTACCAAAAATAGGCATTTTTGCACCAAGAGTGTAGTACACTTCAATGCGTGTGTAACACACTGTGGTCAGTGTGTATGCAAATAGTTGAGAAGTGCTACCTTAAACTTAGTCCAGCATTAGAAAACAGTGGAGACAAAGAGACAAGAAACACGCTGAGATATTATTCCATTAGTGCCTTCACACTTGCAGAGCCAGCTTTCCAAAGGTCTTCTCTGAGATGAGGTCCCTGGGATCCAGTAGGCTTCGCTGAACAATGGACATTATGTTGAGCCTCCTTCTTCCACTCTTTTTTGTTGGAACTTGTTTCCAAAGCTCACTACTAAGAAGCATCTCTGGAACATTAGTCTCGCCAGGAAATTTAGTTCAAATTGGCTGATAGCTTCAAATATTGCTGGAAAGAAATGAAAGATGTCCAGGTCCCACTAAATTAAATTTTTTTAGAAAACAAGACTGTACAAAGGTTAGTTCAAGAGTGAACCCAGAAAAATAGTGCAAGACTTTGTTCAGGATTTTCATAACAGATAATTAGTGCCAAGGACTTATTTCATACCTGTGTATGTATTAGTCTATTTTTTGACACAGGTAAAGAGTTAGAAAACCTGGGAGATATTTCTGGGGCTTAGAGGGGAGGGTAGAAAGATTATAGGGCAGGCTCATGAAGACAGTTTGTTAATACAATTATTCTTGATCTTTTTGACTGTAAGTGAAATTTTGGGTTAATTGGGGTTAACTTCTGTTAAAAGGAACCATATAGTATATGTTTCCTACATCTTGAAAACGTCTTTGTGATATGTGCAATTTTTAAGGGAGAAATACCAATTAGCAGGGTATCTTTAGCAAGAGACATGGAAAAAGAAGTGAAAGTATTCTGCTATGGTCTGGAAGGACAGATTTTTAAATTTTTTTTAAATAGTGATTTAAAGATTTTTTACCACCAACCTGGGTGATGATATATAATTCTTGCTGATAAAGTTTCAGCAGACACCACCAAGATTGGTTACTATTACAGAGTGAGCTGAATCTCCTGGTCAAATGATTGTGATTCAGTGTGGCTGCATTTAATACAGCCCAATGCAAGGTGATACATCTGGGAACCTGGAGGGCAGATTACAGCTATAAGATGGAAGATTCTGTCTTGGAAAAAAGTGACCCTGGGCGAGACTGAAAAAGTCAGTGGAGATAACAGCTTCAACATGAGCTCTCAATGCAAAGCTGCAGCTCAAAGGGCAAGTGTGTCTTAGTGTGTGAAAAGGGAGGTATCGAGTTAGAGGTGGGGAAACGATCCTGCCTCAGCTGGGAGCTACACCGAGATCACAACAGCAAAACTGTGTCGAGTTTGGTGGTCCAGTTGTGTACCTGGAAACAGTGGAAAGAGTTCAGATGGGAATCACACAAATGATACAGGAGCTGGAGAATTAGACCAATGGAGATCTAAGATCTAAGGAGCTTGGTACATTCAGGTGTTTGAGGAGGAACATGCGAGGAAACTTGGTCATTACAAATGCTGAAGGAAGAGGTTCGCAGAGGAAAGAGGCAATTTCTGCTCTCAGAATTCATTTTAGCAGTAACTGTTCCCACATAAGCATAGCAAAGCCTTCTGGGTTTCCAGAGAAGACAGTGCTACCAGCACCTCCAGGGAACACATTACACCTGATAAGATGCACACTGGGACATGCTGTCAGTTTTACCTGGGCTCTGTGTAACTGCAGAATTACTGTAGTTCACTACAGAGAAAGACTGTCAAAAGAGAGAGAGGATACTACACTGCCATACCCAAACTTTTATCATCTGGACTTCTATTAATTGCTAAGGAGGCCAGGTAATAGAGTGCTATCAGCTGCAAGGAATTAATGATTTTTAGTATTATAACTAATTTTATATTTCATTCAGTGATCTGGTCAGTCCTTAGTTTTATATATATATATATAAAACTGTATGTAAATACAGTAACGTATGTCAGCTGAAGAGAATTGTGTCTGGGAAATTATTTTAGTGGTGCAAATCTCTTTGTAATAGTCCTAGACTTGTATATATGGGTGGTGTGGGGAGATATTCCATTGATTTCCAATATGAAAACAGGCTGTGAAAACCATGTTCCTGTTAGATTCCTTCCCCTCTCAGCTATCTCAATGAACAGAAATCCTAAGCTTTACATTTAGAAATTACCCTGTTTTAAGAAGATGCTGAGTTAACTCTATTTTCTGTTTATGTGAGGATCTACTTTCATTTCTAGAGAAGCCAGAGTGGTTCAGGGGATGTTTGGGGTAGTTTGCACGACTACCTTAAAGAAAGTCACAGAAGCCCGTACTGCACCTAACAGTCACTATTTTGAATTTCTGCTAAATGATGCTCCCAGTTTTGCTGAATGATGTGCAGCTAATCCCCAAATACTTGCACTGGTGTGGGTAACCCCACCCACTAATTGCCTGGAAAAAAAGATATCCCATGTCAGGTGTTCCTCCTGCAGTAATACCTGGCAGCAAACATAAACCAGACATTGTTTCCTGACAAGCTATACATGATGCATCATGTTGCAGTGTGAGGGAAGAGGCATTTTTCCATGTTTACCACCCACTGTTAAACTTGCATAAAGAAACACCATCTCCGTCTCTCTCGGCAGAGAGAAGCTCTTCAGACCTTTCAGTCCTTAGGCTGTCCAAACATTTTAGGAAGCTGGTCACTGTTCCCTTAGATAAACAGGTCAGAGGCTTTTAAAATAACCCTCCCACATAGAAATGTTTTCCCCCAAGTTCTAGGAGTTAAAGAGATTCCTTCCTGCCCCCTCATTAGGGATTGTTTTCATAGCCATGAGGTGCAGCACCGATGGCTCAGAGCAAATCCCCTAATGGCAAATTCCCCCCCGCTCCCCAGCCTAGAGGTTTTGCTAGTCCAGACATGAGGTCCAAGCCCACTCTCACTCTCAGCTGCCTGACAGAATCCAGCAGACCAGTTTCTACACTTTCATTTCAGAGACTGGGGTGTTTTGGAGACCTAAAAAATATGTCAGTTGGAGGTGCCGAGCTGCATTGAACCTGGTCTCTGCGTGCCACGCCAGTGCCTTGGGAAATTGCTGCAACTCTTCAGGCTGGCTCATTCGGCAAGGGTTACCCAGCTTTCCATGAAAACATGGCAAGGATGTCACAGAATACGTTCATAAATTGCTGTTCACTTCAGGCTAAGGAAAATGAATGCTTGGGTTTGGAAACTGAATTGCTTTTCTCTGTCTTAACTCAGTGTCAAAGGCAGGTTTCAGAAGACAGCTGAAATGCCAAAGTTTTGGTGGGCATAGCCTCAATTTTTGCTTAGCTGAAGTCAGGAACAAAGGCAGAGGAACGTTTGACTGCTCTGAGGAGAGTTGCTGATTCTACATATCAAGTGCATTGTTGTAGAGCCTTGTTCTGTTATTATGGCACTAATAGAAGGCTGTTGGGATCCCTACACTTACATATATTTGCTTTCCTGGGAAGAGGAGCTGGGGAGCTTGGGGAGACTTGAGCAAGTAAAGGCCCAACAAGAGATTACACATAAGGAAAAGAGAATATTACAAAGGAAATATCTTCAATTTTTTTCCACTCTGTCTGTTGCCAAGGAACCTTGGACCAAGCCTACACAGGAACCTGCCTTGGATCTATTTCTTGTAATAATCCTAATTGCAGCACGGTTGGTGTGTGCAAAAATCCTTCTCCCCATTTAGCAAAATGAAAGGTTCCATCAGAGCAAGCACATCTGCATGTGCTAAAAATGGAAATGCAAGAGCAATGCAAAATCTATTAAACAAATATCTTTTTTGGGGGAGGGGCAGGAATCCAAGAATGCCAGGGCTCATCCACATAAAAACCAAAGCAAGATGAAAGCCTGCATCAGAAGTTTTCCTTGCCAAAGAGGTGGGCACAATAGTTGAAAGTACATATTATGCTTCATTGTTATAGTGTAGATCTGGCATTATAAAAAGTTTCCTTTAACTATTTGGTCTGAAAGAAGGCACACATGGTTCAGGTTTGCACTAATATGGAAATGTCAAAATACCTGCACGCGTAGTCCAAAGCCAATGAGAGACTGTAGGAAGAAAATGAAACAAAGAGGAAAGTCACATTTCACTAAATCCCTTTCCTATCAGTCGTCCTGGAAGCTGTCAATCAAATCCTCCAGTTGTATATGATTGGAGTGCGCAATGGGCAGGGCTTTCAGAGCAGTAATTGTGAAAGTCCCCCAAACCATCCAACCTTCCAAACATAAAGTAAATTCTGCAAGAGAAAAGCCTGGGTACAAGTGAGGTGACTTGAGCTACACCATGACACCAAGAGCCAACCCCCTCCAAGCCTGCAGGTTGCTATTTCGTGTTCGCATGTTTCCAGATACAGGGGAAATCCTCTTGCTGCAATTTGCTAGTGGTGCTACTCTCTCCAGGGTAAATAAGGTCAATTTCTGCAGTTCTGAACTGATCTGCACTAGAAAATCACTCATCCTTAAAACACACAGAAAGTCCAATTTCTGCAGAGAGGAAACCCTTGGACAAAAGAAGACTGAGAAGTTCAGAAATCCAGTAGCTTGATTCCTGATGAGTTTAAATATTTAGAAAAGAGAAATAAACGCTCTCATCCTCTTAAATATACATCCAGGAATGTTCATGATAAAATTCTTGGTATTTCTCCTATTACTTCTTTTCAAGTGGAAACTGCCTGATCCTGCTGAAGTCTTTAGGGATCAGCTTTTTTCTCCCACAGTCCTCACCTGCCTGGCCATACAAAGCACTGTGTCCCATATCAGCAAGAATCAGATTTGTAACTGATATAAATCAGGCTCAAGACACCATTTAGCCTGAAATGTTTGGAGTTGAACTGCTACATGCATATTACATAGTATGTGAGAGGCACATCATGTAGGTTGCTCAGTCACATATTTTGGATACCTTCATTTACTCTGCAGTTCATTCAAAAATGTGGTTGCCTTAGAAACCACAAAAGTGCAGAATAATTCTAAGATAAACCCAACTGATAGAATCACTCAACAGTGGCTCAGAAGTACACAGCCTCTCCACAAATTCAAAAGGAGATATTGCATTAAAGGCAGGGGGAAAAGATCATTTCCTCATTAAAAAATAGTAGAGAGAAGTGGCCAATTGCTCTGCAGAAGATGACAGATCACTGTATCGTGTTACGTGTTTGGGCAGCCTTAGCCTGGGAAATGCCCGTGGCCATCAGGTTAAGCCTGTGGGAAAGGAGGAGGCTATAAAGGATGAGGAGAGCTCAGAGTCAGAGCTGGAGTGATCTTTCAGGCCACATTTCCTTGCAGCTCTGGGAGGATGAAGAAAAGCAATATGTGTGTCTCCATTTCCAGATGTTCCTTACAGAACAGGCTCCCTCTGCCTGCTCCTGCTGGACGTATTTCCTCAGCCACGTGAAGTGCTTCATTTAGGAAGTATAAATCTGCTCCCTTTCCCTGCCCCCCTCTTCTCAACTCCGAAATGCTGAAACTTGTCTGCACCAAGGTGATGATTTCCTATCTGAAGAGCATAAAACAAGCTCCCGAATGGAATGTGATCTCTTCCAGCTAGTAAAAGTTTTATAACCAAGGACAAAAAAAACCCTATAAAAATAAAATAAAATCAGGCACCTCAGCTGGTGTAAATCAGCACTGCCTAACTCCAGTGGAGCTTGCCTTAGGCAGGGGTGGAAATTTTGAGGTATTTCCAGTACATGGATGGCAGGTTTATTGGAAGTCATTAAAACTGAAGTTTTATTCAAAAAAAGAAAAAAAAAAAAAACAAAAAAAGAGAGAGAGAGAAGTAAATATTCCAGACTTCTGCTGGGACCATCCTCCATCAAGATACCTTCAGTCAATCACTAGAAGTGCTTTGACAGGGACACTGCTAGGACTGTGTTTTGGTTTATTTGAGTACATTAGCAAAATAATTTACACCCACCATGGCTAATATCTGGTTTAACAGGAATAAATGTGAATTATCCTTTCTGATCCTCTTTCTGTATTGCTCCTTTCCATTTGTGCTACATGCTGGCTTTCAGCTGCCAGAACTTACTACTGACTGATATATCATACTTGGGGCAAGAAATTAAAAAGTATCCCTTGCAGGGGAGTGAAGGTCCCCAGTTTCTCTCAGCTTTATGGCATGGTTCTGCTGTGGTGCTTCCAATGCAGCCACACTGCCTGAACAGCCACCAGCGGCCACTGGATGTGGCTGGTGTGCTGGATCACACCCATGGCAACTCCAGCTGTTTCAGCAGGGAGCAAAACTCACTAACTTACTGATACGCTCAGATGATTTGGAAAAAACTGGTTTTGTTCAGAGCAGTGTCTGCCTTGGTTCCTGCATTGCAAGCAGGTTGATGAACCTGGTGCTGAGAGGCAGCAGGAGTGGGGGGATATAGGGAACAGGGCACTGTAGCTCTGAGACATGTAACATCTGATTTATTTCTCTAACAGTTTCTGCACTTTGGGTCCTGCTTTAATCAGCCAGAGAAGAAATCCAGTATGGCAAAATGACAGCTCATCCATGGCTTGAAGGCTGCACATCAAGAAGAGATGCCTGTCCTCAGGGATGTGCTAGCTGGGTTAGGTTTTTTGAGTGCAGCAGCCCCAGCATCCAGTTTTACTACACTTGAGCGGAGATCCTTATGATCCCTTCTGAGCTAAACAGCAAAAGAACCTCTGTAGATGCCCAGCTCTATTTGACTAATGACAGTAACTTGCTTGGCTATTGTGAACATTAAGCCTTAATAACCACAGAAAAGTCAAAGCAATATATATATAAGTGAAGGAGCCACTTGTAAAAAAGGTTAAGAGAATTCAAACAGTGCTTTATTTAATATAAACAAAGGAGCTGATCCTTCTCTTTGATCTCACCCACCCTTCCCTCCCCTAGAAAACAGAGAAGCAGAATACAAAGACCCAAGCATGCCAAGTAGGGGAGGGAGAAAAAAAAAAAGTCAGATCACCAAGGTGAATGATTGACTATGAGCTATTCACTTCACAGGCCGCTAAGTTTTGTGTCGGGATCCTCCCCATCTGAGACAGCCTCTGCAAAGATCCCAAAGCCTCCTGCACCCATTTCACATCCCCTGACCTGCTGCCAATGCTGAGGAAAGAGCCATGGAGCTTCACACTCAGACTGAAGAAAAATGAAGTATGACCAGAAGCAGAAAGGCTGCAATAACAGTCCTTAGGAAAGGGCTGGAGAGTGAGAAATATTCCCCATAAGGGAGAAGGCTTGGCAGGATAAAAGATGTCATGGATCCACTTATATGTGAAGTCCTTCTGCCAATCAGATAGTGTGTCTAGAGTGCAGCTTGCTCCCCTGGGGGAATCTAATTTCAGTCACGAGATCACTGGATTTCCTTTTTCCTCAGAGCAGGCTGTATCTGGAGATCAAAGCCCCGCCGGGAGCTGGTATATAGAATATTCTCACTTGGGTGGAACTGTAGCTCCTGTGAATGCAAACATGGCAAGAGGAGAATACATCCTTTATGTAACATTTCCCATGTTTTTCTGACCATTCACATTGCTGGCCAGGAGAAACAGATTTAAAGGGCAGATTTAGTCAAATTCTGCTCTTTGTGCATTTTCTCTGCTATTATGCTACTTTATTAAGAGTGATGAGGGATCTATTCCTTTGCTACCCCACCCACCCCAGTCATCCTCCAGACCAAGTAATATATAACTCCATTCATTGTGATGCTAACGAGTTCTATTTAGCTGTATTTAACTGGATATCATGACTCCACACTATGACCTTTCACTCCTGGGAAGTAAGTTTTAAATTTGATCCACAGCAAAGGAAAATCCCTCCAATTCACTGGCTGTGAAAGGTCACAAGTGAAATGTGTTTTGATGGTATCTGCCTGTGGTTTAGTTCTCAGTATACCTGAGCATCAAGCTGGTCTGAATCAGCTTTTGTGCTGGCAGTCTGAGTACCAAACACCCTGAGAAAGCACTGTGGAAAAGGCAGCCAAGCCACTGGCAGTGCCAGTTGGTGTAGGCAGTGCTTGGAGAGGAGATGTCCCATTGAACCCAAGGCATGTGCTTCCCAGGACGAAACACAGAGACCCCACTCAGCTTGTTTTGATATTTTGACATTCCAGTCACAGTCAAGATTTTTCTGAAGATCTTAAAAAATGCAATGAAAATTCAACATTAGGTAGAAACACACACAGATCTCATATAAACATCAGACAGTGATGCCACAGAACAGACTTGGAAATATGACTTCCAGGAGAGAAATGCATAGGGAGAAGAAGAAAGGGCTAAAATTGTGTTAACACCATGGCGTTAAAATTTCACTGGCACCTCTTCTTCCCTTGGCTAGCAAGTTCATACAAGCCATTCAGCTTGGAATTGCAATATAAAAGACAGCCAAAATAATTCATCTTGTCTTTCCTCCCTTCTTTGTGGCCATTCCCCATGCAGAAGTGTAGGGGCTTGTTGAGCTCTTTTCATAAAAAAACCAACTCTTGGCACTGTGATATGCTGTACCATATACAGGGTGGGAAAGAGTATTGTTTTACTAATTTCTCATTACTTAATGCTGGCATTATAGCAAAAACTATCAGTCAAAAAAAACCAATCAAACAAGCCACCCCATCAAAACAGTAAGAAGATTATACTTCTAAAAGCTTTCAGTTAAATGGGAAAGGAGAAAGTACTGTCAGTCCACTTTTACAGCAAGAATAAGGGAGACACAGATGGCTGAAGAGAATTCTTCTCTCACACTAGCTTGTGGCAAAGCTCAGATCCCAACCTGGGCACTCCCAGCCTGAGTCACTCTTCCAAATCATAATAGGTATACCAAATGTAACACAAACCAGAACTTAAAATCAATAAAAAACCCCAAAAAACCAACCTTACAATGGAAAAACTTAGTTACAAAGTTGTGGCAGAAAAGCAACTGTTGTTGTGGAGGCTCTTGTGACATTTGCACAGCTGTGAGCCTACTGCTAAGGTAGAACAGCCTTTTACACCTGCTGGCTATACAGCATATCCTGGCTATACAGCAAAACTAAGCCAGGCTCAAAAAGTGAATACTGTCAGCCACTGAAACCCCCTGCTGATTTCTGTGAAAGTACAGAAAAAACATGCAAGCGAATGCCAAGCCTGCCAGAGGCACTGAGCAGCCTCAGGGGTCAGAATTAAAAGTGTTGCTGCCACCAGAGTGTTGTAGTTACGGTAAGTCTCAGGACGGTAAGCAACAAACCTCCGTCGCCATCAGAAGGTGGAACATCTCCTTACTAACGGAGCAATGACAGCTACAAGGTGAGGACGTGGAGTTCAAGGCTTCCCCAAAACACACTCAATTCCCAGTGAGCTCCCTGGGCTTGTCCAAGGAGGGAGCACAGGTGGGAGTTGTCACAGAAGATAGTTCCACAGCAAGATACACCAGAGTCCTGTATTCACCACACAGAACAGCTTTGTCCAGAGCACAGTGCAGACAGGGAATCCTTACTTTGCTACAGCTATTAACTGATAGCCAGAGGGTGACTGGCACCCAGCACAGGAGAACTGGGAGAAGCAAGAGTAAGGATGCTGCATGTGCTCTCAGATCAAAATTTGGTGTAATTCTAACCCATGGTTTTGGTACAACACTGGGGAAGGACGTACAGCCTGTATTCCTACCTTGACACCTCTGCTGGAGAAGAAGAAGGAGCTCTGTGCAGCAGAACAACTTTAGCCGAGAGCTCTCAATAAGGTCAAGTTCAGCCAACTTTCAGGTTTTAATGCTGAAAAAAAACCAAAACAAACCAACAAACAAACCAAAACCCCCAAAACAAAAACCACCACCAACAAAAAAAACCCTAAACAAAACAAAAGCACAGCAAGGGCTGGTCCAAAGGTGCCCCTGCCTTTGTACTACAGTCAGAATAAAACATAAGTAGATCAGGGACACCCAGCCCTTGAAGGTTCTGACCTAAAATGTAGAAGAAATACCCAGGGAGGTGAGTTAATAAAACACACCTGCAATAACTTCTTTCGGAAACGTGCCTCAGCTGAGGTACTTGGCTTTACTCCCAGCACTTACCAACAATTCCCAAATGTCATGGACTGCTGTTTAACAGACAGCACCATTTCCAGGGGGTCCTAAGGAAACCTGAACTGACAGGCTTCATTTTTTGAAACACTGTAATAACTTATAAAGCTGTCAGAAGGGGGTTTTATTATTATTATTTAAAACATACTCCTATGTAAGTCCTCGTATGGCAAATTTTAGCCAGCAGGTAATTTTTAAAGTCAAGTGATAAACTCCAGAAAGCTGAGAATACATAGAAGCTCTGACACAGCTTTAATTAGAGGGTTGTAACCAGGTACAGGTAAATTAGTAAAATGTGTTGTTTAGAGGCACTTCACTGTTGAAAAATCACTAACACCTCTGCTACATTGTTCCTAAAATGCTTTTATGCAGATGAATAGATAAATCTTCCTAATATAAAGTTCAAAAGTAAAATCGTTCTAAGGAGTCCTTATCTGCCTTTTGTGCCTCCATTCCCCTTAAATAGTACTGAAGGTTAATTAAGTGTGGTTAAACTGTAGTTCTTCCTTCCAAGGAGAAAGTCAAAACACAAAATACAGTTGTGACTTTCCTCACAAAGCTACTTCTGACCAGTTTAGACATAAATGGCCAATGCCAGAAGAGTCTGTGGATCCAACTAAACTGCAAGTCGCCTTTGCCTTGGGGCCTTTCCCCTCTGAATAAATATAATTATGTACCTGCAATTAGAAGCTGCTGTTGAGGTTCCTGTTTCAAATATTCCTGTCGTTGCTGCTTTTGCACAACTTTTTAATTCCTCACTGCTCCATCTCAGGTATTTCTAGACACCCACACGAATCATTCTGATTGATCTCACCTTTCCCTTGGAATGGCTTTTCATTTAATTCTTTCCTAGTGAATTCCAAATCTTGTCTCACTTCTGATGTATAACCATCATAAAGGAAGGCTTAATCTGTCTTGGGTTATAGATTAAGAAATAGTCAGATGTAGGTAAAACTAAAGATTAAAAAGAAGAAAAGGGCTTTACCTGTTGTTTATCTTTAGGGAAGCTTTCCTAATCCTTAAAGATGTCTTTTGTTTTCACTTCTGTCGAGTACTTTAATTTTCCCATTTAATTTAAAACACCCAACTCTAAATAGAATAATGGACAGAGAAAAGAGATACTGAATTCTTAGGGTGTATCTGACCTGTAAGATAGTGCAGAGATATCTGAGTCAGCCTGAATACCAGAAATGATGTGCACACTTGGCCACTGGTACCTGAGCTACCTCTAGGATCACATATGCATCTTTAAATTTTTGCCTTCACCTGGTGCAAGAACAGCCCCTGGATCTGCAGGTCCAGACTGGGACTGTAGCCATCCTGAGCCACGGCCTCATCCCTGCAAGGTGCTCAGCACCACAACACAGAGCAACTTTAAGAGGAACTGAAGGGGCTCAGCATCCTGCTGAGTTGAGCTCAGGCTGACTGGTGTCGTGGGTGGACGCTTCCTGAAATGCTGGTAAATTCTCTGAGGCTTGGGTTTTCTGCCAAATAAACGCCAGCTGAGGAAGTTATGGCTGCCGGGGGGCTTTCTTCAGTGTACATGTTCTACTTTAAAAAAAAATTCTACTGTAAGTTTTGCATTCATAAACTGATGTTCTCCTTTTTCTTCCTATTTTGCCCTCTCTGACTTCTGCCCTCCCTACTCAGCTGCCAAGAAAGTGCCCCTTTGTGTGCGGAAATGCCCAGCAGTTCACAGAAGTTAACTAGAAAAGACACATTCAGCCCCTTTCTGTCAAAATGCCTTGACACTCTCTTTCTGTCCAAAAGACCCTTTTGCTTTCGAAAGGCCCCCATTGAACACCTCCCCCCTTTCACCTCCCTCTTGAACTTACCCTGCAACAACAATGCAAAATAAATAAGTAAAAGAGTCACCCTTCTCCCCTGCCCCCAGCCTTTGCTGCAGTACTTTTTTATTGCAATCTTCACTATAAATTTTATGCGGGACACTCACAAAGTCCAAACCAGTGCAAACCGCTGCCTCTTGGAGTTAATTCACAGACATTCTATTCCGCTTTCATGACTTCTTGCTTTTTTCCTCGATGTTTTTTTTTTTCCCATGGCATGTTTCTTTGGCTGTGGGAAGAGATCCTACCGTGCAGGAGACCCTGTGGGTCTGTGTTAGAGGGAGGGACCGTGTCACACGCTGGACGAGCACAGGCAGGAGCGCTGCTCTCCGGCCGCCCCTCGCCCACAGCACCGAGCGCTCCCGGGGCTCAGCCAGCACAGTCCAGAACAGAAATTCGAGGCTGCTCTTTTGGGTTGAGGCCAAGTAAGTAGCAGATGAACTATCTCCAAATCAAAGCACAGCACTGAAAGCACAGACTGCATCATTTTGATCAAGGTCTTAAAGTCCTTTGGATGCCCATCTCTGCTCAAAGATACTGAGTGTCTGGTGTGACTCCTATTAATCTGTGGTATGTTAAGAAAAGCACTAACGCTGCTGTTTAATTAAACCTTGGTTTTCTCTGCGGTATAAAACTTTCTGAGACAGGCCCGAGAATAAGTCCTGCAATGGGTAAAACAAACAGTTGACTCAGATCCAGTGTTAACAGGTGAATTTATTTCTGGACCCGCTTTGACCAGGAATTAAGGAGCTCTGCCCAATGTATATCATCTGGCTAGAAATTACTGGAGGTTTTACAGGAGGATGAGCTCTTTGGAATTTGTAGCTATGTATTTTTAATACTGTCAATAAACTACTTCCTTGAGACACAGAAGGGCAATAATGGGAGCTGTTAACAAAGTGTGAAAAGAAACGGGCAAGCAAAGGTTAATCACATGGCTGTCCACTAATGACCTCTCCAGCCCCGAATTTAAACCCTCCGCTACTTGTAAAGACCAATCACGTGAATAATTTCCTGTCTGAGGTAGTCTTTATGGTTAAGAATAAAAGCTGAGCTTATTGTGAAAAGAAAGTGCTCAGCAGGGGAGAAGGTTATTATTTTTAAGCTGATCTAAACACCTGGGTTTCTCAGTAGACCCTATTAAACTTCCTCCATTATGTCTAAAGATTTCAATCATTCCTACCACAGTAGTAAATTAGTGTATTACTGCTTAAAGCAGATAAGCCTTAGTGATGGGGACATCCTAAGCTGATGCTGCTCACCCACCCTGAAGAGAGACCCATGCAGCCGGTTTCTTCACCATAAATAAGGCAACAAGGCCTGATGCCATCCCAGAATATTGTCTCCTTTCAGTGTGCTGAGGTGTGAGAGGAACATTGACTCCTGCTGCTAACAGGGCCACGGCACAGACCGTGGGGCATGGGAAGGTGCCTGTAAGCAGGTTGCTCTTGGAGCAAGGCTGTGCAAAGCTGTATGGGACAGGAGAGCAGATGGAAAAGCTTGCTGCCATCTCTTCTACATACCTTCATTGACAGCCAGGGAGAAAGCAGAAAATACAGAAATGTGAGAAATCGAGCTCCTTTTGTAGAGAAAGTTCTGTGAGTGAGAAAAATAATGCTGTCCTAGCCAGTGGCTCTCTGCCCTCATTCTCTCTTCCTTCTCCTCTCACCACCACATTATTCACGAGATTTGTTTTTAGTTGTTTTTTTTCCTCTTGGAGTTATGATCCTGGAAAATGCCTGGACATCAGACTGTGCACAAAGGGAGTAAAGAGCCTCCCTTCCTCCCAGCACAGCTTGCTGCTACTGGGATCCCCACAGCTCACCAGCACATCCCCACCAATGCAGCACTGGCCAGGTGCTGTCCCTGTCCCCCCAGCCCTCCCAGGGCTCTTTAGTGAGGGTAACAGTGCCCAACCCCTGGCCAAGCAGCCCTCCTGAGGCTTCACACAACGTGTGTGCTGTCCTGACTCTGGTTTGTTTATGGGCTCGTATATAAAGAATGCCAGATCCTCAGCCAAGTCCAATTTATCTCAGGGTAAACTGCACTTATGCCATTTATTTCAGTTCTGATTTACACACGTCAAACAAAATACCTGCAGATCTTTTCCCTTCTCAGCTTCCCCAAAACGACTCCTCTGGCACATTTAAACCAAGACAGTCTGCAAGAGTTGTAAAATGAGTGTGAAATTTTAACTCAGGTCAACTTAAAGTGCCCACCTTACAGTCTCTGGAGGGAATGATATTATGCCTTATTAACCTGTTTAAAATGCTGCCTAGAAACTGTTTGATATTGCACGGGTGGTGGCATTGCTTTTTCTGCTTAATAAATGGAGCCCTTGAGTTTTCCAAGCGAGCGCAAGAGAGAAACTCTTCTGTTCTGTAAACAACTGTGTGTCCAGTTTCCATGCACGGATACCCAATTTGTGCATGCAACTGTAGTTATTGTGCATTCAAATGGGGCACACCACTAGTCACGGGCCTGGGCTTCTTGCCAGTTTAAAAGTCAGCCCTTCTGTATGTGGAAAGAGAAAGCAGTATCCAATAGAAACAGTGCTCTGCATGCACTCACAGCTCTTATTCAAGGCACTCCGAACAATGTCTAACTGTTAATCTTCCCAACACTGCCGTGAGGCAGGGAATATTTTATCTACATTTTACAGTCAGAGGAAACTGAGGTTAAGTGACTTGCCCAAGGTCAAAAGACAGATTTAATGACAGGCTCAGGATCTAGCCATGAGAATATGCTGCCCTGACACTGGCTGCTACACCTTGGGGTGGATGAGGAGTAAATGTGTCCTTCCCGCAACATCCGAGCAGTGTCGTTTGCTAAAGGTCTAATCCAAGGAAGCACAAACAAAAATCTGCAGTGGTGCCAAGATTAGGGAAATATCTCCTCTGTGGTTGGGCTCTTTTTGTGTTGTAAATGCAGAGGCTGAAATTTCCAGAGATGTGGATGCCCAATTTCCGCTAACATTAATAAGCTGATGTGTCCAAATCCTGTAGGCAGCTTTGAAAGCCTGTTTGTGCTTTCCCTCTTCCTACTATTCAAGCATAGAGTAAGGTCAGGGCTTTCCCATACCCTCTCCCTTCTCTGCCGGTGGAAAAATTCTGGCCATACCTTCACTTACTCTGCAGTGAATGGATAATGTCACTGGGGATTGATTGATCTAATACCCACAAAAGGCCAGAGGAGAGATTCCCTTGGTTGCCACAGATACTGGATCAGGACCTTATCTTTTTATGGCACTCATATCTCTCTCACTATTTTAATATCTGAACATCTCGTGGTTTATAATATATTCCACTTCCTAACTCGCCCGTGAGATACAGAGGTAGCATTAATCACTTAATCCCATTTTACAGATGATGAACTGAGGCACATCAGACTCCACACTCGTTTCAGTCTGAACTACTCTGAGACACTCTTGGCATAGGCAAGAGGACGAGATAAGCACCTGCAGCCAGAGATTTAGACACTGTCTTAGGAGGGGATAGTGCAGCAAGAATGAGCGGCCCTTTGGAAAGTGCCTTTTTTTACGTTTACAGCGAAGGAAGCCCGGATGACAAGGTAGTTAAAATCCCTCCCTTTGAGACAGCTACTGCAAGGTCAGGTGAATCCCCTCCTAAATGACTTGCCCAATGCCATGGAGAAAGGTTGTGGCAAAGGAAGAAATTGCATCCCAGACACAATCACAAGACTATTTTCCTTGGGCTGAGCTTTGATTTCGGGTAGAGGATTTTTTTTCGTTAAGGCAGGAAAAATAGGAGTAAGTTTAAAACTATCAGCTTTGCTTGGATTAGTCACTGGGAATCTCAGCAGCCGAGCTCTTGAGCTCTGGCCTCTTTGACTTTCGTATGTTTAGATGTTCAGGCCCTAATGAGTTGATCTCGTTGATCCTTAGGTACCTATTCATATGCAAATCCTGGCATTCTACTTTTGCTAAATAGTCTTTGTATTAACACATGAAATAAATTTTTAAAAAAGAAAGTCAGGCTGTGGTAAATCCTCATACTTAAGTTTGTTTGCATTTGGATAAATGATCATGGTCCCTCTTTATATGATCTTGCTGTACCCCTGTAAGGAAAAGGTAGGAGGGGGAGGTGTGGGTGGGTATTGAGAAATCCAACTTTGAATCTCTTCCACATCATTGTAAAATGTTTTGTCAAAGAAAAAAGTTGTCCAAGAACCAAGAGACAGAGATGTAGAAATATGTTAATACCTCAGCTTTCTCTTTGGCCAGATTTTTAAAATTAACACAGAGGTGTCCCCATCCAAATGTTCCTAGCTGGTTAGTGTACTAAAAAAACCAGATCTGTCTTCTGAGGCTCCAAAAATCATGGCTTGCCACAGGGAGGATGCCTTTTCACATGACATTTTGCAGGTTCATAGTGCATGTGTGTGTGTGAGAGACATGTACCTCACTGTGCCATGCCAGAGCACACTTGAGAGATTTTGAGCATGAATCCTGACCCCAGTGGTGAATAAAAAGCACTCAATGACTTCAAAGGGTCCCGGATTTCACCCATCGTTTTTCAGGCTCTGAAGCTTGCAATCATTAGTGGTTTGCTCTAAAAGTGGTGGTTGCAGTGCCGTAAAGTCATATGGGAATCTCATTCAACTCTGCCACAAACTTCTCCTATCTCTGTTTAAACCCTCTGTATGATACAGTTATGCATATAGTGCCTACAGTACTGTTATATATATTTAACTAGGTTAGTCACAGAGAATAATCTGAAATGCAGAAAGACAAGAAAACTGTTGCAGGGCCTTGAAACCTACCCTGGGCACTACATATCTGCACGTATGTATTTACAGATCTGTGTAAGCACTTAAAACCTTCAAAAAAAAATCTCAGCCTTAATTTGAACAACTTGCTTGGATTTGTAGCTGAGTTTTATTTGCTAAAGAAAAGCTGTTTAGGAGCAAATGCAGGTTGCAACAAAATGTTAGGAACAAACTGTCCGAGATCTTCTTTCACAACAATCCCACGCGCTTACAAATCTCCCTTTAAGAATAAAGTGGTAGTGCAAACACCTAATTAAAAAAACGGCTTGTATTCAGAGTTACTAATTAAAAATCCTCATGTTCCCCCGACTTTTTCCCCCCTCTGTGGAAATCTGCAAGTTATTTAATTGAAGTCCCATTTTGTCGGTGCAGATGCACGAAGTGTCTGAATCATCAAACAGATTTAGGGTGTTTTGATTGTTGTGTGTGCCTCATTGCTATTCCCAGAATGTCGAGCTGAGCTTATGCTGATCGGCAGGACTTAGAAGCATGAAACAGTAAAAGAGTCCTTTCTTCTCATCCCAGCCCCATCCCCCTTGCCCCCCTGGATTTACATTGAAACTTTGCCAATCTCAGATCGCACTCTGTCTGCTGCCTCTGCATTAAAATGGAGCCGCTTGCCTGTTTCTTTGGCCCCACACTCCATCTTCAGATTCCCCTTGGCTGCCCTAAGACACCCCTCATGTTGCTCCAGTGAAACTTCTTTAGGAAAGCAATTTCATTTTCTCTCCTTTTTTTTTTTTTTTTAGATAAAAATCCTTCTCTGCTTTTACATTTGTGCTCTGTGTGAAAAGAAAGGAGACAGAGGAGAAGAGGGAAGCCTGTTTTCGTCTAGAGGTGAAAACAGCCTGGTGAGCAGCAGGTGCAAAGCCCCAAAGCAGCTGCTTACTGCTCTCAAGTTGAAGCGCCTTGGTCCCCCACCCTCCACGCCAAGAGCACTTCATATAATCCTCTCATGCAATTCACACTGTAATTGCAGATATCCAGACTGCTAGGGCTCATTTTATTATTATTTTTACTGATAACAAGATCTGCAAACAGGGGACCAGTCGTAGTAATTAGTTGTGTGTCACTAGGCAGCTTCTGCTGAAGCAACTTGGATTCTTTTCCGTTCTTTTTCATTCTTTTTTGGGAGGGAAGGGCACGACTGCTTTGCCCCCTTCTACCTTCTTTTTACCCCCTTGATGGCCACTCAAAGTAGCACATGGGGAACTTTCCTGCTGGCTCTGTAGGTCCTTTTATTATCTCGCCTGCCTCTTTCACTCCTTGAGACACAGGCTGTTGGATGGGTGCTAGCAATGAAGATTATTGTCTTGAGGACCAGCTTGTTTTCTCAAGGCTCTGCTTGTTACATTGCTAATTATGGGTCTATGGGATCCTTTTCTGATATTTGACTAAGTGGCATGGATGTAATCATTTCCCACTGGGGAGGGGGATCTTTTTTATTATTATTATTATATACCTCTGGACAACTTTTCAGTTGCTTCTATTTAGGTAATTGCTCTTCCCTGTAATCCAGGAATTCTTATTTTTTTAATCATATTATGGATTTCACCAAACACTAGTTAACATGTTAATTACTGATAAATACAGACTTCTTTTTCCCTTCTGTTCAGAGTGAATACAGATCCTATGAATGTGTTGTTTGTCATCTGTACCCCTTATGTGTTATCTCTGTCTAATAGGACACTGTTGTTTACAGAATGAAAAGACAGAACATGAACATTTGGCTCTAAACTTTTGTTTTAGATTAGGGCTTAATGAGTTTATGCTTTTTTTTTCTCAGCTTTATTTTTCAAGCCAAAATATAAAGGAATAAAAATCAGTTTGATGACATAATTATTTTTAATAACCTGAACAGATTTTGCAGTGCTGAGACACTATGAAAAAGCCTTGAAAATGGGATCCTTTATTTAGCTGAAGAAAGCTTGATCCATCTGCCATGAAGTCAAGGCAAATTTTCCACTGAGTCAGAGAAACTCACATCAGTGTGGAAGACCAGGCGAGTTTCTTCCAGAATGTCCTGGTAACACACCGGGGTCCAAACAGACAAGTATGGAGCAGGAGATTCTGGTATGATTCAATTATTAGAAATGCTTTCAGTTTGCCCTACAATGGCTTATTTTCCTGACTTACTACAACTGTGATTTTTTGAAAAACTGTAAGTTACTGAGATCTTTCTGTTGTGCTGCATTTCCAAGTTTTGTTAAACTATTGTTACACTGACAATTTAAAAAAAAAATGGTCGAAAGACTCAAAAGTTCGAATTACTTCACTGCAAGAATGCTGCTAGGAAAATGGTGCTTGGCTATAGTGATTTTCAGAAACCTCAAGACAGACTGACACAGAAACAGAATATCCTATTTTGGGGGCTGGATAAGTGAATTCTGAGCAAGGTGTATATGAGAACATTCTAAGGCTGATTTAATTGTGCTATCTAGGATCTCAAAGGCTCATTCTGGCCATGAGGAACACCCAAAGCATTGGTGCTCTCTGGGGACACCTGCTTCTCATGGGCCATGGCTCATATGTCAGGATGTTGAGTTTCACACTTTTTGTGGCTTTTTCAGTCCCTCCAAAACTGATACGGCAAAAACTTTCAGCTGAAATATGCAGGCCAACTGCAGCGTTAGAGTGTTGTCAGCCCCCAGTGTCACCATGGACAATAATCCAGCCAAAACACAGCCCAAAGAGCTGCTGGACTTGGAGTAAAGTAAACACAGTCCATTACCGATTCTCAGCAGTCAGTCTTAAAGTGCTTTTCTCTAGGGGGGCCAACAAGGATGTCCACAAGGTTTCAAAATAAACATAATTCAAGGTGACACTGGCACACCAGGACTTGCATTAAGGATATGTCAGAAGAAGTAAATTGCAAACTGGCAGAGTGGGAGAGAGCAGGTCAAGTGATATGGTGAAAAATCCCTTTGTTGGTTCCTATAAAACTTTCAAGCAGTTCAATTGGTTCAGTGTAAATGCTGTTAGCTGCACAACTACTGTGAATTTAATCTATAATGTCAAAAGAATTTACATTCTTTCCCATTAGGAACGTTAACATCTTAGAGACCCTCCCGAAGATGAGATTTATTAGGCTAAAAAGTGACAACGCCTGAATATTTCCTTGAGAAACGTATTATTCCATCTCTGCTAAAATTAAAACAGGTCAAGTAAACAACTCCGAAAGCTGGAAAACTCCATTTCTTGCCCATCCAATTATGCCTAGCTAGACCAGCCTGTACAATTTTCCATTATGACTGTTATGAACTGTGTGTGGTCCCCTGACTGTACCATACGAGCTGGAGCACTGGAGCACAATAAGGCATGTTAGGGGCTGTCAGCGTGTTTTAGGATCTCCTAATTCTTGTTCACTGTAATCATACCGCTGTATACAATATAGCATTTGAAATGACCCTTTGAGCAAAAAATTCTGCTTTACATCCCCAGACTTTGGAAAAGTTCAGTTTGAAAGATAAAAAATGTTAATAAATTTTTTTTTTTAATTAGATAAAATCAAAACCTTGAGTGCCAATATATGAGCTTTCTCCTTGGTCCTGGGCTGTGGCAATAAATGTGCTTTCAAGCCTCTCTTTTCATCCATGTTTATTTATATATTTTGTTTGTTTGTTTGTTTTTGTTTTGTTTTTTTTTGTTTTGTTTTCTTTATATATGTGCTTTGTGCCATGACTACCTATCCTGCATTCTGGTTGCTTTGATGTAATTCATTTTTTTACTGTTTCAGTGCTGCTTGGGTAGAACGTCATAAAATCTTCTTACACACCGAGGAACCTCCAGCTCTCATAGAAGAATCTCTTTTTTATTTAAATAAAGCAATAAAATCCAACCAATTTTTCTTGCTCTTCCTCCTCCCAATGCACACATACTTTCCAGCAGTTGCAGAACTATATAGCCACCCTACAGAAAAGAGCTTATATTTTCATCTCAGCACTTACCAGCTTTTTTAATAGTGCAGATGGGCTGCGAGAACAATCCTTCCATAGCAAATCGGGAAGTTACAGCCCTGGTTTGGGAGACCAGTGACGTGAAGTAGCAGCACAAGCAGGACTTTCAGGTGGTGAGAAACCCCTCCGCACCTGCAGGGGTATGGAAGGTATTTCAGAAAGCCCAGCAATGAAGGAGGAGTAAACGTCTAGTTTTGGCACAGTCCCAACTTGGTGCCAAGGGTCTGTGAGAGGCAGTGTGCTCAGGCTGGGAGCAGGGTGGCATGTACTAACTACTGAGAGATTTCTGCAGTCGTGGGAAAGGTGAAGAAGGCCTTGGGTGGGCATGCCCTGTCTCAGTTTGGGACACCACTGCATAGAAGGACAGGGCTTCACCTTGAGAGTTTGGGCTCAGAGAAGGTGGCATGAGTCCTGGAAGGCAGGAGCGGCATCCACAGTCACATTAATTACCGTCATTGAAATACCATTTAGGAATAAGAAAAGCTGTGTATTCCAGTGTGTACACCTCTGTGTTGCCATCAGCCCTTTCTCTGCAGGTTAGCAGCACTGTGGGTTGAGTGTCTATGTGGACTTTATGAGGGAGGATTTTCCCTCTTCTCCCCTCCTTTAACTCTACCCTGGAGGAATCAAAGCCAGGTACCTAAAGAAGTTTACGCACATGCCAGTTGAGATTTAAGTGCTTCCTCCGTAGCTGGTCCCTTCTCCCCATATCACTCTCTCATTAAGTATCAAATGATCCAACCCAGCTCCAGTTCAACTCTGGTCCTAGTGATGATTTAAAAAAAAAATATCTTTGGGCTATGGCTCTCACTTGGTAGGATACCATCTGCAAAATTTCTCCCACCAAACAACTCAAAAGGGTGGGCAGTAACTTGTTCACTGGTGTGCTGCCCCCAGCCTCAGGCTGCTGCTGTCAGGAGAGCTCTGGTGTTCCCACACCTGCCTGCACCTCTCTGCTGTCTCCTGCATCACTACAGCCTCAGGGAAAACTGGTGCTTGCACAAGTCCTGCTCTGTGCCTACAGGCCTTAGATTCTATAATATTGCTACAAGATGTAACATAAACTTTAAAAAGAGCAGTGGGCAGGGAGACACTGACCAATGATTTGCACGTGCAAATACTTGTACCAAATTTAAAGGTTGCTTATGAAACTAAGGCTGTACGTATTGCTGAGGCTTGAAAGCAGTAAAACTCACCATTAAAGCAGTCTATTAAAGCACAATTACATTCAACAATAACACACCTAACTGCTGTGGGCCTAATATAGCACAGCCAAACTGGTCTGAAGGATTTTTGATATCTGATATCTGGCAGACTGCAGATTTGGTGCAATTGCGCTATACTGGTTTTACCTCTGCTTGTATTAGAGCAGCGTTGGGAAAAAAAAACAAACCACCAGACAAAAACAGGGCCCCATCCTGGTAGACATCATAAAATGCCATAGGAAGAGATAGTTATCTTCATCTCAACAAATTTAAATAGACACAAAAAGTGGGGCCAGAAAGTGGGAAAGGGAACAAAACTGGGTGAAGGGACTTGCCAGAGGTTATAAATGAAGTCAATACCAAGGCTTTAGACTGCTGCTTCAGTGACACATCCATTGCACAGCCCTGCCTCACACTGACCCAAACACTGCGAGTTTGGTTTCCTCCCATCTACACAACACTTACAACACCTACTAATTTTCTATTCTCACTAGCAATGAGGACAAAGGACAGATGACTGGATTTTTTTGCTCTGTGGCTGCCAGCTCTTCACAGCCCTTCCATGAACTTGAATAACACATGTAGCATATGGAGTGCTGAGGGCCATATTTTAAAGTGCTCAGCACCCGGCAGTGCCTCTAGGAATGCTGGCTGGAAGCAACCGCCAGCCAGATGTTCAAAATAGCACAGTACCAACTTGCTGAGATCTTGGGCCACTTATATCGGGGTCTGAGTGAGAACAGAACAATTTTGAAAGTCTGCAAAATGTAGCCTGCTGGCTATTTTTAATTTAAATGTGCCTCAAGGTCTAGAACTTGTAAGCCAAATATTTAAGGAGCATTGGTGTCTGAGCTTTGGGGTATCTGGTTATAAAACTCACCTAACTATAGGAAAAGTAACTGTTTTTCTTTACCGAGTGCACAAATATGTGTATAAGAAAAGATGCCGTAAGAAAAAGGTTTTTTAAGAATTTGCAAGTAGTAATAATTTTTAGAGACAAGTAAAAGACCCACTCTTCAGCATCATTCCCTCAAATTTTTGCAAAGGTATCCCATTTCTTAGAATTACAGAATTGTTTAGGTGGGAAAAGATCTGTAAAATCATAGAGTTCAATTTTTAACCCAGCACTGCCAAGTCTACCTCTAAATCATATCCCTAAGCACCTCCTCTACATGTCTTTTAAATACCTCCAGGGACAGTGATTCCACCACTTTCCCGGGCAGCCTGTTTCAGTGCTTGAACAACCCTTTTAGTAAAGAAATGGTCCCTAATATCTAATCTAAACATCCCCTGGTGCAAGTTGAGGCCATTTCCTCTTGTCCCACCACTTGTTCTTTGGGAGAAAAGATCAACACCCACCTGGCTACAACCTCCTTTCAGGTAGTTGTAGAGAGCAATAAGGTCTCCCCTGAGCCTCCTCTTCTCCACGCTAAACATTCCCAGCTCCCTCAGCCACTCCTCATAGGACTTGTCCTCCAGACCTTTCCCCAGCTCTGTTGCCCTTCTCTGGACCTGCTCCAGCACCTCAATGTCCTGCTTGAACTGTGGGGCCCAGCACTGGACCCAGCACTCCAGGTGTGGCCTCACCAGCGCTGAGTACAGAGGGAAGATCCCTTCCTTAGTCCTGCCGTCCATGCTGTTGCTGGTATAAGCCAGGATTCCATTGGCCTTCTTGGCCACCTGGCCACACTGCTGTCTGATTCTTAGCCATAAGCACTCAACCCTATTGTCACCATCATTAAGCTCTAGACAGTTGAACCACTCCCTAAAAAGCAGGGCTACCCAAGGCCTGTCCTTCCTCGCCTGTCCCTTCTGGAGAGTTTACGGCCATTCATTGCAGGACTCCACTTGTGTGAGCCATCCCACCATATTCCTCTGCTGGCAGCTGTGTCGTGGGTTTCCTGCTGCACCGTGGCTTCCAGTTTCTCCTGTCTGTTGCCCATGGTGCCTGCACTGGTGGCCTCCAACATTTGTGTGTTTGCCCCAGGCTTAACTCTAGTGAGTCTGGGGGCTTGCACCCTTCTCTCTCCTGTATTAAACACAAGGGTGGCTCTCAATGTTAGCAGTGCCTATATTCACTTCCCCCTGGTCAGAGCCAAGCTCTGCAGCTTTTAAGTGCTTTTATTCATTTTTATAAGCCAAGAGGGACTTGTTCAACAGAGTTCATCACGGTTCTATTTCCCCACAACCCCCACATTTAATTATAAGAGTGGGCCAGCCCCAATATTTGAAACTCCTGCTCCATTTCTTTTCATTCTCTTTTTCTTCCTTCCTTCCTTCCCCCTCGCCCCCTCCCTCCATCTCCTACTCTGTCCCCTTCAGAAGCCCCCAGGATGACACCGCTCATTGATGCTTCTCCTTCATTAGCATTTCAGCAACTTGGCTCAGTAGTTTCAGAGACAATCCGTCATGAGAAAACTGAAGAATGTGCCCCATTTGCATGATTCTGTGCCAGAATGCAACTTTTTCTCAGCTGTTCATTGTGTAATTTCCCCTTGAGCCTTCAACTTTCCCATGAAGTCCCAGAAATCATATTATAGAATTCCAGACCAGCTGCAATGCTCCAAAGATTAGTTTTATGGACATTTTAAACAACCTCACAGCTCTACAAAGAGAATCACATACATAAGAAACACAGTTTTACTTTCTGTTGTTAGGAAAGGCAATTTGCCTAGTTGAATAAAGTCCTTTAAAACTACAAGAAGGAATTTATGCCCCATGATGTGAATGATCCAATAACTGTTGTGAATTCTTAGGCATATTTTTAACTTCCACTTGTCCTTCCTTAATTATTTTATTCCTCTTACAATTAAATGTTTGTAATCCATTTTGAGAGTCTTTCCGAAATGAATGGATATGCAAACAACTTGATTGAAATGCTCAGTGCATATGACTAAAAGTTACTGGCTCTCACACATCAGCAGAACAAATCAAGCTTTTGGTTAGTTGGTTTTAGAAATCAAAAAGTGGTTTATAAAAAAGACAGGCAGATAAAACCTGCTTCTAATTGCTTTCTAGAGGGCATCTGAGTTTGTAGAAATAAAAGAGTTTATTATATTAAAAGTAAGCAAAAAACTGAAAATTGGTGTTAAGCAATCAAACTACTTTGTCAATTAAAATGTATCCCATTAGGAAAATTAGGCACCTGTTCCACAAAAGTTAGACAATGGACCATGGGAGGAGACCACTGCATTTTAACAATCTGGTTGCTAATTAAATTCTTTACTTTTTCCTATGTACGCCAATAACTATCATTTTTCCCATGTCATTTTTAACCTACTGAAACAGAACTTGCTGTTAATTATTCTAGATTTCCTCCATGCTTTCAGAGCCATAGTATATAAGATGCAAACATTTCGATAAATATTTTAAATACAGCCTGGATACTTTTTAATACAGATTTTTGCTGTTCCTCCCCCTTTCCCCCTGCCAGTGCGGTTGGCTGTGTGAAAAGCATCCTTGCTGACTCAGGTAGTTATATGAAACAAACACAGAGACACACTCACACTATGTGAGTGTGTACTTGTATATACACTTGCATTTATATATATATATATATATGTATATGTATATATATGGTGCTGAAATCCCATGGAGTTAAAGCTTGCCAAGATTAGGACTTCATAAACAGACAAATTAAGGTTCTTCCGATACAGAAGATAGGGGTTTTTTTTGGTGAGAAGCTCACACGGTGATTAGAGTGAGGTTGTGGAAGATTTCATTAATTATAGGTGACTGGTTTTCCTCTCAGAGGACAGCTCAGGTCCCCCAGCTCCCCCTTGGCAGCTCATCTTAAATTGTTGTCTAACCTTTCCCTTAATTCAGCTCATCTTGAGCTGATGGGAACTGCTTTCATTCCACCTCTTGTGGAGGTAATGAAACAATCTTCTTATTCACTTGGTTCCTCTGAGCCGGTGACACACAACAAAAAACCCAGGGCCCTGATTAATGGCCGCTAATTAGCAATGTTAATGACCAGGTGTCCAAGAGCATGGCCAGCTTCTCTCAGCATGGAGTGATCCCTCAATGAGGGCCCTGCAAATCCAGCCCCAGTGACCCTTCCCCTCAGCTGCCAGTAATGAAGCTGAGCTCTCTCATTACACCCAGGAGAGGCTCAGGGGGAGGCCCAGGCCTTGAGAGACAAACCTTTTCCTTCGGCTCTAGTGGGGCTTCCATTAATTAAGGTCAGCATTTTTGCTCTCCCCCCCCAGCCTCAGCCTTTTCCCCCTTAAATAAAAAAAAAAAAAAATCCACCGAAAAACCCCCCGGCCCTCAAAGGTAAAAGATTTGGATGAAGGGAGGTTTAGCTCTTTCAGCTTTCTCTGCTTTCCCAGTGATAAAGATGCTGTGTGTTGGGCTGCTTGCAGCCCCTTCTTGTCCCCCTCAGATCCAGTTATTCACTGTGGGAAATCTCTGTTGGCTGCAGAGTCACTCCCTGTCAAACTCTACCTGCTGCCTCCTGGAGCAAAGATACTCGGAAGAACACGGAGGTTAAGAGATGCTTGTGCCAGCAAAGCAACAAAGTCACGTATACCAGCTGAAAAGCCAAATGCCCGTCTCCAAAGGTTGGACTGGTCACACAGAAATGTATTTATATATTATTTCTCATCAATATTTTAGTTATATTTATTATTCTTAACGTTAGACACATAAAAGGTCACCTTCAACGTAAATATCAAGTAAAATACGCCACTTTGGCACTTTACTTGGCTGCACTTTGTAACACCTTTCCTCCAGCAGCACGAGGTGGAGGTGTCCTCTGCTTACTGCCTGTGGCTTTGGGAAAGCAGGAAGGGGAGTTGGCCCCGTCCAGCTGTGCTGCCAGCTCCTGCCTGAGCCTCTGATCATCATGACACAGCCCCTGCCTGACAGTACGGGCTGTGGGCGATGACAATACTTTGTGAGTTTTAGAAATTGGTCTTGTTTTTTGCGGGAGAGCATTTTTAAGGATGGGTGTGCACGCAGCATATGGCTACAAAATAAGAGGCAAATGTTTAAAGAAATAGATAACTGTTTTATTTTTGCTCTGTTAACTTAGCAAAGGTAGTGATATACGAGTGAGAAAATACTCTGTAGTGCACCCGCCTACAGCCTGTGTGGTAAGGCTGTGTGCTCCTTAATATCTGAAGTTTCTGGAAATTTTAAATTAGCTCTATTAGCTTTAACTTTAACAGTGCAAAGGTTTAAAAAAATCTTTTAACTGGAAGAATCTTACTAGAAGTTATATTTTTTTTCCTGTTGTGCACTGTGAAATGAAGGCACAAAATTAACATGCAATGAAAGGGACTAGTTAAGGGAGCTGATGGGACGATAGAAAGCCTTTTACTCTAGGTCACATCTTGAGCTGGAAGTGACAGAAAGTTAATACTGAAAGAATGCCATTTGGTGGCTGTTCTAAGATAAGGGGGAGCCTAGCTCAAACTTTAATGTGTTAATGCCTTCACAAATGCATTAGCAGTAGTTGGGGAGGTAGCTGGACACCATACTGCACCAATTGTTTTCCTTTAAATCCTTAAAGGGATGATTTCCATCTAACCGTGTAATACTTTCTCCTCCCAAATGACAATTATTCCCTGCTCTCTTGACCGTCTGGGCATTACAGCAGTGACTAACACGGCTAACATGGCAAATTAATATCAGGATGATAATGCATTTGAATTTTTCTAGTAAAATTTAATGAATGACAGAAAAGTTGCTGCCTTTTGACATAACTGAGAGCTCAGACACAGGAGGTGATGCTCCACCGATAAGGCTGCGCTTCAGCTACTGGACTTCTGTGCATAAATAAATTACTAAACTTTTCATTTTTGCCTCTTTAGACTATTTTACTGGCATCTAACTTGACTAGAGAAAAATCTTGCAAGATGTACTGGTTCGTTCCCAGTTGATTATTGACTCTCCATGATATTATTGGACTTTCTAAGGGTACGCAGCCTTGAAATTGTGCTGCTTTCCCCTGGCACACAGCAGGTTATTCAGTAAGGATCTGCTCTGGCTCTGGCTTGCTTCACCTGAAACTGTAATCCTACAGTAGCTCAGGTGTTTTTTAAAAGGTGATTTTGAACCAGACATGGATTTTGAATGAAGGTTTACATCTATTCCCTATCTAGGGCGCTGCATTGGTTGGCATTGCAAATGGTTCAGTTCCCAGCTCTCCCAGTGACCTCATCAGAGATTTTTGGGCAAGTTAATTACGGTCAATGAGGGCCATAGTGATGATGAAGCATCAAAAATAAAAATGAATTAAAAAAGCTGATTGAAAAAACCTCCAGACCCAAACCCCCCAAAAATCCCCAGAATAAGAATTAGCCTCCTCCTCTGTGCCTCAGCTCCCTGTGTATAGAACAGGCATAATACCGTTGCTTTTATTTTCCCCCATCAAGACAGACTGAAGCAATGACTGACCCTTCACGTGTATTTCTGTGGCACCTTTCCTATGGGAAACCAGTGGCAATTGGGGGCTTTAGCTACATCACATAAAGAAGAACAACTCAGTTTTCAAGATACCATTCACTCCTTGTAACATCATTTCTAGCACCGTGCTGTTCATACAGCCATGAAGAGCAAAGCAACTCCTGAAAACTGTAAGAGCTTTTGTAACTCCATCCTACACATCTAATTGATCAGCTATGCCAAAAAGAACAAAAGTCTTTCTATAGCTATAGTTATTCTATTACAGGTTATGCAGATAAGGTTACAACTAGAGCCAGACACATTTTTTTTTCCAGATAAACCTTTTCCACTGACAAATACACATTATGATCACAAATTTTTCATGAATGGGTATTACCTGATCTCTTTCCTAACTAAGAGTCTGAAACTGTTTTCAATCTCAATTTCATCAGAAATGTCTACGAAACTTCAAACTGTGAAACGCGGAATATTTTTTCAATGTTCTAGCTCATCAAAATTTTGCACAAAATTTCACTTCAGGCCTTTACCTCTGTTATTGCATGCACACCCCTGTTACCTGAACAGCCTCTCTACGCTCCCTTCTGCCTGTTGTAAGCTTCTCCTTTCAGGCAGTGGCTTAAATTCCTTTTAAATGTATCATAAAAAGTATTTTATCCCCTTCATTAGAGCATTGCTGAAACCATTGGTTAAATAAAACACCCAGTACTGTGACTGCTCATTACATATTGGTAAGCCATTTATGAAGACCATAGGCATCAAAAGCAAATATTTGCCTGGTTCCAAACTTTCACAGACATTTGGAGACAGCTTCTGTTCTGTGTCCCACAGGGAAGGAAGAAATGAGAAACACATGAGGGCAGTGACCATCACGTGGGCCAGATCCCAATGACTGATGCCAAGGAAGTTCTGACACTGGCTTCTGTAACAGCAAGAGGAAGAAGCCTTGGAAGATCAGAGACCTGCATGGAGTTGTGAAATCAATTGACAGTAAAGATGCTCATTCTCCTTAATCCTGGAGGGTCCCTGTTACATGAAGTATTCTATTTACCAAACTCTAGAACAACAACAAAAATAAATCTTCAAAACTATTGAAATCTTCTTGGCACTAGCAATACTTTGCCTTTATACCATCCAGGTTTATGCCCCTTATAAACTCTCAAGAAGGATAAACCTGAGGAGTGCACAGCAACCGTAGAGTTTGGGATAAATGTTTGATTGCTGGGTTACATTCCTGGTTTATCTGGCAATTTACTTTACAACTACAGTTTATCAGTATTTAATGGATGGTTTTTCATTAGATTTTCATTTCTAATCCCTTTCCGTTACAATCCTTTGCCTCAATTTCCCCCATTGAAAAATGGATGTGGCATTTACCTTTTCAGCAAGACAAGGTGAAACTTCACTTGCTAATGTTTGTGAAGCAATTTGCAATGATTGTTTTGTAGCTCTGCTAAATACAATGTACAATTAATGAAGTAATTAAATAAAAATAAATAAGGAATTATGTGGATTCTGATAAAAGGCAACTGGTGGCAGGGAAAGAATTTTGCCCATTATTGGAGCACATTGCTCCATAGGCAAATTAAAACAAGGGCTCTGTCCTCAGAATTTTGGGCAATCCAGGCTACATAATTGATTTGAGAAGAGCTACTCCAGGCTACTGTGTAATTACAGAAGTATTCACTCTTCTGGCTCCCACTCTCCTTGTCATGTTCTACCTCATTGCCCTTTATGCTAAAGCCTTTGTTGATGAGGGAACGGAAGCAGTAAGGACAAATAAAGCAATTAGCAGGTAGGGGGAATGCTACCACTGTTTAAGGATAACACAGTTTTTATTGGGACATTTACTAAGTAGAAGTCTAGAGCCAGCAGGTCAGAAGGAAAATACAGGTAGTCCAGAAAAACAAACAAATAAATTTTTAAAAAGACCCTTTCTCATATATATGTAGCATTGAAGAAATCTTGGCAGGAGGAAAACTTTTAAAAATAGTCTCTCTGAAAAATATGCTTTTTTTACTTTATATATTTTTAGTGAGATTAGCTTCCGACTTTCTAATTTTTTCTTTTTTTAAACCAGAGTCTCAACACTAGAGTGCTCATCTCTCTTGTTTCAAGTGTGCATTGGCAGTAAGCAAACACTAATTTTTGAAGGGCTAAAATCTCATTTAAAGTTGCTGCCAAGCCAGCCAGGAGAGGGAGCCAAGACCTTGAAAAAACCTTTCTTCCTGGCTCTCTGACACCCTGGGAAGGAAGCTGAGCCATTTTGGCCGGGGCTCCACTGTGCTGACAGGGCTTGTGCGAATGAATTGCATGAGGAAGGGACAAAAGGTGACTGGGAAACAAAATTCCATATGGAGTCTCCAAGCATCAGATGTTGGATGACTCGTGGTGTAAGGGAAAGAAGGCAGAAAGATAAATGAGGACTAGTAGAAACAAGCAGTATTGTAGTTTCTCACTTTTGATGTTTCCATTGCTCATTAAGAGACTATAAGAGATTGTTACAACCTGTGGACTTGGGTTCTTTTCATAACTCCCTATCAGCTGAATTTGAGATAGGTATGAAGAAAAGAAGAGATTTTCTGCTGAGTGTGGTAGACTGGAGGTCGTGGCAGATCTAAACCTGGATCAGAACTGCAACATCAGGCACTGCAATGCAGAGAAGTGCTGCAGCTCCTCCACTGTTTGGGTGGAGTTTGAGTTCTGATCTCCAGAAATAAGTCTAAGCTACCCTTTATCTCCATAAAACACCAATCCAAGGTGGAAGGAAATTGCTAAGATGCAAGGAAATTGCTAAGATTATTGTGAAAGAAAAAAGAGAAGAAAATGGAGAGCGTGAATAACGTCAGGGAAAAAACAAGCATGTTTTAAGTTTTTAAGAGGAGAGATATTAGAAATTAAAGGGATAATTTCATTCAGGGCCATTTGTCATATTTTTGTAGCTGAAAATCTAGAAGAAAGGAGAAGATCCTGAGTCCAATTTTATGTTCTTAATTTTTTCCATTTCCAAGCTTTCAATATTTGTAAAAATCATTTCTCTTCCTTTTCCTCTAGTGGGAAGAAAACCAGTAAAAGATATCAAGAGCAGTGTATAATGGGGAAAGCAATAATCAGGAAAATTTTAAAAGTCTTTTTTGCTAACTAAACTGAAAACTGTATTTCAAACTAAAGTTAGGAAAAGTGGCTTAATTTTTACTCTTTTGTTTTGAAACATCACTCTGAAATGATAAAAATGTAAAAGTTGAAGCATATACTTTAGGGTTTTGCCCTAAAAATCTGTAGGATTTTTTTTGCCCAAACATTTTAACTAACTTTAATTATTGTGATCTGCTACAATCGTTTATTTGTAGACTCAGGTAACAAATTACTTACTTACGACCATATTAATTTTTTACTGTATTGTTTTGGATTCTTTTTCACCATTGCGCAGGTAGCAACTTCTCAGAAGTGCATCCAAAATAAACTAATGATGAATAGCGACAAACTGAATTGAAAACAAAAAGAACTTTTTGTTATTTCTTAACTATTCTTATCTTACAGATCAAAGTATTTGGATTGGAGGCATTATACTTTATTTGCTGAACTGTTTTCTCTTTACAGAAGCCTGGCAGTGTTTCTTCAGGCACTTCAGTCAAGCTATGAGACAGGGAGTTTATCCAGACTCCTCCAACAGGGAGTGAGGCATCAGCTTGGAGGTATTTCAGAACAGCAGCCCCAAGAATAGAAATCAGTGCAGGAACTTCTCACGACTCTTTTCATGCAGCTCAGGGGAAGCATCTTAATATCTGTGCCTAAAGTTAGATGCCAGGAGTGTTTTTTACTCCTTTTGGTCTCTACAGAGCAAGGTCTTCCCCAAGCAACATACAGCAATCTGCAGAAGTGAAAACTGAGGCACATGGAGAAGCAACTCTGCATGTAAATGGTAGCTGGAGATCGGAACCAAATCTCTGAAATCCCATCCTGGTGCTCTCTCACTGAGCCACACTGTGCTGTGGTACAGGGAAATCTGCCTTGCCACGATTATCGTGTTTCCAGCAAGTGGGAATAAAGGGCAGAGCTTGCTATTTGAACCTGTCAGTGGCTGCGTGGCAGCATCAGAACCATTAGAATGAATCCCCAGATTCTTATGTAAATCTTCATTAAAGTCAGGGGGAGTTTCAGTTCTGTTATTAAATGTTCAATTACACTCTGCAAGCAACAACAGAAGCTAATTGATAAAAATATGGTAGGAGACAATAGCTTTCAAGCAAAGGAGACCACTAAAATATGTTTGTGAAGAGAGCCTGAAATGATATGAATAATGAACAAATTTGTAAAAATCAAAGTCTGTTTGCAGGTGAATAATAAACAGAGGAAAGGGCAGAATTGGTTGAATGAATTATGCATTATGAATCATTTAACAAGTGCTGATATCTATAAAGATAATGGTTCTAATGTAAATAACAAGCCTTTAATATTTATGCAGTCTTAATAGTCTGGAGTTTGAAATGAAGGGTAAAAATTAAACCATCTCCTCAGTGTTTTTTGGTGGAAAACAGATTTATCACAGTGTCACACACCCAAAGCAGTATTGCTTCATGTTAGGTTTGATACATCTTTACTCCGCTTGGAACCCTTTCTGCCCTGATGTTGGAGTCTGGACAGAACCAACACCTCTAATTGTCAGTAATGCCACGGAAGTAAAATCAGTGCCTTCTGATATTACAGAATATCCCTAGATATTACAGAGCACTCAAACAGTGACAAAACTGGAGATTTCACTTTCCTTCCTGCTTTGAGATAAGGATCTCTGCACCGACTTAGTGCAATCACAGCAGCCAGAGAAGAAAGGAAATGAAAAACCCATTCCCCTCCCCTACAAGCACGGAGTTGTGTGTGGGAAACGGAGAGAGGCCATGGAAAGCCCTCTGCAATCACAGCTGGGCTGTTAATTGCTTGGCCCTGTGCACAGTCACACCTTGTCGCTCCTCTGCCCTAGGAAGGGGCCAGCCAGCCCAGCAGTCCCGAGGCAAAGGCAGAAAGGTTTCTGTATTCACCCCAGTTGTTCTCGTCTCACCGAAGCGCCCATGTTTTAGCACGGGCAGGACACTGTCTTGGCGCCCTGACTAAAGTCAGGAGTGATCGTGTGACTGAGAAAGGATTGGGTTTCCCAAGCCCCTTTTTATCCAATCAAGGGTACGGCAAAGGAAAAATCATTGGTTCACAGAAGCAAAAGCAGCCAAATGCAGTGCCACACACCCAGCCACTGATCACAGCAGCAGAGGGCCCAGCTGTTGGGAAAAAACAGATTTTCCCAACAAATCTGTCTCTTTCAGAGCTATTGCCTTATTCCTAAAGAGTCTGCATATGTACTGTGGAGAGACAAGGTTGCCTTGTCCATTTTCCTTCTGTGTGGTCATGGATTTCTGCAAAACCTACTTACTTGGAGGTCTGATTTGGTGCAATTCCCTGGCTTTTAATTCAGATGCAAAACTGGCACATACTAAGTGTGACACTGTACTGAATTGCATAGAGCCTGCAAAATATGTTGTGTTTTTAAAAAAAAAATAAAATTAACTTGACCTGCAGGATATTGAGATAGTGGCAACTACCCCTGCAGGATATAAAACTGGCACCGACCAAAAGAGCTGCCATTAGGGTTGTAGGTTTCTAGTCCTAGTAATGGTCATTTCATCTGAACATGTGGAAATAAAACCAAACCATAATAGGACTTAAAAAGCATTCAGTGCATATTTGTCCATAAACACATCATATAAATAAAAGCTCTTTAAAAAGAATGTGTCAAATGAGTCAATGTGTATTCTATTACAGAATAATAATATCCCATACCACATGTGTTGCTGAAGCAAATAACTTTAGCTGGTATAATAGTATTTTCCATTTTGTGGTACAGCTTATATTTTGATCTCTTGATTAAGGACCTGCCCCTGAGGAAGCCAATGACAACAGTTCACCAGGCTTAAAAGGAGAAGGAAAAATGTGTAAACGATTTGGCTGCAAATAAGGAAACAAATGTGTTTTTCCCCCCTTTTTCCTAGCGTGAGGGAACACTGAATACAAAGCCAGTTGAAGACAGTGGAAAGATTTGCTCTTTGCTTCATCAGCTTTGGATCTGGCCCTAAGAATGTATGTGTGAGACAAATTTTGGCACTACTGGAAACCCCACCTCATACCTCCCACTGTGAATATGTCATCTTTCTATGTGCTCATGCATGCCAAAGCTTTATCTCTTTTGAAATACTGCCCAGAATCAAGCTATGTTTACTTAAGTAATAGGGAGATTCACTTAGATGCAATAATTTCTTCAGAGGAGAGGCTGTCTTTCCGCAGTTCTACTTTGGACTTTGTTCCTAGTTTAGCTTCTGTTTTTCTAACTTGATGGTTTTATCCAGGTTTGACAACATGGTTGGATTTTTGTTAGGGTTTTTTTTTTTGAAGTTACACACCTGGAATTAGCTATTTCTGCCAAGAATTACAGTGCACCTGGAAGTACTAAATCATTTAAATCTGTTTTTTAGTGGTTTTGCACAATGGAATTGCATCTCTTTAAATCTTTAAATCTTTGGTACCGTTGACAAAACTAAATTGCAGCTCTGGACAGAGAATTTTATGAGTATGTAGATACTGATATCATGAGATAGCTGTGCCCTACTGGTGTCTGCCTTTACTCATCCTAGAAGCAGTTAGCTGAGAACTACGTCTCAGGGTTTCTTTCCTCTGCGGTGGCTCTGCTTACCTACATAACATATGGAAATGTGAGCATACACTTACAGCAGATTGTTTGCTATGTTTACACCAGTTCTAACACTAATCCCCATTAATGTTTGATATTGCTCCCAAAGAGTTTAAATAGATGTCAGGCCTCAGATCCATTGCATACGCGTTAGGCGTCACATAAACTTCAGATGGAAAGATGCTAAGATGCTGTAGGATGTCCTTTTTTTAACATTACTTTTACTGACTGGATTAACCACATTGAGCGTATGCAAAGCCTTTCCACTTTCATAATTTCTGTCATCACATTTAAGAGTCCTATTTTCAAGAAAAACATAAGCCAGTTTCACATCCAGTGTCTCACTTCTGCCCTTGGTTTCTTCCATTTATCAAACATGTCTATGAGTGCAAAGTGAAAGAACAGCCAGATGCATGCAAACTGACATAAAACTTTCTCCCTCTTTGTTGAAGAATTTCAAACACAGCCATGCTAGCTGCGTTTTGCTGCAGAACAATAACCACCAGGGTCATGGCAAGGTTTGCCCCAGGCTCTGTAGCCCATCCAGCAGTGGCTCGGGTGCCCCAACTTGTTAGAATATATTTAACTGCTGTGCAGAGAGATGTGGCCCCTTCTGCAAGGGCAGATGGGAATAGCCTGAGAAGCACAGAAATGACAAGTGCCAGGCATATCCCCAGCTCAAGCTGCTCCTTTGCTCAGTATGAGCTATGTGTACTTACTGTGATTTTGTGTTTCGGTAGAGAGAAGTCTTCATTCACTGCCCGCCACGTGGAGCTGGTCAGGCCTCCTCCATGCCAGTTGCTCTCTTTCCCCAGTAATTTTAATTATTTTACTTGAGGCTGTTTCTGAGGCTGAGTGTTTTAAAAATCACTGTCTCCGAGGCTGCAAAGCTTTCCTACCCAACAAGCCTCCGCTGTCGAAGGTATTTGGGATGCAACCACTTTGCATTTAGAGGACTGCTTCAGAATTGTAGGCTTATATAGTGCCTAGTTAAACAGGACCCTGACCTTAGCTGGAGCCTTTCTGAACCCCTTGTAGTGTCATACAGGCAATAACAACAACATTGAGCTACAAAAGTCACCAGCACAAACGAACAACACTGTGTGAGAGCGCTTGGGGACAGCAGACAGTCAAGAGCAGAAAGTGGTTATCGAAACAGGTTTGTAATTGAACAGAGCTGATCTGCTTCTTTAGGCTACAGACAACTAATTCTCACTTCAGCCAGCCACAGGAAAGCTAAATAAAGGCTGCAGACATATCTCTTAAAACACAGTGTTGGTTAGTAACAAAAATAATTGGAGTTCACAAGTTAGTCTGTTTCACGGCAGGGGATAATTTTATGTTAAATGACTAAGCTGTGTCTCAACCTTTGCTGGGCTCATTATATCCTTTAAGTAGTTCAAGTTTCCAGATAACCAGCAGCAGAACCAGGTAAGCAGGCAAAATTAGTATGGCTGGGAAAATTTGTATCTGTCACACAGGTCTGGTTCCCACACACTCTGGTTACATCATTACTTAGTCTGTTAACTAGGAAACCAATTAGGCCAGAGAGCTACTGTCAGGTGACCAAAACACGAAAATGCACAAGTAACCCTACCTGAAAGATGGGATTTCAGCAGAGGCCCGCAGATAGCTGACTCCTCTTCTGCTGCACTGCAATTTTCGTATTTCGTTTCACCTTTGCTTTCAGGCTGAGCTCTGAGGTCCCACAGATTGATGGCTGAACAAGCCTTGTTTCTCCCCCCAACAGGTGCACTAACAAAATTGTTTCCTGCATCAAAAAATTACACAAAATTATGTAATAATTTCTCTCATTCACTCTGGAAAATTTCCTTCTCTTTCACACCTTTTAATTTACAAGGTGAGAACAAGGCAGTAGGTGCAGAACTGAATGCTGCACTGTGGGTAATAGTATGCTCATCTAAAAGGAAAATGGTGTGTAAGACTGGGGCACAGTTAAAATTCAGGCCACAAACACCTTTAGCAACTATTGTTTGCTTTCTGCAAATGTTGAAGACATTTCTTCCTGAACAGAGGAAGCACAAAGATTGATGGGGTCACCCTCAGGAGAAAAGCATGCACGGGCAGAGGAGGCCAGCATGGGGCACTGGGAGGGCAGATGAAAGTCAGTTCCTGTAAAGCATGCATAAGAATGGCACATGTATGAATAAATATACAAGTCTTTATGCTACATCACTGATCAGGCTAAAAAACATCTTGCATGACTATAATATTTTTTTATATGCACATATTGTGGACACATACTCATTATATATATGTGTATATGTTTTGCGTATTACAAATGATGAAGATACTGTGCAGGTTGCACACCTTTCCTGGTTCTGGAATCACCTGAAGAGCTCACTGACTTGCGAAGTCCTTGCTCAAATCTACAGAAAACCTGCAAACAACTCCAATACCTGCGCTGTGGGCCAAGAGCACCAACAAGCCACATGCTCCTTCTCTACATTCTTGTTCAGATTTGTTTTCTATTAGGACAGTGAGAAAGAAGGAAAGAGTTGATTAAGCTTCACCTCAAAAGCCTCAAGAAGAGACTTCATGAAGAAGGTGAGGGCAGGCTGAGGGCACGGGGGGTCCTCACCCTGGGGAAGATGATGCTCAGGTGCCAGCACTGCTGCTGTTTGATGGTAGTACAGTGTCACTGGTTTAAAGAGTTCTCCCTGCAGCGTGGCCCCCTTAATTTCTGATGGCCTGTCATCTTTGGGGTGGTTTTTTTTTGGAAAATAATCATCAGAGGAGGCAAACTAATCAGAAATGCTTTCCTTCCCAATGATTTTGTTGAGCAGATGATTTGATCCCTGTGTAGAGAAGAGCAAACCAGTCTCTGCCAGACGCCTGCCAGCTCAGGGAACCAGGCTCTCACATGTTTTCCAGCACAAGCACCTCATTATTAATTCATGCTCCAGGTCCTCTGTACATGCTGTTACTAATATTATGTTTCGACAGAGTAATGAGCAACAGCAATAGACTGACTATCTTAATATATTTTAACTAATGTTTGAAATATTAAATTTGAGTTTGGATTTTTAATTAGAGCCTGAGCAGGGTATTGACAATCTTCCTACTGTTTTGCAGCCAGCAAGCAAATAAGATAGGGATTGTTCTGATCGGAACACTGAAAGCCAGTCTGATTTAGGGGATGGATCTGAAATACAACACCAAACTTTAAAGCATGAGGGAAGTTTGGCTCTGACCCATCACTCAACTAAAAAAAAGGACTTTTGATATGGGACTGTAGTAAAAGTAAATAGTTGTGAGACCAGCTCTTATGGATATGTTCTGTATATCCTGTCAGTGAGATGCCCAGGGACAGTTTGACTGTCAAGGACACCCCTGTTATTAAATAAAGGGGACATGGTATAGGTGGGCATAGAGAAAAGGGGTTGTTGTAGTATAAGTATAAATATATAGTATAAATTGATACCATAAGGATATATACAGTAGAAAAAAAAATACGGCAGGCAAGGTGTGGCTCTGAAACTCTGCAGGGCTTCAAAGCCCTTCCAACCACTCAGACAGGAGCATAGGTCAGCATCTCTTCCTTGGTTGGATATACACATATTAAAGAACTCATGTAAAATTTGAGCTGGGTAAAGAGCTAGAGTCATTTTTTCTGTGAGTGTGCTGTGTGTACATTTCTGAGTGTGCTCCCTTTGAGAGGGAATTTGCAACGAAGAATTTGCTGTTCTGGAACTCACTCCTCCCACTTGGTCTGTTGGAGTCTGAATACATTGACCTGTGGGGCACATTGCGAAGCCTAACTATTTTCCCAGGATTTTTCTGAATGAATGACTTGAGTAGGTAGAGAGAAGAACGTTTCATTTGTACTGTACGTGGAGGCTTTTAATTAATAATGTTCCCATTTGAATGCCTATTGTATTTTTAAACGTGCTTTGTACATAGGCCTAGAGCATCGGATAACTGCAGGGGTTTTTTTCCAATTAAAACAAAAAAGAAATCCCACAACCATGTGACATTGCTGCCACATGTCTTTTTGTCATATCTTTTATACAGTGTCTAGAACAGTGGCCCCTGATCTGGACCATGACTTCTGGGTGCCGGCACCACCCAAACTACAGCAGCTCTCAAGGAGATGAAGTTTCACACCAGTTGGAATGTTTGGCCACTGCTGATCATCACTGTAGGGTTGGGGATGTTCTACAGTCCATCAGTGGCACTAGAAGTGCCTAGGCTCCTGGTGGGGGTAATACCTTCTTCCTTTGTGGATTTGGAGCTCTTGAGAGATTAGGTCTTTTGTTGGGTATATTGAGCACTTCTTACTTTTTTTAACGAAAGAATCAGCCTGGTGAGTTGTCTCATAGCAGAGGTGAGTTGTTTGTTGAAAAGAAAGGTCTTAATAGGAAGTGAAGTTGGTGCTGGTTCCAGTTTGAGCAGGAATTTTTAAATTTGTTGTAAATCCTTGGTAAAAAGATACTCAGTTTTGATACCACAAATTTGCAGTACTTTTTCTGCTTTGTCCTTCCTGAAACGCTCTGACATAGCCTGAAGATAAACATCCTATTTTTTTCATTTTAAAATGTCTCCAAATATAAAACTTTCCTGTGGCGATATTTGTTTCGCTGTTTGGTCCAGCTGGTGGTCTGTGGGTCAAATATGACTCAGGGAAATGCCTTTATATGGTCAAATTCTTTCTCCCTGTGGGAGATGCAGGCAGCTTCACTGTAGTACGTGCTTCCAAAGCACAGGAGTACATCCTTCTGTGCCTTGTCACCGCACCTGCCCTGGACATGTTCTTGCAGAAGAGGTCACCTTCCTCCGTGGATTTGTGTGCGTGGAGCAGGCACAGAGCACTCAGCCTCACCCCATCAGCATAACTGTATTTGCAACATTTTTCCGATTTCAGTTTGCTGACTATTACTTTTTCTTTTTTTTTTTTTTTAAATTTACACCTGGACCAGTGTCAAATATTTTGTGAAGACAGATGAGGGTGCTGCCACCAACCTGGAGTACTATTGCACAACTTATTGTATTTGAGATGTTTTCTTGATGAAGAAGGTGTTGTGCAAAGACAAGTATCCAACAGGCTTTTCCCACACACTGCATTTGTCCTTGTTGTTTTAGTTCTCTCTCTGTTTTGCTGCTGTTTTTCGAATTACAGGTGAAAAACACTACCCTTCCTGGAAGCCTTAAAAAACCCCTCCTGCCACCTCTGCTTTTTCATTCCTTTTCACTGAGTAGGCTGCCAAAATTGATTTTTGATTATTTACTGCAACATGCCATGGGACCTTCCCTCCCTGGTCAGGCAAGCACAGGGCAAAGGACCAGGTGAACTCAAACCTGGATCCAGAGTCTTAATGTGGAACTCCTTTGGGAAACACCATGGACAACCACACTGTTTTTCTTCCTCTCTTAAGACTCTGTGAGAATCTTACAATTGAATCAGGTATTGTACAAGCTTCCTTGTGCAGCTCTGTCAGTGCACCACAACCCTGACCTGCACTACTCTTGTATTTCTGTCCCCCTCAGGAAAAACATCATGGTTTGTACTGAATTGTGAGAAGAGCTCAAATTTGTACAAATTCTGCCTTCACATGAGGATACGCAAAGGCCAGTTACAAGGTGAGGGCTGGATTTAGCTTTAAGCCAAGAAAAAATATGACTTTACAGAAGAAAAGAGCTGATGAGATGCATTATTACATAGAATAACTAATCTATTGCGGGTACAATGACCAGCATCTTATTCTATCTCTTTATTTTAATTTACATGATGCATGTTCTGCAGAATTAAAGAATTAACTTTCCATTGCTTTTGCAGTCTGTGGAATCCTAAAAATATTTTGACTGGAAAAAAATCACACTTTGCAACATGAGTGATGGCAAGTCGAAACACATATATAAGAGGAATAAACAGTTTCAGCTCTAAAAGCCCTTTCTATATATAAACTGAGTTTAAAAAACTGACTTACAACAAACTGCTCTCAAGCAATTAATATTTACATCCAAAGGAATGAGGTACAATCACATATTTAAAGTATCCAACACTTCATACAGTTGTATAGTTGTTCAGCTGTGCTTGCTGATGCTGGCAATGAGATGCCACCAAGCAAAAGAATAGTTTATTGCAATTGTCTTCCTTTGAAGGATTTCTCCTGCAAAACACTTAGCTGAATGCATGCTAGGGGGGAGAATGTTATGACTGAATTATTCAATCTATTTTGCAGTTAGAAATTTGTACACAAAGTCTGAGAAATGTGATGGGCAATCCCTGCTGTTCTTATGTTGAGTGTGAGGAGGTCTGGGATACAGCCAGGAAAGAACAGGAGGAATTACTGACTCCCAAGTCCGTAGCAGACAACACCATATAGAGTCCCCTCTTCAAAGCAAGCCACACAGGTAGTGATAACGTGACAGATACCTGTCTCCCAACAGTAGGAAAATAAAGTGATAATATTGGGAAATGTTTACAATGGCTTACCATTGGTGTTTATAACAGCCAAAAGCAGATCATTATCCTCCAGCTAAGCTGGACTGCAGTTTCAGTGTTCTGAGGTCCATAGTACCCATGGATATTTAAATATCAGCTGTGGCTTGCTACGTCCACTTCCATCTCATCTGGCTGTGAGGTGGTAAGATCCGTATCACATTGCTGTGAGCTGCACAAATGCTGCTTCCAGATTCAGCTGCTGCAAAACATTTTACATGAGTCTGAACAAAGAGATTCCAGCTGGTCCAGGCTGAAGCAACATGTTTGCTTCCTTCTCCCTTTCATCTCTAAGCTCATTCATGCTGAGAGCGGATATAATTGCTCTCTATAAATACATTCAGGTTAGGCACTAAAGCGAGAGAAAAGATACTTAAGCAAATGGACAATGATGACACAAGAACAAATGATTACTAATGAGCAATGAATAAATTCAACTCGTAAATTAAAGTTTCTGATTTTCAGAAGACTGAAGTTCCAAAACACCTTTCCACTGAAACTAGGTAGAAAAAAATTATTATTTTTTTTTTTTTTTTGGTGAAGCTTAGTAGATGTATAGACTGTGAAATACCGTTGCTTACAGCAGCAGAGGAATAGACTTGGTGATCTAGAAGACCCCTTCCATTCCTATGCAAATAGTGAACACAAAATATCTGCCTGGAGTTGATGTTAGTCTTCCATTTTCCTTTCATTCCAGGCCCTTTGGAATCTGACTTTTTAAAAGTTTAACCAAAGTTGCACTTGCAAAACGTCTTACAGGTTCTTGTTAACACCAACACCATTTTTCTGTCTGGTTTGTCAGATATCTACTACTTGAGCATGAGCAACCAGACGGCTTATCTTCCACAGCTTCAGTGACTGTCTATGAAGGACTTTCTTCATGTTCTTTTTTCTGCTCAAGAAATTCTGCAAGTTCTGTTACGATTCTTTTCTCAAGTCTCTACACCTGACCTGAAAATGTACTCCTTCACAGACACCAGATGTATCACAGACACCATTCTATTCCATCCATCCATCCAGAATGTTGCTGCAAGAAACATTTTCTTAGCCAATTGTCTGATCACATCACCCTTTTTAGATGTCCCTCAGCTATATTTCCTTTTTTTTATCAGCTGATACAGGATTTTGCCTTTACTCACAAACTCATTTTATCCACCTACAGCATCATGTTCAGCCCCTAGATGTGAGTTCCCCCTTGCAATCCACCCACGCAGTGACCCCTTACCTCCACCTACTTGCTTGATTTTCAGTTCTGTTTATATTCTGTTCCAGCCACCATCTCTGGGAGCAGCTCTCTCGTAACATCAAATAATCTCATTATCCTTATTCCAAACGCTGATGTAAACTCTTCTTTCACAATACCTGCACAAAATTGGACCACAATTTCCAAGTTATGTTTCTATGGTTTTTGTTTATTATTGTGATCAGTAGGGTTCACCTGTTCCTTTGTGCCTCCTCCTACCTTGTCTCATACACACTTTGTAAATGGTCCAGGGCAATGGCTGGCCTCTTAATCTGTGTTTATACACGAGTTAGTTCAGTGATATTCTGGCTCTTGACAAAGGCCTATGCTGATGTTCAGCTGTAACAGAAAAAATAACACTGTTATATCAGAGATATTGTTTGTTCTTTCGTTCAAGCTACTGTCATTCCCTGCCCAACAGTGAATACTGTTCAGGTGCTTCTGGTCTTTATTTTTTATACTGGCCCTCTGGGA
This sequence comes from Pseudotriccus pelzelni, assembly GCA_035584735.1. Classification (NCBI taxonomy): domain Eukaryota; kingdom Metazoa; phylum Chordata; class Aves; order Passeriformes; family Tyrannidae; genus Pseudotriccus; species Pseudotriccus pelzelni. The sequence goes on along the minus strand of JAWMRA010000009.1, from coordinate 7,785,830 downwards.
CTCCTTCTGCTTTGCTGACATTCCTCATAATGATTTTTTCTCTGGAGGAACAGAACTATCAATATATTGGATTAAAAACTAGGATACTTTTAGTGAGAAGACCATGGAGGTAAGTTCAAGTCATCCAAAGCGCAAACTGAGCATCTTGCTGTCTGTAGGGATTGTAAAATAGAAAGGAAATCTGTGGAGCTGTGGTCTATTCCCAGGTCTCTTATGGCTTTACTAGTGAGGTTGAAATATTTCACACTTTTGGGAGTCTACTTCCATTTGTGTTTTGATGGACTTCCAGATTTCAACTGAAAGCTTCCAAGGGAAGGGACAGTAACAAAGTTTTGAACTCCCCAGCACAAACACTTATAAATGCTGCTGTGACCTCCTGTACCATCATCTTTATTACAACTCAGCTAACACAATTAGACCCTAAAAAGTGTCCAGTCAAGAACTCCCTCTTTCTAAGGAGGAAACTGTGCCTTCATTTTGGAAAGAGAGATATATCACAGAGCTGGAAGTAACAGCTCTCACGGAGACTGTGGGAAAGGGCAGGCAGCAGTCAGCAAGGCATTAGAGGGGACAGAAAGAAGGATTTTCTGTAGACTGCACAGAACTAACTGCAACCAAAAGTCCCCAAGTCAACTCTTACCAAGTGTGGAAGCAAGGACCTGCCTGCCAGGATTTTGTAGGCAGGGATATTGCTGCACATGACTCATTTTGATTTGAGTTCTTACCTAGCAACTTTGTGTTTCCTCTCCTGAAAAGATTACGCTTCTTGTTTGTGCTCTATACAACCTGGCTTTGTGAGTTTAAAGCCTGACAGACTTCTCTGGGGAGCTCACTATAGGAAAAGGTCTAGAAGGCAGCTCCGTCTCAAAGCTCTGGCCAAACCAGAGTCATGCCACACCTCCACAGTTACAAAATCCTTAATTTAACACTTCTCTTCCTTTCCATATGGCCTAGTAAGAAGGAAGAAGTGGAAAATATATTAAATATACCAGAGTGTTGATCTTGGTAATACTGTACCCCATATACCAAAAGCACTTTAGTGCCATAATGACTACATTTGCAGAGAATAAGTTCAATGAGAAAACGCAGGCACGTGCCAACCAATTCAACAGAAGAGGTTTCAAGTCTGCCAACAGGGTGCAGAGACTCCTTCTGAGCTCTTTTCCTTCCCCGCGATAGCCCTTAGGTAAATGTTTGCAGGAAATTCAAATACTTGTGAGCTGGCAGAGTTGCTGCTTCCCCAGCCCTAACAAACGTAAACACTTCTGTTTCAGCACATCTGCCATCGCAATACCTACAGCTTTTCCAGAACCAAAGGATTAACTTTATTGTGCGTTTGCTCTGCAGATCTGGTAACACAATATTGTACTTCTAAGCGGACAGATTACCCACAAGTTTCTGGATGATACATCTTTAGAAAACTCACTCTACTTAAAGATAAGTGTTGAATCTTGCAATCCCAGAAACATCCAACTGATGTGAAAACCAGTTATACCAATGGCCAGATGGATGCTATTTTTCCTCAGGTTATTTGGATATTCCAAAGTAATGGTTCTATTATTATTTTTTGCACTTTAATATTAAACAGATGCAGCTTGTTTGTAAAGACTGCTATGAGCCATTTTTCCTTTAGATTTATAAAATAAAACAAAAAAATATGTAAGGAGTTTAGAAGGGTTTTTTGGTATTACTTTATCATAAAAGGGAAAGAGAGACGTTACAGCAATACAGATAATTACATGGGATTTATATGATATATGTATTAAAAAGCATTTTATGAACCTGTACAGAAAGCTTTGTTCAACATTTCTAGAATCCAGGCGTAATGCCACAGACATTAATTATTTTATTTTGGATAAGGGCAGGCTCAAATCTAGACAAGTCATGTTTATCTATGTGTGTCTGCATGTGCAGCTGAGCACATCAGACACACTTTAGCAAATACCGAGGAACTTAAAGAGTTTTCCTGGAAAGTAAGGTGCCATCTTATCTTCTGGCTTATTTTTCAGGAAGGCCATCATCCTGTCCCAGACTAGGGACTAATCATGGAAAGTGCTGAGATCTCCCAATTTCCGCCTGACCCCATGACAGCTGAGAGCTCTGCCCTGCTCTGCTAGCACTAACAAGAGACCAAAAATAAACATGCTTTTATATCAAAGGAAGCAAAACGTGATTGACAACCCTCAGAGCAATTTGCCTGCTAATCAACTGGGAAGTTTCTCCCATAACCCTGGTCTCCCCTCTCAGTTGACCTCTTCTGTGGAGTGTTTCACCCTTTGATCTAAAGAAAATCTGAGCCTCCAAGTGACTATATTTAACCAAAATTTGTACTGTACATGACTGATCTATTTACACAGACGTGAAGCAGTCTAATTGCAAAACCTTGGAGATAAAGTGCCTCCCTAAAGTAGATGCACAATGAGGATGTCCACTTGGCTGAAGGCATTCCTTTCCTCACAGCCAAGGGAAATTGGTCAAACTGATGAGCTATTTAAGTGTTTTGTAAATAAGCATCCTTGAAATGTGAAATATTTAATCATAAGGGGTATTGCTATTGCTGCTATTTATTTCACTTTGTCTCCAGTTACTTTATTTTACTAAAATATGAGGATCTCTTCTCAATCAGATTATAAAGCATTCTACGTTTTAAAACCTTAGGTTCAGATAGCAATAATTTTTTAAACATTAATTTTTCTGATAATTGCTATGCTGAGTTCCCATTCAAAAGCAATATTATTATTATTGTTAAAATTCAAATATTAAGATTTCAAACACTATGGAGAGTTAACCTTAGTTTTAACAAGTACGCTGCAGCCAACATGGAATGGATCCTTTCCATTCTAGTGTGGAAATAATTTTAACTGAGGAATTAGCACTTAGTCTTGCTGTGAAGGAAACTGAGTTTAATTGACTGAGTTCTGAGAGTTGAAAAATCCAACCTCTGAGCCTGTTAGATACACAAATGAAATGGACTTTAGAATCCATGTTACCAACATGTTGAACATCTTCCCTTCCCGGGGCTTTAACAGGACTAAGGCTGCTGAGCACTTCTCAGAAGTTTGCTCTGCATTGCAGAATTGTGTCCACAAGATCAATGAATTGTGTGTGTGGGTAAAGATTACTTTGCCATGCCATCACTGATTAGTCCTAACAGTAGTTGGCCTGAACTTCAAAGTCTTAGAATAAAAGGATGTTCTGCATTCAGGTGATGCCATGTGACTTTTAGAACAGTACCATAACACAGTTCCTTGCTGCTTTTACTGAAACTTGTTTGTCAGTTCTCTCTCCTGCCCTGACAAAATACTTCCCTGAAAACCTAATTTACCATTGAAGCAAAAGATCCACAGTTCTGGATGCAGACACTTCACTGACTCAGTAGGGATTAACAGTCAAACATCCTTTTAAAAGAACTGAAGATACACTCAGGCTGAGTGGTCCAGGCCTGAGCTTTTCTAGACCAACCTCAGTATTAACACCTCTATAATGAGCACGTAGACAGTTCATAATCTGCATCTGTGTGACCATATGTAATTTGGTTGGACAGGAGTTTGCCTGAAGCAGTATGGAAAAACCCCAGTAGCATATGTACCAAATAGAAACTAGTCAAGATGACTCTGAGTTTCATGATTGCCCAACGGCATAGTTTTGGGCAGGGGACCAAAACAGGCTTTGTGGATAATCAGCACTGTCACCCTGGAATTACTATACACTGTGTTACTGTCCGAAAAAATGATCCCCTCCTGTCCTGCCAGGGGGACACTGAATATACCTGGTTCATTCACTGCAAGGATGAACACGGTAAAGATTAGCCCATCTTGTACAATATGGGAGACTTGGGTTGGGGTAAAATTCCTGCCCTATCAAAGACATCAGCTGTGAGTTTAAATAACCAACAGCCCTTCTTCCTACCAGGAGCTGGGGAAGGCAACAACACAGACAGAGGATGCGTTCATCGCGTGGGCATCAACCCCTAAAGTCAAGAGCATGACTGTGTTGCTGCCTGCTGGTCCCTTGCTCCCCATGCATTCAGGGGAGAGGATTTGTATTTGTTGCATCAGAATGGACCAGGCAACACAGGATAAGTGCACTCTCAACTTCAAAGGGTATTTAAAGTTAAGATCAAGCCAGGCCATCTGCCAGGTACCATGACAAAACCTCTTCATCAGCTGTGAGGGAGCCAAGGTTCTCTACATTTCCACAGCAGATACTCCAAGAGGTCTCTTCAAGTTAGGTGGATAATGCAAAAGATAACTGTTACAGACTTCGATGAAGTGGGCACTATAGGTACTGAAGAGAGAGAAGGTCTCAGTTGCTAAAAGCCACCAAGCATTTCATTTTACTTCACTGTTCCATTATCTTGCATTTTTTTCTTATGGCTATATTTGGCAGAGTTTTTCTACTGATTCTCTGGACTAGTTGTCCTCTCCCTTTGGCAAAATTATTATTTAGGACTACAGACCCAGTTCTGCATTAATATTTCACCTCTGGATATAATGATCACAGTAATAAATATCTTCTATTCCAGTAGCATTTATCCACAATCAAGATGGAAACCTAACATGCCCAGCTGTGAGCACAGTGACTTACCATTAGTTTTATAAAAGTACCTGATAGAGATCTGAACCTATTTTGCACACTTGGGTTTTTTCTTCTGGGAGAAAAAAAAAATTCAAGATCAACCTCAGTGCCAAAAAATGTGGACAATAAAAACAGATGTGAGCATTGAATTTTCTGGCCCTGTATTTGTGAAAGTGCTCCAAGAAACAGAGCTCTTCAAGGAAAAATTAAAATTATAATAAACTCCTGTTGAAAAAAAAACAAAAACAAACCAAACCAAGCCTGTTCATCTGATTCATAGTTTGGGTGATTAAAAACCATTTTTTCCCCACTTGAACTTCTGATTCGGACTAAGATAGTGGGGTTTTCCATGACACAACAAAATAAGCAAAATCTGTAGTGACAACCAACACCAAAGAGAGCCTCCACAGAGTTCTTACATAAGCAGAATAAAAAATCAAAGCTGCTTCAGAGAAATACAAATACTGCAACAGCCAAAGCTGCCTTGAAGGCTCTGCCTGCTGAAAAGCAGCTGCTTTAGGTACTTCTGTGGCCTCTTTGCCATAACATCTTAAAACCTGACACCTTCTAAATGATCACATTCTCAGAGAGGCACTATTTATCTCAATTTTGCACAAGAGGAGTTGAAGCAAACGCAAAGTTTAAAGGCTTTTTCACCAAGATGGTTAGGTACTTATGTCCTGATTGCTATCAAAGGAAAGGTAGGAGCCTGAGTACCTTCAGATTTTCCAGGTCTGTGTGACCCTCTGAAGGTCACAGGGCAATTATGCAGCAGAAGAGAAGAATTTCAGTGGAGAATTTTATCCAACTTTATTTTTAACTCTGTTCTTCCAACTACTGGTAAATACCCAATCAACTAGATCACCTTCCTTGTGTTTCACAACCTCTTTATTTCCTGACCCTGCCCTACCTCTCTATGCAGGCACAGCAAAAATTATCTTTATACCTCTTTGCAAGTTACAGCCACCTGTCACATCAGTGCTGCCACACACATTGGGGCTCTATAAAAGAGTTCAACATAAATTGTTGAGTCTGTTCATCAGTTTTCATATTAACCAAAGGGCTTGTTGACACAGCAACTGGTAAGGACACAGAGCACAGTGAATTGTATTAGAGAAAGTAGTTGCCACCTATAACAGTTTAAAGGCTTTAAACTGAGACACAAATTTGCACTAATTTCTGTGTCGTGGTATCACTTGGGACAAAAGCCCACAGAATACTTTTCCATCATCTCCAACTCAGTGTTGAATCTATTTGTATTCCTCAGTGTTTTCTGTTTTTGTTCTGTATAACATGCACAAAAAAGAGATTTATGCAGCAAACGTTAAAATTATTGTACTAACTACTATAACAGTAAAACTAGTATGTGTAACAATGGCAAGCTGAATGAATGTACAGTTTGCATAGAGTATTTTAATTCTATAATCTCATGTGCTTTAGCTTTTGGATGGACAAGGAGACAGATTACTTATATTAACAGTCATTATCCCTTTTTTTATATGCTGTTCTACTAAGTTTACCAGCAGAATACTGAATTTGAAAGGCTTATTCTTCTTTCTTACTTCTGTTGGTCCTCCTAGGAGGACACCATAAATTTCCAGGCACCTGTAGACCCCAGGATAAAAGCTATTAACTTACATGCTTAAAATTAAGCAGTGTTTTTGTTGAGTCAGCAAATACAAGCTTACATTAGTTATTTGATGAAATTAATATTAATTTTTTTAATAACTCCTTTGATGAGCGTAAATTGGTTGTAATTGTAAACTTGGCCCTATTTCACGTCAGTACTTTTTGCTTGGGTAATGTGTGCTTTGAGACTGTTTTCGTTTTACCAACCCAGTAATGTGCACTAATCATGTTTTATCTTGTAAGTAAATAGCTGGGATATTGCACAGAACTGTTTGATCAGTATAGCATGATTTAACAGAATGGTTATGCCTCTATTTATCTTATAATCCTGCTTAACATCTGTATGAATCATTATAGTAAGGTGCGTGTTAATAACAGCTTCACATATATGTTTGTATATACAAAAGCTAAAATATTAGTAGCCTTTTATTTCAGTAGATTTAAAGGGTCACTGTTCTTTTCCATTGAATCAAAATACTAACAATATTTCACTTATCGTTTGTGTTTTCTGCTTCCATCCACTTGTGTCTTGCTTCATGGATGGTATCACCCTATGGCACGTGATTCGAAAATCGCGAGCCTTCGGGTCTTTAAACCCTCACGTGATAGAAAGGCCACCTTTGTAAGCTTCCCTCTGACAATATCCCTAAGGAAAGCTCTCGGGATGAGGAAGACATTTTGAAAACAAACAACACCAATCCCATTTCAAATCTCGCCCATTTCAAATCAAAGCTGCCTCTTTGCACACCTGATGTATGCTTGGACTGTCTACCAGTGGATTTCCTGCACGCTGCCCCCCCAGCCATGTCCCCTTCAAAGCTGGGGGGCACTGGGGAAGGGAGATGGCTATGTCTTATGAGAACATTGCATAAATCCATCTTTTCTCTCCTTTACCGTTTCCCTATCTTTGTTCTGCCATAAGTTCTCCAGAAAAAAAATTAGCCCCATGTTAATGTAACTGTTCCTTCCTTATGGCTCAATGAGACACAAACATTTTATTTTGCAGCAAGCCAGTCAGAATTTGGTTTGCCAGGCTTTACACAGAAAGAGGCACTAAAAACCCATGAATTCCTCCTTCCTCTCTGCTGTGTCGCGGGCTACAAACTGAAAGGCAGTAATACCTTGTCTTCACTTGATGCCAGTTTTTATGGCCTCCTTGCTGGCTTTCTGCCACAGCAGATTGCACAGATTGGCACCTCTCAGCAGACCACACAGGACCACACACTGTTACACCACCCTGCTGCTCCACAGTGTAAACACCTCTCTCCAGCATTTCAGTCACCAGCTCACTTCCCCTGTATTTGGTTTGAATGCGCTAATCTTGGGTTTGAAAGCTTTCAAGAATTAGTTGCGGCCTTGAATATGAAGGTGCAAAAGGGAGAGGAGAGCCATGGCTACAAAAGAAGAGGCACATGCTGTAGGTATATCCAACATGAATGTGGTACAAACGCACACGTGCCTTGTATTTGAATTGCCTGCTTGCCCACAGGACTCTCATCTCAACATTCCCGTACAGAAAATAACAGGGGTCCCACACATTATTTCAAGTCAAGAGCCACAAGACAGGGTAACAGGAAAATGCAGTTATAAGTCCTGGAGTGCCCTGCTTGGACAAGATGCGCTGTCCACCACAGTATTGTCCACTGCAATGGTTTGGATGGATCCTCTGGAAAGCCAGAATTTCACTCCTGAAACTCATGCAGTAACATGCCTGGTGCATCTCCCAGCTTGACCTGGATACAGACCTACTTAAAACTGAGGTCATGTTTTTATAGGTCTCAGTCCCTGGTTAAGTCCATAAAGTTATGTTTCAGACCAAAATCCTCACCATAGAAGTTAAAGGAATTTAGTCTATTGATTGATGTGGGACAGGATTTTACATTCTAGAATTTATTGCAGAGAAACTCTTTCAAAACCTGTGGCATTTGACTTGCTAACTTTGCAAATCTTGGCCACTATTGACAGCAGAGAGTGAAATTTTTGCTAGTCACAGTAAACCCCACATATTTCATATCAATTATATTAGTTTAATTCTCTTACCTACTTACCAAATTTGAAATATTTCACAACAGTTCAGGGAAAGCTATTCAACTTCTCTTGTATTTCCATTTCTGAAAATAAAAAAGGGAAAAAAGAAAGGAAAACAGGTTTAAAAGAATAGTAACCTTCCCATTAAACAGGATTTGGTTCACATTTCAACATGTAAGTTCAGACTTTCAGTAATTACACCTTCTGTATATAAAATACATATAAAATGCTCTTTTAAGATGAAGTTCACTGCTGTTCAGTGAGCGCATATAATAAGCATGTGCACTGGGATAAATCTGAATCTGAATCATTAAGTGGTTTGTAGTACTGCTGATTATATTTACTATTAAAAATTCATTGTACAGTTTGCAATTGGAATATCCCAGTCTTGTCAGCGTCATCTCACTTGTATGAATCTCACCCACTTTAATGGAGCAGAGTTAAAAAAATATTCTACTTCAATGATTTACAAAAAAAGCCAGCCCCTCTTAATTTCCAGATGTTTTAAAAAAGGTATCAAGCTGTGCAACACATTACAAAGAATTTCTCTTTCAGAACTGAAGGACAATATTTTCAAGCTCTTGAAAACATCTTACGTTAATTGATCCAGCCCCTAGGTTATGTACAAGCCACGTTCTCACAACAAACATTACTGTAAAAATTGTGCCACTACATATAGTTTCACTGCAGTTTGGAATTTACCTACATAAAGCTGCCTGGAAAGGTCAATTTATGTCCATGAAAATGGATGATATCTACACCCTGTAATGCAGTGAGGTCATTCCTGAACAGTATTCCTTATCTGCTTTTCCAGAGAAAGACCCAAGATACTGGTCAGATTTCTCAAATTTTAAAGTACACCTTCCTCAGTTCCATTGTTATTTTCAGTTCAGCTCAACTGAACATAACATTTTTTCTCCTGTTTGATGATTCACTGAGTGGAAAGCAACATACACCTGTCTTTTCAATCACATTAAGAATAGTGCTATTTTCTGATTTGATTAATTTTGATAGAACTATTTATGAATTTAAGTAGAATATTTTGAATAAATTTAGTTTAAAAAATATTTTTTTCTGTTTAATCAAGGCACTATTTGTAATGAAGTGAACCAAATAAGAACCAAATTATTTTCTCAGGTGTGTGTACAGCATCACAATGATATCACATAATCTGTGAAAATCTTCCATGAGCTCGATCCAGATGTTCAGCATCCATATAATGGATGATTTTGTGGGAGTTGGTGAGTGAAATCTTGTCTATTGACCTCAACAGCAAAGAATTTTACTTAGTACTACTAAGTGAGTAGGCCAAACACTAAAATTTTTACTGCTAGGCTATTGAAACTTTCAAAATAAATGGATAAATGACACCTCTGTTTAAATACCTACTCAATGTTGGCCACAATCATTAAATAAATATCATGCATTGATGGATGTTATTAAAGCCATGTCTGCCTGCAAAGCCATTGAATTGTCCACATACCCCAGCCAAATTAGCTTAGTTTGTTTTAACATAATTTTGAATTATTTGTATTTATTTTAATAAATATTGTCATATTTTGAGATAGACATTCAAATAGCAGAAAATAATACTTTATTGATAACTAGGTGATTGTTTCCTGGCATATCCTATTCCTCCCATAGCCTGGGCCAGTCCAGAGTTGTTATATGCATCAGTTTCTTCCATGCAGATGATGTTGTTTTTCAACAAACTAATTGAAAACTCCTGTATGTGCATTGACACAGGAAGCAGTTGCTAAGAGAATGGTTTTCTTGTTTTGGCTCACACTGCCTTGGGACTGGGGAGACAACACTTGTGATCTTTTTCATTTGCTGATTATAAAACCTGATAAGAAAAGAGGAAAAGCTTTCAATGAGGTGAAAGCAAAATCCCTTCTTGAGCCACTGGGTAATTTAACTGACATTGCTAATGCAGTTAGATATATATATTTCTTTCCTTTAGGATGGGAATTCGAAATAGAATTGCAAGGTGATTACATGATTTGAAAAGAGTTCCTAAGTAGCATTTACAGGATATCCTTGCTGAGTAACAAACATCCATTCAGAAGACAAAGTGCCATAGGGAATATACAGACATGCAGATTAGGAACAGACAGATTAGAGATAATAATTAAGTTTGTGAAAAATATCACTTAGGAAAAGAGTATCAAATGAAGAGATCAGTATAAACAATAATGGTAAAAAACAAACAGAAAAAGACTCAAGATATGAGAGACAAAGATTTGTCCAGGAACATGTTTTTGGACAATGAGGTAGCAAAGGAGCAAAGAGAGAGGATCCAAGATGGCAGTGGAAGAGAGGAACTCTGCTAATGACAGCACAGGGCACATTTGAGGACTCTGAAAGAGATCTTGCAGTGCTGGAGATAGATAAAACTAAGGGACAACTCTTGGAGGACAGTGGAGACCAAAAAATCTGCATTTTTAGGAGAAAGAGCCAGAAAAGAAGGCTAATTAAAATGGTGGTTAGATGAAAACGGGGGCAAGAAAACAGAGACAGCAAAGAACAGTAAATACTTCAAATATATCTGAGTTAGCTCCCAAATGAAAAAAGTCAGGAAGTCACAATGATGGTCACAAAGAGGGACAGTCATCAAGAGGGAGTCAGAAAAGATGGACATGAGCGGATGTTGTTCTCTTTGAAGAGGATGGCAAAATCCTCCTTGGAGATCAAAGGAAAGGAAAAGATTTATAGACTGAGTGTCATCCTCAGCTCACATACACACTTGCCGAACTAGAAAATAAGTGAAATTCTTGGTCTTACATAATATTACAGATAAGTACAAGCAGAATGTTAGCTCAGAGAAGATCCACAAGAATAATCTAACGACATATTTCTTAAAACTCCTACAAAACAACAAAAGAAATTTCCTTAGGATGCCAAAGAAGGTCATTTTACACATACTGTGGGAAATAATTACATAAAGTGTTATTTGAGAAGAACTTTAATGTTAGAGCAAAGTTGAAAAGGAAAAAGATTAACTTTTTATGTGGGTAAGTTTGAGCCCTTCTGTGCTAACTTTACTGATACTTGGGATCAAACAATGGATTTCACTTTTGTACCGGTTCTGTCTGGAGTTTTAGTGAAACCATAATCCTGTGCCTTACTCATTTCCACACAATTTATCACAACATCATAATGCACAACTTTAGCAAACAGACAAACTATACCTGAAATGAGTCTTCTCTGCATTTGAAAGGTCTCTAGTATATTTAGATATTTCCTTAACTGAGAAATCATTACCATGATACCCTGTATTGCAACAACAACATGAATGTGTTTTCTTCATTTGAACTTTTCTGCATGGCAATACAATCCAAGGATCACAGGGAATGTGTTGCTATACCAGATGTATTCACAGGTGGGCTTTCTGCAAGAGTTGTATCTGTAACAGCATTATCTGTGCTACACTTACATCCAGCCCCAGTAAGAGTGAGGGTTTATTAAGCTGAACATCATAGACATAAAATGCCAAGGTGGAGTTTCTGCCCCAGGGGGCTCAGTCGGTGGGTAACTCAACAAAGAAGAGATATAGAGAACAGGGATGAAACGAAGTTTTTAAGGTCCTGCAGTGAATCAGAGTTTCTAGGAACATAGTGGAGACACAGCAGCTTTGGTGCCATTTTCTGATAGGGTACCATAATCCAGGCTGATGGAATTAAAGGAGAATCCCCCAGTGTTTGCCACAGCAGCAATTGTTCTTCAAAGTCCTTCAGTCAAAAAATCTCATTTGTTTCCCTCTTTCTCTTGCTCAGGTCCTCTCTTTCCTTCTCTTCATCACTGCTTTATGTCTCTCTTGTACCCTTCACCACTCAATTCTGGGGTAGGCAAAAGCAGGAGAGAGAGAGATTCGCTTCTTGGCAAAAGCTTATCCCTAGTGAGACAGTATCTTCAGGGCAAAGAAAAGCACCAAGCTCCTGTTTACAGAAACATTTCACTGGACAATTACACATCTAATTTGTCACTTACAAAGGCAACTTGTTCCCTCATAACCAGGAAAATTATTTGTGTGAAGTAGGTGCTCTATTTTTGGGGATGGAAATCAGCACTGCGGTGATTTGTTTATTTAGTTTTCCTTAAGAAAAATTGTGTCAGCTTTGGTATACATTTGTGACACTTCTCTTACATTGCCAACCATCAGTAAAGTCAGTGATTGTCATTAGCAAAAGAATCAGACACTGACTGACAGTAAAAGCCAGTAAAATATTCACTTGTCAGTAAAAATGGCAAGATAATTTAGAACTTTTCATTGCTTTGGCATAAGTTTCTGGACTATTTGGGTACTTTTAATATCAAAGGGCTTTATTTATCATAGATGAAATGATGGGCTCTATAAAAATTGACATATATGACCATAAACAGAAGTAGTAAGAATCCCAAATTGCCTTGAAAAATATATGCCAAATTTCACAAGTTAAATCAAAATTCAAACTCTGAATATGTGTGGAAAGACAAAATGCAAATGGAACAGGTTGCCCAGAGAAGCTGTGGATGCCCCATCCCTGGAAATGTTCAAGGCCATGTGGGATGGGGCTCTGAGCAACCTGATCCAGTGGAAAGTGTCCCTGCCCATGGCAGGGGAGTTGGAAATGGAGGAGCTTTAAGGTTCCTTCCAACCCAAACCATTCTATGATTTTATGTGTTTGAAAAATGTCATTGTTTAAATTGAGTCAATATTTTGACGCGTGTATTTTTCCCCTCCCCACTGAGGATCATTTTCAAAATCAAAAAATTTCGGAACTCTGTCCTGAATCCTGTGAGAATGTACTCTCTAATGTTAAAGCATGGGTTGCACAGGCTTAAACACAGTGGTGATTGCTTCTAGGCATCAGTGCCTGTATTCCCTGTGACCACCACATGAATTAACAAGGCAAAGTTCATTTTCAACACCACCGTTTGACTCATTACTGAAGCCCTCCTAGTAAGTGAGGTGCTTCACCAGGGACCTGTAAAACAGCTGCCCTCTGGGTGTCTTGTTTTGGCGGCCTTTCCCATCTGTTTTACCTGTCTCCCCTTCTGAATAATTTATTTCACCATCTCCCTAAGTAGAACACCTGGCCTAGGGCTAACTCTTTCACCTAAATTATTCAGAGCTGAAAAACTCTTTGGTTTATACTCAGATAATGTAATGACTTAACAGGACAAAACCCTTAACTTTGGAGCAACTGTGAAGGTTTCTGGGCTCTGGACTCTGCTAGCAATTTGAAAGGTTGGCTGTGTAAACTATGTACAAAAGCACCACAGAAGTCCTTCATCTTCAAACATCCCCAAAGCCTCTTTCAGCAGTTAAAACTTTCCAAAGGAGGGTTGTTTTGCCTTGATGCCTCTCTGCCACATCTCAGCCGTGCGGGAAGCCATAGGATGCCTTCGTGTGTGTGCACTGCGGCTGGCTTGTCCCTAGTCTTTATGCAGGAAAAGACACTGAAAATTGGCTGCAGGGCTCGACTTTTTATCCTCATAAGCAGGTTTTTCTTCAGAAACACCAAAAGCCACCCCTGTGCAGAGCTCCCATCCACGTTCCACACTCCACTATCTTCATCTCATGAACTGCAGTTAAAATAATTCCTCCCTGCCTCTGTTCATAACAGAATGGAGAGCTGTCACACTCCAGCAGAAAGGGGCTGCACAAGATCCTTAGCTTGGATGCCACAAAATCTCTGCTCTCAGAATGAAAACTCAGTGGTAATTTTGGGTGCAGCTTTGACTGGCCCTGTCTGTATTGATGTAACTGAGGCAAAGTTTCAGCTTGTTTTTAGACACTTGTTCCGTTTGTTTTCCCACAACAGCACCGCTGTTTTTACCCTTTTAATTATGCTCGAAAAGTCTATGACTAGCAGTTTTCCCATTATTTTTGAAAACCTGAAGCTGTTTAGAAGACAATCAATAGAAGTTGATCTCCTGTCTTACAAGATACTAGCTTCAGCAAGAGTCTTTATCACTTGAAGAAGTATTGCTTTAAAAAGTTATGGTATCAGGTTATAATTTGAGATTCCAGATCAAGGGATATGTTAAGGCCTTCCCCACTTCAGGTTAAGAGGGAATGATAAATTGTCCTTCGTGAAAAAGAATGAACAGAATATTCATAAATGAATAGTTTTGGAGAAGGCTGCTTTCCAAATGGCCTTGCAGTAAAACATTAAAAAGTTAATTAGGACAATTTCTAGGTGAGTTACTCCAGATTTACCTCAGATTCACAAAGGCAGTCATGGAGAAAGGAAAAGAATTATTAAAATTAAATCAGTTTTGAAAAATCAGTGCCTCATCACTTCTACAGTCAGGAAATCCCAAATTTTTTTCATATTCATTTCCAGGAACCAGCAGAGATGCTGTATTGTAGAATAAAAATAACATACAGTAATCTTTATCATATCCTACCCAGACAAAGCTAAAGTTATTGTCAGTTGGATTTTTGTCTGCATAAGTACCAAAGAATTTGACACATTTTGCAGCAACCAGCATTGTCTGTAGGGATATCCATAAAGCCCATCTCTGTAGCTCTTATAGGCACTATATGAACTGTTTCATTTTCCTCTGAGAAGTTTATCAAGTATCAGGTATTTGCTTTTTGCTCCAGCTCGGGAAATCAGGGTCATGGATTTCAAATGAAGTGCTTTGTGCTCTCCAAGGGCAGTGAGAAAACACAATAGTACAGACAAAATCTAATCAAAGTATTTTGGCTTTCTGCCTCCTTTTTATTCTACAATGGGAAAAAAAAAATTCAAGGTGCGACTTGAATCCCTTCAGGAGTTCCCTTCCTGTGCGCGCCGTCTCTCACCAGAAACGCGAGACTGACAGAATGATAAAATGTGCTGCCAGGTCCTCTTGCCCATTCAAAGACCCTCCCTCAGGTATCAGGTGCCTTGCCTGAGCTTTGAGGTCAACCGGACACCTCCCCTGAGGCTTACCTGGGCTGAAGGATCCATCTACCCGAAAATCCGCTCAGGTAGAGCAGCTGTTATCTGAGCTAGGATCAAAGTCCCCCTCTGCACTCCAGAAAAACATCTTCCAAGCTGGTCTTCTTTCTCCATGATTCAAATGAATGTTGAATGAGTCTCTGGGGACAACAGTTGTTGTGCTGAGGAGCGAGCTGTCAGAAATACTTTATCATGAAAGTTCAGTTCCTTTCAGGGCCTTTTATTATTAATAGTCATCGCTGCAGGAGAGCATTAAACACAGACCCTATTTACTGTACAAATTGACATATTATAAACCACAAAAGCCATCCTGGTGCTTTGCTACTTTACCTTCCTTTTCAGCATGCTAGCACAAGGGAATCTTTAACCTTTGTGTTGCTAGAACACAGACAGTGAATTTTGGTTTGGCGTGGCTGGGCTGCACTGCTCAGAGCAGCTGATTTTTTGAGGGTCATCGTCTTGAGGAGTGCATGGAGGACCACGATATCTGTACCATGTGAAAGGTAAGACACAGTGCTCCACAGTGACACTGGGTTCATCTGCACAACAAATCAAAGGCATTTATCCTTCTCTGAAGAGGCCACAGGATGTGTCCTACAATAGGTTATGTTTTTGCACCATATTTCTAGTAGCTCCCACAGCTTTCTGCTGTCTGCCAAGGGCATTGCAGCTTATGCAGAAGATGGGCATGTTATCTGAAGGTACATGTATACAGGTGGATTTCTTCAACAATAGCATGGGATAGAGGTGGGGAAATAACTGTTATGTAGCATAAGAAAACATGGCAAGGTAAGTCCCAGCTGTGGGCAGAACCCAGCCCTGCTCCAGCCCACCATAGCTGTGGTAGCAGAGGCAGAAGAGATTTTATGAGGTCAGTTTGCAATGTAATATTGGATTTTAGCAGCCTGGCAGAAAACTCTCAGAAACAAACTATAGAAGAACAAGTAGAAACAAAACCCAGCAGGACAGCAACAGCCCAGAGGCAAGTTAAAAAAAGACAGTCTATTGCACTTGGTAGCAGACAGGTCCTTGGCTTTGCGCTTCCTGTCCTCTGCACTTTGGAATCAATCTTAAAATACCTCCCAGCCTTCTTGACAAAGTTAAAATCATGCTGAGGAGAGATGGTGCTCTCCCACAGTCTGCTGTGAGCAGCCAAGGGGTGGATGTGTCACAAAAACACAGCTTGGCGAGTTGCAAAGTCGTGATTCTACGAGTGGCACCTGAGCAAGCTGCAATTTCATGAGTCATGAAGCATCGATTCAGTGAGCCCTGGTGTCATCACACTGCAAACCACGGGGCTCCCAGAGGTGACACAGCCAGCCCAGAGCTGCTGAGCCAGTGAGTCACAAAGCACCTCCTCAGCAAGACATAAAGGCAGAAAGTCATAAGGGTGACTCTGCGATTTTCGATAGCTAAAAGCAGTCCTAAGTATCAGTTCAAATGCAATGCAACCACGCCAAAGAGGCAGCACTGCATGGCAGACACTGTGTGGCCCCTGTGATGTGCCTTGGAGGGGTCACAGGCCAGTTCCCAGCAAGGGAGGCTGTATCTCTAAACTCAGCTTCACAGTTGTCACAGAGTGATAGTACCAGCAGAGGGAATGGGAAGGATGCGATCCTTCCATTGCTCCCGCACTCCCTGAAGTGGCGTCCCTGGAACAGGTTTAAGGCACAACCCCAGGGAGGGTGGATTGGTGATCCATCGCGCAGCTGCTCTGTGTGGAGAGGGCGTTGTTCTCTGAGGCTGTTGATCTGGTCTCTCTCATGAATATTGTATTCTGTGCAGAAAGCCAGACAGCAAGGGGGTGGAAACGGCTGCTTTTTAAAGTACAGAACATGTACCTAAAAAGAATGTTCAGAAGTGCTTCTTCCAGCCCACAGTATGCTAAAGATTGGTGCTCAGTACATTTAAAGGATGAGGAAAAAAAAAAAAATCACACCACTCAAGTATAGCTGTGACTATTTTCAATTAAAGAGTTACTGACATCCAAAACTGTTATGTGTGCTTCTGACTAATGTCCTTAATAACAACTGAAACTGTCACAAACTTGAGCCTTTTTTTTAGATAGAGAGCATTCTTAGTATCCTCTTATTACAATAAAAAAAACAACCCAAACGAAAACAACCCTGTACTTTTGTAACCAGACTTGGACTAACTTCTGAGAAGGACCACACACCAGATTAGATTATTTAGATTTGTTGTGAGAGTAGCTGACATGTGTTCCTTTCCCATTCTCTGTCCAATCTTTGTTGTAAAAGTGGACTCATGTTGTGCCAGTTCAGATTAATATTATAACATGAAAGGGCTCTAGGTTTGTATCATTTTCCATGCTAGTTACATTCACTGATGTGGGAATAGAGTTATATTCTACCTGAGCCACTTTTTGGTTTATGGCCAGGATTAATAGCACACAAATACCTCACAGTCCTAGGTGGGTATAGCACCTGCCTCTTGGCATCAATACAGGAGTGTCAAAGTATCTAAAACTTTCTTTCAGGCTGTGAAATATCTTTCAGGTTACTCTAGAAGATCTTGGCATGTTCTTTACCCTGACACCTCTTTTGCTTTTTTCTTAACAGAACATGGTCCGTGACTACTTTCTCTGCCAAAAATTGCCCCGTGAATATGATCTGCTCCTTCCATTCAAGACTATATTCAACTCAGTGTATTCCTTTGACCATCACTGTCATTGGATATAGAATTTGTTATTAAATTTAATGACACTTTTAATGAACCTACATTGTATTTCCTTGTAGTTATCACTGCTCATTAGGCACATCACCTTATTAACACGAAATAATCTTCCATCCCACAGCCATAATTTCAAATATTTCTACAGTGTTCAGATAGGTGATGCTATTTGTAAAACTAATTATCAGAGAATTTCATTATTTTCACATGCTACTTTAAAAAATATAATTCTTTCAAGTGCTATTACAGTGCAGTTTATTCATTAAAATCAAAACTAATGTTTTATGTATTTTAGGTGTAACTCGAATTCAGAAAACACCAAACTATTTACATTTATACAAGCCCTTGGAAACCATTTCAAAATGATATAACAGAAAAACAGTTGATACAATAGTAAGATAACATCAAAGAGTGGTTTGGGAACACAAACCATGATCCTTGTGAAAACTGATTCCTGAAGAATTAGCCAAGAGAGTTCCAAGTGCGTTTCTTCCTATTTGCTGAACTATAATGTTTGTTCTCATTCTTCAGGTAGAACCTGACGAGTCCGTATTTGCACTTGTTGATCTTTCCCAACATAAATCTCTCTATTGTAGTCATGTCAACAATTACTTCAGTAATAAAATTTCTTGTAACACATGTTCTTTTAGGCTCTCTGTGCAGTATTTATCAAGTTACTGAGCTTACAGTTACAGGGCATTTCAGTCTAACATGCAAAGGACAGTGAAGTCTTGCACAGGTGTAAGAGCTCTCTGATCTTTTTTGCCACCTACTAAAAAGAATGTGAACATTATTGAAATACGGTCTAATAAGCAGAATGGTACATCCTTAACCATAAGACATACACTGCTCTTATAGCCTCTTTAATGTAATCAGTTAACAGACCTAATCTGGCATTTTTTTCTGGAATAATGCGTGGATACATGACTGCTCCTACTCCTAATGGATACTGTAATTTCTCTGATGAAACACCAGCAAAGTTTGGGATACTAATCTGCTTATATGTAACTTTTAATTTAATAACATATTAGGCAAGATTTAGGGGAAGAATTAAATATGAGCTCCCCATTTTTAGGAAAAAAAAAAAATCTGAAAAGCTTGCTACAAAGTTGATCTCTGTTTCACTTAACACTTTCACAGCACGATAATTACTTTGAAAAAGTTTGTATGGAGAAATCACCTCTGTTCCAGACCCACTTAAGCCTGAACTGATTGCCTGGGGTGTGCCTTTCCCGGTCTTCTTTTGCAGGGTGATGAAAAACCATCATTATCTTTTGGATATGGTTTGTTCCAAAATTCCACTGTAAATGTATGTAAGTACAGATGCGATCTTACCCGAAATGAGAGTTTACCTGTATGCACCTATATATACAATACACTGCCCCCAAAAACACCCAGAGGTGATTCTTACTGACGTGTCAGAGAACTGAGACTGTGTCTGACTCTCATAACCCCAGGTAAAACTCCAGAGTTTAATGCACTCAGCACCACTTGGGATGGCATCAGCTGGAATGCATCTGGACAGATGCAGCTTTATTCAGGATCTCACAGATTTAGCCTGACCCCATTAGGCATGCTAAGTTTGATTGGGGTTTGCTACATAACCAAACAGGAGGAAAAAACCCCACAGACTTCAGTAATTCCTGAGTTACATACTGGAGGATCAAAATTCACCTCCAGATACGGGCAGGAAGTGCTTCTGGCAAAAATATTGACTGGTCTATCTAGGGGGTTTAGAATCTCTCATGCAAATAATGAATATTCTTCCAGATGGTTGGAGAGTTACCTTTCAAAGGAAAAGTACAAGAAAGTACCCCAACAAAGCTTATTACTCATATTTTAATAGTGCCAACAATGCAGTTGACACTATCTAGTTGACACAAGAAAAGGTCTTACAAGATGATCTTGGCATTTAAAAGGATAATCAAATTGTGAAGGAGATGAAACCACTATATACTGCTTCAGAAGTAACAACAAATATCAGATATACCTCACCGAAAAGCTTATTTTGTACCCAGTAACAAAGTAATAGATATTTATCTCAAATAAGCTATTTAATTATTTACTCTTTTTGCTCTTGATAGAAAGTGTACGTCCATGCACATTTCATAACATACTCTGAATGCACCAGTGGTCTAAAAAATATTTTCTAAATAATCATTGAATTATGCTTTTGGAAAATTGAATATGAAACTTGAAATGTGAAACAAACAAATAAGATAATTTAGAAAAGATTAAAAGCAATTGTTCCGTTACCTTGGCAACACAATCGAGGTGCAGCCAATCAGCAAAGTTGATGTACTGTTTTGACATACATGCCCATATTTCTAACATAAATAGCAACAGAGACTTAATAACAATAGGTTTTAAAACTAGGAACTGATGTCATTTTAAATGTGTCAATCAAAAAGAACCTATGAAAGTGTTTCTTCTTTCAAACTGACAGTAAGTATATGCTGAAATGGCTTTATAAGAGCTAGCAGACTTCTGACAGGTCATACAGGAGATGCAAAATCTGTAATTACATTCTAGTTTCTTAGATTGTGTCCTTCAGTATGTCTAAAAAACTTTGAGAAGAAAATAAAACTTGCAGACTATGATATATCATTCATTTCTGTAAACAAGTTAAAAAAAAAAAAATAGGCAGCATATCTGAGAATGGAGATGAGATATCAGCCTGAAAGAATCTGCCTAGCCCTCAAAATAGATGCACTTAAACTTCTTGTCTTTTTTTATGATTGACTGGTGCCAGTGAGGTTCTGCAGTGTAAGTTTTCAAGGACACTAAAAATTAACAATAGAAGAAATGTTCAGAGGAAGATTGCTAATGGGATACAGAGCCTTTCACCTCTCAGTCTTTGGTTTGAATCTGGCCTGTGTCAGCAGTAACAGGAAACCATAACTTTTTGACAGGTGTCAGAAGTCTGTATGGAAGGAGTGCATCAGCCATCCTACTCCAGACCCTGACTGGATGTGTGCCCAAAAACAACCCTCAACACCAGAATTCTTCTTGACAGCCAAAAAAGAAAACTGGTGTCTCCTCTCTTTGCCCTAAAGCCTTGTCCCAGCCAACTCTCAGAACTGCTCAGCCACTCTGTCTAAGACCACACTGCCATGGACTGGCCTTTGAATCAACACTGGGGTTAGAGAAGGAACTTCATTTCTTACTGAGCAACATTTTCAAATCCCATTCTTGACTAAATTACATTTTAACACATTTGTACATTTCTTCATGGGATCAATATTTTTTAGGATAGCTAGGGTTGTACCAGCCTTAAGTCTTCCCACTTCCAAAACCCCGACTTTAACATCAACAACAGCAACAAAAGGCAGCATTGACAAATGATTCACACATTCATAAAACTCTCAGATACAGAAACAAGCACCTTATTCTGTCATTCAGTGGGATTAAGGTACCCATTCTGGCACATCATCTTTTTTCTTTTACTTTTTCCAGATTTATATGACTCTCATCATAGCAAATGCTCATAGTGAGGAATTTCCAACTGGAACACATTGAAAATAGAAAGGAAATAACTCACTATAAACAGCACTGAGGAGAAACAAGTGAACATGCAGGGTAGATCTTGCTTCTTTGTCAGAATATGAGTGGTGTACTTCTGTCTTGCACCTATTATCTTTCCTTAAGAAATACTGACTTTTATTTGGAATTTTAATCTACATTTTGATTGGTTTCTTTTTCAGGGTATAAGAAGAGTGATGGAAAGGACTGGGGATAAGGACAAAGATGAGTAGAACAAGATAGAAAGTTTCTGGCCATGCTGTCAGCTTTGGTGAAAACATAGTGATGATTAACTGTTTCAGTGTTCTGGAACCTGCATTTTGATGGAGGCAAAAGAGGTGGAAAGTTTCCTCGTGCATCGAACTCATGAGCTTTAAGGTGACAGCCTTGTGGCAGAATCTCCCTGCCCAAAACACTGCTGAAGTGGGGACACTGACAACCACAGTCAAGACTTGGCAGCAAACAAAGGCTACAAAAACATAGTCCTTAAAACAAACATTGAATCAATAAATTATCACTTCCCATTGGTGTTGACTTTCTGCAATATATTTTAAGGAGCCTGAGGTAAGGCAATGCCAACCTATGACATACAGTGAATGTATTGCATCAAAACACCTTAATCGAATGGTCTACTTGTTAGAATTTGATTGTCAGGTCAGCCTGCGCCTGAGGCCTGAGCTTTATGTGCTGTGCAATGTGTTTCTCCACAGCCAACATGCTCCCTGTGCAGACAGGTGCATTATCTAGAGAAGTTCAGGCTCTTGCGATCAGGGTTTGTTTCCTCCCCCTGGTCTTGCTGCTTGAAAATTAAGTAGCGACACTCCTCTCCTTCATTCTGATTAAATATTTTTATAACCCCTTTGTACACTGTTTCTATTAAGTATTTGTTCTACAAATGGGTCAGAGCATATATAGTCAGAGGTTTCCATAGAGAACTGAGCTCTGGGACTGGTGGAAATAAACTATATAATTTTGTAACTAGAAACAGAAAAGTAAATTCCTTTAGCTAGAAGTGGGGCAGAGTACTGTCCGTGGCAGCCTAATCACCTTTATCTTAGAAACTAGTAATCATACATTGCAATTCTAGAAAGAGATACCAAGACTCGATTTAAGAAGTTGCCATGGCAGAGAATCCAATGTCTCCAGGTATCACAGGTTAATTATTCTTCTTAAAATACACTTGGTTCTATTATGAATGTCTTTGGTTTCCATTTTCAAGCCACATATTTTTGTATCTTTTTCTTTTAAGATTAAAAAGTTAACTAATAGTAAGAAATCTCTCCACTGTTTAATACCTATAGACACCTCTTCAGCTAGGCAGAGAGTGATATATAGCAGGCCCAGTGAGGAGGAAGTGGATATGATGAGGAATGTGTATGAGGCAGCAGGAATTCAGTAATGGGACCAGATCATTAACATTTTTCATAACCTATAAAAAGAAGGATTTTTTTACTGAACTTCTGTACATGTATTTGCTTGTTTTATCAAGCATTTCAAAAATCTAAATGAGTGATGACTTATATTTCTATAAACCTAGTTAGAATTTACATCTTCTACAGTCTCTTCCCCTACACTTAAATCTCCGTCCCACACTTCAATATCTTCTGTTTCCTTTTTTTTCCTTTTACCCATTATTTTCATATTAAGAAGCAATGATGGATCTAGCAGAGCTCTGTGTGACTCAACTGATCAGTCTTTTCCTCTAGAAAATTACTCTTGTAATTGCTCGAAAAGCAAAGCCTCCAGAAATGATGACTCAGTACAGGGGGTCGGACCAAAGAGCCCTGCTGAGCTGCAAAAGATGGATCTGGGGGTTCTAACAGCAGCTCTGAGTGCCAGCAGAGTCAAAGGGGCTGATTAACAGCTACAATAAGCACAGAGGTGCCAAGTCCAGCCTTGTTGTCTCTGTCCTGAGCCTCATCTGCAGTAAAGGATTCTGAACTGCTGAGCTGAATATTCTGCAGGTATTACCTCCTGCTACTGAGCAAAAAAACCCCTTCCATTCCACAGTATCAATAGCTTAAGATTTGCCAGCCTGTGCATATGAGTTCATGGCAATCCACTGCTGGGCTGCTTACTAGGTATTTCCATTACAAAATCCCTAAAGAGGGTCCAGCAAGGAATGAAGTCTCCTTGGGCTGATTAAACTACCTGGGAACTCCCAAAGATGAAAGAGGTAGTTCTAGTCCTATTAGGTTCAAGGCAAATTTTGAACTTGGACATCAAGGATGTCAGGCCTTTATTGCCATTTAAATATAACAGTATGGAAAAAGAAATCTGCCTGAAAAAGTGAGTGTAAAGATGCCCAGACAGGAGAGAAAGCTTTAATACAGTACTTAAAGAGGGATTTAGTGCATGCTGGCTGCTATTCTGTTAGTAACATTTTTTTGTAATCAAATCAGAGCCAGAACAAAATGTTACATCTTCTACTATGAATGAGTTAATAAAGGAAACAGCATAAAGAAATCTGAAGAAAAAAACTTCCCAAACAACAGTGAACTAAAGGCCTTAAACCACATAAATGCCCATGAAATTTGCACAGGGTTGTATCTTGTACACAACCCTAAGCCAAACATAAAGGAAAGGGAAAGATACGTACCTATGCTGCTATGCAGGGGTTATCCCGTCTTTCACAGGCCAAAAAAAAACCCCCAGCTTTAACTTGTGGATCTTTCATTGAATTATTCCAGAAGTACAAAGACAACACAATGCCTGAGTCATTTTTCCATAGCAATGTTGCTCACTGCTTAGAAACTGTATTTTCTTTCTGCTTGAGACTGAAATGGTTTGCAAACATTGACTAAGCCTTGCAAACCCTTTACCAAGATCTCTCTTAGACCCATTGCTCAGCAGGTAGGACAGACAGACAATACACATCCAATGGGGACAGGTAAGGAGACAGGTTCAGATCTGCCACAGACTTCCACTTTCACCTCAGGCAGAGCAGTGAATTTCTTTGGCCCAAGATGTCACAGTAGTTATTTGATTAATTACACCAAGAGGAAACTGGATAAGTTTGGTGATATATGCCTGAATTCCTGCCTGTTAATGGGAACAACACAACAGTGACTGCAGAGCTAGAAACATCCAGAGTCATTATCTACATTGAGATTCCTGGCAGTGAGACCCATTCTTTAAAACATCAAATCTTACAATTTATGATATTACTGTAAAATAGTTAATTTCCTAAGCTGAAACAGATCTTAATATTATGAACATAAAGTTCTTACTGATGTAATTTGCCTTTTCTATAAATCAAAATGAAACAATGTATAATAGTCGTAATTATGCTGTAAAAAAATGAAAAGACCTAAAAGAACAATAGGTCTCCTAAACTGTTTTCTACCCCTAATTGTAATCTCACCTAAACTAAGGAACAAAGCATTCTACATACAGTGGTGAGCAAGTGCCTGTTATATTTTTGGCTGCATATTCTTTACGCTTTTGCTTCTCAAACTAATTCGTGACATCCTGCGAAACCCTATCTTTTCATAAAGTTGAGTACTGTGTTACATGAGACATAGTCCAAGAGAAATGTAGGTCAATTTTTAACTGTTTTGCCTTGAAATGGAGCGGGTCTGCATTTTACATGCAAAGGGCCACAGAGGAAAAAAATAAATTGTGTCTAATAGTCTTTACAAGTCTGCTAGGCCTGTTAGCTTAAGAGCTTCCAATATAGAAATAATGGGACCTACTAAATCATGTAAAACAGAACAGAAACGATGAGATAAAATGAGTCTGAGAAGTGTGAAGGGTCAGGGAGTCACTGAAGGATGCTGAAAAAGCCCTTTCAGGTTAGGTGGGATGAGTGCAAAAAGAGAGAAAATTAAAAAGATTTCCCATAGCTGGGCTAAAGAGGGGATTACACAGATAAATAAGCTCATCATAGCCCAGGGTGTCTGACCCACCACTTGGTCTCTCTCCTTCCTTTTATAGGCCCTCCTGATGGAGCAATTTGCCCCAACTGAGTCCTGCATACCTGGGCTCCCTGTAATCCCTGAATGAGGGCAGACACCTGTGGTAGCTCAGGGAGAAAATATTAACCTGTTCTTTTCCAGACTCTGGGGCATTTGTACTTCTAAAGTAGAAGCCAAAAAGCTGGAGAAGAGGAATTGGCTTTTGTGCTACTGCTCTTGGACTGGCTCATGTAAAAAAGTGCTTTCACAGATACAACTTCAGAGTTGATATTTTGGCTACCAGAGAACTTTGGCTACTTTAGCTACCAAAGAATTCTCAGTAAGTCTAAGCTACCTAGCAAGATAGAAACACCTGCAGAGCAAAGCAAAAACAATATCTCTACCAAATGAGCAAACTTAATTATTCAGTCAAGTTTTGGGACAAATACTCCATTCAATCAACACACAGCACAAAGGCAATTATCAAAGAGGTTAATAAAATCCTCTCTCATCTCCAGGACTCTAGGAAGGAAGGGAACATTTTTTTTGCAAATAGCCGACATGACAAAGTATGACAGAGAGCTGACCATCAATTCTTTCTAGGTGATCCAAATCCCTCTATCCCATGCAGGCACACTACACTCCTCCCCAGTTTTTCAACTTGCACTTATTTAATTTAACCAGAATAAACCACAAAAGGCAAAATGACTGTCAGGAACTTCTGTCTGCCTTACTGGAAGTTCTGCACCTGCAAGCTGACAGCAGAGTGACGAGCTGTGCTTCTGCAGGTCTGAAACCCCGAAGTGCATCAGGTACCTGGGGGATCGGCTGACAAAGGCAAGAGGAGATGAAAGGGGCTGTTCAGGTGGCACACCTTGGTTGGGAGCTCCCTGCCTTAAATGTGATGCTGTGAGAATTCCAACTTGGCTACAGCACCAGGTCAGACTTCCCAAATTATCTGTCTTCAGAGACAGCAAAAGCACTGCCCCATCCCCTTCAGCGAAGTTCTCTGCCTGTGTGGAGAACTTGAAGCCTGGATGTTCAGGGAGAGCTGAAATGTGCAGGCATCCATGTGCAAGGTCTTCTTCAGTAGGAGGGCTTTGAAGAACAAGAAGGGTTGTTTTCCCTCTTTCTTGAGGGAAATTAAAATATAGTCTGTGTGTCAGCGTGGTGGACGAGTTTGGCCACTCAGGCCATGTGTTGCCCTGCCATGGAGAGTCTCCTCCCTGGAGGAGGCTCCTATCCACATGACTGGCAGCAGTTTAGTGATTTCTGGCAACTGACCCAAGACCCCATCACAGGGTTTGTCTTTCAGACAGCGCAGAGGATTCAACACATTGAAAATCAGGTCATATAAAAATAACTCAGAATCAGATCTCCCAAATCACCAGCTCCTACTGAAAGTGGAAATCCCAATCTCCTGGTTACACTTTCTGTCTCATTGTTTCTGTGGCATCTTTCAACACCTTCACCTGAAACAAAGCCCTGGCTTCAAAAACCACACTGGCTCTGTGAGATGCATATGGTGAACCTCTGAGGATGAATCAGGTGAAAGAAAGAACAATTGTTTCTTCCAGGACTTCGGGGTGTTTGGAATCCATACCCCTCTGTATTCAGGACATATTTATTCAGCCTTTTCAAAATGCAAGTCATATTCCTTTGATTTCTGGGAGGGGTTGCTGCAGCCAGGAACTGAAGCCTCCCTTTTATTGTTGCATAAAATCTAAAGGAATAGTAACAATTAATAACACCAAAGGGTTGAAAGGAAACTGTTTCATCTGAATCCACAGGTGAGGTTAGGTGGGTGAGTCTCTTTAGCTGCAGGGTCAGGTTTAGGACACCTTTAGAGCTGGCACTGGGGCAGGTTTGCAGTGTGGCTCCTGGTCTGCAGCCCTGTGGTGGAGGAACAGAGGAGCTAAATGGAGTTCTTGGCTTGTGCCCTGACAGCGCCTCACTACAAACAGCACCTTTCACTGATGCTCCCTCAAACCTTGTGACCAGTATCACAAAGCAGGGTGGGGGCAGAGCTGCGCTTGGAGCCCTGGTGCTGTGCTCCCATCCCACAGCCCTCCATTTGCAACAGGAACTGTGGGCTGAGCAGGTTTGGGCAAGAAAGTTTTCCCACTGTGCCAGTGATGCTACAAAGTGTAAGAACGAGAACCTGGCTACTAATTTCTCTAAAAGGCTGATGAATTGGAATTTGGATACCTGCTTCAAAGGGAGAGTTTAATTTTTATTCCTGGATGCCCTGTTTTATCAGTTAAAACTTAGACTCTTTTAAGATGAGGCCCACATTCAGAAATGAGAAATTCCAGCAGCTGACATTTAAATAAAGTCAATGAATTACATACATGTACTTGTATTGAGATGTTAACCGCTTATGTACATAGGCCCAGTTGAAAAGAGCAGCCCATTTGTTTAAGTTTCCCGTTTTTCTGTTAGCTTTGACTAGAAGTGACACCAGTACATGCTTCATTTCCTGATATGAAGCTCCTGAAACCACCTCTTCAGTTTAATGTTCCCTCTCTTCTTCAGTTCTTTCTTCACCCATATCTTGCAGGCACTTTCAAAGATGGTCCCCTGCCGGCTAAATGGTGCTTTGAACTCTCAAAATCGTACAAGAGTCACTGGAAATACTTAACTTTCACATGATCTGCATTAGTTCCGTGTGAATTGCTGTCCATCATTGTCAGATTCATTTTTTAATTACTTCTAAAAGGCATGTGGTTTTTCAAGAGTTTTTCTCTTTAAACCATTGGCTACTGTAGAGAGAGCAAATATGCAATGACTTTTGAAAACCTCCAGAACAAGGACCACTGTCTGACTACCCAGTTCCAAGTGCTCTGCTAATTTCAGAAGTCATATTTTGGTATCTCTAGATTCTTCCCCAAAGCTAAATCTGATCTTGACACACAGCAAATATCAGCAACCTCTCTGTGAATTTCTTATGCCTCTCATCCCATCACAGCCATTAGAGAGCTTACAGCTAAACCATAACACATTTTGACCAAAATGTTGTCTTTTTAGGATAAAGTTTAGGATTTGTTGATTTGGACATTAGATATTCTGCTCCAAAAAAAAAAAAAAAAAAAAAAAAGAAAATCAAGTCCAGAGTGTTTTTCAGAATACTTGGATTTTACCCTAAAAAACTAAAATAAAGTTTTTTGTTTCATTTTATTTTAGATAGCCCAGGAAAAGCAATCAGGAACTAACTCATTGAATTATCATCTAGAAATCTTCCTGTAAGAGCACAAGTTCATGTAATACTCCCTATGGGCTGCATTTTGCATTACTTTTGCTTTTGTCTGTGAAAGGATTAAAAATGATTAGATTTGGATCATTCTCATTTTGTTTCAAAGTACCAATCTATATTGAAGACCTCTTGTCCAATCCAAAATAAAACAAAAATCTTGGTCTCAAAGGTCTTCACTCCAAGCACACAGGAGGAACAAGAGGGAAGAGGTGTTATTGTATCCATTTTATAGGAGGGGCACAGAACTTTCAAGTGACTTTCCCAAACTTATATGCCCCACATGTTAAACCAGAAGACTAACACCAGATGTTATAATATTAAGCCCAATGTCTTAATTGGATGAAGATCTTAAGTAGTTTGAAATTATAACGTCTTTTTATTCTATCATCAGTTGCTGGGTATGCTCAGTAAATTATTTTACTAGTTATTAAACTGATAGGTTTGTTTTTCATGGTTTTTCCCTCCATTTTGTAGAGACCACAGTGTATCTCCAAAAAAATTATGGAAAACTACAGAAAGAGATAGGCTTTGGAGGACCCAGGGAATGCCTGAATCTCTCCATGTTTAAGCTTGGCAGTTAAAGTAAGTCCTTCAAACTTTTAAACTCGTTCCAAATTTTCAGAACTGCACAGCATGCAACTGAGAGAATGATTTGACCGCAAAGATCAAGACGTTGTAAGTATTGTTCAAGAAAAATCCAGTTGAAAAAGATTCTAAAAAAGTATCAGGGACACTTTTAAAGTCTCTCTTTAAAAATAAAAATCATAAAACTGCCTCTGTTGACTCCTGCTGTTCATGTGCTTTTATTCAGGTGTTTGGAAACAATATTACTTTGCAAAGTAGACAGCAACTGTCAAGGGCAGTTTTCTCATCTGTGGTCGCTTGTTATGTACTGTGAGTTTGAGAACTAATGATGTGCATGCCTCAAGATGGTAGAGAAAACAGGCCCCTGAACGCACAAAGAGGAAGACTAATTCAAAATAGTTGGTAACTTTGATGCTTTTGAAAATTTTTGTGAGGTAACTTTTAATTAAAGCTTAAAATGAACATTTAACTTGTCTTGCCACATGAAGTTGCTTCACAGACATTTATCAGCGCACATATATTTAGCAGCTGCCATTCAGTGTAACATCTGTGTCTATCATTGTCTTCTCGAAGTGCTTTTCATGCACTTCAACTGTATTATGAAAGAGCAATTTCCTTATTAACGAGCAAACTCTGATTAAGTTACTTAAGCAATCGGCCCAGTAAGTACTGAAGCCAGAGGACAGACTGTGCAATGACCCCGACTCAAAAGGACAATTGAGAAGGACAAGTGAAGTTGTTAAGCTAGACAGGGAAAGCTGGTACTCATTCCCTCTTCCATCAGGAAAGATCCAGTTCACCCTGCAATGGATGTATACATCTTCAGCCCCATGCTATCCCCAGGAATGTATATGTGTGGATAGGGATGAGCCCTCTGAAAAGCAGTTACTGACTGGGCTTATTCTTAACATACATCAAAAATTATGATACCATATAAGCTTTCTAAAGATTTTTTTTTTCATTCTAGTTGCAGTAGAAAAATTACTGTATAACAGAGCTTGGCACAACTTGCTCACAGTTACATTTTGCTTTTCTGTTTCTGTTACAATTGCATTTCTGTTTCCAAATGTGGAAGAAATCATTAGCATTATTCCATATATGCCATGGATGTTGTTAAAGATCAATTTGTTTAAAGAAATAATTTCATGTAGGATTAATTATGACACTGTTTTGACCTCTCTGACCTTGATGAGCAGGAATGTACTTTTCAAGCATCCAGAGCCCCTCTTCACAATTTGTCTAATCCCACATCTCTCCTGCCCTTGCAGGCTATTTGCTGTTAGTGGCCACAATAGACAAGCAATAGTACCATTATAGGCTTCTCTAACAAAAGACTTTCATGATCATTTTCTAGTGCCTTGAAGATTGACAAGATCCCCTCCTGTTACCCAGATGCATTTTCCCCTCCTTCCCGGTGATTTCTTTTCTTGTTTCCAAGGAGGAAAGTGCCTCCCTGAGTAGCGACCTCTCTCTCTGCAGAAAGACCTGCTAGAAACAACAAACATTGCATGTTAAACCTCCTCCGAGAGGGCATTATGTTCAAATGGAGTGCCAGCTCTTCTTTGATAAGGTGTACACCCGTGGCAAAACTTAAGAATCAATTCAATTATAAAGACACAAAAATGCCTTTTGAAGAAGGTTCCTGAGTGAGTCAGAGGCAGAGAGCACAGCATATATATGAGTCTGACTTTGCCAAAGTTATTTCAAAGCAAGAAGTTGCACAGAATTGCTCCAGCAGCCTGATTAACTAACTGGCCACTCATCTGTTGGTGAAATCCTGAGTGTGAAAATTAAAGCTCTCCCACTGACTTTATCACATCAGCTGTCCTTCAGTGCACTCAGAATTTCCCTTTTCTGCAGCTTTTGCCTGCTTGCTATACAGAAACCGAGCTGTCTGAATAGCATGTTTATTTTGAAGAGATGCAGAACATTTGTACCTCTCACTGGTACGTGAGAACCTATCTGATAATAAAACCCTCTATCACTCAGGCTGGATACTCAGAAAGTGAGATGCCCTTTCTCTGCCCCAGCCAGTAGCTACTTCGGAAAATTTCAGCTGTCCTGCCTTTGTGTCTCTTTTGTAACATGAGCGGGTAATAATACCAGCCCGTGCTAGAATATTTTCTGAGGGTTACAAGTATTTTGAGAACCCTCATAAATAATGGTGCAGATTAAAACAGTAATGCAAACGTTAAGTCTTGTTTGTTGCCTATGATTCATATGTGGAAAAAAAGATAGAAGACCAGTGCTGACCCTTACATATGCAGCACTTTACAAGGTAATGTGCTTTTTAAGTGTTCGATATGCTTTAGCATACTCTGTACCCTTTACAGAAATGTATAAATAACACTTTAAGGTTTGTGTTTCATTTACCAAGAATAAACATTCCTCTGTATTGTCATTAGTAGAAGAGGAAGAACAAGAAAACCACAAATAACATTATTCCAAACCCTTGGATTTCAGTCTCCTCTCTTGCTGTAGAGGCACTGATGTCAGAGGGTGAGGTTGCTGGGTGCCCGCAGGGTGAGGATTGCTTGATTCATCCTCTCTTGGAGTGGGAGAGGGAATCAGCAATGAATTTCACTGAAGACAGGATGAGTACAGAGTATTTTGTTTAGATTTGAATTAGGCTTAAAAAGAGATTTTATGAGACACACAGGAGGTCTACACTCAAATTTAGGTTCATGGTTAAGTTTTTCATGTGACGTTGTTTCCCTAAATTCTGAAAATGCTTGAGCACTGCTGCTGTCACAAGATTTCCATTACACTGGTTCAATATTTTGTTGTTCATGTGACAGTAAAGAGTTGGGCTCGCACCAAGAATCTATAACACAGTTAGATCTAAGGATGAGGATTCAGCTTCTACTGAAATTGAAAAACATCCAGATTTTAGGTTGAGTCAAGGTCACCATCCTACTTCTTTCCTTTCCTTAATTCAAGCAATTGAATTTATTGAATGGCTCAAGAGACCCACTCTCAATGAAAACCTCAACAATGCACTAAAGTCTAGTAATTACCTAAACAGAATTACAGTGCTGAAGAACAGAACAAACTGAACTGTCCCTAAAACCGCATCTTTTTCCCTCATGCTCTTCATATTGGGACTGCAGTCACAAATTGGCCATTCCCTGGCTTCTCTGCCTCCTCCCACTTACAGCATTTTCCATGAGACCTTTTGAAAGGAGACTTTGGAGATATCTCAAAAGGAATGCTGCAGCATGGGCAAGGATTCAAATTCCACTTGGAAAAAAAAATCCACCACTCCTTGGATTCTCCTTCTAGACCTTTAAACTGGGGACACAGACCTGACTTAGTACTTAGCCCAAAATTAGTAGTTTCTCTAAGCTGCCTAAATGAGTGTTGTTCAGGGGCTCTCCTATGGCTGCCCTGACATTTGCTGTCTCAGTTCCTGGGACATGCAGAGCCATGAACACCGAGGTTTTTTGGTCCATTTGCTCTTGGTACATTACATGGCTCAAGTCCCTGTAGGGCAGGTCCCTAACAGGCAGACTCAGAGATTTTTAACAAAGAAGCACATGGCTTATCTTGATAATTGCTGAAGAGTTCTTCAGCTAAAGCATTAAGAACTCGTGATTTTAGAAGAAACGATACATAAGAGTGTTTCCATCTCTGTAAAGTTTTAGTCCATGATTTTTGCACGTGCAAAGTCACTGATACTCATAAAATTCCTGAAATATGTGTGAAGAGGCCTTATGACTTTAGTTATCTTATACAGCTACACTGTTACATGAAGATAAAAACACTTGGAGTTTGGGTTTAAATTTATCTATCAGGTTGTGACTGAATATTGTGATTCACATGGTGCTTATAAATATTTTGCATTTCCAATAAGATGCTTTTTGCTAGTCTGAAGGGAAGCGTGTGTGTGTCAGAGCAGGTGTGTTATTTTCTTTTCTTAGTGGTTCCAGGCAAAGCAGAGCGCTCTGAGGTCCCGGTGTTCTTGCACACATTCTGTGACACCATTCTTTGAATCAGATAGGTTTTGATAAAATGTTCATGAACTACTGAGGTCAACTGCACTGTTGTTATTTGGCTTTACGCTCTCTAAGGTAAGTCGTTCATTGGAAAATTCTGTTCCCAAATTAAGATGACAATCTTTAAATTAAAAAAAAAAAGGCTGAGTGCTGACCTCTACCTCTAAGTTATGCAAGAAGAAAAGAATCACAGCATATCAAGGCCCATCTAAAAGTAATGAAAGCAATACTAGATTCATTTGTTCTCACTTCTTTTGCAAAGACTGTTTTTACAAGAAGGGTTAAACTAGGGGCAAGGCACCAGAATTTGTCACTGTTTTTTTCCTTTTTTTCTTTACTCTGTTGATCTCCTCCACTTACGTGCAATCATTATTATCCTAAACATTGCCTTTTTATCCACATCCATGGCTTCTCATCCTACTGTTTGCTCATATGATCCTTTCAACCATAAGGACATCAATACACTCAGCAAACTCATTAACCAGCTGTAGGCCACACTATTCTTGTCTGCTGGGGAGGCAACCAAACTGCAAAGAAAGGCGTGAGTCACTGCAAGCTGTGAGACACCAAGACTTTGAAGCTGTAGGAAAAACAAGCTGCTTCATGACAAAGTTTGTAGAATGTTTGCACAGCAACAAAATTCTGCCAAAAAGCGTACAGGAAAGTTTACACAGTGCAGCACAGGAGCTAAAGAGCATCCTGTAGTATGTGATATTTATGCACATATAACAACTATGAGCTTTCCTCAACAGCAATGATGCCTCTCTGACAGATTTTGGTATTCCTTGGATCCTTTTCTAGCATGTTGACTGCAAATTACCAAGGACAACCCCAGCCTCTGCTCCTTTTTCAGTGCTATGTTCGGAAGGAACATCTTCGGTATCAGAGAGAATAGATTGGTCTCTCCAATAAAACCATGTATTGCCCCTACTCTCTTGACCATTTTCTTGGTGCCATTTTCCACACAGTCTTGTGGGGCTTTTTTTTTCACCCAGTGTCAAAAAGCAGAGGAAAGAGTCATGCTGGCTCCTGCAGCATTATCCTGTTGCCAGCATTGTTCCCAGATGGGAAAGCAGACCTGTAAGTGCTGGGAAAGCCTTTCACCAACCTTGCCTTCCCCTGGGATGAGACACTTCTTTAGCAGTCTAACTACATGCAGTTACACTGCACCAATGTGAACATTTAAGGAGAATACAAGTAAAAAGCCACTGAAATCTTGAAAGGAGGTAGAAAATAATAAATACTCCAGCTGAAATTTGTCCTGGGCACAAGTTATTTGGTCTAAGTGCATGTTTACATTTCTTTGAAATGTTCCTAAACACTCTCTCTGTCTGAAAAAAAATTTTCAAAACCATGATGAAAAATCTGGTTCAGATCATGTGTATTGGTTTTAAAACCAGGCATAACATTGCAGCCAGTGCTTTTATCCAGAAAAGGTGCAACTGTCATATCAATTTAGAACTTCAGTCGTGTTATTTTAAACCTGCATTAGTAAAACCTATAACAAAACATGTCTCTGTTGTCCACATCTTGCATCTGGAGCAAAGTTATGCTACAGTCTGATCTCTACACCCAGTATGGAAATTATATCTGGTATGTTCTGCACTTCGTAACATGGTCCATGTGGACTTTTTCACTGTAGTGATAACACAGCTCTGTAGCCCACCTGGTAAAAACATTATACATTAAAAATGACAGTCAAAAGAAGCTGGTGCGAATACACTGGAATTACATATGAAAAGGTTGCAATGTAAGGCTAAAACCAAACATCTACATTTACAGGCACTATCTGGCACCTTACTTTTATACAAAGGTGTCTTATGGTGTCTTTTTAAAGGCTTAGTCCTGGGTTTTCAAGACTGGAAACAGTATAAGACCACTGTAGTAAGGAGCTGAAGTTTTGCTGACATTATAGAAGCTCTTGCTAGTTGGTCCCCTACCACTTGATAATAGTCTACAGATGCTGTGGAAAAACACTATCAAAAGGTAATTCTTATATATAGAACTCTCAAATCATAGCCAAACACGACTTCACACAAGTAATTCAGGAACTTATGTAACATATGGCAGAAGTATTTATAAACCAGGGTTAGAATACAGACAGGTATCCAGATGAGACTTTCCTGTCACCTCCCCTCTTTGCACCAAGCAAAGGCAGTAAAGGGTCTCCCAGTGCTGTAACAGTAGGTGCGCTGATGATGCCTTGTTGATGCCCACAGTGCCTGGTGTAAACGTCACACCAGAGATGAGACTCGGGGTAGGCCAACAGTACCACTGAACCTTATGATTTCTATCCTTCCCCACTTTATCCTAGGAGATGAGGGCACAAGGGTTCAGCCCATGCTCTCGTGCTTGAAAAAACAGGGAGCCAAACTGATCTCATGGTGTGATGCTGGAAACAACATCCTTTTCTCGAATGTGTTTCTTCCTTAATTTTATCCCTTCTTCAAAGCAGAGTGAAAGTTCCTGGGACTGAAATGCTAGCTAAAACCAAACTCTACAATGAGCATCTGTAGGATAGGGTGTGAGGCTTCAAAGGAGATATTTCTTGGGATTATTCTTTGTTCAATAATTCCTGTCATTCCTGGAGCTCCCAGCACTCTTTGGGGCTCTGGGCACTGGGGTTTGTCACCAGCCCCAGCTGCACTCTGTGCAATGATGCAGCACCTAACAAGTCTGATAAACCCAAAATTCCTTGCTCCCTTGTTACTGAGCCCCAAGGGACTTTAGATTTTTCCTGTACTGCTGTAAGCGTTGCCATATATTACTTTTACCAATTTTCTTGTGAAACACAAAGGGAAATCCTCTACCTGACCAATAAAAACCTCACTTTGATTGTGAAAAAGTTCCCCCCAAAAAACTGTGAGATTTTAAAGTTGCACAGTACTGCCTTCAATAATGCAGATTCCTGCCCTCAGTTTCTTCCTATCTGAAGGACTACTCATCCTGCTAAATGTTTGCAATAGTAACTATAAATCTACACATTTATTATATGATATATACACAGAAAATACAAACTGAAGTACGTAAAACTGGTAAAAACACTTGACAAATGTTGTGACCAACACAGTAAAAAGGATATTTTATAATTTGCTAACAAACAAATTTAGTTTTTCCAGGTATGACATATCAGTAATTTCCATATAAGGGTTTTTTTTGTGTGTGTGTGTAGACCTTGTTTTCATAACTCTAAAACTTTAAGTAGTTGACAAGGTGCCAACTTCTGGGGATAAAGAAATCACCTGTCTTATTTCCAAGCTGACACAACATGTTTTAAGTAGATGAAGGCTCGGTTTCATTACATTAACAGTGTCTCTAGGTGCTCTTTGATGCATCCTTCCAGTGCTTAGTAATTTAGTAACAGGTTGGAAATGAGCAGAGGGGTAAAACGAGACTCCGTTGCCAGAGCAACTACTGCACACCTCTAATTTTTGAATCAACAGACAGGAGAAGTTGATACTTTGCCACAGAGTATGAAGAAATATCTTCCAAAATATTCTGTGAATGCAAACTTGTTTTGTTCGAGGAGTGGTACTTCTAAGAAAACAATTTCCTAAACATAGCCCAGGTCTGCTATTATTAAGCTAAAATGCTAATGGGAAATATTTAACATTATTTTGACCAAAAGTCTGGGCACCTGCTCAAGTGCAAAGCCCTAGGAAATAATTCTCTGAGGTATTTTATCTCCTAAAAAAAAGAGAAGCACTTTCTAATGATGTTGCATTTCACATTTTGCAGCTGTGTGTGACACAGAAAGGTTAGCAACAACACCAAACACCTGGCTTTATTAACCCAGTGAGTACATAATGTAGAGAAAAATCAGAACAAAATGAGTGAGAGCCATGTAAGATTTGTGCCATTCCAGTATTACAGACAGCAGAAGGAGCTAAGGTCAGACTCCCTCAAGACACACATCTGACTTACTGTTGCTGGATGACTGGAGACTTTGCACCTGAAAATATTTCCTTTGAGCAGTTATGCTACTGGGAAAACTAGGGAAAAACTAAAGGCTTTGCCCTGAATTCCCCAGTGGTTCTAATGAAGTGAGTGCAGATATGAAATGAGTTGAGGTTCGACCAAATTGGGGCTTTGCTCTTTCGTGACTTCTGCTTGGTCTTTCTGTTCCTCAGCTTCTGTACAGGATATAAACCCTCACACCTCATGAAAGACTTGGAGGCTTCAGATGGAAACGTGAGGCCACTGCAGTGGAAATGCAAAGCCATCAGAGCAGGGATATAGTCCCAGCTCTAAGGCAGCCTTTTCCAAACAGCTTCTCTCTTTCATCAGTTCTGCTTCAGAAGTTATTCAGAAGTGAAATAGAGGGTTCCTGATAATCTACTGAATTACAGCTGATTTTAAAGTGTGGGCAAATTTTTCTTTTCTCTCACCCCTCATCTCCCCCTCAACAATTCCTAGGACCTATAACAGCTTCCAAAGACAGCCAGAGTTTTGTCATTGCCTACTTAGCCACTGGAAGCTGTTCACTATTGGTATAAAATCTGCCATCCTGAGAGGTTCTTTGCTGTCACTGTGACTGCCTATGCAGGGAGTCATCTTTCCTCTTATCAGCCCTTTGGTCTAAGCTATTCTGCTCCCTTTATAATCTGTGGCTGTACAGAGAAAACCTCAGAAAGGGCAGTTCATCGCAGCTATTTAGACATGTATCTTAGGATGGGATGCAGTTCCCTGGAGAGGTATCTGTTTCTCTTCATCAATAAAAAACAACCTCGCTGAGTAGTTTAGACCCCACAGCCAGCTTTCAGGTGCTGGGGATCAATGGGAAGAATCCCACTCAAAACCTGATGCAAGAGGAGTCAAGGCCCGGCAGGGTCAATGGGATCAGACCCCAGTCCCCAGCAGAGCACCCAGAACATGGCAAGCAACAAGCAAATGAATGACCTCTGTGGGTAGAGAACCACGTTGCTTTGTACAGCTGTTTTCCAAAGGGTAAATCTGTTTTCCTCTCCCAAGGAAAAGAATGTGTCAGTAGGTATTTGACTAAGGGGAGCTGGGGAGAGTGGGCTGAGTAAACTCTGATCTTTCATTCCGGCCATCCTTACAGAAGAGTTCTTGTGAACTTGCACCTCTCTCTACACACACGTGATGCTCACAGTAAAAATGGCAGCACACAGGCACATTTAATGACAGCCTGAACCAGGGTGCACCAGGCAGTGGTGACCTGCACAGTACATAGTCCCAGTGACTGAACTACAACTCTCCCAAGAACTTCTGATCAGTGCTACAGGTGGTCATGCAAGACAAGACTTTCAACATAGAATCTGACAGCTGATGTATTATTTTTAAAAATATCAGAACAGAACATATGGAGATACAACTCCACTCCCCTGCTGCCCTACACTCTCCCAGTTTAAACCCGGATTACTGTTCTGCACCAAATGCAGCTATTCTGGCATAAGACTAGAGTCAGTAAAGTAGAATCCAGCCCCCGAGATTTAAGGCATTTGTGAAGAATTTTCAATTATTGCCAGTATCAGTCGAAGTGCTGTAACAACCTGTACAAATCACAGAAAGGAAAACAAAGAACTACTCATACAGATGATCCTTTTGTCAAACTGACTGTGTGAATGCGTCTGAGAATCTGCCTGCATACCTTTAACACAAGGACTTAATATCTTAAGAATATAACTCCTTCAAATTCCTTAAATTTCAAGAAGGTTTTACTTTGTACGTTGTCTTTTAAGAATGGGATGCATTAATAACAGTGTAGGCAGACAAATGCTTCTTTAAGCACTAAACTGTTCTCCAAAGAGGAATTAAACCATGAGATTTACAGAGTATGTTTCTCAATATATCAACAGAACAAGAAAGAAAGAGAAAAATGAGAAAGATCAGTGCTGGTACTTTCAAATGCTTCCACTAATGTGTTTTTATGAACAGAGCAGCCACGGTTGCTGCCTCACTAACTCCAAGAAGCGAATGCAATTGCACTGCATGCAAATATAAAGAAGCTGGACAAAGAGGACTCGACCATGCAAAATACTCATTGAAACCTGTGGCTACAGCACAGGTAAGCAAAATCCTAGAACTGTTGAAGTCTTTCTCATCCATATTTAAGAGTGATCATAGTATTTAAAAAAATCTATTAAAGGCAGGCGTAACCACCGGGCAGTGAGTCAGCAATACTCAAAACTGTTATTTACTGAAATCACTCAAACACCCCCTTACCAATTTCTTGGAGTGTTTTGATAGTTCAGCTGGGTGATCTCAGTTGTTGGAAAGGCACCATTGATGCTGACATTGCTATGCCATCACACAGCTGTATTTTCTATGTAGAGCTCAATGCATTTATGTACTGACGGGTAGTTCACCTCAGATGGGTGAAAAAGCAGCACACTCAGGGTCATGTTTGTCACGAAGCTGCTTCAGTACAATTTCTCAAACTTAGTGACACCTCCATAAAAACTGTCATATTTTCAATTA
The DNA here is from genome assembly GCA_035584735.1 of Pseudotriccus pelzelni. Taxonomy (NCBI): domain Eukaryota; kingdom Metazoa; phylum Chordata; class Aves; order Passeriformes; family Tyrannidae; genus Pseudotriccus; species Pseudotriccus pelzelni. The sequence goes on along the minus strand of JAWMRA010000009.1, from coordinate 7,746,277 downwards.
AAAACTGTCTTTCTTGCTCCCAATTCAGTTCAGGCTTGGACAACAAATTATTTTTATTTGGTTTTTAGACCTGTTAGACCACAACCCATCAAAACCAAGAGAGAAGGAGATCCAGTGTGTCCCCTCTTGCACAGACTGTTAATACTACTGCATTCAGCCCAGGGAGTCTCTCTGAAATTAATGGGTGGCACAGTTGTCATTGTTAGTCTAATTTGACCTGTAAAACATTAAATACTGGTGATAATGTGCAACAAGGAAAGACACCAGCTGGAGCTAGAAGCAGTGACAATTAGAAACATCTTTGCACCAGCAAAATGAACACATTTGATGGAAGAAATCAGTGAGAGACAAGCACTGAAGCCCCTGAAGTTATCCTGACCTTCCTTTCTTCAAGGAAGAATTCTATATTTTAAAAAAATTGTTTATAGATTTTCCTGCATGGGAAAAAGTCAAGTCCAAAACCGAAGGGTTTGATGTAACGCATGAACAGTCACAGCCGGAAGACGGAGATTGGGATGAACTGAACAGCAGAGCCAGTATGACAGAGGAAAGAAGAGCGGTGAAAGATTTCAGTTTTAGTCAGAATTGAGTTTGGCAAAAATTCTCATTCAATTCTCTTCAATCGTATGCTTGAATAAGTTATTCACCCAGGCCAGTAACATCTGTTCAGGAAAGGGGCCAACTCTAAAATGTGTTTTTTCATCCCACAAAACAAAGCGTAATCTAGGCTATAAATATACGTGCTTTTACTATGCTGGATAAAGTATCTCATGAAGAAAAAAAAAATCTTTGGTTTAGGACTTTTTTGTTTCTAGACATTACTCATCTGATCCTGGATCCGTTACATATTCAGGAGACTCACTGCTTTCAGCAGGATACTTAGGACTGCAGGGATTTTTCCCTGGGTAAGTGGGACCCGACTCAGAAATGTTCTTGCCCCTTTATGAGGTCAGAACCGCCTGGGTCCACTCCCCACTGATGCATTTTTCACATTGAGCATAGTAAGAGCCATTTAGTCTCTCTGATTTGTCGTCACAGACAAAAACCACTCCAAAAGCCCCATTGTGACAAACTTTGAAATAATTCAAAACAAACAGAAAATCAGGTATTTTCCACTATGGATTTTCTTTGAGGTGCTTGATGAGATCAGTATATTTTAATGAGACACTTTCAAGCAGACACACACACACACTTAATACAAAGACTACAGTGCCTGTAAAAAAATATTTTTAAATGATAGATGACTGTTGGCTTTGCAAATTGTGACCATGCAGTGGCTTGATGGCACAGAAAGAAAGCAATCTACAAGTGCAAGTCTGTTGCTTTTGGCAGCAGGAGGAATTTCTAATGGATGCATCATTTTCTGTTAGGTCTGAGTGTCAAACAAAAAACCATTTAGGGCTCTATTCATCCAACTTTCCAGCCATAGACGTTCTGTGGCTTGGTGCTCCAGACGTCCAGTTCTGCTTTCCAAGCACTGACCCCACCATCAGTATAGCCACTGACCATCTTTTCCTGGTTTCCTCATCCTGTAACAAGTTCTTACACGGCAGCTGACTGATAGCAACAGATCTTGATAGCCATGAAAAGGCACAGAAATGCACCCACCAGTTAAGAGGAAAATTGCTAGAAAATTAATTGCAGCGACCAACAGAGAACTGAAAGGACACTGAAGGAGGAGACTTCCAGCAGGCAAAAACCAGGGCACTAGAGAAAAAGGAAGAGAAAGGCTTATTAGTGCAGAGGTTGTTAAATATGTTTGCACATTACTGTGCACACATGAAGGAACAAGGAAAAACACTGACACCAAAAAACAGATCATGCACTTGGGACACTTCATCCACTTCAAGGCAAGAAGCACCTTTGTGTTCTGCCTTCTCAAAAACATCTGAAAATAAACAAGATGAAACTACAACATGTTATCTTTACTGTTTACTTTTTACTTTTTGTAGGGTACTCACATGGTGTCTAATGTGCTTCAGATGAGTATTTTCTTTTTAATACCTTGGAATCAGCAAGATGGGTATTTTCCTGATGGAAGGATGGAATAAAGAGAAAGGGTCTTGCTGGAAATCATTTCACCATTTACTAGCAAAATACTTTACTGTACACCAGCAATAGTTCATGGCAGGGGCTAAAATTACAGCATTACACTGAAATATGTCATTAACGTTGGCTTGTTGCTGTCATTTTTTCCTTGAAAAAACTGACTCTCTACAGAACAATTTATAAGAGATTTCAGACACCCAAAATATTACTTTAACACTACAGAATCATATTTTAGATGTCTTGTTTCACTGATAGTTTCAACAAGGAATGCACAGAATGATCAAACCACATATAGTAGCAGCAATTATTGGTACATTTTAGATGAGCACAGCGTGAAGGATAAGTCTAAAGCAAGATTAAGACTCAAATACTACGGGAGAAAAAAAAAAAGAAAAGATGGAGCAAAAAGACCTGAAAAGCAGGAAAGGACTTGCTGTCTGCAGGAAGCTTGTATTCTTGTGTGAGTGTGAGTGACCCAGTGTAGGCTGGAATGTTATCTCTATGTGATCTACAGAATTTCTCTCTTAACTGTAGCAACTGAAGAAGAGTGAATTAAAGTCTTAGAGAGAAAAAAATCAATAAAGCAAAAAAAGAGGAAAATATGACAGAAGAGCCTTTCAATGGCTGTATAAAATGCCACTCAAATGATCGTAGGGAGCAACCCAAAATTTTCATGCTTGCAATAGAAATGTGTTGTAAAAACAAACAATATAAAAAAAAGAAGATCCTTTTCCATTTGTTTTGAACTATATTTGTCAGTGAGTCTCCTTATTGCATCACTAGGGATGACTTATCAGGTCATAGTGGGCTTTTCACTGACACTTCTGGCCCCAAAGTAAACTTCTGTTTGTTCTTCCTTTAGGATCTGGAGTTTTAACTCAGTTTATCTGTTGGAGTAGACAATATTTAGCTGGAAACTCCAGTGAAAAAGTCCAAAGGATAATATCTGGGTCCTTGCAGCCTTGCAAGCAATAAAGGTCAGCGGGAAGGTTTACTCCAACCACCCTTTCCTACATTCAGTTTTATCTTTAACAGACAAGTCCTGCTCTCTGTGCATCTAAGAGTCACCCTCTAATAACCTTTGTAGGTTCCTTTGGTTGGAGCTGCACTGAACCCTGCTGTTCAGGCTCTTGCTATAAATCTGTAGCCCCTAAATAGAGCACCTCTCTTCTGAGAGACCAGGCTTTGTACACCTGCTGCCTGCAGCCAGCTGGAGTATTTCCCTTTTCCCTCCAGATTTGTCTTAACCTTTTCCCCACCAGCTGCATGAAATGTGATATATCTTTCATTACAACATGGACATTATTTTTTTCTTAATCAGTAGGAATTTGCCATTTGCATTCTTCTGGAGGATCAAGGTCCTTTTGCAAACTCAAGGCTTATGAGGAAAACAGATGAGAAAGTCTTAGGTTCACCACAGCAGATACTACCACAGTAATCAAAATAAACAGACCAGTATGTCCACGTGTTCCCAGTTCTCATCCCTGCTGGCAACTTCAGAAAAAATTGTTCTTTTTTCAAGCCCTCTACTGAAAAACCAAATATTATTGCAGTACAGTGCATAGTCACAAAAATAATGTTCCCTTTCCACGGCCTCCCAAAACCCCACGGAACACCAAGAAGCCCAAGTTCAATAGGACAACTAATTTTAGAAAAGCTAAACACACACCTGAGCATTTGAGAATGGCTGCCAAAACAAGAACGTCCCTTCCTAAAATCCAGGGAACAGAATTTAACTCTACTTTTCAGGGTTGAGAACACAAGCTAAGCAAAAAAGTAAGATGCAGAACTACCTTTGCTTGCCATTTAATGAAAACAAAAAAAAGGTGAAAGTGTCTGAGAAGCTTTAACAGAAGAAAGCCTTTGTTTTTAAACAGAGCAAAAGAATTCATGATATATTGCTTCTCAGCCATAACCAACACCTGCCTATCTATTCATGAGGAACTTTTTTATAAAATAAGCAGATTTACAATAAGGTCTATTCTGTATCAATGGAATAATTCCTGTCTACTCAATAACACAGGAATAGCACCACAGACTCACAAATGCCCTTGTGCACCTACAGGCAATTACCTCATCACCCAACCTCCATGCTGGGACTTACCTCACTTCTCTGCCCATTTCTAACTGAGATGAAGTAACTTTGCACTTACTGCCCAGGGTCATACATCTGCTAAATGATTCAAGAATTGAATACAACTCTCAGTGCTGCTCAATAACCCCTCAATGTGTGATAATAGAAGTTTGCCCAAACAAAAAAAGAAATGTATGAGCAAAGGGCAGAAATGAGAAAGCTGATTTTAAAAAAAAAAGGGCAGTGTTAAGTGTGTCTCATGTGACTTTTTTAAAACAACAGTTTAAATACACAAATACTGCTGTTCAAATTTCATCACTCTACAAAGTTCAGGGGTCAAAAGCAGGCCAAATATGAATCACAGGTCCCTATGTTTTATCTTATGCCTGCATTACCAGGTGCTGAAAAACACTGGGTGTTGGTTTCTTTTCTTAATTCTTTCCTTTGGAATCTCTAGCACCTCAGTATCATAAACTGAGTCAGTTGTCAATTTAAATTATAAAATAAAGAAATGTTTATTTGTACATTATAAATAGATTGATTATTTAATAGTGCTACCTACATTCTTTTAAGGTTTGGCTTGGAAATAGAGACACATTCCCTAAATGCAGCCAGAGTTTACATATAATATACATCCACATTGGTCATGGGTAAATTTCATCTATTTTCCAAAATTGACGTTAAGGTATTTGAAGATCACTAGAAAAAGGACAATTATTGTTGGACTTGACTGTTCCTTGGACCTCAGCTACAGGTGTAGTCATTCAGTTTCATGAATTACCAAAGTAAATGTAAGCAGAAATGTTTTTTTTCATTCATCCAACAATTTTACGGACACACAGCCTCTAAAGAAAAATGCGAAGATTTTATAGAGTTGTGAACAAAAAGAGGAAGTCTAAAAGACATTCAGTGAAAAATTCTTGTCAGTATTTGCCATGTCTTGGAGTGGGAATGCTGCCAAAACCTGGTGTGGGAAACAAAGGTCTCTAAGTAGAGGAGAAGACATTAAGAGGACAAACTCTGCTAACAAGTGCACCAGGGTGTTCCTTAGAGCTGGGTGCTGGGAGTAGGACAACAAATAACTGATGGGTGCTCCAGGTAGATGGAGGCAATGTCTTAATTACCCGCTTTGTTTATGACATTGGAAATATTAGTTTGCTGGGAAAAATAAGTATTACTTGGACTGGTTGCCATAACTGCCTGCCTAAGGGTTGATTGACTGGATGGCAGCACCTCACTCCAGGGCTGTGTGTCACACAACCAAGCTGAAGGCTTTGTGGCACTGCTGACAAGCTCTTTCTTCTCCCAAATGCTCTATCAATCACTTTAGAAATAAACCCCCCAAGTTAAAACCAAGTCAAATGACATGTGGAGCATGTCTGGCACAAAGATTTCTCTGGTACTCACGTTTCTCCCATGTGAGAGATAGCAAAGGCAAGGAGTACAAGTTATTGCTGGTAAAGAGCAGATTTACCATATACACAAAATCCAAACAAGTTAGGCAGGTTTTAACATGATCATTTCATATGTCATGACAACTTAAGAGCAAAACAGTCACCACAGCAATTGTTACATCAGGTTGAGGTGGCTGCTGCATATTGGGCATGGAAGAGCTGTCACACAGAGAAACGCAGCTACTAATGATCTGATGTCAGGTATCAGGTCGAGCTGGTATCAGGTCATAAATAAGTAAAAATGACAAGATTTTTTACCCAGCTATGCTCTCCCACAGTGAAAAATTAAAATTCTGTGTTTGAATGTACATATATTGCATTTATCAGGTACAAAGGAGGTAAAATATTAATAACTTTTGGCTGCAAAGGAACAGGCCTCTCAAGGCACTATGATTTTGCGACACCGTCCCAGAGCAAATACTGTAAGGAATGAGCCTAAGAAGTTCAAAATGGAGATTGATATATTTACTGGTTTTCCATTGGAAATGAGGAATTTTCTTCTAAAAAGCAATTTTAATATTTTTTTTACACATATCAATTTTTTTCTTTCTAATTTTCACAGTAAAATGCAGCAGTTGCGTGCCCTCTTTGGCGGTGTCCAGGACAGCCCAGTAAATCCCTGTGAGCTGAGGGAGAGGTCTATCACCCAGTCAGGAGTCCAGAAACCGAGAGACACCAGTTGCACAAGAGGGAGTGAGAGCAGCCCTGAAAGTCCCAGCTCCACCCCAGGATGTCAGAGCTGGTGGCTGACTACTAGAAGCCACACCAACTGGCACTGGATCTTGGACTGGTTTGGTGAGTATGTCACTGGAACCAGGACTTCTCCATTTTTAAACAAATATGCATGTTCTACTCAAACCGTATCCTATCAAAATATTCCCTCCCATCTGTGAAAAAGGCTCTCTGAAACTTTGAAGAGATTTTGGGGTGGAAGGAAAATGGGAGGGTGGGTGAGATGTGAAGAACTAGCCAGTGAAGCATTTCAGGCCAGGGGAAAGCTAGAAAAGTGCAAGTATGGAAAGGGAGAGAAAGAAAACCCAGTTGAGACAAGAGAAGACAGTAGGAGAGCTACACCTGGGGAAACAGTTTGCCAGCAAAGGTAATGGAAACCAAGGAGGGAAGGTTTTTTCTCTTCTCTAACACAGTGCTTTGGTTCTTGAGTGCTCTGCCTGGCATTTGAGAGCTGCAGCATGCTGGCTTTGCATTTGCTGTACGCAAAAGGAGTGGAAGATCCTGTCCCAGTGGGATTACCAGAGTGAAACCGAATTTACAGTCCGTAGCAGCTCCTACAGCCAAGGCCAAATCAAATCTCTCTTCTTAAGGGTTAGATTTAGCTGGGAGCTCAAGAGCAGGACCACTTCACAATCCCAGCACTAGTTCCCTATCTCAGATCAGCATCCTCAAAGTGTCTTTCCAGTGAATTACCCTTTCTAGATCCCATCACCTGGACAGAAGCAGGAATACAACCTAAATTAAAAGAAGACTGATGCGTTCTAGTGAGATATGCTGACTCAATGATAGCCTCTGTCTGTCCCCTGCTAGGAGAAATAACACCAGCTGCAAAAAAAAGAAGTGAAAGAGGTGTAACACACAGCCTGCTCAGTTGTCTTTTGGAAGGTGACACATGAACACAAGCATTGCACCCTCAGTTAGCTGAGCTGGAGCCTGGCTCTGCCCTGCCTGGATGGAGAGTCCTGACAGCAAAGAAAGGTGGACACAGCCCTCTAAGTAGCCCAGCCACTCAACATTAGTGAAGCCCTCAGTTTCTCAACACTGAGCTACACCGAATTTGAATGCTCCACTGATGACTGAACTGGCAAGGAATACAACTGAACAGCAGGCTGAATACCCAGCGAGGTATTGTGGGTAATTAGAGATTAATTACAATCCCATAGTTTGTATCATGGTTCAGGGTCAGCACGGGGTCAGTGCACATGGCAAACTTAGAGAGCTGTGACTGGATGGATGACGCCAGCTCGGAGTGGCTCAGCAAAGTGAAGCGTATAGAAATGAGGAGCCAGCGAGGCTGGGGAGTGGACTCACAGCCAGGGCACTGGCGACAGCAGTGACACGGAGTTGGGGGGCCTTGAGGCACTGAGAAAATGTTAACAAGCAGCAGAGAGAATACAGCTGCACTAACTATCCAACTGCAACCCTGACTTTTCCAATTAACCTTTTCCAGGCTTTCTAAGATTTGGGAAATCTGGGGCACTGTCCTGTTGTCAAAGAAAGCTCTTAAAGAAAGAAAAGTAGTGAGGAAAACTGCCAAAAGAGAGAGAAAAGAGGAAAAGGGAAAAGTAACCTCTGCTATTTAATATGGCTATTAAATTTTTATTTAAGGCTAAATCTAGAAAAATGTTTTGTCAGGCTGCAAAGAGCTTTTCAGTAGACGACATTCACAGGAAATGTAGAATATACGCTTGCAGTTCAAAACCCATTTATCATTAAAACCCTTCCCCTCCCATTGCCAAGAACAATTTGTCATATTTTTATCAACAATCAAGATATGCAAATAGCCTAAGACAGCTGAAAAGGCAAATTCATAACCCCAATATGCAAAATAGACAAGTGATAATGTAGTAAGTGGAAGATACAGAACAGAAGCGTTTGGTGGAGAGAGGAATAAATCAATATAAAACTCCCAAGTGGTCATTTTTGGCAGTTAATTATTTGCAGGAAGTTTTTCTCCTTTAAATAAACCTTTTTTTTTTTTTTTAAAGATCATTAAACTAAAAAGCTAGCTTGTAGCATTCAGAGGAGGGTGAAGAGGAGACTGGTTCTTGCAAGGGACAGCTGGTATGTAGAGGATATACCCGTTCTCTTGTGTGCCCCCAGCCGTATCCGCAGGTGGCTACTGCCACTGTGCCTTCCTGAATGAGGATCTGTGTAAATTCCCAAACATATGAACATCAGTTCCTTTCTGTACAACAAGGGAGTATTTTCCCTTCTGCCTGGATTTGATTTCCAGAGGCATCTGTGCGTTTGCCCAATTCCTGCCCAGTGCTAGGAAGCATTTCAACTCATTCTTTTTAATTTCGAGGGTGGTAGTAATATCTATGCCACTTCAATAATAGACAAAAACATTTTTCATTTTCTTTTTTAGCACTGGCTTTCTGGATATGAGGTGCTTCAGAAGCATAAAGCTCCTGATTGCATTGACAAAATAACACTGTTTTTTAAGAGGGTTTTTTTGTTGTTTGTTTTTTTTTTTCCATAAATTGCATCCACACATATCAGAGATTTTAATGCAAAAGCAGATCTCTAGCATTACCTCTGTTGGCAAATGAAAACAGTGGAGAAATGAATGGACCTCAGCAATGGAAGATGCAGTAGCAGAGAGGAGATTATTACTGATCCTGACTCCTAAACCACCATCCCTGCCACCAAACCCCAGCAATAACAACCCACAAGAAGCATCATTATTTTTATCTTCCAAAATGCTCAGGATAACCCTAAGGTCTTTCTTCAATAACTAAATCAGAGAAATGAGCCTATAAAAACCTCTGACTCCTGAATGGGGAGAGGTGGGAATGGCCAGAGAAGCTGACTAGAGAAGCATGAACATAGAAGAGAGAATAAAGAGCAGTTCACCTGTCCAGAGGGTTGGGAAAGCCTGAGCCTCCTAGGGAAGAGGTTGGCTGATTGGAGGGAGCAGCAGAATTATTGCAGAAGGAGAAATCTTGAAACACAGTAGTTTGAGGACCAGAAGTGACAGCAATAGGAGCCTGTCTAGCACTTTCTCACTTCTGTGTCACAGCTCTACCCTGAGCATCCAGAGGTCAAGTCCAAACAGTGTTTTCTGCAGCCTGCACCCTCAAAGAGTGCTACACAGTTTACATAAAGGGTTCACCCTTTCAGTTTTATCAGATGAGCATCACAGTTATATTTATGAGGCTTTCTCATATGCTTTCCCCAATGACAGATGATTTCATGTTCTTTCATCCCAGGGTTACCTAGCCCCACAGAGTCATTACAGTCCAAAATCAAAGAGCTGTGTTTAACATTTTAAAAACCAATAAAAAGTACATGAAGTGCGATCTGAAATGTTTCCTTTAAAAATGCCTATTTTCTAGTCACGTATAAATATGTTTGAACATTTAAACGTCCTATCCACGTCTCTGGGAATCAGGGATTTCCTGACACTAAGCACTAACTCTAAGTGCATTAGTACTTAGTGGGAGTGCCTGACCTGCCTGTGCCAAGGGATTAACCCAAATGCCACATTCCTGCTTACCTACAACACTGAGCTCAGATGTGAGGGGTGATGGGGTAAAGAAACTGCTGGGGGAACGTCGCTCTCCACTCCCTTCCAATGTATCCAAAATTAATATACAGTCAAACAGAACTGCATGGCTGAGATGGTAATGCTCCCTTCTCCAAAGGTTGGTGCAAGTTGTCCTTTTGCTATTTCATTACCACATCATTGCATTTGAGGTTCAAACTAAACAATGTCAGTCACAGAGCCAGACCTTTGCATACCTTGGGCATACACAGACACAAATGGCAGATGCAAATTGAATTTTCTACCTTTTAAGACTGTAACAGATCAAAAATGAGGAGTGACCAGGTCTATAAGTTCAAACCTCTTAGATTTGGAAAGAACAGGTCCATACTAAAGCCTAATAACCTAGTGTTGCACCCAAATGCAAAAAGCTGACTTATTTTCTTTAAGAAACACAGAATTATGCATTTCCCCGTGACGCTTCTAACCCCCCAGGATACCAAGAAAATCTGACTTGTAACTCTTGCCAGTTTTAATAGAAGTAATTACTGTCTGTGAATAACAATTACTTTATATGAAATGTCTTTACTGTTGTCTTCAATTTCCCTCCAATGCAGCCAGTGACCTACATAACCTGTGCAGAAATCCAGCCCTGATTCATTCTTTGTCTCCAGGAGCCACCTTGGGAAAGGTGTATTTTTGGCTGTTCCCAGTACACAGTTGGATCTGAATGCCAGAGTGGATTTAAACATATTCATTGCATGCAAACATGAACTCTTTTGACTAATATATTTGCCTGATTTCAGGGATGGTGAGCCAGTTTGTTCACAAAACAGAAAGAATATTTCTTGCAAGTGTTTGCCTTTACCCAGAGAGCGATCCTCCAGGGGCACAAGAAAATAAAGAGCATCCACGGAAACCTGCCACTTCTAGAGTGTTTTGTTCTTTTCATGCAAACCTCTCCAGCTATAATAGGAAAAGGAAAAACATGGGCCAAAATGTTTGTTCTACTGAAATAAATTGTAAAATCCCGCTGATGCCAGGATTCCTCCCTGATTCTCCAAAGGAATTGAGAATATCCTCGAGCAAAGATTTATCCTGCCGTAGAGGCTGACAATGAATAGTCAGAATAACCCTAAGCAACAGCTTAGAGAATTGGAACCAGATATTTAATGCAGTTCAAGTATGTAAAGTGTATTTGTAAAGTAATGGGTAACTGCTAGTAATTTTCCACTGATTTTCCATGATTTTCCATAGAGCTGTGCAGTTAAAAGCAGTTAACTGAGAGGCTGGGAAGTGACACAGCCTTCTGCAAGCTCTCTATCAGCTGATGACAGAGCTGCTTTTCCCCTTCACTTCCCTTGCAATACCGTTGTTGACCCTGCAGTCCTACTTGTGGCTGAAATGCTTATCATTTCCAGATCAGCACCTGCATGTAACAGCCAACAGAGGAACATGATAAAACTGGCCATATGACATAATTTAAGCAAAACGATCGTTGGTCTGTACCTCTGTAGAGGTTGTCAAAGGTAGAGCAGGCTCCTGAAGAGCACAGAGCTATGAGGCTCTGTTCAGATGCAGAAGTCTGCAAAAGCAAAAAGGAAGCCCAGACTCAGACTAAACTGATTGTACAGCTGATACGAGAGAGCGAAAGTCAAGGAAAGAAGGCACCTTCTACTCTCAGGTCCCAGGCACAAGCACAAGGAAATTCTTCCTCAACAAAGGAATCAGAAGAACAATTTCATTAAAAGGCAAAGAGGATTAGCTGTGCCACGCCTTGGGAGCTGGAGACAACCAAGCGAGCCAAGCACTGCAGGGCACCCTGGCATTGGGTCCTGACAACTCACTCCATCTGGGCCTTACACGCAGAGATCTCCAGGAGTAGGCTGCATGGGCTGTTTGTCTTCCACAGACCTCGTAACACACTCTTTTCTGCCTTTTATCATTCATCATGGGATTATCATCCCAATGCAATCTTCTCAGATGAGAACAGAAATTGTATTAAAATGTGAACTTTTTGGTGCAATTTGAAATGGCCTAGAGAATAGAAATTTTGAATTTCTCTAGGGTCTATAGGGCACTGGCAAAGGGCAGATGTGTGAAAGGAAGAGAGAGCAAGCACAGCTAAGGATTGGATAATATAAATTGAGAAAACTCACCAAAATATATACCTTAGACCCCTTTCTTGAAGGAAAGCTCATTGTACCAAGAAAAGCTGCTTCGGTCATGAAATAAAATGATAAAAGAATGTGCAGTTGTAAAATTCTCTAAGCCCTATTTACTGTCTTTTGATTCACACTTGTCTGGTTTGAATTCCTACTCCCATGCAAGGTGAACCAGTGTATTTTTTTCATGTATACATGATTACATTGATATATTATTAAAACAAGCTAATCATTACTGTGGAAAAAAGGTAATATAAAATAATTAATAAATAATTTGAAAGTTAGGAGCATATCCATATTTTACCATCCCTCATTCAACTACCACTGTTAAACTTTATTAATCATCACTGTTGACCAGCCAGTGGCTAACCACTGTGTTACTCGAGACTTCCCATACCATATTTCAGAAATTTAAGAAAGACAACTCATGTTTCATGGAAGTTAATTAGACAGGCCCAGTGGCTAATTATCTGGGAACACTGCAAGAATGATTGACTGTCATTTATTTACTATGAGATGAGGTATATTTTCTTCCAGAAATACATCTTGATGTTGCGTTTATGCAAAAGATCAAGCAGCCACCTTCACAGAGGGGTGAGAGCAACAGTGATCAGCAAAGCAGCCCTGAGCAAATGGAAGCCCTGGTGGAAGCATCTGAGTCTGAGTCAACCAAACACTATTAGTGACATTTGTGATCCCAGCAGAGCAACCTTGCGATTCAAATGCCCCCACATCCTTGCACCATCTCAGCCTTGCTCACTGACATTTGTGCCACTAATTTCAACGGGGACATGTTGGGGTACAGCAGTGATAAAAGAGAAAAGATCATGAATGACAAGGTCTTTCAGGAGAAGTCAAAGAGAAGGGAACTGATGGATTCTCTGTTCTTCTTGGGGGATTGATGCCCTTTGGTTCTGTGGTAGAGTCATGTCTTCTGGCTTGTGACCTCAGCATACAGAGATGGATTTGGGTTTAAACTAAAATTTGGCTCGACTTATTTTGGAACTGCAACCATTTCATCCTTCAGTCATGTAATTCCATCTAAGTGAAATTCTCAGTTGAAAGTTGACAAAGTCTTAAAAATTTGAAGGAGTTTTTGGCCAACAGTAAAAGTCATATACTTTTCTTAATCAGGTGTGTAACTATGAAAAACTCCTGAAACTCAATTTGGTAATTTCAGCTCCAAACCAGCTCCCTTTGGAATTATATATATATTTTTATTTTTTTTTTTACTAATTTAAAAGCAACTTGCTTAGAAGCACTGGAGAACAGCTTGTTGTCTGATATTACTTTCTACTTCATTTTTGCAGGTGGCATACCAGCAGAGAAAAAAATTCAGACCAAATCACTCTTCCATCTGCTTCTGTCTTTTGTAGGCATTTAAGCAGAACTTACTTATTTTAATCTTTCTATTTGATTGACATTTTCTGACTGGGAGAATGACATACGGTACCAGTTCACAAATTTTAAATGGCCAATTGAGAAATTAAAAAAAAATCATGATCTCTGAAAGAATTCCTGCCCCAATAAGATTAATACTGCAAACACTAATTACTTACTTATTATCATTTCTGTATGACAGGAGCATCTAGCAGCATTACTTTACAGGCAAAAATCAGTGACGGCTGCCATCCTTAATCTCAGTTCAGGCCTGCTCTAGGCAAATCTTACATCCTTATTACTGGGAATTTGATTGAATAAAGGCAAGGTCAGCACTTTGAACATAGTCCCCAGATAACTCATTTTTCACTTATCATTTTAGGTTTGTGTGTGAACTACCTACATTATTAAAAGATGAAAAATGTTTATGAAGAACAAACACTTGTGTGGAACCCTGTGGTTATGATGTTGTTGTTTGTCAGGAGTAATTTTATTTACTGTACTTGTTGACACACTCTTATGTTTGTGGACAAATTTAAGCAAAATGCAGACATTTGTTTCATCTGCCACATCTACAACTTCAACAACCCTAGAGTGCATTTAGAGGTGTCTCAATAAATAGGTATCTCAGTGGGATTTTTAATTATCAAAAACCAGAAAAGAGTTTATTTTAATTTTATTTTTTAAAGAAAGTTGCACAGCTGTTTTTCTAAAGATATATTTCTTTAAAATTTGAGTAAATTACTATAAGTTTACAAAATCTACCTATTCGATTACCAGGATTTTCCTTGGTGATCAAATAAATCACTTTTTGATTCAACCTCTCATAAATATCATGCCAGTGCAAGTATAAAATCTACTTATCTACTGGCAAATGCTTCTGACAGCTTAGTAAGGCTGAGTGATTCATTTGCTCTGTGGTATTCATATACTATAGATAGGCTCCATAAAACCTTCAATGATTATGGTTAATAAAAGTGAGCTTCAGTGACAGCAAAATACACTGAAGGTACAATTAGAGACTATGTATTGGGTGAGTAATGAATATGAAGCTAATTAAAATTCTACTACTCTATCAAAAAAAGGCTGCTAAAGTGTGATTCAGCTCTCCTAATCGTTTGTTAGAATATTAAACATTGTACACGTAAATAAATCTTGAGGTGGTTCATTACCTACCTTACATAGTGGGATAAATCTCAGTCTTGCCGAGCTTATGGACATTTTATGCTATTTCTAAAAGCCAGACATAATTTGGCAGAATGGACAGTTAACAGAACTCTAAATATCTATTTCTGAATATTTTCTAACAATTTCGCCTTCTTATATGTGGCAACGTAGCTGAATTAATTTGGCTTGTGATTGTAAGTCAACAATTTATTAGGTAGACTTTTTCCATCATTTTCTCTTTGAAAGTCTTGATGGCTGTCAAACCTACACATACAGGTCATATCATGTAGCTCTGAAAAATTACCCAGGCAGGTGTGAAAATCCAGAGGTGAAGATACCTCCTTACATGGTGCACTCTGCTGAAAACATCCTTAGTGAGCTTGGAAGGATGATGCACTATTCTTGCATTCCCTATCTGTACCTCTTACACAGATATTGAAGGGGGAAATCAGAGCAGGATGGTAAGTGCTGTAATGCCCAGGAAACCCATTTTTCAGGCTTGGATGATCGTACTTTTGTTTTCCATTTCAAAAGTAATTTCCGTACACATTTTTCCGCATTCACTTAAGTAGTTTCTTAGGTACCTCTGCCAAAATTAAAGGAGTATCTGCACAACACAAGTAACTTCTCTAAGAGACCTAAGAGAGATAAGAGAATTTTGTAGAAAATCAGTCACAGCATTTTCACACATTAATTATCCAGAACTACTTAGCCTTGTTTGCTGTTCAGGTAGAACAAGAGACAGATTTGCGCTTCCAGATAACTCTTTCCACCTTTGGGTAAGTTGTACACACAGCCTGCCATCAAGCTGCAAGGGTTTTGCCTTGGAAACCATGCTTATGAATAGAAGTATTCCAAAGCATAGCAACGAGAACATTTCTTACACTCTTCATGACAACATACCAAGATGCTTAATAATGACTCAGAAAAGTGCATAGAATGCGCACGATACCCGGCTTAACAAATTACAAAATGCTAATTTACAAATTCTTTCACCGAATCTTCTCATGTTAGTCATGACTAAGGTAAATGCAAATGTTATAAGCTTCATCATGCCAAGCTGCGTCTCAGATATGCCCTCCTAAAGAAGCACCACAGAGAAAGGAACCTGCTAGGAAATACCTCACTCGTTCCAGCCCCAGACCGCCTCCTCTGGAGTGACCAGCAGGTAATCTGCCAGCACTCCATCGCATGTCCCGGCACTGTGACACACCTTCTACCACAACAGCTCAGGAGTATGGTTTAACCAGTCAGGAAACAAATCAGAAAACTTGGATGCCCATTCGCATCCAAACGCTCTGACTTCTTAAACTGTTAGTTAGGCATGGTACCTGTCTAACCCCGGGCTGGTCTGACTCATGGTGTCTGCTCCCATGCAGGGTGTATCTTAGGAAAAGAGAAACACAAGAGTTCCAAGATGGAGCAGAGCAGCCCACAGAGGCCTCCAGAAGGCAAGTGGAGTGACTGTATGTCAGCCCTCACTTCAGCCAAAGCGAGTTCAGGTCCCGTTTGACTCTGAAGTAAATATCCCAGGGTTGGACACTGCATCAGGCAGAAAGGCTGCCTTAAGCCTGCGTGCACTGCTACAGCCAGAGCGTGGGAGGCACATCAGGCACACTGTCTAATCCTCTCCTAACTACTAATTAGTGTTCTACCTGGGACAGGAACAGGATTACTTTGGAATAGAGGAAACAATGCAAGAAACATTACTCAAGCAAGTCCAGATGTTACCCACAGTATCTGGAGGGCATACATGCGCAACACAGAGGTTTTCACTGAATTGTTTCCCAAACACACCAGAGCTACTGAAAAAAACCACATTTCTAAATGATTCTAATACTCCCCTGTTTACAGGAGTGAACAGAGAGAGTCTTTATTCCCCCTGCTCTTAATAAGTGTGACCCAGCAGTCATTTGAGACCCATCTCAGTGATGTTTCTACAAGGATAGTGACCAGCTGACCATCATCTTCCTTCAGTACCAGCACAGTCTTCTCACTGGTGATTTTATTTAGTCAGTTGTTTGCAGCTCTGATACTGGACAGAAAATGAGACAAGAATCAGTGGTGAATAACCTATGGATATGTTCTCTCCTTCCTACACATAACAGATGTCACTGCAGTGAGACTGGACTGGGGCTGTAGTCGGTGACATCAGATATACTTTTAGTGGTTTTTAGATCTCCTACTTTAGACTGTGTACATTATATATACTACAATGGAAGCTCTTAAGGCAGTTGACATTTTAGTGAAGTCTGAATAGTTACTTCTAACAAAGGAGGACTGATCCTTCTGCTTTGAGATCAGTCATATTTTCATTATGGTCACTGTCAATGGTCACATGGTGTCTAAAGCAGATTTAAAGAAAAAAACAGGAAACAGACTCTGAATCTGTCAATGCACAATTTTCTCTGAAACGGGAAAATATAGGAAGTTAAATTTCATTGCAAATGGGCTTTCTCTGTAGCTCTCCTTACTCCAAACAAGGTACATGAACAGGACACTTCTTTCATACAAACTCCTGGAACTGTTCACCGTTCAGTTTCTGTTCTGAAAAGCTCCTGTAGCCAATAAAGCTGCAAAGATGTCAGCAAAGGGCATTTGCTAAATAAGTCAGTGGCCTGTACTGGCTTTCTTTGCAAAGGTAATGTGCAAGAAGGAAATAAAAACTCAGCCCACCACAGTTTGCATCTGAGAATATTTGCTGAATGGATTTGCCTTCAGCTTAGTCTTTGCCTTTGACTTCTTATTCACAGGTATAAAGGCAACCCTGGACAGTCTGAGGTCAAAAGAAACCCTAATGTCTGGACATACCTCTGCCCTGTAACTTCTGAGTTTTCCAGCATCATCTGCTCATGCAGAACTGGCAAATATTATACCATGCGTTCACAAGCAAGTATTATGGTGCCAATCTCACTTCTGCAAAACTGCAGATGACCGAATTTTGAGCAGGAATTAGGATAGAGTAGGTAATAAACAGCTACCAAGAATATTTTCCTCTTCTCTTTGTATCATCTAAGGAAGAGACAAAGAATAAGACCAAGTGTTGTTCTTTTGCCAGACTAGGTATTTTTACACACTGCAATACTGTGCCGTTTTTGCTGAGAAAAATATAAGCAGAGAAGTTTAATTTCATAAGCAAGATTGGTTTAATTTTGACAATCTGGCAGGAATTACGTTCTTTGTCCCAGCCCTTAATATCTGTCTGAATATATCATCTCATGATAATTTAAATTTGCCAAGAACTATTTGGTGAAAATCAAACACTTGAATTTCTGCTCACCTTGCCAGTTGCCCTGCCCTTTGCCAATAACAAAAGGTTTTAAGATAGAAACTGGACTATTTAACCTTCATTAATCATTCATACTGTTCAAACACATCATCCAGTAACTGAAGAGGGGTTAATGGTAGCTAAGCTTGAGGCTGTTGTCAAAAGTAGGTTTAACTTTCTATGAACTCACTGGACACAAAGAATGCAGCCTGCTCACTATTCTGAATGTCACCAGCTCGCAGCAAACTGATGACTACTAATGGTAATTAAATACCTCTGCAGCTATTTGTACCAATAACAAAGAGTTACTGTCAGAACTTGAATGAGGTCCATCTGCCCATTTTTAAAGAATGTTAACATTCTGTAAGTGATAAAGCAGATGGCAACCCAAAAAGGGGAGACAAAATCAAACTTCTGTATTATTGTCTCTTTCTGGACCTGCTCTGGATTCCCTAATGGTTTTCCTCGAAGACAGAACTTTAAGAGTAAAACTTTCATACAGATCTGTTTTCCCACAGCAGATTTTCCCACTATTTCTTTTTATTACAGGTTGTAAATCCTCAGTCCCAATGAGCTGATGGGGAAGGGCCATTCTACTGCTGCTCTGTCCATCCTCACTTCACCATGGACTCGTAACTTGGTGCTAGTCAGATTTGAACAGAGGATGAAAACACTGTTACTTCTCTGTCTTTCCTGGTAGGCTGCAAATGGTGCAAGGTTTAATTGTGTGTATTTGCAAAGACAGCCCAAAGGTTCCTCCAAATTAGTCCTGTGCAGTTTTATTAAGGCACTCATGACATTTGTGAGTACATATAGAAAAGAGCTTTCCTTCTTTGCACTTTTAAGAATTATTCTACATATTTTTCTAATATCTATCACCTTAGAATTCACACTTCGTTCAGGAGAATTATTTAGACTGAATCCTTCTGGGTTTGTCCTGTTAATTTCATTTGCAGATAGATTAAGTGTTCAACCATTTAGTGACTCTCTCTATTGATTCAGTAGGCAGTCCCCACACAGCAGGCAAAGCCTTGATGGGCTGGGCTGTTTCCCACTGTAGAATAAATGCTTTATCCAAGTGACTCCTTGGTGACAGCAGCTGGGGAGGGAAAGTCAAAACTTCTGCACTTATTTAGTGTTCTTACTGATACACTGTTCATTAACAGACAAATTTATGCATATCAGAGAAAAACACTTGTTTCATCTGCCACATCTAATCTCAACAATCTTATAGTGCATCAGAAGTACTTTAATAACCAGCTATCTCTCTATGAATGAGATATTCTCACTCTTGGTGCAACCATGTCCACATCTTGTGCCAGGAACTCTGGCTATGACCCACCACTGCCACATCTCAAATACATTTGTGATGCCCAATCTGAAAAGACATATTTGTATTGCCTCTAGAGTCACCTTGACAGATTTCTGCATCAATCCAGTATTGTAATGTAATTTCTTATTAGTACCATGTTTTAAATACCATATCTGACACCTCAAGGATGTTTTACTGTAGAAAATAATACTAATGGCAACAACTAAACTTTCAGCTTTCAGCCATGATCAGAAACTGTGAAAATACTGGTTTTGATTGCAAGATTTCTATTTTTAAAAGAAAGAGAAGCATTGAGATAATTAATTTAGATACTCTTCACATTTCTTAAACTTTCGTCTGATTTTTAAATAATTATTCATACTTTTCATTTCTGTTCTTGAGAAATAGTTAAGAATTTTTTCCCTGAATTAAAACTAATTCATTACAATACTAAATGAAATTATGCTCTGAAACAGGGAAATTTACAGATAAAACTCTTGTCTTTGGTAACGTCTTCAACATCCCAATTCTTATTCAAAGGTGAATGGAAAACAGTCACTGACTTCATAGACCACTCATTTTACAGCAGACTTTTTCCACCACCATTCCTATTTGACTGTTGTCCACCATATTTTTAATACAAATGTAGAAATATAGTAAGTACTAAGATTTTTGGCTGTTCTAGTGAAGTCTCAGCCACACAGATTCTCAGGGAGGACAGCAGCTGTGACCTAACTGGGTTTAACTGACCTTCAAGGACTTACTTTATAGATTTCATGCTCAACTCTTTTCCACAGGACAGCCCCCTTCCTCAGGCAGCTCACAGTGGCAAAGGTGTTATACAGGCTATAACAGATCCACAACCTCCCAGCACTTCACAGCCCTCACAGCACTGCACACTGAGACTACCCAGGATTTCGGAGACATAAGCTGGTGAGAGCTCAGACCCCACTACTTCAAAAAAGACCCCCAGGCACTTGAATATGGAGGAGAACAGCACTTCACATGAACTGAAGCATAGCTGACTTTCCACACAGGGAAGAGCAAAATAATTTTTTAAAAAGTTAACTGAACTTTTTGAACATCACCAACGGTTCATCTTTGAGATCACACTGAGCTCCCTGTGAAGATCTGGGCAGCTTCATATCCTGGCTGGCAGTATCACAGTGAGTCATTACTAAGCAGGTAACAATCCGAAAGAAGGAGCACACCTCTCCCGTGCTGATGTAAGGAAAATGTGTGGAGATGTCAAACCATAGTTGTTATATGGCAGGCCTGTCTGATCCTGCAAGTAATTGCTCCAGAGTTAGATACACTTTATGATTATTAAGCCCTCTGTGGCCAAATATCATAAAATGCTCACAGCCTTCCCTTTGTGGCCCAAGGCTGATGCATAAAGGAGATGCTGAGGACAATTCTTACCCGATCAATGCCGAAACCGAGAGGAGGAATCTCACCTCTGCAAATTTCAGAGGATTTATCTCTCCTCAGGTCTGCAAGCTTTCCCTTAAGGGAGGCTAAAACCAACACTGCAGAAAACTAAAGCTGCAGGGTTACTCTGCCACTTCTTCCCTGGGGAACCAATCATATCAAATTCTCACATTGATTTCATTAATTAACCAACTCAAAGACTGTGTGGATAGCTGTAAGGCTCTAACAAAGGCATACACCAGCCAGACACAAGGTGGCAAATGAAGTTACAGAGCTTCTTCTGTGGTGAATGATTTCTCCCTGTGATTAGATTGATTAATGTGCTGGTAAGCATTTGTTTCATTAGGAACAAACTGTTGATATGTCTGCAGGACGTGTATTCACAGTGCTCCTGAATGCCTTTTGAAGCTCATTTGTGAAGTTGTCAGGCTCAATACAGATAAACATTGTGTTTGATATTGTTTTTGCTAGGAGGGATTTGCAAATTGCATTGTTAATCCCTCTCTGAAGGAAAGAAGCATTTATTGGCTAAGAAAAGTCAACTTGTTAGGTGACATGTTTTTTGGTGATACAGAAGTCCAAGTGCACAATATTTTTCTCTCACATCCCTAGTGAATGTTTCAACTTCTGCACAGGGAAAAATAAACACTTTCCCTAAGTAGCAATAAGAAACTCATCATGATCACACAGTTTACAAGAGCCCTGTACACATTCACACTGCTTTCTGTCTTATTTTGCTCACACAGTTGTAGTTTAAATTCTTCAGAGCATCAAGATGCAGTGTACTGCTGTTTAAACTGCACATGACAGTTTAAATAATGCCCCCACACTTATCTAGAGATCAACATAATGTAATAAAACAAAGTATCTGACTTGATCCCGTAAGGAAACACATAAATTTTATAAAAATTCATGTTTTTTTCTCTGCTCTTTTGTGTGCTTGTACTGACCTATATGGTGCTGAGGAGCTCCCTGTCACCCATATTTCAGTTTTTCCAACTCTTCAGAAATTAAGATACTGTTATTTATTATCATTGATATTTTTATTCTAGTGATAGCATATTTGAGGCTGGAGACTGACTTAAGATAATCATTTTGTCTACGTACAGGTCCTGTGCACCTGGAACTGTCTCCCCTTTTCCCAACTACATTACCTGGTCTGATCAAATGTGTTATGCCTCCCTAAACACCTAATTTATCTGACACCCTTAGATTAAGATGCAACATAAATGTAACCCTAGAGATAATTTCACTTTCAAAACATCTACTCAAATTCTAAGCTCTTAGTGGTATAATAGAATAGTTCATGGACATCTCCCCATAGAAGAAGATTATTTGAAGAACACCCTTAAAAATGTTTGCAAAATAGTTCTACTGCCTTTAAAAAAAAATGAACCCTCTCTTCTGGCATGTTTATTTTACTGATGTGCTTGTTGGAATTCTAAAATTGTATTAATACAATAAATCTTCCAAAATTACGGTTGCAAGTCATACACGGCAAATAACCTTCTGATACCAAGTGTCAAGTAATGAGCACAGACAAATGAGACAAAACAGATATGGGAGAAAACTATGTGGTTTAGGAGGAGGACAGGAAACCCAATTGGGAAAACACAAAGAAAAGGAAAATCAGCAAAGAATTAAACAAAGGATACATGCGTCCACCCTACCCAGCCTTTGAGAGTTCACCTGGTGCCCACCTGCCTGATCTCTGAAATCTGCTCTTCAAAAAATCTTGGTAGGTGCACACTGGGGTTCCCTGACTGGTTTCAGGCAGCCTCAGAAACACCTCGTACAGGAGAAGTATGAAGTCAGACAGTCGCAATGCAGATGAAAAAAGCTGAGTGAGGTGAGGGACATAGACTTGAAATGAAAGAAAAGGCTGGACTACAAGCATGGTGAAAGCTCTGGAGCAAAAGCCTGTTTGGAGTGGCTGAGGGAGCTGGGCACATTTAGCCTGGAGAAAAGGGGATTCAGGGGGACCTTATCACTCTCTACAACTACCTGAAAGAAGGTTGTGGCCAGGTGGGGATCGGTCTCTTCTCACAGGTAACAAGTGACGTAATGAGAATAAATGGCCTCATGTTGCACCAGGGGAGCTTTAGATTGCATATCAGGAAGAATTTCTTCACAGAGAAGGTGGTCAGGCATTGGAATGGCCTGCGTAGGGATGTTGTAGAATCACCATCCCTGAAAGTGTTCAAAAGGCCACCTGGGAATATGGTTTAGTGGCAAGCAAGGTTTAATAGTGAACACGGCAGTGCTGGGTTAATAGCTGGACTTGATCTTAGATGTCCTTTCTAACCTTAATGATTCTGTGATTCTGTGTGTTACCCTGGACATAAAAGTAGGTGCTTTATTTCTCACTGGTGAGATTAGATACATGTGAGACCTATTAGCAAATTCACGTTACATGGTGAAACATCTCTTGTCCTAGTCCCACCACACAGTGCATGTACACATTCTACCCACGGGTGCAAAGTTTCTTACTGGTGCTGCTACCAACCTTACTCCCTTTATGTTCATTTCTGAGCAACTCAAAATGGCAGTTTTTCCTCAAAACATACATGTAACTAATACCAGTCTTGCAGAAATCAACGCTGAAAAACAGGTAACACCACAGAGATTTATCAGTTGTGTTTGTAGTTCACACTCTGTAGAAAGAGCTGACCTTATACATAAAGCAAAATAATAGAGGTCATGCACATCACAGACAACAGTAACAAAGGTTTTTCTGCCTGTTTGTCCTCTCTGCCATTATTAGAGTGTTTGCAAATACCTATGAAACACTAGCACCTTGAGTTACCTAATGAACTTGAAGAGACATTAGTGGTAGAGTCACGCCACCTAACTTTAAGTCCACAATTCAGTCAGATAATCTCAGTTATTCCTTTAAAATCACAGGTTTCTCTGCAGAATAAAGCGAAGCTCTGAAGTTAGGCTGCATAGGGTCAGCCAGAAACTTCTCTCCTCTGACTGTAAAGGAGATATAAAGTGACTAACTTCGCCAGCTGAGAGAAGTGCCTAAGGCTGAGGTATAAATACCTCCCTTAAGATGGGTATTTTTAGAAATGGGTTGCTAGAACTATTAATTCTTTAAAAAATATTAGAGCTTCACAGTTTATATTGATGCTGGCTACTTAGTGTACTACTTGGTTCCTCTTTCACCCTCAGGATTTACTGGGGTTTGCTTTGTTTTTCTGTTGTCAAGAATTTTCTCTTTCCTGAGTTTGCTCCAAATTTTTCTACAAATTAAGACCTCTCTGGCTGCAGAAAGACACGTTGGATAGAAATTCAAAGGGCTTGGTACAATTTGCTAAGAAAGAAATTTACATCTCCTCACACCTGCCAGCACTGAAGGAAACCTTCTCAAAGAGAAACAAACCGTGAGTGATGCAGACTGCAGAACAGAGACATCTCTGTTGTAATGCACAGGTTCACCAAACGCACTGTAGCAGTGATATCTCAGAGAAAGTCTATTAGAAAGAGTGCTTTCTCCTCTGCCTGTTTGATGACCGTTCAGGTCATTAGACTGTGGGGAGCAGGATGTGGAAGGGAGGAAATGTTGTTCCGCATTACAAACAGAAAGCCAAGTAAGAAGTCCAGGATTACACAAAAACTGCCACATTACAGGCAACGCTACACCTACATGACGGACAGCCACGCTCTAAGTACTGGATCATTCTTCCTCTCCTGAATTCTCCTGCACCTCCATCTGCCCTTGAACAGTCAAACTCTATAGCACACACTATAACAACCCATATAAAGCAGGCCTGCCTTGCAGCCTTTGCTTTCTCTGCAGAGCAAGTAACCCTGAAAGCAGAAAAAAGAAGAAATATATGTCAGGCCTGCCTCTATGCTGGCTAAAACAGAATGGAGAAACAGAGAAGTATTTCTAGGCTATTTTAAGAAGCCCAAGGGATTACTGTTACTTCTGAACAATTCTCCTGGCAATTTCTCAAGCACATTGAACATGACCACCACTCACTGCTACTTTGTGCACAAGCTAACACCAAGAAAGCATTAGTCGTGTTCCTGACATGACTAGTGCTTTGGAGAGATCCTTGAACACAGCTATCTCTTGTTGGTTAATGAGGGCTTTGAAAAATTGCTCATCTTGGCCAGTACAAAAACAAGCATTCATGGAATGGAAACCTTCCCCCTTTAACTGAAAAGCTCTATGTAAGCAAAAGGTTGCTTCATGTTTGACACTGTTTAGCTAAGCGTGGCAATGACTGAAGTCTTCTCCCCCTTTACAGAGCTTGGTATTTAGATGCACTCTCTTTTGTGCTAAAAATAACAAAGGGACTATTTGGAAGAAATCAGAATAGATGAGCTGATACATTATTGATAGATGTTTCAAGCAGCCTGCCACTCTGTTTTGTTATGTGGTTGAAGCTCAATTTTTAATGAAGCAACTTATGAAAATCTGATGGGGTGAAAAACATGACCTCTCAACGATACTGTACGCAGAAGTTCCCACCAGATAGCTGAACTGCCCTCTTTCACAGCCCATCGGAGATTTACCTCAACTTGACCCTAAGGTTTACAGGCAGAAGAGACAATACCCTGACTCAGACAGGAAAGGTGGCATTAGAGGGATGCACAGCTCTGAAAGAGGACTAAACAAACTAGACTTTTCTTCTATTGTGCGGAGTTTCCATCATGTGCATACTGACTAACGCTCCATCCTATTAGAAACACACCTCCAATTCGTTGAGAACATGTTTACTGAAACATTGTTTGTACAGAAAAATCCATGGGAATCATACCATTAAGTGCACCAAGTGCAGAATAGCATGACAAGGAGGTACACTGAATAACCAGAAAAGACTAGCAGAAACAGGTTTCAAAGCATATGAGCATAGGATTATCAGAAGTCAGTTCTGGAGCATTTGTTCTCAACAATGCAAGAATGGAGAACTTATGCAACTGGAGTTTTTTTGCAAGAGGTGAAATGTTTTGTCTAAAAAAACCATTCCACTGTAATTTTGACTGACTCTTTATTCCCTACAACTGCGATAACATCCTTACACTGCAATCACAGAAACTGAGTCCATCTTCTAACTCTATTTTCTGAATTCTAGAAATAAAGTGCATACAATTAATCCTCTTTCATTCAGTTACTTTCTAATCTGACAATGAACCAAAATGTGCTTCTGTTTACCAAAATGCTAACACTTCCACTGTGAATACTGGCTAATTTATAGTTGCTGCCCTGTATACAAATGTAATTCACTGGCCTGGAATAAAGTTACATGGATGACTGTGGCCATGACAATGATAAAAAGATAACATTCATGGGGTTGTATTCAAGAGTTCACTACTCAGAATAAGGAAAGAATTGATGAAAAATGTTTTCTTAAAATTAATTATAAGATGTGTTCACATGTCAGGGAGATAAGTATAAATGATTCAGCAACACAGAATGTAAAAAAAGGATTCTCAACAACACACTTCACAGAAAATATTAAGTCATGACCTTTGTATGGTAAAAGCCAAATTTTCCCCTGGCATTTATGAATCAACTTTAATGAAGGCAGTGGAGTCACACCTGCAGATTCCAAGAGGGCAGTGGCTCTATGGGGCTTGTTACCTGTGCAGATAAACTGTCCTTATTCAGTTCAAGTTCTCAGAGGTGTCATGGGCTGATAGTGCAAAATCTCTGATATACCTTCAGCAGAATTTCTAGTATATTTTTCATTATTGCATTTCTAAACAGAACTATATGTTTCTGTATTGTGCCATTCTTCAGAGAAAAATTAGAAATATTATGGAGCATTCACTGGCACTTCATAAGTGAAATTGTTAAGGTACAGTACAAACACACTATACACCTCCCATCTTATAACTCATGAGTGCGAAAAGGTATTCCTAACATATTACTCAAAGAACATCACTTGTTATCAGTAATCACTTCACAACAGAATATAATCACTTTCAAAATGGAAGAACAAGGAAAAGGGGAAAAGAAGGAAAGAAAAGAAGTGGAACAATACTTGTCAAGAAAATGTCAAAATTAGAGCCTTTATCTCCTCTGAGTTATACTACGATAAATCCACCAAGAGCAGAAAGACTATTGCTAAGTGTTGTGTTCAGAAATCACCTGGCTCTACAAAGTGACCTACATTCAAGTCATGCTTAATCACAAGACCCCTCTTTTTGCCAGACTTCTGAACTCAGCTCCAGCAGGATATCTTTTCTTTCTCCAATTTGTTCTAACTACTACACTTATTTGCCCCTTTGGTTGAGATTCACAGACATCCCTTTTTAAATATTAAACACCAAATTAAACCTCTTGTTTTCCTACCTAGCAGAACACAAGAATAACCTTGTGATTAAAACGGCTGGACTAGGATTCAAAACTGGGTTTAATTCCTCACTTCAACACATGATCCTTGTATGACTTCATAAAAATCACTTACTAAATCTCTTTCCACTTCAATTTTTTTGTCATAAAATAGGGATAAATTATTATATTATCCATGTGGATGTGCCACAAAGCTTTGCACAGTCTTTAGCTGCCCAGTGCAATGGTGTCTCAAACACAGCAGCAGGCTGCAAACGGTGACTTAAATTCCCTTCCTGGAAGTTGTCCCATTTACCTTGCTAGAAAGCTTAGGCCTGCTACAAAATCAGTTAATATGATTTCCTTCAACCAGAGCGAGATCACGTTTACAAAGTGGGTGCTGAAGTCAGGCCTTCGCACCCACTGGAGCAGGCACAGCAGGATGTGCCATATACATACAGCCACTTGCAGCACAGCCACTGCTGTGCAGTGGTTGGGACTGCATCCCACTACAAATGTTTTGTTTGTAGCAAAGGACCCCACTGTCTGATAGAGTGTTACAGCAGAAAGTTGTCTCAGGCTTGAAGTAAATCTCACCGGAAATGGTCCCAAAGGGAAAACGTGTATCCCATACAAACCACGCTGCAAGCCCTGGGCTGCTCCTGCTGCCCGTGTCCCCTGTGACCGACACAGGACTGGCCCTCCTGGGATAGTTTGTGGTGGCATGGACAACTGAACATGAGCAAGGGTTGCAGGGTGAGCAACTCTGCTCCAGAAACCTGGGGTCTGGGATTTCCTCCCCCTCCCCTGATGCTTTCAGAGGGTTAACTTTCTCACAATCAGATATTGGGACAATCTAGAGTTTCAGGCCCACGGTCCGCCCAGAAGCTTGAAGCGAGGGAGTTAAGCGTGATGCCCCTGATAATTTGTGTGTTTCTCATGCAGTTCTGTTTACCTCAGAGAATAGCTCAGATTCATGTGGTGGCTCATCTGTTTGTTTCCCAGGAGTGTCCTCCTCATCAGGTACAAATGACTTGTTGTTTCCCAGTCCTGCCTGCCTCCTTGGTGACGGATAGATGAGAACCATTCCCTGTGCTCTGGGACTCTAATGTGATCTGGGTCGCGCTTGTGGCAGGCGGGGGTGGAGCGGGGGGAGAGGAGTGCAGGGAAGGGGCAGTTAACACTATGAGAACTAAAATCTCTTTGTAGGTGAGCGTGTTTGTGTGCATTTCCAACCTGCCTGCCATCCGCCGCCAGCTGCTTCACCATCCCCGAGTCAAGGGAACAATGGCTCAGGAGCAACGCTGGCAGAAAAGAGAGATCTATAAATAGATCTTTGGAGGGCTAAAATCAGGGGGGCAACATTTTGAGAAAGCATTATTTGATTGAGTTTAGTAACAGGTATATTTTCTGCAGCGTGCAAAGTCACCATGTTTATTGCCTTGGACTCTTTGAGCAGTCCTGAAGGCCCGATTCAACCATTGCTTAGAGGTAAATGGGAAGTCATCAATCAGTTCCTTTTACTTATCTGCATTTACAATTATGCAACTTATAGCCCAAGTCACAATCTGCTGTTTTGGTGGATTCCTTCCTGGTGACAGAAGATGCAATTGTGTTTATAAAGCCAGCCCACACTACCTTTCACTTTTTCTTTACAAACTCATTTTTATTGCCAGTCTTAATTTGGCAGTTACACTTCAGCAGGGATCACATGCACATTTTTTCTTTTGATTCACATAGTTTCAAATGCCCCGAACTCCATTCAAATTCAACTCCATGCACAGTGAAGCCAAGTTTCACCAGGACTATGACTGAAATCATACATTTCTGGGAACATCACAGTTTCAACAGAAAACCTTAGGCTGACCCCATTTCTGTCAAATCTGGCTAGAGATTCATCAAATAAGTTCACAAACTGCTTAGCAAAACCTAACTGAAAGCTCAGTCTTGGCTCAATGATATCCACATGAGTCGTGTTGCTGACAGCAGAGGCAGCAGGATTGGGATCCCAGTTAATTAACCTCCACGTTTTATACTCTGCACAGAAAACATTTCACACAATTCCACTTGCCTCAATCAACTGGCTCAATTAATAAAACCAGATCCGGGAAGGTGCTCCCACTGGATTTTGGGCAGCATTTTGGTTGCTTGCATTCTCAACATTCTCTCAAGGAGATCCTGTTGATTTAATTTTCCTTTTTCTCTCGCAATTTGAAAATAGAATCTATGATTTTCCATCATTTCCACTTAGATAGAAATATGTTGTGAAAGGTAATTTTATTGCTGAGAAATAATCTTCCTAATGTCAGCCATTATTACACTCTCAGTGTGACAACTAGGGTAAGTGTTGGAAATCACTGTATGTTTCAGCTAAAGTATCTTGACAACACAAACGAAGAAGAAAAAGGTAGTCTTTTTGTTAATGAAAACTGCACTGTTATTTTGGTCTATAATGGAGAGATTCATGTAAATGATTGCCTGTCGTTTATACTAAAGAAAAAAAGAAAAAAAAAATCAGCAAGCAGAAAAAGTGGTTTCTTTCCTTGCTCCTTGGATTTGATCTTATATTTACTGTAATCAGCCCTTTCACAACATTTTACCTCTGGCATAATGTTCATGACTCCCTCAGTAAAATAAATCAAAATCCATCACCAGATTTGGGCTACCAGCTTCACAAAAGCTAGGGAAACTTTAGCCTTGCAATGTTAAGAGTAAATGTTACTCTATTTATAGATTTATAGGCATTTGGTATGTAATACTAGACAGGCAAACCATCCTAGCCCACACCTCCGCAATTAGGACAACCACCTGTATGTCCAGTCAGAGTGGAGGATTCCTTCCTTTGGGGATGGAGAGACAGATGGTATCTCCTCATGCTCTCATCCCTCAGGGCTCTTCTGCAATGCTACATTTCTCCCCTTCCTCTACTTCACCTGCAGAGAAAAGAGCTGTCCTACTATGTCAGGAGTGCAAAATTCAACTTCAGAGAGAGGGAGAAAGAAAAATGTCAACGAAGTTGCCTTTTTTTTTTTTTTTCCAGACTTGAAAACTGAATAAAGAAGAAAATTTAGAATTTTTTGGTAGCCTGCTCTTCCCTCATACCTAGTGAACAAGAACACTGATATTAACTCCCTAAAGAAGTTTTCAATGAGCTTTAGCAATCAGGTCTGCAAAATCAAAGCAGCGGAGAGGGCTGTGAGAGAACTGAAACCACAAATGGACAGTAGGTGGGCAAAACAGAACCCTGCAGCATCTTCAGTAAAGATGTTCCAGTATCTCAGAGCTCTGCCTACTTCCTATGTCAGTTACTGTTCTCAGCAATTTATTCATGTCCTAAAATTCTAGGTAATGAGATCTGCCCTTTGCAGTCATATTACAATTCCTTAAATTTATGCTTTGCATTCAACAGAGAATTTCTGATGAAGTTTTTCAGCTTCATTCTCCAGCTATCCAGAAACTCCAGCTAGTTCTTCAGCAGATGGAATATGTGAGATTTTTGCTTCTTGGGTTTACAGATTGAAATGATGAATGCTGGTATTGCATCTGGGCAAAGCTTACTCACACAAGTAGTCTTTTCTAATGGAAATAGCTTCACTTAAGGGGGAGTGAGCAAAGAATTTGCCGAATTGGATGAGAATTCCCTGAATCTATTCCTGGTACAGATCTAACTTTCTTTTTACTGCCTGATGAAGAAAAACAAGTAAAAACAAATTAAGAAGCACTTGTAGAATTTTAAGAGATTGAGCGACACAAATTGACGGACGGCAGTGACTCACTGCACTGCAGTTCTGTAGAACAACGAGAACTCCCCAGGTTCTTGATTTCAGGAAAGTGATCCTGAGTTGCCCTATAGGAAAAAGATGGACAAAACCCACTTTGGCTTAGTTCCCTAACAATACTGCCATATATATATACCCATTAGTTGGCCATGAAAAGCACAGTATAGGATGATGAAAATGCAGTAATTCTGTATGAAGAGTTTGGACCAAGTCTGCTGGCAGCATGTTGATGAAGATAAAGCTATCTTTTGCTCTGCTGAAAGACACCTTTTTTTTTTGCTGGGACAGTGAAAGAAACTGATCACGTTCATCTGGTGGGGGAGCAAAACTAAGAGTGCACTGATTCATCTTGTTTCTATAGGGATTTCTTTCTCACATGAAAAACAAAAGCAAACCATCTGGAAAACAATGTGGAAGCATTTCCCACCTCAAACAGCATCACAGGGAGAAGATCCATTGTGCCTTTTCCTGTACTTATGTTTTACTGCAGCAATTTTGGAAACAGACAGGGATCTCATTAGCCTTTAGCAGCTCGGCAGTCTTTTACGTGTCAAAGTCTTGAACATTAAATTCATTTTTGTATGCTAATTTTAAAAGGAAAGACAACCTCTTCCTTCAAAGGATCACTTGTCCCAGTTGAAGAACTATGAGAAGCCTGTTAGTACTGAATGTTACTGTTCTGTTAGCACAGAAATAAACATGAAGAGGTCTCCCATAATCTGTCAGTCTGATGATGTCCACAGAAGTTTCTACGGCCCTGAAAGTAAAAGTCTGAATCTCTCCCTCTGCCCAAACATGCACATGGTTTCTGAGCCTAGGAGTGGTCTAACGGGGAATTTCCCAAAGAAATAAGTTATAGCAGAGACAGGCAAAGATCCACAGTCTGCCTCAGGTTGTTTTCCTGCATCTGCAGGGGCACGTATCTGAACTGGGGGAGCCTTCACAACAAGAACTTAATGAGCCACAGGAAACCTGCACTGAAAGAGGATGTTCACAGAGGGCTGAACCATCCCACCGGTGAACTCATACAGAGCCCCTTGACCTGTCTGTCCTCCACAGCCTGTCTGGAGCTCCTGCCCAGGACTGGAGACCCTCTGGGCACTGCCTGCTTGCACACAGCTGCCCACCTGGACTCTGAACACAGGGAAACATAACTTACTTGATTCTCTGCAATTTAACCTAAGCTCCACTGCATGAAGGAAACAAAACTTGTTATTTCTAGTTCTTCAGGCTTCCTGGCCCTCCTCTGCTCTAGGCAGCATCCCTGTTCCCATGCCAGAGGTGCTCCTTCCCTCTCTGCTCTCTGATCCACAGCTTTTTGCCTTCACTGGTCCTTGCAGGACAAGGAATGAGCCTTAGGATGGTGAGGCAATTCAGACATCGCACTAACCCTTCAGCAGCAGTAGTTTTAGGGCACACGTGCCTCAGAGCAGACGCACAAACCAGACATTATAGCTGTAGGCAGAGCAGCACTGACTTGTGGTTGTCCACATAACGCGGCCCAATTTCCCCGCTGGAGAAGAGGGAAAAGGATGATGTCAGCCTGTGAAACACTTGCATGCAACGTACAGCACTAGTGTGGAAAGCTCTGAATTTGCACCAGAGGCGATTTACCAGCAGTTTCCGATTTAATTGCTGCGAAGGCAGAGAGCAGGTGGTGAGCAGCAAACTCTGGGAACACGGGTAGCACGTGCCACACCACTGCTGCCCTGAACAGAACAAGTGTTCCCCTCATAGAAACATCTGTGTTTTGTCCTCTTCACCATTGTGAGTTTGGTAAGAGAATGGTCCAGGAAAATACATTCGTAGAATCATAGAACGCTTTTGGTTGGAAGGGACATCAAAGATAATCTAGTTCCAACACCTTCCACCAAGTGCAGGGAGATCCTTATTCTTACTGCTCCATTTGAGGAAAATGAGGATTTAAAGCAAAAAATCTTTCTAGAGACCTACAGAGACTGAGGCCTGACCCTGATATACTGTTACACATGACTTATGTTAACTGGTGCAAACAACCCCACTCATACAACTAGTGAAAAATACAAAACAAAGATTGAAGATTTTTCATGCACAATTATGGCAGAACTTTAAATGTGAATTTGCTCCTGCTTTCTATTGATAGCAAGCTACCAGGTTTAGGTAACTCAAGCATTTTTGGGAAGTTGTTTTAAACCTCATACTCAAGCACTTCTGTGTGGCAAGGGTTAAACCAGCCTGGACAAGGGCTGATATATTTTCTACAGGAAAGTCCTTAAGTACTTAAGCCAGAAGTAGAAAAGGCTTTCCCCAAAAATATTCACTGGTGAGATAAAGTGGTATTTCTTGAGGTTCACATTTAAGTCAGAACTATAGTACCAACAATCAGAACAAGCCTTTGTAAACTGAACAGACCTAGAAATATATGGGCAAATCTTAGCTTTCATATAAAATTAGATAAGGAAAGAGGACAAAGGAAGCAAAGGCCTCAGTACCTTCAAAATTCCATGGGAATTATGCACCCAACATTGCACTCTGAAATGTCTTACTTAATTTTTTTTTTAGCTTCTTAGGATTCTTTTTTTAAGGTATTTTGAAAAACAACACCCTTGTTTACAAATCCTACCAGAAATGGCGGGGGATGCTTGCTTCATACTGGGAGTGCAGCAAAACCTCCAACACTGCTCTGCCTGCCTGAGACAAAACCTATTTCTGCTCAAGACCTTTGCCGTCAGGGGAGGTTACTCTGGAGCACAGGAGGCATCAGAGCACACTTGACTGTGCAAAGGACTGATCCCAGACTCTGACATCAACAGGCTCTTGCCACCCCCGTCAACTCCAGGCAACCTGCTGGTTTTGGCAGTGTTGTATTTGTCAGCAGCCACTGCCAGGACTCACGAAGAAATAAAACAAAATATATCATAAATATGATGGCCCAAAACCCTAAAAGCATTTGGGGACCCTTTTCAGGGACAAAAAAAAAAAAGGAGGTTTAGGGACAAAGGATTACTATTCACTACTTGTTTATATAAAATCCAATCTCATGCAGTTCATACTCATCCATATACAATGGAATGTAATTGCAGGGAGCAACTGTCTCATTTTTTTATGCAGCATGTTTATGTGTGGGTGGATAATAGGAATAGCAATGTGTTGGTTTGGTAATAGAATACTTTGCAGGTATGGCAAAAAAACCTAAAACACAGCAATTACCGAGGTCAGTTTGCTGTTCCTCAGAACAAGGTCTTTATAAGCCACCCAGTGAATTAAGAAAAAACCAAGAGTGTTTGGCACCTGCACGAATGTGTAACAGAGGGACCATTTCAGGAGGGTACTTGTTCAGCATCTGGCAGACAGGGCAGTGATTTGAGATGGGGACACCTGCATGGTACTGCAGTCTTACCGGTTGAAAAAGTTGCAATTTGCTCATGGATGATGTGTGACCATGAAAAGTAGCTAATTTTCATAGCAAATAATTTATTGCAATTTATTTGCTCAGTGTCATACAGAGGCTTGCTTGACTGGGAATACTTTGTGGTCTTTTCAGAATCTTCACATTCATTACTATATTCATTATCTTCCTAAAGAGGAAGAGAGGGTCTTTCCCCCTTTTATTTTTTTTCAGAATCAACCCTTTTATTTGTAGGAAAAACAAAGCTCACACATTTGAAGGAAGGAGTTTTCACATTCTTTTTAGAGAGTCTACTCATGAGGAAGAAAAACTTACCTTTCAAACCTATACTTAAACTTTAAAAAGGACTGTTGCCTAAAACTAACCATTTTCCTACTTTCTCATGCTAATGTCCTGTTTATAACTGACACCTTTACTGCCTACCCACTATATCAATTTCACTTCCCCAGAGAAAGAAAAACCAGATCCTGTGACTAGTGTACTGGATTGATAATCTAGCCTAATGCTGACAGATAAATGCACTAATTTTCTTCTGTGGTTGGCTCCACATTGCAGAGTAAATCTGCTTCTAACAACTGCCTCAATAGGCTCTGTAACCTGTCCAAGAGATGATGTCAAGTGCTACAAGGGCCTAGGGCTAGTATGGCAGGTAAGAGTTACCACTGGGATAAAGTTACAGGTGAAGTTCTGAATGAGAAGGTTATTTTAAACGAAAGCCTGGCTGGAATAGAGATTGCTTTTTTAAAAGTTGAAAGAGTAAAGGAAAAAAAGCAACTTATATAATTTTGGGGTCTATGCCTTCAGTATGAAAATCAGCATGTTCTTACGAGTCACTGGCTAAGGTATTGCAATGTCCAGGAAGCAT
Source organism: Pseudotriccus pelzelni (assembly GCA_035584735.1). NCBI lineage: Eukaryota > Metazoa > Chordata > Aves > Passeriformes > Tyrannidae > Pseudotriccus > Pseudotriccus pelzelni. Next base: position 7,711,434 of record JAWMRA010000009.1, on the reverse strand, counting down.
GGGGAGTTATTACTCTGGGTAGTGGTGCAAGGGAAAATGATGTGCCTTGCTCTGCCTTTGCTGGGAGAATAGCAGAGTTCAAGCCTCAAAAGCATTCCCTGAGTGCAGGAGAATACTGGAGGATACTGGTGGCTGCTCCCACCTCCTGTGTTTCAGGAAGCCTCTGATGCAGGCAGGTACCAGGTCTGACTCAATGCTGTGCACTCAGACACTGATGATTGTGCCTAAGACTCACTGGACATACAAACTACAGACACTGGAAGGAGAACCAAGGACTTCTTTTTTAAAAAAATTAATTCCAATAAGGGGAAAAAAAAACAATGCAAAACAATTATTTTTTTTCTAATGATTTCATGACAAATATTTGGGTAATTTCTAAGAATTTCAGCAGCAACTGCAGAGCCAGGAAGATCTCAACACTGCTTTGCTCTTATTGGTTTTCTTGTTGAATTCCAGGATCCCTTCACTGGTTGCTATCAATTTATAGCACTTCGATGTTCATTTATCATTTTGACCAAAAGAGCAACTTTGGTGGACATTTATTGATTCCCTCTTTGAAAAAGATCACAAGCAATAGCTTTTTAAATAAAAAGGGCCTTTGGGTTACATGGATAACCCTGGCACTGAGGGATACTCTGCTCTCATGTCTAAAATGTTCAATCAGCTCCCACCCCCCTAACCTGAAACAAAAATAAAACCTCATTTTAATCACATCTTTTTCTCCTGATTTTCACTCCCCACCTCCTGACCTTTCCATGTGAAGAGGATCACGCAGAACATTTCAGCTTTTCTTAGGCTAACTTTTGCTCACTTTGAATAGCACTTATATAGGTCAATACCATCACTTCCCCTCTTGCCCCCCTCCCCATCACAGAAGAAATACAGGATCTAACCTCTTTAATGCATCAGTTAACAGGATGCCTTTTTGTTTATTTATGCCACAGGAAGTTTGATATTTGAATGAAACTAAATATTCAGGAGAGAGAGTTCATAGACTTTGGGTTTTTTTGCCCTTTTTTACTTCTTATCTTTTTTTTTTTTTTTTTGATATTTGTACAGCACCAGGCACATCTGGCCCTGAGTAAGGCTCCTGGGTGCTATTTCAATATGACTAACAGTAACAGCAGGAGTTCTCAGACCACAGACTACAGGTATAACAATGGTGAACCTATTCTGGTTACAGAATACATGGAAAAAATATGCCATGTTAATAGAGTGTACTGCAGCATGCACAAAACCCCCTGTATGTTGTAGGAAAACTATAGTTCACTGACTTCATTGCTACAGAAAAATGCCGAAAAACAGCCAATTCCTGAATGAAACAGGTCACTGGTTTGGTCATATTCTAATCTGATATTTTTGTGGTCACAAGGAAATGATAAAATGTCTGTAGGAGGTCACAGAGAGAAACTATTCTTTGACAGCAGCAAAGGTGTACATATTTTGTGTATTTTCTGACTTTTTCTGCAACTAATAGACATTTCTCTTTTTTTTTTCTTCCTTTTGTTTTTTTCTTTCTTCTTTTTCTTCTCTGAAGATTTCTGAATGCCCCTGTTTCCTGAGCAAAGGAAGCTAAAAGTTTCGGTAACATTTCAGGCTGGCTGTTTATCTTTTAATTGTGTATGACTATTCAGTGAACCCAATCCTGCTCCTGTGGAAGTCTAATGAGAACTTGGGTACTAAATTCCCTGGGAACTGGATGGAGCCTCCAACTACTGACTTTGTAAGGCTTCAGCCATGCAAAACCCTGCTGGCACAAGTAACGCATAAGAGCAAAAATAAAAATTCTCCCTCTTTGAAATGTTTAACTACAGCTCACTTGTTAATACAGTAGATGAAAAAACACCCACTGATTCTGAAAAGTATGGAAAAACGTATTATTTTTTGGACTGCGATGCCTTCACTAGCAGTTAGCTTTGGAAATATTTAGACATAAATCAATTTTGTCCCAAAATAGAGTCCAAATGAAAGAATCGTCAGGAAGTGGAACAAAGTCCTGCATTGTGCTCCGTGAAATACTTGTCGGGATGTGTCACTAGAGGGCACTACCACATCGTCCCCAAGGCACCAGGACAAAGGACACGAGTGCCCTGGCTGTTTAACTTGCACTCTCTGCTTTATGCTTTGAGAAACAAATTTTAATCACTTCGCAAAAACTATATATTTTTTTAATAATAGTGGGACTTCAATAACCGGCCATATTATTGAACGGTTAGTGCGTGGAGCCTTCACATCATAAAGTTCTGACTCTTTGGGCTTTGGAGCTCATTAAAAATAGTCTGCACTGAGTTAGCAGTTCTCATCAAAACAATTCAAGGAGGCTGTATTTGGGAATTACGCTGCTGAATTAGCACAACAAATAAGGAATAATATGGGGCATAAGGCAAAGGAAACTTACACTTGGGCCGCTTCCTTTCTTTGTATTCAGTGCTGCTCACAGGCACCCTGCCCAAATGAAGTTGGGGGAAGAGCTGGAACTGGGAATCACAAGGGGGAAGTAGGGAGAGAAATATAAGGGGTCTCTCTTTTCCTCTCAAATAAATGCTATTTGCAACAACCTGTGATAATTGCTTAATGGCATTTATTAAAATAAATGTGCCTCACTGAAGTGAAGGGGCAAAACCATTTAAACGTTCCAAGTTTAAGGATTTAAAAAAAAAAAAAGTGCTTTCTTTGATGGGTATGCAATGCTTGTTTTACTCAGTGTAGAGGATAAATACAAATGAAGGTTTTCTTTCAATGCTTCTGGCTGAGAGAGAGCACAGAGGTCGCTTTCAAGGTGACTAGATTTTTGTTTGAAAATGGTGAGTTCCCTGTTTCCCGAGAAACTCCCCTTTGCAGTCCATTGCTATGCACCTGAAAACTTCCCACTGACTTCCAGGGGAAATTTGGCTGCTCAGGAATGTGGGATTGGGTTCTGGAATGGCATCACATACAGAGAACTCAACAATGCACAAAAATTTAACTCTTCAATGAAACCAGTCACAAGCTTAAAGTTATTCATGATTATATTCCCCTGCTTCATATGGAAGATAGCAAGCAATGCACTTGCTATATCAGAAAATTATAAGGAAAAAAATGATGAGGTGGTTTGGGTTTTTTTTTAAACTATGTGGTTCATCCAAACACCTAGTTTCTCAAACCTTCATCTGATCTAAATCTGATTTCTGGAAGCTCTTGAAACTTGGCATCTCCTTAGGGCACAATCCAAGTCCCTTTTACCAGATAAGAATTCAGTCATTTATAATTATTTATAATATATTTATAATTAGGGGCAGGGCCATGATTATGAAAAGACACACTAAATTCCTGCACTGTGCTTGGAACTCTGCAAGTACTTTGTGAGTGAAATGCTAATTGTTAAATTTCATTTTAAAATCATTTTATTGAAATTACTGAAACGGACCTGCTCATGTTATCCATCAGGTGGAATGGTAGCCAGCTAGAATGGTCTCATTTAAGTGGGGCTGGGAGAAAAGCAGAGATGTTTCCAGCTTGGAGGCCTCCTATGTCAGATCACAACAGGCATCAACAGAGGTTGTTCATAAGCTGTAGACAAAACGGCACCAGAGCAGGGTGAGTGAGTTGCCTTTGGGGCCAGAATGTCTGAACCCTACCAAGTGCTGCTGAGGAAAACAGCTTCAAGGCCAGATGTGATAACTGGGAAGAGAGTCCAGCAGCTGAGAGGGGATCCTTTGGCTCATGGGATGAGCACCGAGGCCTATAATATCTCAATATGGCTCCTCATTAAAGGACCAATAAGAGACCCTTTGGCTATGAAGAAAGTGCAGCTGGGGTAATATTAAAAAAAGAAGCCGAGTCCCAAGGTTTTGACAACTGTATGTTTTCCTATTATGAGCTATGGAAACCTAGCTCTGTGCAGACAAGCCTGTGAAGGGATGAGTGAGCAGAATGCAATGTCTTTCCTAATATAAACAGATTATTTTGCATTATGGCGGATTTAAGAATGTAAAATGTTCACTCTGTAGCTAGTTAAAGGCTTACCATAATTGCTCTACTACTGCTATTGCTACAGGATTCCCTGTCTTGTCTGACTGGTGGATGTTGCCTGGTTTCCAGACTCTGTTTGCAGGGGTTTCTGGAGAAGGAAAGAAGGAGATCTGAGGACAGATCCTCCATAGCTGGTACCACAAACATTCTGAAATGTTCAACAGTTATAACTCACTTAATCCAGGCTGAGAATACGCCTTAGAAACGCACAGAATCCAAAACTTGAAAGAGAGACTTTGCCTCCTCCCTTTCCAGGTGTTTGGGCAGCACAAAAATATGAGACAGGGAAAAACCTATCTAGACTGAAGTCAATAGCAAAGCACGTCAGAAGAGTTGGAGTTTCAGCCCAGATAGTACCAGCTGAGCACTGAAATTGAGAGAATTCCCTTTGCCTGAGCTGCAACTCAGAGGTCTCAAGCCCAGTGACTAAACATTCAGCTGGGACCAATATGTTTCTGGAATAAGAAACCCAATAACTATTTCTTATGTCCAAGTGAGATACTTTGCAATCCAAGGTCAAACCTCTGGCTTCAAGCAACCCAAGCATTTTGCACAGAAAGGCAGGTACCAATTTACTTGCTAATTTATGGGTCAATAAAAGATCAACCCAAAAAGCACAATCCAAGCGCTCCCAAAATTTGGATAAGAATTCTAGTTTGGGCTTGCAAGCAGGTCTGCACGTTCAAATGGATAGTCAAACACAACCTGGTTTCTTTTGTCAGAGAACCACTTTCTTAACTCTGCCAGCAGCGCTTCAGACTGTCTGACATTTCATGTGGTATCTTTTTTTTTTTAAACACAGAATTAAAGGGAAAAGAAAAAATCCTTAACTCAATATCTTTAGAGCTTTTGTTTTGGTTTTGCAACTTTTCTGTTTCTGAAAAGAGCACCAAGTAATCTGTTGATGAGAGAAGGAAAAATATATTTAAGTAAGGAAAAACATGCTGCTACAGTAAAACTGTGTCAGATTCTATTAATTCAGTTTTTCATTGTCTGATATTTCCAGGCACAGTGGGCTTTTTGGTAGACCTCTGAGCTCTGTTTTCTAACAGAGGCATAGCACAGGGCCTGTCAGGAAGAGGCAGCGCTCTCATTGTTATACACCTCAAAGAGACAATATAATCCTCATGCCTTCAGAAGGGCCAGGACTGAACCCCAAAACAACAGCCCTGTCTTCCTTTAAAGGGTGAGCAAAGCTCAGTCAAAGCCTTGTTAGTGCATGCCTATGAATTATTCCCTCATCGAGTGGCCGATCACACCACATTAATATCGTGGGCACATTCTGCTTTGTTAGCAAAACTGAATTCCACTGCGGCACTAATGAAGGACCAGTCCTCATGTAAGACATGATATCTCCAGGATGTGTCTATTCTGCTATGAAATTATTTCCTTTTGTCAAGGGTATTATGAGATTAATAACTGGAAAATATTTAAACACAACACAACGGGGAAAATGTCTCTCTTTTGGCGAAGTTGCATGAACACACAGCAGTGTAATTCCAATAAAAGCAAATCTGTCTAGTCAATATTAAGCATCTGTCCTTGGTCTGTGAGCCAGGGAGGCACAGAGCCTCTTACAAGACACTCCTACAGAAGCTGGTTCTTTGTCTGAAGACACTGAAGAGGCTTTGGCAGTCCCTGGTTCTACCCACAGTGTTCTGCAAAGTTCATCTAAGTACCACCACAGTTTACCTGTTGGATTAGGTGAAATTGGATCCTTTCCAGCTTGATATCAAATTTCATAAGTAGCAAAACCAAGAATAACAACAGGTCTATTGGTATTATTTTGGGAGCATCCCATGAGGCTGAGGGCAAGCCAAAAGATGCAGGAAATGAAATTAAGTTATAGCCAGATGTGTTGCACTGAATTAAAAGACAGTGACCCACAAAATAAGTTTCCTGAGGCTGACTTCTATTTCAGCCTCAATAATATCCATCTATCTGGAGAAACGTCTCTAAGATTGCATGTCTCTCAGTAACATCAGCAATAGTGAAAGAAATTATAAAGACTGTGTGCAGTGAAAAAGTGCTGAATCTAATCTGTATCTGTATCTCAGAAAAATCTCTACCGTTATTTTAAATTTCAAAGCAATGTGAATTCCACTCTTAATGCCTCAAATGTAAAAGGTGTAACTGGTACCAACCAACACATCCTGTTCTTATGCCCCTTTGCCTGACAGTTTTTGCATGAAATAACGAAGTTCATCCAAACCAAAATTAATTCCAAAACTGATCCAAAGCTTTCTGAAATCATCATGATTTTTTTCACAAATTTCAAAGGGTTTTCAATCTGGTCTGTTAAGTGATTCATTAATCAGTTTTAAAATTGGAAGACTGATTTAGCATGCAGTTAAGGGTTTGATAACATATGTACAAAACCCAGGAGGATTGTCTCAAGTCTTCACTGCTGTCCAAGCTCTCATTTAGGTCAGCAGAAGTCCTAACACTGAGTGTGTTTAAAAATTCCTCCGTGCTGCATAAATTTAGTCACATTAATCCAGTACTGGAAAAAGACTACACATCTCATACAGGGCCTGATCCTTTCCAATTTGCACAGGAGTAATTTCATATGCTTACCGGTCTTGGTGGGATTATTCCTCTGTGTCCACTTCCACAATATAGAGAATAATTTATAGAAATTCCATATCAAGATGTGTTATCCTTCACAGGCTGCTTGCATATATTCTTCCTTACTGATTCTATAATATTCCTTGCTGAAATACTTTGGGTGCATTATATTCCAAGCTACTTCTTTTCCCTTTACTATTATATTATTATGTGAAGTAAAACTCAATAATAATTTTAAATAAGCTTGTGTATTCCACTTCACCAGTACTGACAGACAAAATGCCACATATTACTTCCTTTTTGTTAAGAAGGTACTATTCTCTCTCAGTTGCATAATCCTAACACAAAGTAGAGAGTATCTGAGGGTTTGTTTAAAATTATTCAGTTTCATTATACTGCTACAAGTGGTGCTGACAGAAAACCACTTGTTTGCCTAAAATAAAATGAAACATAAAGGATTTCTTTTCTTGCATATGGAAAGTTGTGCAGGTTGTCCTACTGCATTTGTTAATTTTTCAGAAGTAATTTCACTACCTCAGGTTTCACTCCATTTCTACCAATTGAACAACGAGCTTCTAGAATTTTTGCATACAATAGTTTAAATTTTCATATGATAGCAAACAGTTCTCTCTCTTGCTCATTATTGATTTTATGATGGGTAAATTCTACCTCAAAGATTAATTTGTCTGCCTTCACCTAGGTAATAGTCTACAGGAATTCAACAAGCAGAATTTAGTCCCACCTTGTCCAGGACTTGGATGAGTTTGAGAAGTCTACCATTTTTAAAGGAAAACTGTAGATGAGGGAAATAACCAGAAGAAATCCTTTCAAACTTTTATGGTTATAATTAAAGAAAAAGGTGCTCAACTATTTATCATTTAGAAGGAATGTTTACTTCAGCAGTTGCCTTAGCCCTGTCTCTTCCGAGAATGCTGCTCTCACTTCTGCTGCCTCACCAGTCAAATAGGAAAAGATCAACGTACTGCGATGAAGGGGACAGTATGTAAGTAATTTCTAAGATGTCATGCATGCAGGCCCAACTACTCAGCCATCGTGGTTGTTAGCATTTGGCCCTTTGCCATCAAACTGACAGCCAAGCAGAAGATAAACCATAAGGTTTAAATCATATCTACTTATAGACCAAACCTGCAAGCCCAAGGAATACTGCAATGATGGCCAAAAAAAAGCAGGAGCACAGGGAATCAGCCTTTTACCATTCACACTCGCAGCAGGAAAATGGCAAGATGATTGTGAGGTAATTCCTTTTAACTAGCTGTCCCATAAATTTCTTACGAGACCCAGAATAGTTCTTTTGCAGTGCCACGTTCTTGTAATTTATTTGATCTATGGCAGAATTTATATTTTTTATTAAAATATGAGTTGCATAGATAATTCATTCAATTAATCAGCTCTCTTTTGGCAAAAACCCTCTCTCTTTGTCTCAAAAGTTAGTTTTTGCAAAGTAAGCACACTTTTAATGAAGATAGAAATTGGGCTAGTAATGACACACACACATATTATACATATTACCTCCTGCATAGGTTGCTTGGGTTTACATATTTATTTGCTACTTAATTGTTTTTTTATGCGGCACTTGAGGACCCTAACTGAACACTTCAAGGAACAAAGATTATCTGAAGAACTTTCCAGCTCTTGACTAGACAGCTGTGGGCTTTGGTGCCACAGAAAAGTCTGTGGAAACATTAGTAGTCAGGAGGTTTTAGCCCCTCTGCAACTGATTTTTCATGCTGTACACAGGAACCCCTCAGAACTAATAACAACCAGTGGGTGTTCACCTTATTAGAAAGCATCTGATCACAAAGATCTTAGCACTCTCTTCTACCCCTCCCACAAATTCAGAATGTAACCCAAAGCACTGCTATGATTTGTATTACTATTTTGCAAGAAGATGCAAAAAAAAAAAAAAGGCAACATGAATTCAAATGCCCAAATGAACCCCATCAGTTCAGAACTACAGAAGAAAGATGCTTCTTGACCAGGCTACTCTACTCTTTCAGATTCTCAATTATATAAGACTATTAAATAGATAAAGAACATTCAGTTCACAATCACAGTCCCAGATTACAATGGAAGGACTAGTAATACAGACATCTGATATCAAGAAAGGTACACACAGGTAACAAGAAGATGTGCTCTTGTGCTTACATGTCCCATTCATCACTTATTGAAGAACACTCACAGGAGATGACATCGGCTTCTCGTTAACATCAAGAACCAATGAGCTCTGTGAGCCTCACCCTGTCCTCTGCCTCTGCCACACAGCAAGGCAGACAGGCACAGATGCAAAATGTGGATTTTTTAAGGCTCAGCAGCAAATTGCTGCTGTGTGGCTTGGAAATGGGTCTGACTTAATGCTGCAATAATTGGAAATTCCATTAATGAGGAAAGTCACTTCTTTCTTTGCACAGCCAGCTCTTCCCTCACACCTGAAGAACTGTGATGAAAGAGAGGCTGTTTTCTTCTTAGCACAATTTAAGGAAAGCTATTTCTTACAGTGAACCATAGTCATTCAGGTGACACCCTCTTTGCCGAAAGAGAAAGTGAGTCCAGATGACTCCAGAACCAGTGAAACCAGAAAAGCTGCAGAGTGGGCAGTGGCAAATAACACAATGACTGTGCTGTAGTGACAGCCAACTATGTCCAATGGTAAAAGATCCCATAGGACCAAACAGAGAGGCTTGAGGGGACTTGGTTGAAAGAAAACACATGGTAATGCTAAGCCAGTTCAGGAAAACATATTCGTTTGTTGTTCAAAAGTACACACCTCACTAAATATGAAGCACTATTACTGTAACTGGAAATTAATGTCCCTTTATTTCACTATTAGAATACCTAAAACCTTGTAGTCCCAAATAATTCACAGCATAGGGTATAAGTAAATCTTAATTGATAGATTAGGAATATTTTTGAAGCCATAAGATGTGACAGATATTACAACATTCAGGCTCTTGGGAAACCTGTTTTCTAAGTATCCACAAGGTCCAGATTCACTGGGACATAAGGGAGCAATATGTACAAGAAACAGAACTGTATTTAATCCTCACGTCTGTGGCAGGTGGAGATTGTGAGCGGAATGCTCTTATAAATAAAAGGGTCCCATGTTGTTAAGATGCTCTCCTCACTCCAGGCCAGGTAAATCTCAGAAGAGAAATTTGTGTTCTGAAAGGACTGGAGATTGTATGAAGCACCAGAGAAAGTGCAAAAGCTACACTGACCCAGAAAGACAGAGGGGCAGCAAACAGCGCTAATGCTTCTGCGGATGCAAAGCCGAAGGCAACTTTTCCTCTCTCGTTATAACTGAGTGGGATCGGTTCGTATAAACTTGGGATGTTCACATTCAAAGAGGTTGTTGCACGACCTCTGATTCATGGTAACTGTCCGTGCATGTGCTCTAAGCTGGCAGCTCAGGTAACTGGAATTAGCTAATTCCTCTCTTTTATTCAGAGCAGAAGGCTAAGCCAACGTGAATTACTTCACATATTCAGGAGCTAAAAGCATGCATGTAAAATTGTGGTAGCTCAGTTGGGGTGCTGGAAATGTTTACCACATATAAGCTTTCACCTGTGTTTATGTTTTGGGTTCATCTTTAATAGTGACTGAGGTATATTTATTTTATTTGCATCTTTACACCTGTTCAAAAGGAGTCCTTGACACACATATTGGGAAGGAACAGTCATGGCTGACAGATGCTAGGACTTTTTTTTCATCTATAGCAGAGGCACAAGACAAGATACTTGGCCTTTTAAGCAAAGGTGAATGACTACGTACTCTGTTGGTGCTGTCACCTGGGGTGCTCATCACGTGGGCTTCTCCCTGGTTGTGCTCAGCTCTGCTTCACCATGGGGTTTGCATTCTGCACTCACTGGGTTGATCAAACTTCAGCTAACCGTGTCAGACCAACTCTCCACTTCTCATCAGCTTCTCCTATTCCACCAAGTCAGGCACTTTAATGCTGCCTCAGTTCAAACTGATTTCCAGCAGCAATTACACAGCACTTTGCTGGTAACCACCAGCCAATGCTGAGTCTTTTGATTGGTATCTGCCAGACATTGGATGTGAGAAGTTGTTCTGTGCTCCAGTTTGGGAGGTACATCCTACCAGCAGGACTCTGTCACCACTTAAAGTTTATTAGCTTTGAATCATCAGAATAATACTGCTCCATGAAGCAATTTCCAAAAACAGAAGCTCAAAATTTAAGGATATTCTTCCCAGGCTGACATTATAATTCAAATATAGCTTCTTTGTGATATTTTTCATTTGTGAATCTGAATTTACTGTCTAAAACTGCGGAAACAGAGACAAGAAAGAAGTAACCTCTTTCACCAGTGTTGCACGGAAGGACAGAAAAAAATACAGAAACAGAAGGATCAAATCTTGCCCTTTTACATTCAGAGCTATTCTAATGGGTCCTGCCTATGTACCAACAAAATTAGTATCTAAAATTATTTGCAACTCACTTGCATGTGGACTTAAGTGAATAAAGAGATCATAGAGAAGCTTAAAGATTCTTGCAAATGCATTCACTTTTTTTTTCCTACCCAGAATAATGTATGAATTTGAGTTGCAAGTTGTTCTTTCCAATGCCTAAAGAAACATTCAAATGATTCTCTATTAGCATCTATGTACTATAAAGAAAGATTTTCATCATACCATCAATTTAAAATCAAACCTAGAAAGACAGAACCTCGGGGCTTCACTGATCTTTTAGCTCTTTAAAATTTGTGGGCAAATTCACACAATTATATTACAATGCCTTAAGATAATATAAAATGTAGCTTGAAGAAACCTTAAAATAAACCGAACTTGACTGTGTTGGTGAGCTATTGTGATAAAAAATTAACATGTTTGGGGAAGTCTGATTTGCATTACACAGCGCCTGTAATCAAATTACCTCTAAATGTTATGCCATGTCACACTGTGTTTGAGATGTTGCTGTCAAAAACGCATACATACGCTTTGCAGTTTGACTCAACCTGGCTTCCTTTTAAGCGATCATGTATGCCTCTGAGCCACTGCAGCCAAACGGCGGTAAAATACAGAGGTTGGCAATTCAATTTCATTCAACCTTTCAAGAAGGAAAGAGCAGATAAGCTTTGCTTGTTCGTGTCAATGATAATATTCAGCGCAGCCTAAATCTAATTCAATAGGTTCGCTCCCGCTCTCTTGTCACAATTGTCATTTCCGAACCAGGCCCCCGCCACCCCCTCCCCGCTCCAGTTGCAGCAAAACTTTTCTGAAGTGCGTAACCCGCAGCCACGGCCGCCTTCCCGGCGGATGCGCTGTGGGTCAGTCCCAGCCCTGGGGTTCGTGCGCGGGGCCGGGGCAGCTCAGGTGGCGGCTGCCGGACCCCATGTCCGCTGACCTCATTGCAGCCACAGATGTTTACTGCACTTTGGGCGATCTGCAGAAAGCAGAGCAGTAAAGTAGGCCAGCTTGCGGGAAGGCTGTTACCCACAATCCATGGAAAAATGCCGGATAGTTCCCACTAGGTTGTGGTCGGCTAGGAAACGGCAACTTATTAATCTTGTGTCAGAGGGCCAGCTGCAAGCCTGGCAGTTACCATATTTCACCACCAACTCCGTGTCTGGACAGCCATTGTCTTTTTTTATGAAAAACTCCACAAATCAGCTGCTATTTTCCCCCCCTCTACGTGCAGAAACGGCGCTCGGGGGCTGAGGTGGCTCTGGCGCATCATCCACACGGCGGTCAGGTTTGCTAATTCAGAGCGACTGCTTAGTTTCCAACTTTAATGATATTCCCTCAGCATATCACTATGGTTGCCTGGCGACCGGATTTCAGCTAGGCCTCTCATTTGATTCCCACACATCAGACCCTGAAAAGCACTTTTTTTCCTCCCTCAGCTTTTGATTCCGGCTCCTCTGAAACCCTTCCCCCTGCGGTGTCGGTATGGGTGGGCAGCGCGGTGGCAGAACAAGGCCAGGGGTGACGGGAGGCCTGGAGGCTCCTGGTCACACATCAAGGCCTGGAAACAAAGCCGCCAGGAGCCCTTCCTGACAAACACAAATTCCCTTCAGAAAAAGCAAATTTGGTCTTCCCTTCGTAGCGTGGGTGTCATTTTAAGACTTTCTTTAGACACTTTACTAAATCTGACGCTTTCCATTGTTTTTTGGGCCGTTTCTCACAAAAGGCTTCCTATTATCAACAAGTTGCTATTGGAGTAAGCAAACAGCTTGTGAAGGCCTGAAATAATCTAATAAGCAACGGGCTTGCGTGCTTTATGTACCCACATCTTTACAGGATACAAAGTTTGTTTGGATAAATAATTTTCCACTTTTTGCTCAATTTCAATTAAAGTGCCCTTTTAAAATTAATGGTTTTGCTTAGCTCTGCCCCCTGTCCCCTTGCATACACAGAAACTCGCTCTACCCAGTGTAGCATAGCTATAGATACATTTTTCTTAAACTGCTCTGGCCCAAACAAACGTTCTGTTTCTTGGTGCAATTACAGGTCTGATCAATAAGATGGGTACAAGGACTACGCTGACTTTATTATTCTTCTCTTGGCTACGACTGAAAGTCTTCACAAAGTTGAAGGACTGACTTCACTGGAAGCCAGATCAGCTTACACCAGCTTAAGGTTTAGTCTTGAATCTTTAATGTGCTGAGGCAAAAAATAAATGTTGTCAGCTATAAACAAATGTTTGTTGAAAAGTTCTATAAACAAAATACAGAATTATTTTGGTAACTAAAAAAATATCATGCTAAAGTAACTTGTATCAGATGGGGAATCATCAGGTATATAATACCTAACATAAATAATTTTCAAATATTACTGTGGAGGAAAAGGCAGTCAGCTGGATAATTTACTAAAGGTTTGATATGAGCACCACAGAAATTGTTTAAATACAATGTTCTGCTTCTTGTTAGCATGGATTTCACATCATTCTCTGTACAGCCTGCTGATGGATATGAAAATCCATAGTTATTTGTGCTAAACCACTACTCAAACATCTATTAGTGCTGAGCACAGTCACAACAAAATTAATATCCATGTATCAACTGCAGGAGTAGATCAAACCTTGTTAGCCTATACAGATCTAAATTGTCTTGTTTTTTGTACTAATTAAGATCTTGCGTTGTTTAGAGATCCTAAAAAATTCCCAACTCTTCAGGTTATTTTGTTACGGGAGAACCTTAGTTCATTAGTTTTTTTAAAGTTCATGGTCCTTATGCTTCAAGAAAATGGGGATTTTTGTTCAAAAAGCTCCAGACAGCTGAGAGTTCCTTATGCTTAGAGGTTTAGGGCTTGAGATTTCTTGATTTTTCATAAAGCTTCCACACTGCGGGGAGGGACATGCAGTTCCTCTGTATATTATTTGTCAGTCCTGACTATCCACAATGACATTCAGCTTTGATTTGTCTCAGTCACAGCCCAGGATAAGAACACGTTGGACATGGAGTATCCAAGGACCAACTCAGACTAGAGCTCTGAGTTGTGATATGCAGTACCATTTGCGTATTGTGTGGTCAAATAATAATTAAAAAAAAGTACTACAACCATGACATGAAAACACGTTAGTTTTCAAAACAAGAATGATGCTGTGGGATTTCACAGTATGAAGCTTCTCTCCCTCCCTGTGCCCACAGCTGGTCTCCCAGTTGTCAGTAACGTGATCTCACTACAACCTGGGGAGGACTTTTTGAATTATTGTCTCACAAGGGACCGCTGTTCCATGGTCCAGACTGAAGAGTAAAGCAAACTAAACCTCCGCTGCATTGCTGCAGTAGAAGCACCTCATCCCTTTACGCTCTATCCTGGGCTTCCCAATCCTCATGGAATATAGAGCTGTCTCCTACCGTCCAGCCTGTGTCCTAATAACATTAGGGTGACCTGACACCTCATATGTTTTGCACTACCTGTTACAATAGTATGCTATGCCATTTATTGCTTGTTACATCCTCGTCTGAGGTTCTCAGCTGAGGAGAAGTTCAGTTCCAGAAATGGGACTTGCAATTGGAAGTAGTCACATCTTAGAAAATCTACTGAGAACAGAGGTCACCAACGAAGGCATGTAGGATATACATCACTAGACCTCCAAAGCCATGCAGAAAAGTTTTAAAGGTTAGTAATGTATTTACCCTCTGTGTGTCAAATTAATCTTCCAAGGAATTGTAGACATACGAGAGAAGGAGTTTATTTCATGGCAGACAGTGCTGCTCATGAGAGTTGTCACTGCTGAATGCTAAATCCCACGGGACAGAAAGTACATTCTGATGCAGGACTAAATTTTTTTGCAGGTCTACACTGAGACAAATTGTACTCAGTTACATTAACAACAATAACAGCAGGGAAGTGTCTTCATTTTCACACTAGTGGGAAGAAGAGTTTTGCCCACTGCATAGCATTTCACCAGAAGTGAAACTAAATGAAGTCAGCATACTGGAACACTTCAAAATACATTTAGACTACAGTAGCTCTAATTAAATGTACCTCAAATGAACCTTTTGAAATGTATGCTTGCATGAACACATAAAGGGTAGTCCCTGTTACTATCTCAAATTTCTTTGCTGGAAGAACAAGTGATTGATTTTGTGCTAGAGCTCAAAGCAGGACTTCTAACCTGTCCCTCTCTCCCCTAACCCAGAGCAGGTATCACCTCTATATACTTTACTCAGCAACAACTAAGTCTTCACAAGTTAAGAGATTTAAACTCTTTTTTTTTTTTAAATCAATCATTTGCAATAACTGTTATCATTGCAGATCCACTACCTGCTGCAACATTTCTCACTTACTTATTAAGTTGTTAAGGAAGTCGTTTTGTACAGTACACTCATGACATGTTAAAAAAGAATGTTTTCAGATTAGTGTTCAAGCTTCATTTTTCTTTTCCCTGAAAGTTTTAATTAATACATTAAACACATTGTAGCTGTGCAGATGGGTAAAGGAGATATCTATTTATGCATTCTATTGATTCAGTTATTCAAATGTTTAGTAGCATTATGGTATACATGCAAAAAGAACACGGTGCCCTTTGAGAATTGCTTCCATATTGTTGAGTCTAAATTGAAATACACACACACACAAATCCCATCTACAATAATGGGATGTATACCACATAAAATTACCCTCCCCCATGCGCTGGAAGTATTTTCAAGAATGAAAGGTAAATGTTCAATACCACTTTGCTGCTCGAAGGCAGGCTCTTCGTGCACTCTGGAAATAGGATTGCCCTCTAGCTATCTCACATCCTTCTAGCTCTGGGCAGAACACCCAAAAGAGGTAAATTTGCCGAAAAGTGCTTTATCTGAAAGCTTTACTCTCTCCTATTGCAAAAAACTAAGACATTAGATAAACTTAATTTTTTTTGTTGTTGCTCTTTTGTAGCAAGACATTATGGTTCTGGCTCCAGGTTTTCACTCCAGGTCAGAAATTTGGTATGGAAATGTACTGGGGACTGTGATATAGACTCTGGATTTTTCCCATCTCTTATTTAATGTTATGATTTCCAGTGAAAGCTGGGGACTGGATTTGATAACCTGAGGAAGTTCTGTTTTCTGTGATCTGAAATGCAGTGAACGTGGCTGCAGTCAAAGACGATAAGAGACTTCACGAGTATAAAGAATTACTACTTTCATTCTCTACCCATGGAATATTTTACTTGTCTGAAAAGCCTCATAACTATAAAAAAAGATGATTAAGTCTTTTATTTTTAACAAAAATATGATCAGAATTTTAATACAAAAATGGACATCATCAGCTTCAGAGTTGCTCCCTCAAAAATAAAAAAAAGAAAAGTAGTTCTGGGCATACTATCTATATATAAGTATGTGTTGCTATTCATGGCACATTTAGAGTCCCAGATTTTAGGAGAAAACTTTTGTGTTGATTGAGCAATAGGAAATAAAACTGACCAAATATGGCAGGTGCACTGCATGCCCGGAATCAGGCAGTCAAAGGGAAGGGAGTGGAGAAGCAGCACATCCTGTTTCTTGCATCAGAATTCTTGTGTTCTAGTAAGCAAGACAGGTTAAGAAATTCTTTGCCTAAAATATGACTTTTACTTTAATGTGATTCGTTATAGGTCATAGAAAGTTTGGCCCATTTTCCACTGATTTGAAATCCAACCAATAATGAATCAGAAGCAGAACCAAGAATAGATCTAAGGAGTTCTGAATCACAGGCCACCTCTTTCTCAAAACACCCACTCCCTCCCAATCAGACAGACGTCCCTTGTTTCTAAATAAATGCATTTAGTTACAAAGTGGATTTATTTATTTTTAGCAAAAATTGCTCATAGTGACAAAATTGTCCATTCAGTTAATGACAAAATACATTCTGTTGCATAAGTTTTGCACTCGTGCATAAAATTGCCTCTCTTACCATAATTAATGTATAGATTGAAATTATAAGACATCTAAAGTTGCTGATGTGTCACTGAACACCCCCATTCCTTTCCTCCACTTTTCTCTCACACTTTTAGAACATGACAGAATATCTAAATACTACGGAAAGTCACACGCACGCAGAGAAATTGTACTGGTATTACTTCAAAATGCAAAAGCCAGTTGCCCACGTGAACCCGGTACAACTCTGTCACCCTCCTGGGGTAGAACCAGCTGTGATGGTTACATACACCCCTGAGCTAATAGAGCTTTACCTTTTAGTTCAGACCACTGAGGGACTTGCATATCGAGAGCACAGTGCTCCTAGGTATCAGCCTTGCTATTGCCAAGCCCTGACAAAGCATCTGTGTTATGCAAGCAGATGAAGAAAAAATCCTGAAATGGTTCCTGTTCCTTACATCACCACAGATATCTCAAGTCAGAAATCTTTCATCTGAACATGTTCTTAAATTGAGATCTCTGAGTGATGCACAGAATTAAAATGAAGATAAAATTATCTCACTGTGATTTAATTATCTTAATTATCTGAGTGGAATAGTGCACTGACTTCTACAATGCAGAACCACCTCTGATGAACAAGCTACACTCAATAAAATAAACAGCAAGTCAAATCACTGTATAAAATTTAAAAATTAACTAATCATAGGGATAAAATGCACTTCAATTTCCTGTCCTCCATTCTTCCCTTTTCACTTGCATCTCTAGAGTAAGAATGGAAAATATCTTACCTTCGCAAAAACTTAAAGTTCTGCTCTAAATAATACATACGTATTTAAAGTACAACCTTACTGTAAAAGAAATGCCATGGAAAAAACATCCCTTCCTAAGTGCCAGTTGCAAGGGTTTGGAGTGTCTGGGAAAATTTTGAATGAACCTCCAGACATACAGAAAACCTCCTCACTGCCTCTGCTCTTTTCTGAAATGTTTGCAAAAGAAAATAATCTTTATACTTCACAGACAATCTGAAAATATGTTTGTCACTGACAGAAGACTCCCACACACACCTTTTTTTTTTTTTTTTCTGTGGCAAGCATTGAGTCATGGAAAGAGAAAATTACTTGCCTCAAATTTGTGCAGGAGCCTGGCCAGTATCAGACCTCTGTCTGTTCATTCTCCAATACTGTGTTTTAACCATGCGACTGTCCCTTTTCCTAGCACTTATTAAAAGGCTGGAATGTGCTTATGCTCAAAATTCTCCCAGTCAAGGACAAACACATGAAAAAAAAAAAAAAGAAAAAGGAAGATACATAAACGTTTTCTTTTTAACATAATTACATTAGATGTGTTAGAGAAATGAAGGATAGGTTTGAAAACAAAGGTGAGAGACAACTGATGTTAACAGCAAAAGCTGAACTGATGCAGTAGTTCTGTGGGCACTTTCTGATTTAACATATTTTCATACAAGCAAGAGGTTTCCAGAGCCTGATATAATTCCTAGCGACTGCTCTGTCCCTATATGTTATGAATGAATGCTAAAAATACCACACATTTTATACTGTGGCTACCCAGTACGGATTTCATTGAGCCTGGGTTTG
The DNA here is from genome assembly GCA_035584735.1 of Pseudotriccus pelzelni. NCBI lineage: Eukaryota > Metazoa > Chordata > Aves > Passeriformes > Tyrannidae > Pseudotriccus > Pseudotriccus pelzelni. The sequence continues at coordinate 7,692,935 of JAWMRA010000009.1, read as the reverse complement.
TGATAATTCCTGCTACGCCTTCACAGCACCGACACAGAGGAACTGTAACAATGGTCTATTTTTGTGTAGTGTGGATCTAGAATGCAGATTAAATCTGTTTAATACACAGCCTAGTCTTGATCTCCTTAGATAAAGAGTTACCCTAAGATAATTAAATTTCATCTGTGACAACCTGGCCAAAAACATTTAATTACAAAAGAAGACAAACCACGGTAGAGTACCAGAATATAGCCATGAGCAGATGAGCTTTCCCAGTAAAGGTATCTTATCAGAGAAGCAAAACTTATACTTCCAAGACAGACTATGAGCCAACAAAAAATAGACTCAACATATTTCTTGGGGAATGTTTATCCTTTATGCCAAAATCCACCTCAACAGATATCTGGTCCCCTTGAAAACTTTTGGTTAAAACAAATTTCTGAGCCAAGGCTTTCTGTCTCTTATTTAGTAAACAATTTAATCTGGAAGAAATGAATAGGAAACAATGCATATTAGGATAAAACTGTTCCATTAATTACACATAACAAAATTTGCTGTTATCTGTTACACAATATGTACATGGTCACAGGGAGGCTGGCAACGCATCAACCAGACAAAATCCCTAAATGAGCAGAGATTGCTACAGGCAGAAGAGAGATGTTACACAGAAGGGAGTTGCCCCTAAGTCACTGCACATCAGACAGAAGTTCACAGACTGTAAAAGGCAGGATTTGGTCAAGTCAAGGCACAGGGCCAGTGGGAAGTCTACTTTATGGATCCTAATTACACTCCCTGGCAGGACCTCAGGAACTACTGTAGCTTCAGAACGACTGCCTGGACTCAACCTTTACATGTTATGAATAATACATTGCCAGGTGAGCATGCAAAAGTTGTCCCAACATAGAAGCTGGGGAGGACTCGAAGATTTAGTAGAGGTTCCTTTGGGACTACATGTTAGTCCTTAGCAGAAACAAACCTATTGGCAAAAGCCAGTCATGCCCAACGTCAGCATTGCTTCCCAAAGTGCCATCAGCATGATGCATATAGGAGATAGACACTCAGGAGCATCCTTGCCAATGAAATAATGCATTGCCTTCTTATTAAAATTCTGAAGTTTTGAGGGGGGTTAGTTTTTGTTTTGTTGGTACTGGGTTTTTGTTTGTTTGTTTGGTGAGCTGGTTTAGTTTTCATTTTGTATTATTGTTGGGGTTTTTGTTTGTTTTTGTTTGGTTGGTTTTTTTTTTACTTGATGAGGTTTTTTGTTTGTTTTTTTTGTGGTTTTTGGAAGGGGATGTGTGTCACAAATAAATGAAATGAGAATGGCTGCTCTAGAGAGCTTGCTACAGCTCGTAAAGACAGTAAGTAGACTTTGAAACTGCATACTCTCTCCTCATTCCACAAGAAGCAAAGCAAAGATGGTGGATCTACTTAAGGCAGCACCAAGGTATGGACTTTTTAGAAATGTAAGCTGCCTCCTTTTAGGCTTACATGCTTCCTAGAAATAAGACCACATGGATCAATGGATCAAACTTGAAATACAAAATGGGACATGAACACGGCTGAGGATACCACTGAAAACTGCAGAAAGCCACTTTGTGCAGAAGTTAAGCAGACAAGTTTGAAGCTGCTCTGCTCCAGCAGCTGAGACGAGTGATTACATTTATAAGAAGGAATTATCTACCTTATTAAAACTTTGCAAGCTTCTGTTGTCTGTGGATCATCTGACTGGTACTCAGCAAATAGTGCTGAGGTTTTCTTTTTCCTACTTTGTAAATAATGAATGAATAAGAACTTACTGTGAAGTGCCAGTTTAATTTTAAGGGGCATTACCAGAGGCTTGGTAATACCAGAGTCTGAGAGGGTTTTTTAGCTAAAGTCTTGTACACCCATTTGGCACCAGGCTCGTATTCTAGAGTTTTTTGTCTAAGTTTAACATGTATTAACTACTGATTTACCTTGTGTGCTGCTGTAGAATTCAATAGAAATTCTGCCTCTTATTTAAAGAGAAACAAGACTGGGTAGACAAACATAGTAGTAGTAACTGTACAACAGTGTAGTTACTGTTAAAATGATAACAAAAAATATAAAATAAAAAAATACTTGATACCTTAGTTAAGATATTTATTTATAAGTTTAGATATTTGTGTTTTTAACAACTAGTCTTTAGAAAACAGATACCAGAATGACCTCTAGAAGAACAAATTCTCTATAAAGTAAGTTTAAAAAAAAAATTAGTTTGCCTTTTAGACAATCAAAAAGTAACTACTCAAAATATGTTTTCCTTTGTGCACTGGAATATTGAAACTGAATACTTGCATGGGCACAGTTCCTCTCTCTTTTAAAGGATATAGATAACTACTGATTTAAAAATTACTATCTAAATGCCTCGGGGCAGCAAAAAAACCCAAATGCCCTGACTTATGATGACTAAAAGCATGATCCACAGCTTTTAATCTAATCCATGTAGGTATTCCTACAGCCTCCATCTCCATCAGCTTGGTTTTGTGTGCGCCAAGCATCAATCCCCCAGTTTGTCTGGGCTACTTCCAAATGCCCAGAGCACAAACAACCCGAGAGCGCAGGCCCCGCGCTGTGACAATGCACTCTTGTCACAGGAGCTGCCACAGACCCTTAACTTCGCCCTGGCAGGTCTGTCTGCGATGTGGCCTGTTCCCTTGGCTGTCCCCGGGCTGCTCTACCTCGGGATGCCGATGGGCTGATGTCAGCATTTGAAATGAGCTTGCTTGCCAGTGCCTAGATTAGCTGTGTTGCCAGGCTCTAGCCACTCTAACCCCCTTTTCCACTTCAGTGGGCTGAGCTTTTGACACTCTGAAAAGCACCATTTAAAATTAATTAAAGCTCCTTATTTTGTACCAAATCTCACCACTACCAACCCTGTTTATTATGTTTTATGCAGGGTGGGGGGCACCAGTCAGCAAGGTGTTCTGGGCTGGGCTACCAATACTCATGGATGAGGAGACATTTGCAAGGCAAACGCAATGTGAACGGTGTTTCCACAAATCACAGCTTTTGCACAGATTACTGGACTCCTCTGGTGGAATCCACATGTCACACTGTGAGGCAAGGCAAACTTTCTGGCAACGGGTTTTTATGGCAATTTATTCCATTATTTTTACTGCTGTGCACAACATTGCAAAGTTTTACTTGTGATTTTTAGCAAGCAATTTGGTAAAAATAATTTGCTGTGAACTGCCACAAAGTAGGTTAACACACATATGATCAGGCCAACTATTTCTCAGTTTATATGCTACAGCTGCTTTATGAATATTTTTTAAAAGCTGGAGGCAAATATTGTCTTTTGGTTTTCTTTTCTGAAAGACCTGCCCATCTGATAAAAACCAACAAAAGAACCTAAAGATTATTTTACTGCACATTTGAACTGTCACCTACATGATAGCGCAATGCAGTCATGTAAATTTGTGCATACAAAATTTTATTAGGCGGCTGCTCATTGTGAAGGAGATCACAACAGTGAACTAATCCAGCACATTAAGTGTTCTTCAACACTTCAGATTTGGCAAACATCAAATTTCTAAACTATCCACCAAAATGTAAATGGCATACTTGATATTCAAACTAACAGCAGGTTGTCCCATACAAAATAGTGTTCTTTAAATGTTAGGCATTGATTGTATAGCACTCGGTGCTTCTGTGGTATTTTTAAATATGATGTTGACAAACGCTGAGGAAGAACAAAAATGTAATACAAAAGATGCAAAGTAAAATAATATAAAAGCAACAGTTAGAAGCAACCCTTGCATTCAGAATGCAGGGACATGAAACCTGATGTAGCTGCTGTATTCATGATCCAGCGAGCTCAGAGGATGCCCAGCTAGTCAAAACAATTAGTCTGACACATCATTACTCATACTGGAACAGCTTCACTTTACATTGCTTTAGACAGGGCAGTAGCATAATAGGCTCTTCAGAGTTTTACAGTGAAAAAATCTCTTGGATTCAAAACCACTTAAAATTCTGTGAAATTCTCCTTTCTGAACAAAACTAAAAAGAAAGGAATTTTTAGATAGAATTTGAGTTATACATGGACATGACTGCAGAAGTATAAACATTAGCAATTGTTGGGGATTTCTGAAAGCTGTACTTTTGTAGATCCGGCTTTTTCAGTTACTCACAGAGCAAACAACAATTTATCTACTAGATAAATGTGTCAGAATCTAGCCCTAAATCTAATACTTCCACTGCGTGCTTATGCCAATTGCCTATTGGTGGTATAGAAAAGGCAAGTGAAAAAAACCCCGATGCTGCAGACAGAATTATTTGTTTTTGGCAATCACTTGTGCAAATTAGGAAACCTTTCCTACAAGAGGAAAACTGAACATCTGTAAATATATTTGTATCTGTAAATATCTATAGTGCTTACTTAAAATAGGTTAATATCGTTTCCTTTAAGACTTAGAAGATTTTTCTCTGCTCCTAAGCATCTCAACTTGTACAAATGTCCTTACACTGGGTTAAATCCACTTCATTGCTCTGCCCCTTGTGCAGACATTTGTACCTGTGCTGGGACAGTAAAAAATACCTCCAAATCAAAGAGCCCAATTTTATGTACCAGCACCAGTACAAACTAATAGCAACACAAGACATTAGGCAGGAAAGGACCAAGCACTGAACACTACCATTCCATAAGAAAGAGTATCCAGAACATAAATGCTGCTAAAAGTTCCTTTTTTAACCAGGAGGAGTCTTCCCATACTTCTCTCAGAGAGCTGAATCAGGTTAAGGACAAGTATTTCTACGTGAGATACAAAAGGGCAAAGAGTCCCAAGACGTCTCAGTGAAGATTAACAGGAGTTCAAAAGAACTGGCACAGCACAGCCTGAGACCTCAAGTCAATTCCATTGCAAATCCAAATGATTAAGGTAAATAAATCGCAAACAAAATGTCTCTGCATTGTTTCTTAGTCTCCCACAGACCCTACTGCCAGCATTTCTTCCAAGCCCTGTGCTGCCTACTGTTGGGACATCACAACAACACACTAACTGGGGAGTGGGTCTCCAATTAAAACCTGACTCTCCAATATCCTGATTATTTTTAATCTGGCAAGGTCTGTGTCTGAGTATGCTGCCTTCTCACCCACAACACACTCTCATAAACTGCCATGTCCATAGGATCGAGGGAAAAGCCTGGATCAGGAATAGGTGGCCAACAGTTTTGTGAGCTGACACTGCACTGAGAAAAAAAAGCTATTTGCACAATACCTTTGATTACACAGAAACTTTCACAGTGTATGAAACCGAAAGTCCAGCCAACCTTTTGTCTTGTCCAAGAGTTATGCTGATGTTAATTTTTGTGATATATATTGCTTTATATATATATATATATATTTAATATATAGTCTTATGCAAAGCGAGGCATGTTCTCTGATACTTAAGTAAGGAGCCTACAATTATTTTTGGAAACATGCAAGTGTTGGAGCTCACTGTTTGCTCTGTGAGCATTTGTGCTGATCGAGTTCATCTACAAATGTGCTTGTGGGGACTGAAAATAAAGTGGAAGCCAAACAAATTTTGAAAACTGACCTGGAAAGGCCACCCTGGATCTTTGAATCCAGTTTCCTGCTATTATTGCAGAAACCTCTTATATAAACCAGTCAAGATGCATTTAAAAATATGTATTAGCCCATTTTTCTCATGGGGAAAAGTTTTTCAGATGATGAGAGTCTTATCATGTTAAGCCTGACCAATCATGGCCAATTCCTGCTAATTTCTTCGTGTGACATTACTAGTTCTTCGCTACACCTCCATTTTGCTTATCTTTCTGATAAGAGACAAAATGCCCCGAGAGAGAGAAAATAATTAATTAAAGAAGAAGTTATAAAACATTATAGATTAATTTTGGACTAATATTATGATTTTTTGAAGCTATGCCAATAGAAAGTCTTCTAGAAATTAACACAGGTCCCTATGCCATGCAAATTTCTATCAGTTTTTGGGTGTTTATGGGAATAAACAATGAGACTTGACTGTCTCATACATTTTATCTGCTCTCCTCAGAGAAACAAGCATCTGTAGGGTCCTTTTAATTTGCTAGCGAAAAGAAACAAACCCAAGAGTTCTCAAATCAAAACACCATGGAAGAAACACTTAACAGTCAGACAGATACATCATTGCCAAGGAAATTTTTATATTAAGCAAAATAAAGGAAAATCCCCTGCCAGGGACTTGTTCTTCTTCATCACTACACTCATCAGTAATCATCCATCAGCGATGTTTCTACCTTTCTGTATAAGAAGGCTAAAGTATCTGAACTGAAGCTGTAATCCAGCCTCTGTGTGTAACTGATGTGTTTATAAGTCATCCATCGGTTGTTACATCCTACTGACATGACAAATTTTCTTCCCCCCCACTCACCAAGGGTAGCACAAATACGTATTTAAACAAAAGCAAAACATCATCAGTGCACGTTCTCTTTTCTTGTCAGAATGCAATCGACAAAGGAATAATCCCTGTTGAGAGTTTTCTCTCCTTCTCCTCTCTTTTTCTCTCCTGCTTAAAAGACTACCAACATCTGCTTCCCTTGTTTTCCTAAACAAGTCTTTGAAAAACATCAATTCATCCTGCAAGCTTTAGGAAGTTTACTGATCCTATCGGCTTAATAGCACACTGCTACACTCAAAAGAAGGCCCTAGTGCTCTTGACTATTATGTCCGTTTTTAAAGAATGGCAAAGATGTCAGGCACTCTAGCACATCCTTGGTAGCGTACAACAAATTAAATAACGAGACAGTCATGAATCCCTGGGACCAGCTAGTTTTTGTTTTGTTTTGCTTTTTTTTTTTCTCCAGCATTACGTTTTATTTATTTATTCGCACCATCAGTAGGAAATGATTGCTCAGCATGCAGCTGGGCCTTCAGCTGTGCTGTTCAAAGGGAAGTCCTTTCAAATGCCAATACAAAGATCAAGGGTTAAGGTTCCAGTTCTGCTTCACTCATAGATGCTGGAAGTTGCTTATTTCAGTTGCTTATTTTGGCCCACCTTAGGTAAGGATAGCCTAACAGAATCTCCCGCTCTCCCAGGAACTGAAAGGCCTAACCTCTGTCTTTCAGATTTGCCAAAAACAATGAAATTTGGTAAAAATCCCGAATTTGTTCTTCTCATTTCTGTTACAATGATGCACTGGTTCCATTTCCATACCAGTAGGCATGGAAAGAAGGACAGACCTTCCTGACTGAGGACTTCTGTCACTACTTTTATTTGGCATTAACAGCTATGACAGCTGTTGTACTCATTGGTGTTTGGTACATACTACATAGGATTACTTTAACAAAGGATTGGTTAACTAACAGACCGAAAGTGTGGGGAAGAGAAGAAATAAATCACTTCAAATTAAGATTTGCCCATTTCCTCACAAAACCACAGCTATTTTACACCAAATTTAGTTCAATGTTAGAGAAAATGTTTCACAACTTCAAATACAAAATCCAAAACTAAGCAAAACCCCTTCAAATTGTTTAAAAAGAATATCATGAAAATAAATGTTGCCAGCAATCCAATTTTGTTAATTTTTTTCAATGCAAAGAGCTGTGAAAACTCAATATAAATTTGTAAATGATTTCAATTAAATTAAATTGACTGGTTGTAGCAAATAGAACGTGTAGTTTGTTTCACTCTAGAGTCTGCAGTGCTGAAGCATATTTTTTTAGATTTTCATAAAGGGAAGCAGTTAATGAGAGGTCTTGAAAAGGGCTTGGAGTTCGGCTTTTCCCTCCACCTCAGACACAGACTGTGAGAGGGTTCTGCTGCCAGGCAGTACCTACTAAACTTTTTTCCTGTGCTATTACAGGTACCTGAGTATACAAAGGAATTAATACATCAGTCTGATGGCAAAGTCCAACAATGTGTCTACCCATCTCACTGCATAATCAGACATGTAATTATGACAGGTTCAAGCCAACTTATTTTGTTTTAAAGAGGCTCTTTGCACTGCTGTCCATGGCACTTTTGGGTCAGAAGGTGCTGCCTTTTTGGCAAATGGGGAAGTTCAATCTTGCTTTTCTCAGATGAGTCATATTATGAACTAAAAGTGCATGAATTCTTGCAATTAAGGCAAGGCTCAAAAGTGTTAATTCCTTTCCAGACCAAAATTATTAGTTGTTCTCATCATATTTCTATATTTCTGAAGAGCACTGTGGTATTGAAATAATATAAACCAACAGCTTTTGAAAGATAAAGGAAATACACAACATTTTAAAAACACATATATAACCTAACACTGTGTACAGTCCTTTATGACCTCTCTTTCCACAGTTTCAGGGATTCAAAAATTCTTGATGAGTCAAACTGAAGTGGATGCTGAAACTATTCAATATCAGTGAAATGCAGTTTAGAGTCAATAGGATTGGCCTTCTAATGACGATTAAGTATGCTATAAATTTAAATCTTTGAACTACTTGTTGAGATTTATTCAGGCAGACAAACAAAGATAACAAAAGTCTTTTGTGTGTTCGTCACTCATTTCCGTTGCTCTGTTGTTGCAGTGTCAAATAATGTCAGTTATTTAAGCACAATTAATGTAATTTTAAATTCTCAACAAATTAAATTATAAGGACTAGAAGTCCAAGGAGGACCCTGCCCATTTTTCTTGTATGTTTTCTTTTTTTTCCCAGTTTTGTGGCAAATTTTAAATTGATGGAAGGTTAGTTTCAACCTTGATTCTTAGAGAAACAGCTCATTTTGAAACAAAATTAATTTTATTTTCATTAAGGTATTTCTCCCTGGGTTTGGCGCATAATTGAGCAATATGTAATAATTTTTAGAACATTTGGAAAAGCCTGAGGGGAAGAGGTGATGTATTCCAAATTACTTTTACCTGTGCCAGGATTATTTGTTTTAATTTATGATTGTATGTGTTCATTCTGTGCAGGGGTAGCTCCCTTCTTAAATCCTGTATTTGGCTGGCTACTAACTTCATTTTAGCAGAATTGGAAGGCAGCATTTTAAAACAATACCACAATATAAATGACCCCTGAAAGAAAACAGGAGGCTTGATAAGGAAACATACAGTTGTTTTTATCTCCTTCATAAAAGAATGTTAAGTCACACACATTTAGAAATCTTGAAAATTAATTGAAGACAAAAAGATCACCTATCTCTAGTCTTGCTTAATTAGACTGGGATCAGGAAAGTTATTCTGTAAACGCAACTTAAACTGGTCATCTCAAAGAAGCAAAATTACCACCCATTGTGCTGAAATTATGTTGACTATGTTGAATGTTGTATAATTTAGGAGGAAGGGGGTGAGATATTTTACATTCTGTGAGATCATACCTCAAGATTTAGTACAGCATCTAGAATTTCTTTGCAAGTTATAAAGACAATGATCCATTGTGTACTTCTATTACTAATTATTCTGTAAAGATTGTCTGTTCCAAAAGATAATTAGAAAAGGTGAAATTTAATTCCATTAAACAGAACTCAGCTGGGACATAATGAAATTTTGTTGTGAAGTAGCAGACTCGCTTTGAAGCCAAATAAAAAGCTTTTACATCGATGGAATGAATAAGATTGTAAAAGCTCACACCTTTTTTTCTTTCTGTACAGGCAGCATTTAAAACTAATTAGGCTAAGACTGAATTATATTTGCAAGAAGTTTCAGTTCTCAGATATTTCAGGAAAACAGGATGTCTTCTGCTTTTTACACAGATCAATCTTTAGTACTTGCTTTGCATAAGTCACGGAATATAAGAAACCAAAGTGATCTATAGTTATACAGCACCAAACTCCCCCAGTTCCACAACTCGGCCTTCCAGCTATTGCTGGGAAAACAAATAACCTCAGTGTCTCCCAAAGAAACCCGTGGCTTACTCCAGGCAGGCTCTGGGTCTGAGGAGACCATTAGACTGGCTCCACATCTTGATCCTTTTCCCAGAGTCTCTAACTATAACATGCTTGGCCTAGAGATGATTTGGCAGTGTGGACACCTATTTACCAAAAATAGCCTGAGGTCCAGTGCAGAGCTGGACGACTCCACCATTTTGCCCAGTCACCCAGAGAAGCCAGCACTGCTGCACGGAAGGTGTGTTTGAAGTTACGGCCGTGACTGGGTTCAGGTCTTTATTGTCTCATTTGTAGGTCATATGAACCTACTTAATGGCACAGGTCTTATTGTAAAGAAAAGAATGACCTGAATACATTAGTAACCCATTTCTTTGAGGCTAACCACTAAACACAATGCGCCAGTAGATAATACGCTTGAGAAAACTCTTTGGGAAAATACGTGAAGCTGCTTGAAACCAACTTGCTTCAGTTCACTGGACCAAGTCCAAACATTACAGGCTGGAGTTCGGCTGACCGGAAAGTGGGGCTGCTCCTGCAGTGGGATGAAAACGTTTCACACCACAGTTGTCATGTCCTGTGACAGTCCTTTACAGAAGCCTGAGCCCTGCACACCCATCCTGGGAGGAAGAGAGGCTGAGAAGGAGGAATAAATTAAGAGCTGCCTGGCCAAGAGGAGCATGGAAGATACAGGAAAGGAACAGCAGCAAACATCTAAACCGGCCTCCTAAACATCATGTTCAGCTCCAGCGTTACTTTTACCTGCCTTTACATCCCCAATTAGATGTCTGATTGCTACCAGTAAAACAGAGGGCTTAGGAAATATTGCACAAGAGGGCACTTTCATACCAGAGTTTAGGAAATTCACTACTGCCTATCTAGCTTATATAGACACTAACATATATCTGAGCACATCCCAACACCCCAGTAAAGAAAGGAAATGTTGTGATTACCAATTTATAGCAGGGAAACCAAAGTATAGAGAGACCAAGAGAGCTGCCCAAAGTCCCATCAATAAGGCTGTGCCTTCCTTGATTCCAGGTAAGTGTCCTGAGGACAGGGTACCTTTCCTCTCAAGGATTACACTGTTTCATGAGGTAACTGCTGGTTTTGCAAAAACCACCCAAGCAGCATTTTCCCTTGCGGTATGCTGAATTTATTTTTGAAGACCAATATTTTAACAGAAAATCCCATTGCTAAATTCTAAAATTGAAAAGAATTTCATCATACTGCAATCTAATGACAGTGGATGCTAGGAACACACGTGTTTGGAGCTTTGTGGAATATTCCCATGAAGAAATACTTAGCAAATGCAGCTTTGTGTACATTTCACAGAACTCTGCCAGCGTTACTGACTTTTACCCAGGTCTGAGCCTTACTCTACACCAAAGTCACAAAGAGGGGATTAGTAGGGCTACGCTGAGGCTGTCACATACATAACTAATTAACTTCTGATTGGACACTGCTAAGTCCCTATTTCCTTTGCATTTTATACGTCTTCTCCACAAAAAGTAGTTCTCATCTAGTAGAAAAATTTTAAAAATTGCAGCCAAGGGTAGTAATGAAATAAACCTCTTCTGAACAATAGTTCTTATACCAATAAGCAACTAAGGCATGTTAATATGTTGCATCCTCTTGGAACCCATTTAATCCCATGCTCAATTCACCTCTCCTAAATATGAACGAAAAATGTAGAATTACAACAACAAGACCCCAAGCTGATCTTCAATAAAGTCTTTCACTGCATTCTTTATAAAGTAAGTTTGAAATCTGTATGCTACCTATTGCCTCAACTCAGTAGCACAGGTGTAAATCTAGAGCAAGCTGGAGTAAGACACGAGGTACAAACACAGTGAAGGTATGACAGAGAAAAGAAATAGGTTTATTCACATTTCAACCCACATGTTTTGGATAAACATACAGTTTATACCAGATTCAAGGCAATCAGAATAACCCTTCCCTTTCACAGAAGCAGGTTTACACAAAAAAGGGGCTGTTGGGAGATTCTTCCCCACAGGTAAAGTGACAACTCAGTAGTCTTCCTCTGACACATTTCCAGTAGCTGCCTTGTCTCAAGGCATGTTAGCACTTACTACATGACCTGAATTTAGTTCTTTTCCAGTTCCTGAATGTCAGTTTATTATTTTTCATGCATTTTTCTAGGTGCTGATTGGAATAAATAAAAGAACAAATGTTATCCTTCCACGTTTTTGAAAATACCATTTTCCTGAAGTTCAAAATGTAACAGACGAAAATTATGGAAGTGTATGGAAATGTTTGCTTGAATTATTTACACTGCTAGGCACTTCAATCAGAACCAGTAATTTTTTCTTTTAGAAATACCAAGCTATAAATTTATTTCCCAGCTGCAAGGAGAAATTGCTAATACATTATGTGTCTGATTTTCCAAAGTACTAGGCAGCTACCTTGAGGTGCTTCATGCCCTTCATCCCCTCCGTACATAAGACCAAGCTCTTTTCTGTATGAACACGCATCAAATGTTTGCATCACCCAAGTGAAAGAGAATTTTAGAGGTGAGAATAAGAAAGTAACAGTTTTAAGGACTCATCACAAGTGGAAGTGTTAACCAACTACAAAAGCAAACTGGTGTTAGATAAAGGAAAGTTTCTCCACTTGACAGAATAGAATGTGCCCCTTGGTCTGAATCACAGAGTGAATTGTTTTCATCACAAACTCACTATAGAGCCTTTGGTTCTCCAGCCCAAGATTGTTACTCAACTTTAACACATAATATAAGTTACAGAAAGAAGTAGGTAGGCATTAAATGTGAGCATAAGGACCAAATGACAAGGAAAGTAGTTAAAACTGAATGCAAAGGTTGGAAATCCACTAAATGGGAATTTCACTCCCATTTTGTTCATTATTTATCTCCTCTCCACACTACTGGACATCACAAATCATTCCCAAAGTCTGAATTATAAAATTCATTTTTTTATTATATCAGGAATATTTCTACATTAGCTGTGAAGTATATATGAAAGGTGCTCACAACCCCTGTCTCAGATGGCCTACCTGGTTAGTCTACAGTTGATAATCATGGCACTGATGCCAGAGTCATTACAAAACCTACACATCATACCAGCAAGGAAATTTCTGAACTGCTTCCCTCATATTACATTTCAGTTAATGTCAAATTCAAGTACTTGAAAGAAGGTGGAAGAGGGAGAGAGAAGGGAGGGAGCAGTGAGAAAATATCAGCTGCCTTCAGAAATTAGGTATTACATGAAATAAAAGAGCACAAGACAGAAGGTCAGGTATCCTCTGTTATTAAGAACAAGCAGATTTAGTCATGGTTCCAAGGCATTCATTAAAATGAAATTCAGTAGCCATTATTTTATTACCAGCTCTAACCTTCCAATGGATGCACCAGTCCTACCACTGTCAGTTTGTTGGAAGCATCGAGGAGATGCCTGCTGCAATCCACAGAGATGTAAAAGACATCACAGAGAGGAACACAGGAGCGGGCTGCCTTTCCCTTATTTAACAGCTTAGTATTCAAAGATTGAAGTAAAGCAAAACAGAAGTGTTTGAATAAGGAATATATTCCAGGCAGTGAGGTATCCAGCATCTGTATGGCACCTTGAATATGACAGTGCTGCATGTCTCAGGATTGTGCACAGAGCTCATTGCTAAAAGATCTTAGGACCTTTTTGCATAATCTCCTTTTTTGTTAATTCTGACTTGTTTCTTACTTGTTACCCAGCTTCACTCCATAAGCACTGCCTGTATGAGAAGGAAGTATGAGGACTGGATTGAGGAAGCCAAGCCCCCTGCTATTACTCTTTCTCCTTCAGAAACAGCAAAGGTGAAATTCTGGCCTTGTTGCAATGAATGGAACACACACATCTTGAAGGGCAGAATTTCACTGTCAGGCTGTTATCTGCAGCATTAATGCAGCCTTCCTATACACACAACCTTCAGAGGAGACAGGTTTGCAGGTGGGTTAACAAAAACCAGTGCCAAAGGCAGGAAGGGGAAAGGCTTTCTAGAACATCCCAGGGAACGGGATTCCCCTCCACAGACACCCTCTTCACCTCCAGTCTGTTATACTTTGTCCTGAAACTCCATTCCTTACCTGAGCAGACAGTCCTGCACAGTAAGAACCACATGAACTTTTAGTGCTTATTTTGGGCTTCTAAGATGCTTACCTGTCTCCTAAGACTGATGTTTCCAAGGAAATGAGGTCTGCAACAGGAGTTCCATTTCTCCTAAGCTTTGATCAAGCTCTATGGGTTTCTAGTACACATCAAGGAACAGAAAGCCCACGTCCTGTAATGAGTGGGGCAAATCACTGCTAAAGAGGGAATTATCCCTGTTAGACAACAGGAATGAAATAATTTATTTTTTTTGTGATTACATGGTTTGGGTTTTTTTTCCATTCTCCATTATTTTTAAAGACCCTTTCCTTATTCAAACCAGCATTCACTGATTAGCACCAGTATCTCTTCACTTTTGGTATACATTGAGAAAATTAAATGGAATATTCTTAGAAAGACATCTGTGCCTGGGGTGACTCACATTTGATCAATCCCTATGAACTGTTCTTTTCAGAGGATGTGCAATTATTTGCTCAGTTAGGTTTAAAGTTTTTATTTATCTAATCACCCCCCTGTAAAGCTTTGATCTGAGCTTCCAAAACCTATTTTCTAACCACTTTAGCTACATATTTTAAGTCTTATTGTCTAATCAACTTCAGCCTGTAAAACATGCGATGTCCTACTTAATGCACCCTGTTAGGAAATCAAGCTGCTGTACGGATTTTTAGATCTCTCATTTTGCAACCCCGTGAGCCATTTGGAAGCATCATTAATGTCATTATTCCAGGGGAGAAGGAGAGAACTGGCAGCAGAGTGAGCCCTCTACACGGCTGTCAGCTTTGCCCTGCTAACATTTGCAGAGTGACTCAGAGGTGAATCACAGGTTTCTGCAGGTGTACACCAGGGAGAGCTGGATGATTTCCATGTCACAGTGGTTGCAAATGTTTACTTCATTAGTTCATGGGGTTACTCAGCAGTCCTAGCCAACTCAATTTCTCAATCTTACTGCATGGCAGTTTAAAAAAAAAAAAAAAAAAGAGTAGATAGCAGGTTTGAAATTAAAAACTCGAAACCAACCATCAATTTGTAATTAGAAAATCTGAGCAATATTGGAATGTGAATAGATTTACAGGTAACTGTCATTAAACACACATTATGAAATATTTCAAAGTTTATCCAGTATTAGGTCTATTCAGCTCTTTACCATAACAGTAAGGGATATAATTACTATATCATTCTCCAGAGCAGTACACCCTGCACAAGGAATGGTCTCTGAACCAGGCATGGATGGGGATTTCTATCCACTGAAAACGCACTTGCCGTAAGAAAACTTACAATGATGTCTCTACTTAGGAAATAATTCAAGAGCCTCCTCTGAGTGTCCAGGTATTTCACAACAAGCCTGTGCATGTGTAAGAGTAGTCACTCGGGATTTATGATGGCATTTCCCACTCACTGCTTCTGGTGTGGCTGGAGATTAAACTCCCAAGCCGTGTTTTCTTACATTTCAAGTTCCTCAATGGTCCACCTGCCATAGGCAGGAGAAAATTCCTGTGTGCAGGACACCAGGTAGCTGTGTGAACCTCTCTACCTTCCATTTCCCTGAACTAGACTCCATAAGCTACTTATTTACCTGTTTTACTAGTTTATTCCAGTCATTTTAAATTTTACTATCTTGGACTTCATGTTAATTTGCTCCCCACAAGACTGCGTCCTTGGCAAATGTTATCACTTGACTTCATGTTCCTACTTAAAGGCTATTAGTGTATAAAGCGAACAAAATCAAGTCTCCCAGGACTGATCCTTGACCTGTGCCATACTATAAGTGACCTCCAGCCAGCATGAACTCCCAAATGTTTCCATTTACATGAATTATTTGTCTTAGATGTAGAAACTTTCCCCCCATGGTCAAAAAAAAAAAAAAACAAAAACCAATTCCTTGCCTTTTCATTATTTTACCTGGTAGATTACGTTTTGCATATGCACCATACCCAAAAGATTCTGGAAATTCTGGTGGGATTCTCTCTCTGGTACAAAACCAGTAAAAAGTTACAACAAAGTCAGCTCACTCCCATAATTAAAACTGATCAAGTTATCTGATACTCAGTAGAAATACAGACACTGAGACTTAATTTTCCCTCAAACAAGCTTGACCAGTTGTAGGGGAGTAAAATGCTGTCTAAAGACTGAAGCCCATGAGGAGAAAATGGAGCTAAGAGACCTGAAAGTTCTGTTTATCCCAGATTTCCTCTACATTTTATGCAAACAGCTGACATCTTCAAAAGATCTCATTAGAGGCTACCCAACCAGAGAACAGAGTACTATGCCAGCTATGCACACAGTGCCTGACTCTATCAATGACATGCTTCCTTAAGGATACACTTTTTGCCTCTGAAACACTTCTCTACCTGAACTATGATCTTTAGAAAGTAATGTAGATAAAAGATGCAAGCTTGTGAGAAAAGAAACACTTGAAACGTATATTCTGAGCTCATCCCAATAACCCAGTGTGCTGTTCCACATGCTCACAGTGAAACAGCAAATGAAATCCGGGGAATCTCTCTGGATTCAGAATATCTTAACACAAGAATGGCCATATAGGGTTTATTAATAAATCTAGCTGGATTATTCTGTTCAAGGATCCTACCGGGTGTCATCTACACATGAAAGAAACTCCACAAACACTTGCAGTTACAGCAGAGCAGTCTTGGTAACCCTGACGGTCCTTTCCAATCCTCCCCAAAGAACGAACTGTGCCCTAAAGCACCGGGTGACCAGCAAGGAGCAGGGATGACAGTTGGCACAGACAGATGGAGGCTGCCTGGTGGCAGGATCTCACAGCAGGAGGCTCAGCACCCCTCACCAGGCACCACCAGGCTCTGCGGCACCAGCCAGATTGTGCCCCGGGTAGCACAAAGTTTCCTGGACTAAATCACGAGTGTTTGAGTTACTGAGGGGAAATCCAGGGAAGAAAAGCCTCCAGCTCTCCTCCTTGGCAACAAACATTATTGTCACAACTAATCCAGGTGTGTGGGAGTTCCTCTGCCCCAGTACATCTACCTGGTCTTTATTTTATGTATGACTTTAGTAGTTTATGTTCCAGACCCCACGAAAAACATAACAATCAGATGAGGTAGGTACTCAATATGATGCAGGCTCACAGTCATGTTTATTGACATGTCCCCTTAAACATATCTTGTTTCTGATTTAGCAGATACAACAACATCCCACCAAGGCAATTACTGCATAAATACCCATTTTTACACGGCAGGAGCCATCTAAAACACAACTGAAGACAGATTTTTGAATCTCATTAGGAAGAGAGAATTTCTTAATAAAGTTACCATCCTAAAATTGGCATCAAATTCTTTCCAGGTCTTAACTGCAGATGACAATGGCAAGAGAGGAAAGAAATACATTTCAAAACAAAGTGTGAAGCTAAAATTCTAAGAACACTGTGGCAAGCTGTAAATCACATGGCACTTCAAACCAATTGTTCAGACGTGCTTTATTTAAAAACTATTAGCATGTTATGCTATACTTACTTAAGTAAACTATAAAAGTATTCTCAAAACTAGCATTAGCTATTACGAATCCATTTCTGCTGTGAACACACTGCCCCCAGGGGAAAGGAGCACTAAAACTTACTACAGCTATAAATATCCTGGTTTTCACATGGCCTGATTGAAAACGATGTAGGTGTGCTTGGCATTTAACTTGGGGAAGTCGTGTCAGCTCCCCTCCCTTCCTCCTCCCCATGCTAACAATGTTGTTTGGCAGCTTTTTCACTTTATCTCACCACAGATCTTTGCCAAAACTTGAATCTGCTCCTGACAGATTAACTGCCACCATAAAAGAAACTGCCTTCTTTTTTTTCTTTTTTTTTTTTTTTCCCTGTGGATTGTGATTGAAAGGATAAGCTTGAATGACAATCTTCTCAAATGGCCTGGTCTTCTCTCAGGCCTGGGGTTGGGAAATGAGGACCAATACAGTTGGAGAGGCTTTAGTTAGTCAGTAACCACACTTTGAATTCAATTATTTGAACAGTACAACAGACTGTGAGACCAGATTCTCAGCTGTTTTGTAACTTATGTTGTCGCTTGCACCTGTGCAAAGTGGGCACAAAATACTTCTAATTTGGCAGTTGGGAATTAGACCCCATATTTACATTTGCTTCCTGATTCCTGACTTTATTCATCAGCCAGCATGTGGTACACAAGCTGATGAATTATTGTTTAGCTTGTTTTGAAAACACATCACTTGCAAACATACTTTAAAAATATCTGCAATAATTAGTTGCATTTTATTTTCTGTGCTAACTGCACCTTTTTGTGCCTTTTTATGTATACAGGCATACCCGAGTACATCTATGTTAAGTTAAATTTAGTCCCTTAAGATTAATTTAAGGTCAAAATCAGGCCTGAGTGAAGACAACTGTGAATGCAAAGATTTCAACAGAATTTGATACACTTAAACAAAGCCTTAATTCTGCCTTTTGCCTCAAGGAACGTTTCAGATTTCCAGTGTACACAGGAGATTTTAAAATGTTAAATATTGGGTTTGCATTCACTAAATATAAGCAAGATTGCAGCTAACTCTATCCTTATGTCTTGGCCAAGCTATTTAAATTATCTTGCATTTTCTTTGCATCAAGGCACCTGAATGCTGTTATGCCGACATACAGGAACCTGACTGGGCACCTGAACCCTTAGCTGTGTCTAGTACTGAAGATCCAGTGCAACAAACAGCGTCTTGTTCCTCCCTGCACCAAGCATTTTGCCTCTGCCATAGCACAGGAGGAAAGTTATTCTCTCTACATTTGGATGTTCACATCAAAACACTGTTTTTCTCTCCGCTTCTGTATAGAGAAAAATTACCTTTCAAGTAGTTACATAATGGGCTGCTTCCAGTCTCTGCTTTACACTTCCTAAGTCTCATCCGGTATATTTTTTTCCCCTCGTTGAAAGAGTTTCTGCCCCTTGCCTTCAGGGGATGCTGGAATGTCACTACCTATCTCTGGGATGAGTCAACTTTTTCTGGGGGTTAACTTTTGTCCCATTAGATTGGCTTTGGCACAAGACTGAGGAAAGTTGAGGTATTCCCAAACTTTGTGAGGGAGTGCTTGAGCCAGCAAGCAGCTTAATCACCTTTGTGTGCTACCCTGAGGCTTCCACTGTCCCAGCAGACCCTCTCTGCAGCAGGGCTGGTGGGTGGCAGCACACTCCATCATGTGCAAAGACACACAGCACACCTCTGTATCCTCCAAAGGAGAGGTCGACCGAGCTCACACTGCTTTCCATCATCAGAAGTTTTCTCTTTGCAGAGGAAACCTCACTTAACACTCAGGCCAGCACTCAGCTTAAAGAACAAGGCTGAGAATCTGGCCCATCAAAATGAGCTTTATATAACCAAATTTATCTCAGTTCTTCACCCACACTCATGCTCATCCTTCCCACAAATATCACCCCTCCCTTCACTTTAGGCTTTCTTTTGACACCTCTCCTACACTCCACCAGCAGCAACATTGAGGGCCTTCAAGGTCAGGGACCTCACAAACAGTAATAGAGCTATATCAGTGATAAATAACAGCAACAGTGATTCTATAACAAATGGGCATCAGTTTTAACAACTCATGATAAGTGGTGTTGGGAATCCACTGCAGGATCTTAATATCACCTCTGTTGGTGCAGACATTGAAACTAACTTCAGGCTGGGGAAAGATTGATCAGAATAATTCATCTGGGTTAATATCTGTAAACTGGAAGCTAGATCATCATTGAAATATCAGTCACATCATCCAGGATATCGGTGCCACAAAAAAACAGAACTGTAATGATGCACAGGTTGTTAGAAATATATGAGGCAATTTAGAACCAAACCTCTTCTCCTGAAGTGATATTACATGCAAAAACTTAATAAAGTGTCACACCAATACAGAGAGATGAGAGAGTGAAAATACCTGTACAACTGTGGAGACACAGCTGTAGCATTAGTACTATGGGTAGAGAAAAAGATTTGTACCCAACTGTATAAATTGTTATTAGTTTTAATTCCAAATGGTGTGCGTGTGTATGTATACATTTATGTACATGAGTGTGTACAGACATACTCACACATGAAATTCAATAAAAATTATATGCTGTCTCAGTCATACAGTACCATAAATCCTGGGGGCAGGGTAGGGAAAGCTTTTATCATCTTCCAAGATTTCAGCCATTCTCCAGGACAAAAATCACTCCTAACATTGTCTGAAAGGTGACATTATTGCAAAGCTAAAGACACACTTAAAAATACTTGAAGGGGTTTGCTTGAAATACTTTGAAATGCAGTCTGGTTTTTGTTTTGTTTAACTTGGGGTGGACAATTGACTATTGTGCAGAGATAGATTGCATCCACAACTCGATATTTGTGAGGCAATTTAAAGGTCACTTTAACAATTCCAGTAATAGTGACCATTAGTGATTCTGCACAGAAAACAGACATTGCAAGATAAACCAAAGTGTTCTAAAAGTAACTACTATTCTTTCTTCTCTGTGTTCCTCAACTACTCCATCCTTGTCATACCTGATACCTTCCAGCAGCACAGTAAGGGATGTGACTACATGTATTGCACCTAGTGTACTTGTTTCTTTATTTTCTCCCAAACTGCTGTTATGTGATGATCTCCCCCTGTCTAGAATCAACAAAAGCATGGCAATTCGATACAATTTAATACTCATAAGCCCAGGGCTATCAATATAGGAAACCCCAAAACTATACATATGTTTATTAGACATTTTTAAAAAGCATCTGAATGAACCTGACATTTTTAAAGAGCAGAGTTTGTGGTTTGTGTTCTGGAGTTTGTATCTTCAAATGGAACACACCTCACTATAGGTCTATGAAAAGACACTGGAATGATATTATAGCCTTTGCTTTAATCCTAACATAAATATAAAAAAGAATTACTTATAGTCATCCTCGTAAGTGCAATTGGTACTTCTGACAGTGATACCTAGACTGAAAGTTTCTGCAAGTATAGTTGCATAAATATATTTCATCATAAATAATTACTCAGCTTTTATGTAGCCTCCAGTTTTCAGAAAGAATTAGAGATGTGACATATGATCAGGACTGCAAGTATTTTTTCCAAGTTGGATTAATTAACATCATCTCAAAACCAGGAAGAGCAAAGCTATTAGGTATGTGGAACATTAATCACTTCACTAGTAATTAGTGCTAGAATACAGAAATAAAAAGACAAAATGAGGCCATAAGAAATTAGTCTAATCCAACTACAATTTACCAGAAATATGTAACAAGTAAGCTTGAAACTATGCAGTCACATACTTTAAATGAATAGAAGGGTGGGTAGGGAAAAGCTGGCTGTCTGGGCCAGCTGAATAAGAATGCTGGAGAAAACCAGCAATGATTGGTGGGAAAATTGCAATATGTGTGATTCAACTACATCATGATAACATCAACATAGAGGTATCAGAGCAGCAATTTACATCCGTGAAGTACATGGCAAATTTTAACTCATGCAGTCCTTAGGTTATGGCAAGGCCTTAGACATGACAAGATCAGTAACACAGCAAAGCACTGACCAGGCCACAGGGACCCAGGACTAGCAGTGGTTGTATCTTGTCTCTTCTTCGCTCTTTTTAAGCTGACAGGCCTGTTACTGACAAACAGTGGGGGTGAGCTTCCAAGAAAAATCTGAACTCTGGCAGATGTAGAAGGAAATCATTTTAGCCTGAAGAATTATCTTTTACATTCTCACCCATTTTGATTTCTCAGACCATTGCTTATTTTGATATATGCTTTCCTGTATGGTCAAGCAGGTTCTCAATTTGAATTGCATATGGCAAGGCAATAATTAGGGACCACAAGTACCGAAGTAAGAAATCCCTGCAATGGGTGAGTCCTTTTTGAACTTCTCACTAGGACATATGCATCTTGGGTATTCCTCCACAATGATCTAAACCTCAGCAAGACGAGGTGTGCTCAAGCATTTGAACTGAGAACAGATTTTTTGAAGCACAAGAGAATCTTTCAGGTTCTCAAATAGTTCACATGATCTCTGCAAATGTATTCCTAGGAATGAATGTTATCTCAGTGCATATAGATAGATTTCAACTTAAAGAGAGATTGTAAAGCTGACTATTTGTTCTGCATTATTTGTTGTACTGCATTAGTCACCTAAGCCCTTTGAATCTGAACATAGTTTACAGCTGCTACTGCCTCATGACATTCCCCAGGAAGTAGTGAGCATTCCCAGCCATACACAGCAAGCAGATGGGGCTCAGGATGAACAATCAACCAAGGTTGCTCTCAGTAGGTCACTGATACAGAAACAAGAATAAAACCAATGTCTTTTGCTAGTATGAAGCCACCTTTTTCCTCCCTGGGATGCAAACCTTTAACTTCCAACAGAAGTTTGACCTTTCATCATTTAGATCTGATTCAAGAAAGCCCTAAAGTTTACTAAGCAACAATGGAATGATATACTAAAACATCTGGCTGAATCAGGGCTTCTGTGTCTACGTCGTAACACAGCTTTTATCAAAGAACCTAAAAAAAAATCCCCACAAGTAAAAAAGATCTTTTCTTCACTTGTGGCTTATTGGTTTTCAGTAGAGAATTGCTTGGTTCTAATACTAATTTAAAAGAAAAAGGCTAAGATACAATCAGTATAAAAGCAATTAGCCAAATTATTTAATGGATTAATATAAATTACATTGTTTAATTACAAGATCAAATAAAATAATGCTGGTTTCAATTAGAGCAATTCAAAACAGTGGTGAAGAAACCAACTGATTTTTCGAACACTGCCTTCCAACTCTCTCCAAAAGAGGTTATATTAACTACATGAAGACATAAGAATCTATGGTAATGACAAGTCACTATAAAGATGCCCTTGAATTTAATTTTTCAGCTATTCAGCAATTTGGATTTTACTACCAAAACTTTCAGTAATCACAATAAGGTACAGGGAGAGGTAGGAGGTGAGAGAGAAAGAGAGACCGAGAGAGAAAGAGAGAAGAGGAGAAAGATGTGATCCCAGATCAGAACCAGATATTGTCTGGTTCCTACACAAAGACAGTCTGTCCTCTTTGTGCATATGCTTATGCCACTTAGCTTTAAATCTCTACATTACTGTCGGACTTGTGACTCACCCACCTCACCGACCTTTTCTCCTGCCCCTTTTTTCTCCACACTTCACTGTCCTCCTCATGATCTTTTTACACAGTATAAAGGTGCTCATTTTCAAGTATTGTCCACCAAGTCTGATATCTTGAGCTCGAACTCCTTGTCTTATTTATCCTCGTGTCCATTCTCCTCCGGTTTCTGTATCAATCTCCCCTCCCCCTGTTCTGCTGTTATCTGCATTTACCTTTATGGCTGGGTTATTTAATGTGTCTCTTTGCATGAAAAATGCTACAAACAGAGGCATTTTATCAAGGCTATTCTTCATAAGGGGAAATATCAGATTTCCTGCAGCCTAAACTAGCACATCCAGCATGAAGATGCATGGTCCCGGCTGATGTGCCCCATTGGTACTCCACCATTTCAGTGAGGGCTCTGGACAACAGCAGGCTGCCAAAATACCATCCCAGTATAACTTGGGTGAGCTGCTTCTTCTTGCTTATATCCACATGCCCTTCCCTGCTGTGGGTCTGCACACCACTTCTCCTACCTGAATCCAGCCATCAGCAGCCACACACCACCTGTACACCACCCCTGCTTCTCTCCCAGGCCACCCAGCACAGCTGCAGCGATGAGAAGGAGCACGGCAGACAGCCTGGGTTCAGGGCTCTTCCCCTGCTCCTCCTCTCACCAAAGACTGTCTCTGCCCTCTAAGCAAAAGTACTGCAAGAGCCATCTAGACCTGAGCCACAGAAACCTCATGACAAGCGTGACTCTGCCTGCACCCCAGAACAAGGGATTCTGCGTTTAGGCTGTGCAGAAAGAAGCACCTGACTGTTTGATTAATATTTTGTGTGCTGCTTTGAAGCATTCTGCAGAGCCCCGGTCCTTGGCCCAGCACAGCTTGCTTCCTACCCTTTCAACATTGCAGCACTGGTTGTTCCATCACAACCTGTCCTCCCACCCATTAACTAGAGATGCAAAAGAAATCCTAGTGCAACCCAGGCTAAAAATGAACGTGCCCATCAGAAGAAGAAGCTTGAAGCATTACCTGCCTAATGCATTTGTAGAAAGGAACAGTTGTAGGACCTGAAAAATAAGTATCACGTTTACATAACAAACAGCATGACCTTCACTGTGGTCCTGCTTGCTGAAATTAAGGATACCACCTCAGAAATCTCATGACAATTTCTGCTTAAACAAATTTCCAAAACAAGAGCCAAAATAAAACATGGGTGAGGAAGAAGGAGAGGAAAGAGGTGCTGTGGCCATGCTAATGGAGGCCACCAGAACCGGGTTCAGAGCTCTGACAGCCAGCTCCCAACTGCTTGGCGCTGACCTCACTCAGCACACAGGCTTGACAAATTGGATTTTCCTCTACAGATAACAGCAACCCAGACAAAAAAAATGGAACTAACTCTCTAGTGAGTATTTTAGTCCACCAAGATTAACAATATGGCAAACATCAAGTTTTCACACTGGTTTCCAATGCGTTCCAAGAAATATCTTCGTGCAAAGCCACCATATGTATGAGCACAACAGATTGGCTGCAGTGTTGTTTCAGCGAGGGCTGGCACTGCAGTTCAGGTCAACACTGGATTAACTCCCCATTTTAAAGGCATTAAAGTTTTTTGAGTGGGTCATGGGGCCTGTCAGGGATGGCTCATCAAACTTTGTTTCATACAGGAAGTTTTAGGCTAGTTCATGAGCTGAATGTGAAATGAATTCAAAAGGTATTTAAAATGTAAATGAATCACTTGACTCCAGGAATCAGTGGAGATATTTTCCCAGTCAACTTGTGGCTTGAAAACTTCATATTAAGCTTGTTAAGCTTATACAAAATATGATCAACTAAACATACTGAAACAACTCTAAAATATAAATAATTTCCCTTGTATCCAGTGTTCATTATTTGAGCTTCTGTTTGAGCGGGGAGCAGAGGGGTAGGAGAGTGTTACATCTGTGAGAGAGGGAAACCAGAAACAGGGTAAGCAGAAGATCTCCAGCCAGACTAAGCCAACAGGAATTATGCCAATTCATCCCTGTGGATCTGGATGTTGTGTTGGTTTTGCTCTACTGTTTGTATCCACAACATGAAGATGCTACTTTACAGAACTCCCTGCACAGCCAGGGCCAGGGGAGTGCTCCTGGTTTCAGCATCTGAGCTCTGCAGGGGAAAAAAAAAAAAAAAGAAAATCTCAAGCTTGAGCTCACTGCAGCTCTAATTGAAAATAAAGTACAGATGACTCATTTCACTGCTTATTGTTAATAGTTAAGCTACTGGAAGAAGCCCTACCAGAGCTCCTCCTGACCAAACAAACTCCTGTGCTGGTCTAGCAGGGGACGTGTTTTGTTGAGAGCAGGAGTACTGGTCCCAGGTTAACAAGAACCATTCAGGGACCCATAGCAGAAAATATGTTAAAACAGAGGCCCACACTGGGGGAGGAAAGGGCGAAATAAACACACACACACAGTGCAACTGCAGTCATTTCTTCTTGAACGGGATGATATTCTCACCCACTGCATCCAGCCCAGAGGTAATGGAGTGTTTCCACTGCAGTAAAAATGAAAGCAACATCAGTGGGGTTTCACAGGTGTCTATTTTTGTGCCATGCTCAATTCAAAAAGAGCAAGACTTACTGGATCTGATATCCACTTTCACTGTAACCCTTTTGTCTCTACTGCTAAACTGGAAGGAAATTATATTTGATGCAAGTCTATGTCCCAACTATTTCACCAGTATATCACTGTGGATCCTGCTTTTGCTGGCACTCCTTATTTCAGCTTCCTACCAAAAGCTGAAAAAGTTATACCATTAGCAGAGCCATAAAAACATGGTTCTCTGTTTCATCTACAGGGCAGTTACCTGAGCCAACAGCAAGAGAGCTACCTCATGGATCAGAAATAACACAACAGCACTAGTACAGACTTCCACACACACTAATCTACCCTTAAATTCACCTTCTCCAGTAGCTCAGGAATAGCTCTCAAGAAAGGCAACTCTACAGTGGACAGCCAGCTCACAATATACTCTTATCTTCACCACCTCTGTGCTGCACAGCACCATCTACAGCACAGACCTTCTTCATCACACACGAAGACAACCTCACCTTGTCTAGAATGCGTAGAACTACACTAAGAATATTTGGAGCGCACATTTTAAGGTTTCTTTTTTGTCATAATGACATTGATAAGTGAGTTTACTGTAAATAAAGTTTCCTTCATGTATCAGGTTTCTTCAGGTACTCATTCACACAGAGTGACTTGAGTGTTATACATCAAGAAGTCTTTATTTTAAAAAGAAAAAGAAGAGAAGAACAATAACTCGGTACCTGACATTTCATCACTGTCATACTTCAATGTTATGATCTGTAATTAGTGAATGCTTTAGCCCATTTATATTTTATATTCTACTTCTCATAAGGTTTTCATATATATTTTGGTAACACTGTCCCTTCACAGATGGTATTGCTAGAGAGAGAAAACATTTCCAACACCAAGATCAAGAGTTACAGAGTGGGCTATCTACAGCAGAACCTATTGTATTAACAAGACAAGATTTGTTTTAAGTTCAATGCAGAAAAGACACCTTTGAATTTGAGAAGTTAAAGGGTGTTGCATTACCTAGGCACAATAGGATAAGTTAATGATGAAGTTTCAGTTTTAACTTGGAAACTGCTGGGTTTTGTAGGCTTCAGCCTGTCGCTAATAGGTATATTTTAACGAGATACATGGGGATTTAGGGGAACAACTCCCATTATTGCTAATGGGATTCACACAGCTAAATCCCTGAGCTGGAAATGTTTCTTCTAATATAGCCTCTGTGTGTGTGCACACATGTATGTGCGTGTCTAGTTAACGGTTAAATGTATAAATAGGAACATTAGACTTCCAAGTGTTACTTTTCATTCCATGATGTATAACTAAAATGGAAGGAAAATACAGGTCTTGAAAGTATGATTTTTTTGACAGAAGTGGGCAAATCTGCTCTGAAGGTTTGGCAGGAACAGGGACATCACATCAGCTGCACACCTGTGGGCTCATAGGAGTCAGGTCTGCATCCTTATGCCCTTTGCTGTGCCTTAAGACAGGATCAACTTTTGAACACTCTTCTAATTCCAACTGGATTTATGGCAAAGGAGGGCTATTGCAAATCTGGTCAATGGTATCTGGGAGCAACTGACACCGAACTAGAGAGGAAATCTGTGAAATGGCTGGATGCCCTGCTGACCAGCTGCGGGCTCCTTGGGTAGGATCTATGTGGAACTTGGATTGCTACCCGGAGAAAGCTTGGCCATTACACTGGAGAGCTACGTGCACATGGCTGCTACAGCAGCAGCAGCAAATGAAGTGCAACAGCTCTGTAAAGAGTTTTCTGAATAAAAGAGAGGGTTTAATTTTAGAAACATGAAGTACTCTCATATTATTACCCACCAGGTGGTGGGCGATACATGCAGGAAGCAGCCAACCTAAAAGAGACGCCACAAGAAAAGAAGCATGATTATCTGAGGGGCCAAGCAGCACCTTGAAACAGAGCAAACACACTGCATCAAAAGGAGTGACCACCAGGATGCTGGATTTTCAGAAGTACACCTGAGGGCACAGCAGAACTGAGACTTGAATCGGTACAGAGAGCTGAACATTGAGGGATGAAAAGAAAAACAGAAAGTTAAAACTTTTTTTTTTCCTTATCATTTAATCAGTAAGAAAGAATTAGGAGCAAGTAAAATTCAGGTGTCAAAAATAACATCTAAAACACTGGAGCACCAGATAGAGGCATTTGATGAGAAGCATCAACCAAAACAGAATGACACTATGCAGAGGGGATAGGGCTTACAGATGAAAAAAAAAAAAAAAAGGAGAGCAGAAATTTTAAGCTCAGAGCTGAAAGCAGTGGCATGCTCGTGTAATCTTGGAGACCTCTATGAACTTTTAGACACTGAGTGGCTGTGCTGATTTCGGCAGGAGTGGAGTAAATTTTCTTCGTAGTAACTGGCACGGGACTGTGTTGACAGTAGAGGGGTGTTTCAGTTATAGCTGAGCTGTGCTTACATTAAGCCAAGGTCTTTCCTGCTCCTCACCCCATTCCACCAGTGAGGAGGCCTGGGGGGCACAAGGAGTCGGGACTCAGCTGGGACAGGGTCAGGAGTTAGACCCATTGATGCCTGTGGGACCCTTCCAACTCGGCATATTCTGCGATTCTGTGACAGCTGCTCCCAACTGACCCAAGGGATATTCTGTGCCGTTTGCTGTCATACTCAGCATATAACGCTGGGGGAAGAAGGAAGTTCAGAGTGATGTCTTTTGTCCCCCCAGGTCACTGTTAGGAGTGATGGGGCCCTGTTCTCCTAGGGATGGCCAAACACCTGCCTGGCCACTGGAAGAGGGGAATTAATTCCTTGTTTTTCATTGCTTGAGTGAACTGCTTTTGCTTTACCTTTTAAACTGGCTTTATCTTAAGCCAGAAGTTTTCTCAATCTTACTTTTTCACATTTCTCTCTCCCATCCCACCAGAGGAGAGTGAGCAAGGGGCTGTGGGGGACCAAGTTGCTGGTTGGGATTAAACCACGGCAATGGTTTAAGAGTGGAGCATGGTTTTTGAGCTTACAAGGAAAATTCACAAGAGAGAGAAGTGTTATCCAACGGAAACAGGAATCCAGCTGAACAGGCTCCCAAATTTGGAAAGCAATGACAGGTACTAATGCATGAGGAGGACATAGTTTCTAGCAGAGAGAAGGGTCAATTAATACAGTGTTCATGACCTAAGGCATAGAATATGGAAGGCGAGAGAAAGACAACATATGCCCATAATGACTGTGGAAAACAGAACTCTGTGTCCCAGTGACTGCGGCATCCAAGAAAGAATATGCAAACGTACATGCACTTCCTATGGTTACAGAGGTTTCCAATGATAATTAAGACATCTACTGGGGTCTGTAAGCCCATTTAACAAAAAATAGCAGGGTATGTGACCTGAAGGAAAGACTGTTGCCTATGCTCCTGCCCTATTTATGACTATTACATGATCAGTGACGAACTTGCTTTCATTTGCATGAACCCAGCAGTAATTTAATTCCTGAAGCACTGATAAGCATCAGTCTTGAGACTAAACAACAGGATCAACAGAAGAATATTCACCTGCAGACAGAGAAGTCAAAGAAAAGCAACAGTATTTCTTGTTTAGAGGGACTTCTGTCTCACTTGTGGATATGGGATTATCAAGCAATGCCCAGTCTGAAAGACATGAAAGACATTTGGTCATTTATAGAGAGGTCTGTCTCCCTCTCAGGCTTTCTAAAGGCTGCTCTGAAACAAGCCCGCAGACTTTAAAATGTAAATTGAATCTAGACTAAGAGAATGTTTTTATCTCTGTTTGTGCAGGAACTAGCAGTGCCATCAGTTCTTAGAGATGCTTCTGATGGTTAGTGCGATCCAAAGAAGTTAAAAGTGAAATGCATTAAAATAAATCAGGTACCTACTGCCCGAAAAGTTTGTGGTTGTCCCTCCAGTTTGTCTGCCTTTTCCTGCTGAAAGTGAGAAAAGGGCATTCTTTGTGCCTCTAAACCCAGCAGAGCCGGGACTCAAGCCAAGACCTGCCATAACACTCAGGTAAGTGACCCACCTTCTGGGATGTAATATTCCCACCGCTCCACTGGTGCTTTACTATTCTGTAGGATTTATTAAATATGAACGGAGTAAGGAAAGAAATAACTCTACAGCCTGGTGTTTAGGGCAGTGACACAGAAATTAATCCTTGACTCAAAACACAGCCATGTAAACCTGCAGCTGCCTCATGCTGGCTGGGTGTGCTGGCCAGCAGCCTGTCCTGTAGGAGCAGCAACTGCTACAGAAGCTGCCTGGTAGTGTTACCTGCCACTGATTTCAGCAATTTACTGGAGTAGCAAGTGTTCTCCAGCAGTCTAAATTTACCTTGAAAATGCATATATTTAGCATAAAAATTTCCAAAATGGATTCAGGCCTGTCTAAAACAATCACTGAAGTAAAAGTATTTTGACCATTCAGAGTAAAAAAAAGATTCCCTTTTGGTTTACTTTTCTGGTTCCTTCTGCAAACTTCAATTTTGATTTGAGTGCCATATTCATTTTGATAACAGATCACTCTTCTACTTTCATATCTCTCTGCCAAGTGGGACTCACCTGTTATCTCTGATTGCAGGCAATTGGAACTTAAAGCAAGCTGTCTATCAACTACTGTTTTAACAGCTGATTAATTAGGGCTACAGGGATCCTGTGGAGAGCTTTATCTGAAGAGCGGCTCAACCATTAGTGGAAGAAACTTCCTTGTACACTCCTAGCTCAGATAACAAAGTAAGATAATAGTTCACAATCCTCCTCCAGGTAATACAAATAGAGGCACTCCCTCTTATCCTAACACATGAGTCAAACAAATCCCCACGATATAGTACTATAGCACTGAATTCTCGAATGTTTCTGCAAATGAATATCAGACAACATGACACATTGTTAATCAAAGTGTTACTAACGAGGATAAATTACCTCTCTTCCTTTCCCTTTCTTTTTTATTCTTGTCTTTTTTTTGTTTTTATTTTATCTCTCTTTTTTTTTTTTAACTAATATGGGAAGTATCCAGTTCCTAAAGAAATATGAGAATGCACTGTGGTCCTATATCCATTTTGGGCTACCACTGCCAAACAATGAATCCTGTCTTTCCCCTGCAAATACTTCGACTCACTCTTTAGCATTCTTTCAGATGATGATTGGTGATCTAGACCATAAGATATTCATAATTTTTTTCAGTGTTTCTTGCTCTAAACTAATTTTCATCCACATTTCTGCATCCAGCCTGTGAACTGTCCTGATCTTTTCCTGTGGATTTTAGAACCCGTACAGATCTCTGTAAGGCAGGTGCATACATACAATGCATGGATATGGAGAACTCAGTTGTGCAGTGTCATGGGATGCTCTTGAAGCCAAAACATGAGTTGGCTCCAACAGTAATTAAATTAATACGAAGAAAGGCCTGTCAAGTATGAACGACATACTGGATCAGCGGCAACCTGCATCTCAGGAATTCTTTAAATCCTTGGCTTCCAGAATGTGGCTTCCCTAAGAATTCACTACTAGTCATCCTCATTGAGGGCAATTACCAGGGAAAATGAGCTTTTTGTAAAAACAGACTCATATAGACTCAATGTCCTGCTGCTTCCTATAGGAGATTTTAATTTTAGTTAAAAAAAATAAAACCCCAAAACCAAACCTACCAAACAAACAACCCCCCAACCCCTGTTTCTTCCTCTCTCTTCCAAAAGAAAAAAAACCAAAACAACCAAAATCCAAAGAGTAAGAAACAAAAAGGCTTTAGAACTACAAACACTTTTTTTTCTTTTAATAAAGAGCTTGCATGAAGAACTCAGCATTTGCCCATTTCTGAAATTGCAGCCCATCAGCAATAAAAGCAGCATTTCTAGCAAGCTCAACACAAAATCTCATTGGCCATGGCCACAAAATCATCTTTCATTATCAGTTAAGATTTCAATGCAGGTTTTTTATAGTACTTTTCCTAATTCCATCTGGATTGGCTGGGTTTCAAGTGATTGAAACAGTGTGATGTTTCTTCAGGATGCATTCCCACTTTACTGGATCTACTCAAAGCACTTACAGATGTTACACATTCTGTGGGTAGGAATTTTTCCTGCTTTTGCAGGTGAGAGAAGGCACCAAACAACTTGAAGGCACTGCCACCTTCACCCAAAAACTTAAATAAAGATTAATACATCATTAGGTCCTTACCATCAGGAAAATATTACTATATCATATGGAAAAGATAGTCAAGGCATGTGTTTCCTGCAGAAATGAGTTTTATAGCACAGAACTCAAAGCAAAAGAGAAGGGACAAATACATCCATATCTTGGATAAGATATCTACTTTTTAAAAGTTCTTTGTACAGAATGTCAGCACTCTTGATCTATTTCATGCATATTTTGCCAATTGAATAAATACCATATTAATCTTTTCTAAATAACTTTGCAATATCTGGCTGTTTGAATGATTTCTCAAGAAGAAGATTAGAGATTTTAATGCTTGATTCACAGACATTATTGAAGGCATTACCCTGGCAAGTTGAAGCAAGTGCAGAAATGCCAGCAAGGCTAAAGGAAGGCGGGTGGTTCAGACCTCAGTCCAATACACCACCACTGTGATTAACTTGTTACTTTTATAAGCAGAGATTTATTTTTTTTAGCGCCCACATAAAACAATGATGAATAAAGCATCAGCAAAGCTCGAATTCCACAGAACCTAATTTCTGCCTAAGATCCCAGCCAGGCGTTTCCCACAGTCAGGCACCCCTGGCCTAGAGGTGCTCATTAGGGAACGCTACACTCCCAGGGTGCTGGGTAGCATTTCCATTACTGTTTCTGCAGGTCCCACAGGGCCAAATCCTGTCTGCATGGGTCAACACAAACTTAACCCGAATCATCCTCCAAAATGTGCACGATTGAAATTATATTCCACCTGATCTGTAATCATTAGGTACTTCAGCGAAAGACTGAGGTTCAGCTGGGCAAAGATGCAATTCCCTTTGTCTTTTCAAGGGAAAAGGCCTTGCGTATATATTAGTGCTTCGAAGAACTCCTTTTGCCAGAATCTGTGCCAGGGACTAATGACATATGGTATCTTTCCTAGATTTGCAAGTTGAAAAGAGGAGGAGAAGACCCCTTTCATTACAGCATAATAGCATCCTTGCAATAGTTCAATAGCTATAATGAAACATGACAACCCAGATCTGCTTCCAGTGATGTTTCCAGCCAGTGTCTGAATTGCACACTTTTGAACATGTGTCAAGCCACAACTAAATGCAAAATTCCTATACATTTCAGGGGAGGGGGATAATCTTAATTTTCATATTTTGTAGTGATCAGCCATTTTCAAATCACCAGTTTCCACAAAACATCGTAAATTGTTACTTGTTCTAAAATAAATGTACTTTTTTTCCTTATTATCTTGGAATGGGTAAAAACATTTCCCTGAGCCCCGGCCCTGTAATCTGTGGCAGTGATCATTATATTTAAACAAAGAGCAGAACATACAGTCAGAGATGAAGGGCAAAAAGAAAGAAAAATAAAAAGATAAAAGAGCACTGCACATATATCTCCTGTCCAGCTGTAAGATGTCTGAGTTCAGATCTGGCAGCTGAAGCCTGTCTTTAGGTGTGCTTCTGATGAATGTAAAATGCAAATATATATGCTATGCTACAGTTTGAAAGTATACATATATAATAATGGCCAGTCTTCGCGAACGAAGAACCGGGGAAGGTCTTTACACCTTCCAGCCTGCGCATTGGATTTTTTA
>JAWMRA010000009.1:7621414-7659522 GCA_035584735.1 Pseudotriccus pelzelni | reverse complement strand
CCCTGGCTGGAATCGAACCCAGGCCTCAGCGGTGAAGGTCCTGCGATCTAACCACTAGGCCACCAGGGGCTCCCATACATATATATCAGATACCAAAATGCAAATCTGGATCCTCTTCTCAGTATTCTAAATTTAGATCCTATTCACCCAACTGGATTTACAACTGGATTGTATTCACCCACATGGATTTACAACACTTTATACCAGCTAAGGACTCTGATTATGGGTGACTAGTTTGTTTTACATAGAACCACTTGCCTCAATATTTAAATATCGTAACTGAGATCAACCATAGATCATAAAATTCTCTTACTACTCATTGGGGATGGTCCTGTGCAGGCTTAAGAGTTGGACTTGATGATCCTTGTGGGTCCCTTCCAACTCAGCATATTCTGTGAATCTGTGATAAGATTTACAGCAATGGAATCTTTATGGTTAATGCCCACTTGGAAACTATAAGGGTGAAAAATTTACCACTTTCATTAAATGAAAACTCACACTGTCATGTTAACACATGACTCCAGAAGTTATGACCTGAAGGGAAACACTAAGTATTTCTATGAACTCAGAGAGAAAAATGCCCACAGCTGATGACACTGACTGTGCACCCACTGCAGGCCTCACACAGGCAAAAATCTGATTCAAGTCTCATGCAGACATATGAGAGAAATCCTGCAGAAGCAGAGCAGGGTTGTATCTGATGAAAGACAAGGCAAACTCTTTCAGCTTGGCTCCTGAAACACTGGACTGGAGCCCAGACTTTGATGCTTCCTGGTTAAGAAGTGAAAACACTGAAAAAACAACTAAACAAACCCCCTATAGATTAGCAGAACTGCTGTAAGTTAACACATTTCAAGTTGCTTGTAAGCACCAGGGTTCTTCCATGTTCCAAGCAGACTGTACACACAGGGTGAACAGAGTCCAAATTCAACCGTTTGCCAGTCTCCATCTTCACTGTTAGCTTTAATTAACTAAACAAAGGCTTCATCTAGTATTTCTTAAAAGTTTATTTTTCTTTTAAAATAATAAAAAAAAATCTCTGCCCTATTTTTTTTTTTCTCTCTACTCAAACCTTCTTAATACTCCTGTGGTGGCACTAATAGGATTCCATTATCTGACACATAGTGAGTCATCACAAAGAAACAGAAAACCTTGCTTTCCTTTGCAGGAATCAAGTACCTTCTCCTTTGTAAGGTCTCAGCAAAAAGCTCTCTGTTCAACTTAATTCCTCTCTTTAATGCCATGTTATAAAAATAGGGGTGCCTGAAAATTAGTAAGCAAATTCAGGTTACCTGAAATTCAACAGAAGTCACATAAACAGAAAATACATAGAGGTTGAATTTTTCACGGCAAACTCCACATCATCTGGTCCAGGGTTCAAGGACAGTAGTAATTTTTTCAAATATAAAAACACGTACGTTGATATTGTCCTAGGCCTGGATCTGTGATTTGAGTATATAATGGAGAGGGCCTTGGACAATTTGGCTTTGCACTCACATTTTAAAATATATACTTAAAGCTGAACATAGAAAGTGAAATTAGACAAGAATTATTCAATTTAGAAATAACTTGTACAAACCCATTTAAATGCAAGCTCTGGAAAATGCAAACAAATTGCATATCATTTTAAACATTATCATACTAATAGGGTAAAATTCTAATCTCAGTGACCTGGGTCCATCTCCTTTAATCTCTCAGAGTGTCATAGGCATCTGCCTAAGAATGGTCTCAATAATTATGTGGTATCTGTGAGCAGAGTCAGTCACAGTGAAAACAAACACCTGTACTGTTCTCAATTCACGGCTCACACATTCAAAGGCATTTTACATCTTCTAGTTTGGAGTCTAACCTTCCTGCAAATTTGGAGTGATACTGCTGAAGACAATGGGGATTTCTATTGTTGTAATGAAGGACAGAGTCTGTCCACAGAGATATATTTTTAATAAAATCTTCAAACAGCCATTTTAAGTGAATTTCACAATGTCTTTACTCAAAAATGAGCTGTTCACTAACTGAAAGTAACAACCAAAAAGAAAAGTTAAGGGATGAAAAAAAAAAAAGGTTGAAACTGTAGGGACTGGGATATTTAATCATTGATAACACTGACTGAATTGTAAAGAGGCTCAAAAGAAGGTGCATGTGAATGGAGATGTCAGATTAGCTTTCCTACTGGTTGGGATTTCAATAACCGACAGTAGATAAGATACAATTAGTATTCATATATTGAGGCCAGAGATTTGGAACCAGTTTTCAAAGTATTGTCTAGCCTTGAAAAAGTATGAGCTGCTTTATTAAATTTTTACAAAATATATATTTTAATAAAATGCACTTCACTTCACAAGAGAGGGAAAAGTGTTGGACGATTGTCTTAATGTTTCAACCACCAGAAAACCAGCTGAGAAGCAAATGATTTTTGAGAGTCCTGGAAACTACATGACTGATCTATCAAGACTTCCACTGTACTTGAAAGGTCCGTGGGTCACAACCGCAGGAAGTCACATTTTGAGACCCAGCTATGAAGTTATTCGAATGGCCTGAAGATATACCCACATCAAATGGCTGACCTCCTGCACTTGCATACTGCAGGTCAGCTTACATTTTTTAGCCAGAGGCTCTTGCTGATTCCCTTTCATAATACCCTGGAACAAAGAAACACACTCTCAACTTTCTGGGAAGTCTCCCTGGGCTACCTAGAACTCAGCTTGGCACAGCAGATCTCTCGCAAACAAGTTCATCTCTTTCAAGTGGAGGCAATGATACAGTACATGCAAATGTTGCTTCCCAACCACTCTTTTCCAGACCACCAAAAACAATTTCTCCGAATGGAGTTTCTGACTGCCTTTAGTAACTTCTGTCCCAGACTTTGCATCGCAAGTGCACTTCAGATTATTTGGCTTTGAAGAAGTGAAACGATGACTTGCATAAATACATCACTAAAAAACTGTCAGGTCAGCCTTTAGCCTTCCGCAGTTAAAAATGGTCTTACCAGCAGAACTTGCAGTAACACAGCCAGCTTTCTACAGGCAAACAGTCTGGTATGTAAAAATTCTGATAAAACAGAAAACTCTGCCACTGCATGTTGTATGCCCCACACAGTAAATCAATTAAATCTTTATCCAAATGTTAGAGCTTTATTTCTTTTCTGAATTCCTTTGGCCTCTTTATAAATGTTCACTGCAGCAAAAAATAATACTGCAAGTTTATGCAACATACATTTGACTAAAAATTCTAGAATACTTTTGAAAAAACTATGGAACCATTAATGCTGTCTTCCATCTGTGTACTGTATCAGTGCTGTATCTTTTTAGCTACAGTAACATGTAGGACTGGATTCTCCTGTCAAACAATCGCATAACATTTTATACTTGCAGAGCACTGGATTGTACAGCATACAAAAACATCACAAGTGGTTTAAAACACTTATTGATGCTACCATTCATTCACACTATTCACTAGTGTTCTCCTGGATTAATTTCAGTCTACATAAAATGATTAATTTATTGCTTCTAAAAATAAAATACAATAAACTACGTAAGTCTACTAACTATTCATAGCAGAACAGTACAATATGTCATAATATGCAGAAAATGTAAATATGTAAAGATATGTCCCCAAAGTTTTCAAATGCCCATAGCCCTGTGGATTTTCTTGTTTATTAGAAAGAATAAACTTCACTTTTTTTTTCTTTTTTTTTTTACTATTTTTTACTATTTTTTGTTTGTTTAGTCTGAGATTGTGTAGCCTATATCTAATATATTAAAGGTTCACAATTTAGTATTCACACTTTAGGGTCATCTAGCTTCCTGCCTGGGTCAGATTTTTAAAAAAATATGCAAAAAATAAAATAGGGGAATTTGTCTACAGAGACACTGACAACAAGTAAAACAAAAAAGAAAACAGAGACAAGAAAGTAAGACTCAAACATAAAAGACTAGAGCACTTGTAAATACTAAATTAACATTCAGACATGACTGTTTTACTGGGCATTAAAACACTGCCTTATAAAGAGAAATGAACCAATACATAAGAAAACTACTTGCTTTTAAATTTAACTTCATCTATTCTCTATGAAAATTAGGTAAATTTCTGCAGAATTACAAACACACTACAGCATGAATGATCTTGGCTTTTCTCTATTTCATATAAATGGAGTAATAGGAAGATAAATTGCATTGTCTCTGAGTCTATAACATTTATTTTTCTCTTATGTGGTCCATGTTTACAGCAAGGAGTTATGAATTAACTGAATGTCTCCGCTCTCTCTCTTAGCAAGGACATCTACAGTGAAACCACCCCCTCTGAGGAACACAGATATATGTAATTGGGTGCTCAGTTAGGACAAGAATCCCACAGAAATTTTCATCCTATCGGAAACTGAACTTTTCTTGGAGGTGTGAAAACGCACCAACGTTCCTGAGAGCAAACTAAAGCACTACACAGGACCCTCAGTAAGGAAAGCCACTTGCCAAGTGCAGACTAACAGAAGTTAAAGAAACACTGCAAGATCTGTCAAAGCATTGGGAAGATTCTACAACTCGAGTCGTTGACCCATCTCTGTCATTTGCTTGGAAAGGCTTTGATGTCCAAATGCTGCTTGAAAATACAAGGCTTCTACTCTCAAAGGCTGAAATCCAGCGAAAACAATTACTTTGAAAAGAGTCACAAATGTGCAGGTTTTGTGAAGATAACGCTGGTGGCACTACAATGCTGCTTGTAAACACCTTGTCCCTGATAAGAGTCTGCACCGAGCAAGTCCCAGAAAAAGCAGTGCACTTTTTTCACCACAGGAAGATCCCCTCAGTGGGCAACCAGGGAGCCACACCACTAGAAACTGCTTGAATATATCAAACAAGAAAAAAAATTTTCTTGTTATTTCAAGCAGTAAAAAGAAGAAAAAAAATTGGCCTGTACTCACACCTGCACTCACGTCTAGGAAAAAGAAGAATTGAAAAGAAACTCTCCTATATATGTGTGTACATACACACACAGGTTAGCTATTAAAAATATGGGTGTGCTTAGCAGCTGAATAGACCTCTTCTATTTGGAGTATTTTTCAAATACAATTCCCAAAGCTTAGTCCACATCATTAATGCTGTGAAAAGTGAGGCTACTGTGTGGCTTCAAAGCATAATCTTTTTTTCAGAGTAGACATCTGCTGCATTCATTTTACTGCAGAGGTTTTTATAGAAAGAAATTAAATAGGAGAGAGGCATGTAGGGGGAAGGGTTTTTTTTTTAATGCACAGGAAAGAGTTCTGCCCTCATGCTAATATAATGGCCATCAGTAAGGGAGCACCGGGACAGGCAAGCTGGGCTTTGCTCTCCATTTTGGTGGGTCACATTAGTTCAGCTGAGGAGAGTGGTTTAGGTTCTCCGGTCCAGGGAACCGCCACCCTGCTCCTCTTCCACAGTGCCTCCGAGCCTGAAAAGTCTGGGTTAGAGAAAGCTATTAAGCAAAAGCACTTTTATTAACTAGTTTCATAGGGGAATAAGTGGATCTGGGAGCAGTCACATGCATAAGGAGGCTGGTGATCTGAGACGAATATTACACAGGTAGGCAAGAAGTCGCAAAGAGCAACAACTTTTTTTTATCTGCTTCCTTGATAAAAGGAAAAGTCACAGAGCCTGTTTTGCTCTTCTTGTCTCCTTTTTCTCCACTGGAGTCTGTTGCCCCCTGGGTAGACTCTAAGTCCTTCAAGGCAGGCTGTTCACCATCCTGTGCTTGCACAGAGCCTGAGGAGGGTTCTGCTGGTGCCCCACAACAGCTCCAGAATAGCAACTGCAGTGTTAGGGCTCATCCCTCTACTCTGCTGTCATAAGACACCTCCTGTCCGTGTCACCAGGGGTTTAATGCTTAGGATGCAGCTGTTACTTAGACAAGGTAGATATATGCTTATCAAAGTATCTGAGCTACTGTGCTTAGAGCCACTGACAGACTTCTATTGTTCTGCTGCTTACAAACTGACAAGCAGGAGGGAAGACACTGCAGCTGCCCAGGCATAAAAGGGGATTTTCGCAGGGATACACCAACAAGACATTCTTCCATTGCTTTTCCCTACACATCACTTGTCACTCAGGTCTATTACACAAGCCTGCAGTACCTGTGGTTTCCAAAAACAACATTCCAGAAGACTGCATCATTGTGGACCAGAGAGCAAAAATGAGTGTATGGTTTTCCCCAGCCCTGAAATTCAGTGCATGAATACAAGAAGGTGGTGATTATTGATTTCAGAGTCATATAATACTATCAGAGGTCTGAAAAACATGTGGAAAGGTAGGACCAAGGTTGTTTTCCAAGCGAGAAAACCCATACAGAAGATGACCTTAAAATGAAATGAAGTTGCTGCAGACCAGGAAAGGATGGCCTGTTGTCCATGACAAGGCAGACAGGCCAGGTAGCAGTGGCAGGTGCAGTAAGGAAAGGGACAGGTTAAACCTGAGGGAACAAAACCTGCTGGTGAGACTGTATGTTGCAGAGCCTCCACTGCAACAGGGCTGCCGGAGGAGTCTGGACAAACAGCAGCCAGGAAGAACATAAATATGGATGTTTCCTTTAAGGCTGATGGACAAACCAGATGTTTTCAACACCACAACGCTACCACTCAACATCACCACACCTTAGAATCACTTCCTTGCTTTCCATCAAGTACCATATCCAAGGCTCTCCAGACCCTCAAAAACACACTGCTAACCTAGAGAAATTTAACCTGTTTCAGCCGCCTGGGACTCAGGGAAAGCAAGATACAAAACCTTTAATTGCTTTAAATATTTTGATGTTAGCAAGAGACTTCTTAAATAACTCATTCCAGGAGAAAGATGTTTGTCAGTGTGCCGTGACTGTGATTTCTATACAACAATCAATCCCTTGGATTATTTTGCCTCCTTGAGAGCAGTTGCAGCTCAATCATTTACCAGACAATAGATTATGTAATTTCTCTTAAATCAAAAATAAGATGATGAGATTCAGAGTCAGCTTCAACCTGATTGATAATATTTTAAAGGCAAAAAACTGACAGTACAAATACTCTGAGTTCAGAAAGCTGAGGTAGAGAACAATGAATAAAAATAATAGGAAATAAAATTGAGCTGCACAAGAAGTTGCAACACAATCACTGCTTCAGCCCTTATTAGGCAAAATGATGAGTTAAAGTGTACCACTACCATGAAAATATTACCCCAAAGTTAAGAATATTTCTTGAATGAACCAATGTTGTGCACAAAAGAAAAAAAAAAAAGGTATATATTTTTATACCAGGTAAACTGAATTTCTTCACCATCCTGCCTCTGCAAACAGACTCAAATTTCCAGATCTTTTACTACAACTCTTACAGGCAGATTTCCAAAACAGCTGTGTGTTAGTTAAGTAGGATGAGATATACTGAAAAGCTGATGTTTATTATGTGATATTTAAATGACAAACTTTTGAAATAGAAAAAGGGATGTGCTTTTCTATTAGAGCTCTCTCAAAGGGAGCATTAACATCCATTGCTCTGCTTCACTATCACTTTCTGTGGCAAAGTCTCAAGTGCCTTCTTTAGAATAAGATGCACCCCCACATTTTCCATCAAGCAACATCCCTTCAATTTTCATTTTATTATTTTGCATCAAAACAAAACCTGCATCTTATTGTAAGTAATATAATTTATTTATACTTGATATCATTTGAAAAAGTGATGACACACCAACAGCTCAAGCATGAAGCATTTTTAATTCTTCAGATGAAGTGACAGATGATTATCAAATAACATTTATTAAATATTTAAGTAATAACAAAAAAAAATCTTTTGCTTTTAAAAACATACAAAACACAAAAGAAAATTTTTTATTCTGGCTGCTTTCTGTGGTTTAGAGGATACCTGGGGTGACAGGTCACATAGTCATAGAAACTTGAGCAATCAGTCCATCCCACTGCATGAAACATTTTCTGCTATGTATTGCTTGTTTCTTGCCAAGACTGTTACCAGTCACTGTTTTCATCACTCGCCTTGTGTTTATCTATCTCCCAACTCATTACTCTCCCTGACAAGCCCTTTCTTGCTCAATGATTTGCTTTTTTCCCCCCACCTGGTACCATCTACTAGTGATAATTTTCTAAACATCCAGTAATTTGGACTTTAATTACTCAATCTGCTTATTACACATTTGCAGTTTGCTCAGGTGTGCTACCGTTAAAATTAAAAAAAAAATTAAAAATTGAAACATCTAGTACAGTAATTGTGAGATTAAGCATCACGACGCAAAGTGGGTCACCCACAGGATGGAAATGCCGTGGAAAAAGAAGCAGGAAGAAATAGGATAGAAATCTACAACGGTATCAAAAGTAGGAAAATCTGAAAACTGCCTGAGTATCACATTCAAACATAATCCACATAGTCAAAAGCCCCATATCCCCATTTTCATGTTGTGTGTTGGGTTTTTTCAGTCCTGGTGTTTAACATTGGCCTGATAAAGTGAAACATTTTTGCCAAGAAAATCCTGCTCTCTTGATGGTTTGATCTAAAAAGTTCTTCTGAGGCCTATTCAAACTTCTGGCACGTTCTCCAGTTCTGTCAGGTCTCTCATGTATCCACAAAGATTGTTTTCCAGTTTGCTTGTTGGTTATAGAATTTAGCAATCATGCTGCTTCTTCAGTGGCATGACAGTAAGAACAGACTGTGGGGGGCTTGTTTGTCAGAGAGGGACTGGATGGGGGACTGGTTTTGGTTAATAGAAGATTTTGGCTGGGAGCCTTTTGCTTTGGCTTTTTTCCAGCAGAAAAATGCCATTTGGCATCTGAGAACAGAGTTTCTCTTTACCAGATTGGCTCCTCCCATAAGTAACAGTAAACCATCATTGCTTTATTTCAAAATAAGCTCCAAGGAATTTTTCTGTTCCCCCAATGAGCAGAAGATGATGACACGTGTGAATGCAGGGACTTCAGTCTACAGGAAACATGGTTTGGGTTTATCCAATTTGTAGTTGAAAATTGAATTAATATGTGGGTGACAAAATTTTATGCAAATACTCATCCTCTAAGAAAAAAAGAGATATTTAATAGTCTTATGTGTC
This sequence comes from Pseudotriccus pelzelni, assembly GCA_035584735.1. Taxonomy (NCBI): domain Eukaryota; kingdom Metazoa; phylum Chordata; class Aves; order Passeriformes; family Tyrannidae; genus Pseudotriccus; species Pseudotriccus pelzelni. The sequence goes on along the minus strand of JAWMRA010000009.1, from coordinate 7,650,475 downwards.
AGAACTGATGAGATTTTGGATACAGAACAATAAATTTGTGCAGCTCCACAGATTCCAGAATTGTCTATCTTGATAATGTCAAAAACACAGAACAGCACTATCTTCCCTTTACTTCAGTCCTTGTAGCTACAATGTCACAGGTCAAGAGAATTCTGATAAATAAAATACTTATTTTAATATACGTCTGTTATTAAAAGCATCCCCTTTTAGAGTAGAAATGCAAATAAATTTTCAGTTTAAGTAAACACTTCCTTTGATCTCCATGCAGACAGTGCCTGTTGTCTGGAATAAGAATTAATATTATCTAAATGTAGAAGTAATACTTTTACTGTAAAAATCCACTGAATAAGTGTCATCATTTGTCTATACTCAGTTTACAGATGTAGTGATCTATAAAACCCCAGAAATGTAAGAAACAAAAACCAAAAATAACCTCCACCTCCCCCAAAATGCACAAAAAAATGGGATAAGAAATTAAACATATTGCTAAAACATTTTCTCTCAGAAAGAACAGGAAAAGAGTGTTTAGAGAAATATTCAAAATTATGTTACTTCTGCTACACTTCATTTTTAAAATGCTGTCTGTGACTGCCTAAGTTCCCTTGACAGAAACGCTTATTTCAAAAGCTTACTGTCTCAGACAAGAGAAATCCCTACATATGATGAACCTTCATCCTTTACAGCAAATTTAGTAGTGGACCTTAATACTGTGCCACTATTAAAAACACAGTGATTGTGCATTAAAAGGTCATGCTCATTTTCTAAGCTTTCCCTGTAGAAAACATGCATTTCTACTGTATCTGCACTGTAACTTGAGGGCTGTATTCACTACAATTTTCTGAGCTGTGTGGATATAATCTTCCTTTTTGTTTACTTGTCAACAATATTAATGCTTTCTATTTTCAGCACTTTACTCTCTTCCTACTCTGAAGATATGTCAACAGGCAAAAAAGTACACTTAGTACTTGAATATGTAATGCAGCTTCATCTTTAACCCTAGGCATATTTGTCATTATTCAGAGGTTAAGAATTCATACTTATTTCATAAATATACCATCAGTATATGCTAACTAAATTATACATGGCACATCTCTCACATTGAAGTAGAAAATAAATTTACTATCAAGAAGTGAGTGGGTAATACAAATATTTTCCAGCCATTAGATTTTTTCCACATATTTTTTTCTGTGCCTTAAAGGGCCCTAAAATTTGGTACTGCTAAATGAGGTAATCACAAAAATGCTGAAAGTTCACTTTGATAAATAATAGCTATTGTAGGGTGCAAAGAATACTGAAGCCCATTAGTGTGATAGGTAGTTATATCACTCTCTATAAGCCTGAAAATATTCTGCACCAGCTAAGTTAAAAGTTGCCATTAATCACTGTCAGCAACAGATGCCAATTCCCATAACAGACCATTAATTTATGCCGTACCCCACTTTGTTCAAGAACCTGGCATTTCATGACATTAGTGAGAAAAAAAATGACTAAGCTCCAAGATCTTCGTTGTACTCCTTTACAGTGTCACTATTTCACTATTGGCAATAGAATCCATAACTCAGGAATGCCAACAGTCTTTCCTTCCTTTGGCAAGATGCCGATCTCTATCAAAGAGTATTACAACAAGTTTAACTCTTGGCAGCATCTTTTGGAACTCTTGGGAATTTTAGCACTTCCCAGTCAAAGGGTCCAGATATCTGACACACCATAATGCTTCAGGGCTATTTCCTGAACTGTGATACCTCCCAGAACATGATACTGGCATTTGGTCACAATGTCTTTTTTTGATATTTAAGATTGACACTTGCTGCAATTACCCTTTCCACAAGATTCTGCTCCAGAGATGCGCAGCCTCTCAAATTACTGACAGCCCTGTCACAAACCTGACTTTGTTCTCTTAACCAACTACTCCCCTTGGCATTTCATTAGAGGGACATTTTGACTGAAAGCAGCCTTGCCAAATACTTTTCTACTTATAAATTGGTTTGTCATTCCACTTCTGGCTCTCTTTGTTGAATGACTTGTAGGTTTGGAGGTAATCCAATTAACAAGTAGAGCAATTAATATCACAAACTATCTTCATACTAACTTTCTGATCTAAAGGGTTAAACATTTTCTACTGACATGAGATCTGAACAGCATATTAACAATTCTTACATTTTTGCAGCCTCTTCCACCACCAGCTCTCTTCCAGCATCTTAAAAACTGTGATTTGTTGCCAGTCGTTGTTTCTCATGGAATCCCTCGGGAGCTCAACAGGATTTTTACATTTATGCTCAGGTCAAAACTTATTTGTATGGAGACAGAGACACTATCCTCATCTGCCTTCGCATGAAACACCAGTTTAACAAGTTACAGAAGCAGGGAAGGACCAGCTCAAAGAAAAGGAACTGAATTTTTCTGTTGCTCTTTCTGTTGGTGATCAGTTCTGAAATGCCAGTTTGCAAAAATTTCTACCACATTTTGAAGTATTACTACTTCATCTCTCGAGAAGAGTAGAGGATATTATGCAGTCATCTTGCCTGAGTTCATTATCAGTCCAGTGTGTTTAATATTAGAATTCCTCTGTATTTTGAGAGAATGGTCCAAACAATAAAGCAAGTTTCCTCCCACTGACTTTCCTGGAAGCTAAAGTCAAGTAAAATATTATTTGTGATAATTTCACAAAAGAAAGATTTTTGATTATTGAAATGTCTTCCCAGGGCAATTTTGTGCTTGCCTCGCTGCTATGATAAGCATCAGGGGAGGAAAAAAAATCAGCTCCTTACAGAGGAGAAACTGTGTCATACCCACCTTTTAAAAGTGAGTCTTCTAGGATCAAAGCAGAACACAGTAAAAGCTTTAGAAAAACTGTGCTGTTTTACATCAGGGCTGAATTTAGCTCCACATCTTTGGCTAAGACTTTAAAAGGTAGCAAAAGAGAATGAAAAACAAGGACAACACAAGGTCACTATGATGGAATGAAAATAACTGCTGAGAGCTTTCTTTTTTTTCCTACAAATGTTCAAAAATTGTTGTTTAATTAGTCAAAATGCTAATTTTACCTATATGGCAAGAAACAAAGAGTATAATAATGCAATGGTTCAACAGAACTGTGTGTTTGAGTGGGACCAAAGGACAAACTTTCCAGAAAATCATCTAAACAAAAAAAAAGAAATCATTAAACTAGTTGACCGCCCTAACTGGGGCTTCTCTCACTTCTGCCCTAGATAATCACTTCTAGATGTGTTATTTTCCATTTGTCCCAGTTGGCATTCCATGTGTTTGGATGGTTAATTTCTCGGCAAATACCTTAAAGATACTTTGGGGAACTGCTTATTTCTATCACAAATCCCAGCCTCAACAGTATCAGCAGCACACCAAACAAATTACAGCACCCCAGGATATGGACTTACGTTTGACCACTTGATGCCAGTTGACACACTTGTTAAAGTACTCAGTAGGTCTCCAATGACCTATTGTATGTCCTGAAAGGCATTCCTGCTGACAATCAGTCTGCATTTCATCCCCTTGCCAAAAGGGATGGGCAAAGTATGGTTTATTTACTGTAGAGATGTTCTCTCACTTTCGCATGTTCCTAGAACAAACAGCATATCTGTACTTCTTAACATTAAATATTTGGACTTGACTATTTCTTTTCATTCCACTTGAATTTCCATTCAGGCCTGGAAATGCCAAACTCCAGCTTGGTCTCATGAGCAGCTGTGAGTGGGATCAGCAGTGACACTGCTTGTAACCTCACAAAGGCAAAAAACCAGTTTTCTAAGATTCACAGTTCAATAGCTTCATGCCAAAGAAACTTGAAAAAGCATCCCTGAGCATAAGTGGGAACTCAGCTGAGAAAAACACCACAACTTCCAGCCAAAACCTAAATGGGACAAATCCCTTATTGAATGTCCTACTTGTAGAGCTGAAGAGAAGCCTTGGACTGGTTGTGGGAATTTTCTTGCACTGCCTTTCTGCTGTCTCCCCTAAACTCCAGGCTTTCTTGAAAGGTTTTCAACACTTACAAGAGTATTATGAAAAACAAAGACAGGGAAGAACTGTTGTTCTTGGATTACTTGGATGTAAATACTAGTCAAGACTGTGTTGACTTATCCAGACTATTCTTACAGATCTGTGCTAATTCAATATCCTCACTTTGAGATCTGGTTGCAGTCAAAGAGTAATACTCATCCTAAAGCATCCAGAGGTTCCTCAATCTTTTTCTAGTCATCCTCTTCCTTCTACTGGAAAATAAGGTCTAAAAGGCACAGTATTACTCTTCAATATAGACTATATAAACTGCAAAAGTGCTTGAAAGCTGTTTCCAAGACTCTTATGGGATCTTTACGACTGTAGTGCCTTCATCTCTGTAAAGCACTGCAAGACTCCTGTAACATGGCAAGTGAGCAATAGGAATTATAGAGGTATTTGTAAGCCTTTGGCCATATCACAACTGTCCTCTGTATTTCTTTGTGTAATCTTTCTCTAATTTTCATGTTCTAGATCCAGCTGCGTACATCTGCTTGCTGATTGACTTGGTCTCGTGGCAGTACATTTCGATGGGTTGTGCCTCCAGCTTACAGATAGAAATCTAAACACAGAGCAGTCCTATTCTGAGGAGACAGTAAAGAAATCAGGCAAATACACCTCAGGTTGCAGAACACTTAGCACCAATATACGTAAAAGAAAAGTGAACTCCAGTTCACTTGCAGACAAATCCTACTGCCTTCGTGCAGTTAGTCCGACAGCCAGAGCAGTACTATGAGAGAGCATAAATCAGATCTTAATCATTTCATCCCTTTTTTCGGAGGAGCACAGCTGGTAGGATCAGAGCACACCAACTGGGACACACCATTTGATCACTTCTATTTCCTAAAGCTTGAGGTTTAAAGGGAACCTCAGACCATTGGCTATGTCTGAGTTAGTAAACTCGTCGGCACTGAGGCCAACTGGGGAAGAGCAGCCCACATCCACACTATTGATTACCCTGCCCTCTGAAACAGGAGGGCCTTGTCCAAAGTGCTTATTGGTGATGGTTTCCAGCCTGTGCCAACCTCCAGACTTCATGGATGAGTCTTATTTGTCATGAGCCAGAGGCATCTTATTTTAATACAGAATAGAAGGTCATGTACTACTATGCAAATAGTAGTATGGGAATTAGCCTCTAGAAGTCTCTTCCCAATTACCACGTGTCATTATATTTCATACAGTTACCACAGAACTGGACATAAAAACCAGAAACAAAAGATAATTACTATTTTTTAAAATCTAATTGGTTCTCATTTAACTTTACTGATTGAGGTCTTTAAAGTATTCGCAGCATGACATTTTATTCAGCCTGAAATACAATGGACTCTTTACCTAATTTTCAACATCTTTTGGGATGCAGAACCCTGTACAGTAAGTACCAGCTTGTCATCAGCCCAGCCAATATCAGTACTGAGAACAAAAACTAATCTATTCATTATGTGCCTTATTAGAAATTATATTCCCCTTTCTACCACATTGCATTGACCATGTGATTAATTGCTCACACTCTGTCCATTGTGTAGGATTCACAGGCAGAAGGGAATAGAAAAACAGTTTAATAATGAAGAAACATCAGAAATGATACTTAACAATTTTTGCTCTGTCTTCAGAAAGAAACCAAACAATCTATTGGTTATATCACCAATCTTCCATTATCTTGCCCAGGATGGATAAGTGATGTATCAGCTTGTTTTTACTACTGTAATCTTGAGCACTGGCAAAACAATCTTCCTGACTTCCGGAACTTTGTCAATATTCCAATATACAAGCACATCCTATTTTGGGGTCTCTTTTCTGCTGAACAAAGACCAAAAGATCACTGCTTTTGTGTGTACCAAACAAGAGATGTTTTCCCTCATCTCTGTCCAGTAACACAGCTATGCCACCATGCCGCTCTTCATAAGAAAAAAAAATACATTTTTAACTTCCTTATTATCCTTTCACATGGCTTTATCCTGGATGCTTTAGTGGCTGTTATCAACTTTCTACACTTCATAACTTCTGAACTATATCAATTGTTGTTAGTGTCCCTTTTCCTATTCATTATAAATTGCTTTTTTATTTCTAATCTCTGCTTTCACTTCAATGCTGAACCAGAAAAGGCTTTTAGGCTTTTTTTCTTGGCCATAGAGTCATGGATTTTTGGACTATCTAATGTACCTGTACTTTATAAGAACCTTCAATTTTCAGCCACACTTCTTGTGCTCTTATATCTTTGTGGAAATTATATCTCATTCTTCCCCTTTCTGCCGTACACAAAGTTTGCCACAGGTTTTAGTGGTTTTCCTCACATGATCCTTTCTTATGGATGAATAGCTTCAAGCTTGGAGTGGTTGCTCTGGAGATGTTATTTTTATGTTCTCAGAATAACTTGACTAGTACCACTAGTTCCTCTTCCCTATCTGCAGTGCAGGGCCACCAGCTCAGTGTCTGCATCACCCTTCTACCACCTGAACTAACCAATTTACTGCCAACTGTTACAAAACCCCACTGATTAACTAAGACCAGGTTAATGTAGGACTGTCTGTAAGCATGTATATATGTGGCAATATTCTGTCAATGTCCTATCCTTAAAATAAAACAAGTCACTCTAGTGCCAAGCTTGGATCTCTAAAAAAGAGTAAACTCTTTCTGCACCTTTAGTATTTATGAGATATCACAGGGTCATAGAATGGTCTGGGTATCATAGAATAGCTTGGGTGGGTAGGACCTTAAGGATCATCTAGTTCCAAACCCACCACCATGGGCAGGAAATATCCAGCAAAATTATCTCTAAATTCAAGTTAGAGAAAATACCAGAGGAAAATTGGGTTCTTTGGAGCTCAGGATGGGTTATGTTTCCCAACACCTCCCTTCTCTGCAAGACGACAGATTCTGGTTTTGAACACCTGTGAGCAGCAGTGTGGATGGAGAGCACCCTGAAATCCAGATCTGAATTTCGAATCCCGAGACCTTCAATTTTAAAGTCACTTAGAGGAAAATGGACAATTATCGATTTTATGAGGCCCTTGGGAAAAGTTCAAAAAGTATGAGGTTATATTTGAAAATTGTTTGCAAACAGGAAAAGGTGCCTTAAATTGCCTCTTCAGTTCTCAGAAATAATAGGCTTCAGCAGAGTTAGGATGCCAGGTGTTTTCGAAGATGTCACTGAAAAAAATAATGGAAAATGCTCAAAATGTTGGTACATCCTTGTAACTCAGAGTGCAGTATATGCCTATTGTCACCTCTGTGTGCTAATTGCAGTGAATGGAAAAGGGCAACAATAAATAAAAACCAGATGGGGAAATGTCATCCAGTTAATCCAACTCTGTATCCTTCTAATTCACAAGAAACATTTTATTTCTAGCTCACAATGGTTAGTGCTACAGCACATTTTAGATGCTGGAAGTTTTTACAGCAGAGGGAGTTCTTACATTACATCTTTTCCTGATGTTTTCTGGTACAGATTTTCGTTCCCCTATAGAAGAGGTTGTGTAGGATACACAAGCACACACGAGCCTAGAGCAGCAGACTAACTTTGTTGACTTTTCAGCCCAGAAAGTATGAAGTTTGCAGGTGCATGTTCATGACTCGTGTTATTAAATCCTGCTCCTACTACATCCATCATGAGCCCCCACCCAAGGAGAGGAGTAGTTTATTTAGTACAGAGTCTGCTTAAAATTTTCACAAGGGGACCAATTCAAAAGTGCTCAGCAGCCAAGCATCCTGTACCCTTCACCTTCTGACTGTTGGACTTAACCTTCATCTTATTACCTTGTTTTGGATGACATCGGCTCACAGCTTTGTAAATGAGGGGCTTGTAAAATTACCAAACATCCCATATTTTGTGTATAACACATCCAAGCCTTTTATCATTGCTCAAACTCCAAACCTCACAGCTGATTGCCAGGATTTACTAAAAGCTGTTGTGAAACTGGGTGGGATGACATATACAAGAGCACAACCACCCCTTCATCACATTAACACAGAGCATCAGTCTCAGGCTCCTTCCACCTGCTCCTCCACCAATAAACGTGCCTTGTTTTATTCCCATTTCAACTAGACTACCTACCAAAAAGGAACAGGAGAGAAGAAGAGTCCAGCCCAAGTTTCACCCGACATGATTCAAACTGTTTTTCTCACAGATGGACAACGTGCCCAGTCTCAGATATGATGGGAAATGGGAGTCAAGTTGCAGCCTTTCTGCTGCAGCTTGCACAGACTCCTGCATACCTTACCCTACTCTAGGGCTGATAGTCCTGGCTTGTTGAACCATTAGCATTTATGCATTGCTCTGGCAGGCTGTTAATGGCTTCCTGAGAGAGTGAGAGCCAGAAAAGGTTAAGTGAGGATTTTCAAAAGTTAGGAACTCGGCCTAAGTTGAACAGAATCTCACAGATCAAGTAAAAGACTCCAGTTTAGCTCAGCAACTTGAACTTTGATGAATCTGAAATTGAGGATTTCTTTTTTTCCCCAATAAACTTGTCCATATCATATTTATACGCTTCAGCACAGTAAAAGACATGTTTAAATGCAGATATTCTGTTCCATGCAGTTCAGAAAATGCACCTAGTTGCCTACAGATAACTAACACAGTATTAGTCTTTTCAGTTTAGCCAAAGCAGTAGGAGTGATAAGTATCTCATTGGTGTCAGAAACTCTGATTTACATGCACAAGGAAAACAGTACAGAAATGCAGCTAAACCAAAATTATTATTATCATTTTACAACAGTAATTTTAAAGCATTGTTCCAGAATCTGAGAATTCACAGTCCATCTACAATCGATAAGTAGTGGAGGGCAATAACACACCTGCTGGAGTTAAGTACTGGGAAAGGATCTGCACCTCGACCAGGACAGACAACCACTCTGTGGAAGCAGCAAGAGCAGATAACTTCTCAATCAAATTCTCATACTCTCATATTCTAATCAGCATGACCCACCTTCCTTTCAAAAATATACTAATGGGATGTTCTGGAGAAAAAGGGCAAGTGCTTTGCTAAACTACCTGCAGTGAATACTACTTTTTCTTTTTTTTCTTTTTGCCTACCTCTGCAGAAATGGAAAACAAAACATGTTTGGGGAGTCCTGTAAGGTTTTTTTAATTTCATACCTTCCATAGAGGAAAAAAATATTAATGTGATAGAGTAGACAGGGATTCAGATGCTGAGTTTAAAATATTGTAGGACAGAATTCTGTTAAGAACCAATAGGAGAAACATATTTGAAACTACTTGAGCACAGAAGCATCCCTATTTTGTTTCTCCAAGACATTTCATTTCTTCTGTCCTCAAGCCTTACAAATTCTGGTCTTGGATCAAGCACAGCAGCACTGTAGCTTATGATCCAAAAAAAAAAAAAAAAAATCAACCCCCAAAGCCCCTCCAAAATGACTTCCTCACTCTCCAAATTCCCATTTCGATGGCAAAAGTATATTATATTTAGCCTCGGTTCCATTAAAAATTGCCTGTCTTTAAACAAGGTCCTGTTTTTTATTCTTTCTGTCTTCAGTTATATAAGACTTCACTGCTGTCTTCACTATGATAACACTCCAACAGTCTAAAAAATACATTTCAGGTGTTCAACATGAAGGAGGTTGTGTGAGTTTAACCTTCCTTGGGATCCTTGTGAGCTTTTTGTATTTAATACTTGTTTTATCTGAAGCCTGTGGAGGTTCTAAAATATTAGAAGACACACTTTCTGAGAACTACCTTTCTAGTAGCCTGAAGATATAGCCTTGATGTTGGGCAACAAAGTTATTCTCTGTAATCCCCTTGATGTTGTAAATGAAAAAGAGGATGAAGCTAACATCATCTGAACTTTGGGCAAACCATTTGCTCAAAAGCACCATCAAAGAACCAAGCCCTGCCAAAAAGAGAAAAAAAAAAAAACTTTAAAAAAAATTCCCAAAGCATACACAAAATGAAATTGGTGCAAATTAACTTCATTGTATTTGGAGACCCATACAAAACAAAACCCACCACAGTCTATAAAGGAAAGTCAGAGAAGACAAGGATTGAAGTTGTAGCTTCACAGTAGCTATCTTTTAACAGCTTTCCTTTTTCCAACACTTTAACCTAAAAAAAAAACTTCCTATTGTTATGCCCCTATTCAACCTCCATTCGAAGTCATTCACTATGCATTAATTACCACTTTCTTCAATGCACCCGGAAGCTCCCAAACATGCTCCTGTTTTCAAAGAGGCACACTTCCATGGCTCAGCTTTTTATATGCAGAGCCTGCTGAATTTTTTTCCTCTGCATACTTTGAGATTCCCCTAAATTTTGCATACTGTAACTGTTCAGAAAGGGAGGGGTGAAAAGACAAAAGGCAGATTTCATGCTTCCAGAACAGTTGTTTGCATCTCTTTCATTTTTCTTTCCAGCTGTGAGAGGCAGCAGAAGGTTCTTTAGCAGGTGTCCTGCCTGCCCTATGGTAATTTTTAACTTTCCTTCACTTTCTTTTATGTCTGTTGCATTTGTAGAGATATTTTCTCTACTCCCAGTGCTTTATTGCTGTTTTTCCCTTCATTTTTTTTCCTTTAAAAAATATTTGAATTTCCCCTATTATGTCATTCTGTTCAGCTGTGAACTCAGATTATAAAAGTGAGCAAGGTATAAATGTTCAGAAGTCTCAACATATAAATTAAATCTCAGCTGCTTCCTATTCATTCCATAGACTTTCATCACTACCAAATCACACAAGTGCCACACAGACACAACTGACAACATGACAGACAAAACCATCTCTGATATCAAACCCCAGCATCCATACCCTAATCTTAAATCATACAACCTCTCTCCTGTTAGCCTGGGCCAGGCTCTGTACATCAGTAGTTTTAAGGACTCCCATGGGCTGAAGGTGTGAATGAAATTAAGCATTCACACAAGTCTTTGTGAGGTTACACAAAAGGAAATAGTTATTATTTAAATGATCAAAAATATATTTTCATTTAAAGAAAAAGAGGACTTCTCCAGTAAAAAGCTGATATTGATTCCCTGATTTTGATTTTATTTGTGAAGACTCTACTCTTAAGAAAACATTATGAAAACAAAAAGTAAGATAAAGGAAATGAGAGAAAATTAATAAACTTTTTGTAGAAATTCAAACACCTCCATGAGAGGGAGTTGGTCTTAGATTTTAAAGGAGAAACTCACTGCAAAGCACAGGCCTACACGTTTCCCATGCAATATGTTCCATTCTGAGTTTGCAAACATACTGTATTCATCAACACTGAAAATGCATTTTGATAAAAACCCTACAGAATTTTCATGGATCGGTTCTGCACATTTTATTCTATAAGCTGAACAACAACAGATGATGTGAAGCTGAAAAGAAGGATGGTTGCTGATGTTATCAAGGTTAAAAGGTCGCTACCATCTCCTTTATGGTCATGGTAGTTTGAATAATCACATCACAGTGCAAATCATTCACTGACAATCAGGCAGGTGATTTTTAATAGATACTGATGTATTTTAACAGTTTGCAACACTGTTGCTACAGTCAGTAAGTATTGGAAGAACAACATAACTTATAATTGCAAACATAATTACTGCAACACCAAGGATTATGTCAATGATGACATGCCCTTATTTAATATAAAAAAAGTATCTAACTCAGCGTAGTGTCTTTGCAACAGACATAGTTTCTTTTAACTGCATAGCTCTGGGATTATTAATTTCTAAGATCACATCAAGTTTCCAGTTTATTTTTGCCACATTTTACGATGGCAACCTGCTGCTTAAAAAAAAAAGTTTCCTACGGTTTTCCTGCAGTGAAAGTAGCATCCAAGAAAGAATAAATGAGAAAGCAGGTGACAAGAGACCTCTCATAAGAGAAAAGTTGTTTTTCTGCTGAAGGGGAGGGTTAAAAAAAAAAGGAAGAAAAAGAAAGCTCTACTTCAATCAATACAGTTCAAGTGCAAAGAAGCATCCATATAAGAAAATATTTCTATTATTGAAATTCTTACAACTATTTTGATTACTGGTTTTTTATGGTATCCTGATATCACTTCTGAGTGTAGCTGTCTGCAAGCAACTGTGAAAGCTGCAGGGCTAATCCCTTGAAAACAGTTAAGTGTGCAGGTCATGGCTTGCAAAATCACAACCTAGCTCTGTATCTGCTCCTATCAGACTGTACAAATTATATTTTATGGTGAGCACAACAGATTTAAAATTGCAACAAGGACAGGCTCTTTGTTTCATGGTTACATAGCACTGAACACAATGGATTTCTGATTCACAACTAGGATTTCTGGGTGTTACAGTAACATAAACAATTTGTACTATTTCACAATTCTAGGATGTCTTCCATGGCTGAGGAAATCCCTCAATTGCTGATTGACACACAGTGAGACACTGTTCCAGGACAGGATCCACTATATGATCCAGTTTCTCATATCTAGTCTCTCAGCATTGTGAACTGACAAATAAGATGCACCAACTTAGATGGATCTTTGGTTTGACACAGCATGGCCATTCTGACACACCCGTGATCTGACTTTGCTGTTCACTGAGTGTATCTTGCAATATTTAATAGCCTGAAGGACACCACTGCTGTTGGTTAAATGAGAACTTCTGAGCATAGGGGAGAAAAAACCCAGGCTACTATATCATGGGATATGTTATCCCGTTTATTGTTACGTCTTCCCATTATAGCCCAACCCCAAATAAAAATTTGTTTACAAGAAACCCCATCTAAGCTTCCGAGTTTCAGTAAGCTGTTCAGTTGTACCACAGTTTCTGAATGACTGACATTCTCCTACAGGCACAACTAGTGAAAACAATGATTCCAATCTTCATTTTAAAAGAGGGTCCAGTTCTCCAGGAAAAGCTTGAAAACCCAGATGATTCCACAGGCTATAATCACAGTAGAAAGAAAAAGGCCCTACACTGAACATACCTACTATTTTAAACCATCATAGAGATACAGAGTCCCACTGAAGGAGATTTTAGCACTTGGACTAGGTAGTCCTGCTGGCAGACGTGACTTTGGGGTAAGTACACACCGAAGATTGTGTGTAATTGTCCCTAAGCCATGTGTTGAAAGAAATCTGATTTCCTGCAGTCCCAAAGCTCCAACAGACTTCTGCAGAGGCAAAACTGGGTGCACATACTGAAAGGATCAGGACTGAATATTTAAAGGGATAACAAAGAACTTCAAAAAGTTAATCATGCAAGTTATATGAACCCCAGACTCCCTCTTTTCCGTCTTCATTTTAACTTCAGTGGTTTTTGAACAGTTTGTAGTAGGTGCTGAAGCACTTTTTAACTCAAAAAACCCCACCTCACCAGAAACAATTTACACAATTTAATTTCTTAAACCAGACAAGACGGGAATTCACTCCCATTCTAAATACAAAACGTGCATTCAAAAAATAAGTGGGGGGGATCCATTCTTATGGAAACAAGACAATATGTACAGACAAAAGGTCTTCTGGCAGCCTTTCGCTATTATTTTCCACTAATCTACACTTCCACAAATTACAGAGCTCCGCAGAACACACTCCAGGCTGTGTGGAGCAAACGCCTTTCATGAGGAGGTACCAAAGGGCCTATTAAAACTGAACATGTAACTAATTTGAAACACAGATCTATGTTTTTGTTTGTGTTTTGGTACAGAAGGTAAAACATCATCTGCTGTTTCCATTACACTGCTGACTTTAAAGAGAGGGGTAATTAGGGGGTGTTGCAAACCTGCTTGTGCATTTGGTTACAAATAAATTTAAAATAATTCAAAAATAGTAAATAGGAAAATCTGCTACCTTATGTAGAGCCAGAACAACAGCCCTGTACTACGGCTGTTCTAAAGGATTGTGCCTATCAACCCCCACTCAAGACCAATGCTGGATATTTTGGCCATTTGCTACCACCCAACGAGAAATGTGAACAGCCAAAATACACAATGACCCGACTAGGACACAGGTAGCTTCTGCGTAATGAAAGTTGGATTATTTGGGTTATAATTCTTCAGTGTTCACAGAGAGAAAAACTGATATAAAAAACCGCAATCTAATCATCACCATTTAAAAAGACCATTTCCCTCTCCAAGTACACTGTAACCATTCCCTCTCTCTGCATGGACACTCTAATCCTTTTAAATCAGCTGTTTTCTGGAGGACACAAGGTCTGATTTTCTGCTGAAGTGAACTTCCAGGCTCTCACCTGCATTTTATGGACACAGGCCATCTTTGCAGAATTGAGGGAAGTTCCTTTTTTAAATTATCAAGCAGAATTTTTGCCCAGGAAGATCAAGAAAAGCTTGAAGCTTGCTCTTCAGATGACAAAATTTGCAATTTCCACCTGAACCTTGGCAGTCGCAGATCACCTCTGTGAACACTACCCACAAAAAGGAGTTGGCTTCTGACCCCTGGCCTCCCATGCAACACTTAAACTAACAGCATTATACTTGGCAATTCTTAGGGGTAGTGTTTGTTTGCTACTTCCCCTCTGAATTGCTGCTGTTTGCTTTGCTGAAACCCCTCCTTTTTTTTTTAATGCTGTTGTAGTGCACGCAGATGGTGATGGAGGCATTCACACACACAGTGACAAGATTCACAATACAGCCATTACTTGCAAACTATCATGCCAAATATTAAAAGCCCTGATGCACACCATTTTTATGCATACAATTACAAGCATAAAATACAAAGCCAAGGACTAAAAAAGTAAGTATAGGCCATCAAGAGAGAAACACAGGTTAATTTATGCACTGCAACGCTGTAGCTAGTTCACAAGACTAGAAGCTAAGAGACTTGAGGGTAGAGCTCTGCCGTTGAACTTTTATTCATGTTTTGTTTAAACCTGCCGACATTGACCTGAACTAAAAGTACCAAAGCTGCAGGGAAGGTAATTTTCTAGGCTAGGAATTCTAAATGCTTACATCGTTCCACTAAATCAGCCCCTTCAGCCTCTCAAACTGGAAAGCCTTTGAGGCAGGCACATTTTGGGGCAAGCACATTTTGGGGCAGGCTACCTTTTTAGTGTGCAGCACAGTGGCCTGATATTTTTATCATCACTTCTTGGTGCTATTGCAATGTATTGGAATACACTGTTTTCAGTGTTTATATTGAAAAAAACGTAACCTTGGCAGGAGTACCTTAACTTTGAGTGTATTATCACTTCTTTCCAGCTTAAATACTTCAGTGGCAGCATTTAAGGTCAAAAGTGTGCTTTTGAAGTAAAACTTCTCATGTCCTCTTTTGCTGTGCTTTAGTTCCCAACATACTGACTTTACTGCATGCAAACTTCCTTTCACATAAAATTGAACTGGAAGGGGTGGTCCACCATTGCACCCAACTCCATTTCTAACTTCTTATGCTAATTTATCACACTGTTCATGGAAATTTACATAAATGCGGGCCAGACTGGAGGGAGTTTTGAACTAAGTCTACTCCAAACTACTCAGCGTGGATGTCAGGTCCCCAGCACCAACCTGCCTCATATTGCTATGGTAGATATAACCTATAGCATTTGGATTTCACAGTCCCAGAAGTGCCTCCCAGGCAGTATTGAATCTGTTTATAAATAGCGAGCTACAATTTTCCCTCAGCATACAGCCAGGAAAGAAGGCAAAAATGTGCTGAAGACTTTCTCATGCTGTGAAGGAAACCATTCTTTTAATCTTCTTTACAAGTTCTCACTTTACAATCATACCTATAAGCTTTTTTAAGCAATTAGCTCAAAAAAGAACAAGTAAACCCCTACATTTAAACTGGGGTAGAGGGAGTTTGAATACCATGTGTGTGTCTTTAATCCATCTTTTCATCATGTACTACCTATCTTCAGTACTACTGTGCCACCATCACCACAAGGTCTCGACTTGCTTCTGTATTTGGCATAGATTTCTTTTCATGGGATACAAGACAGTACATTATCCCCCCCCATTTTTCTTTTCTTTTTTTTTTTTTACAGAAAAGAAACAGACACAAAAATGAATTCATATGACCAAAGTTCATTTGGTGACAAAGAAGGAATTCAGTCCAAATGTCTGCAATTAACAACCATTCTATTCTGTGTCATTTGTAGTTTTAAGGCTTAATTTTTGCTGCAGTCCTGAGATATTTAACCCCCAAACTGTTTACACACATTGATTTGTAAATACCTGCTTTCTTTCTATACTGAAGCTATTGTATTTTATTTTGTGCTTTAGTATTTGAAATATCTGCACAACACACAAAATGTTCTACAAATCTCAGTGCACTTCTGGATAGCAAAAAAACCCCAACCCTCAGCACATACATAGACATAAATTTGTTATTGTGGTCAATTACAGGAGTATTAAGAGACTTGAGAGTAAACACTCATCTAGTGTTAATTGCAACTGATTAAGGAGCAGTAAGCACAAACAAACCCTGAGTCTGATTGTGCTAATTGTGTGCTTATTTTCACCTGTAACCCATTACTACTTTTTCCATCATTAAAGAGGGAAACTCCCTGAATAAACGAGAACAATTTCTGTGCCCTGAATTAAAAGAGACAATAAGGTGAACACTATATGCCACAAGCACAGCCGGATACTAAAAAGGCTTTCTAAGTGTGTTGTGGGAAAATGCACCATGAAGTAGTGATCCCAGAATATGGCAATACACACCTATCCAGCTGACAGATCTAACCTCTGTCAAAAATCAGGGCCACTTAGGGCAACTTAGAGTGTTTCTGCTCTAGATCAAAAAGGCAAGTGAGACCTCTTGCTTTTGGAACAAAAGGATTTAAAAGTTGCACTAATAAAAGGGTGGCAAAAATAAACTAAAACCCAGAACATATGTCCTATACCATGTGGTTATACTTGTGTTAGAGTTGAAACTGTTGACCCCAGTTATGTATGTGACCTGAAAGACGAAGTGCTACCTGTGCCATCAGTGACATGAACCTGCTGAGAGAAGGGCCAGACACATCAGCCCTTCCTACAGCCGGCTTTAGAAGCAGATTTTGCTGTTACAGCTTGGATAACCCACAGCAATATAGAGTATGCATCATGCTACCCGAGTTTCTAAGTCCAGTTTTGAGAAGAATCAAATCTCCTGAAGGCCAAAACATACCATTTTGTGAGGTAAACTCTGTACACCACACACTACATAATTGTGTCCAGCTAATCCTGTACTGAGACCAACAGATACCTGGATTACACATCCTCCCCAGATGGAAAATCCAGGTTCTCTCGAGAGTTTATGCCAGCAGTTAACTGCTCACACTACTGAAAAACCAGAATACTTGTTTCTGACACATGTATTTGTTACACTATTACTTTTCTCTGTTGATTCTTGTATCAAAGTTTCTTGCTAAATAGTCCAAATCCGAAGCCTTCCCAGAACAGTGTTACCCAGACTACAAACAGGGGTCTACTTTTTTACCTACCTGACACAGTTTTTGTATGAGCTGCACATTATAAAGTTAAATATTGCACTCCAGCTGGGGCTTGGCAGAGATCCTTTCAGCCAAGCTCTAATATGCAGTTCTCCTGCCCCCAAAAAGGTGACTACACATCCAATTGCATCTTGATCTTCTTCCTAATAAGTTAAATAGACAGTATCCTGAGGCCAGGGACATTTTGATAGCTTTTTTTCTGCTCTCTCTTCAAGAACCCAGACACTATGTATGGTAACACATTTCTCTAATATAGTTTAGTAATACATTTTCCATATCGTGCTTTCAAATACTACTTGCTGAACCTATCTCTGCAAAACAGTTTTATCACTTCATTCATAATTGATTGGTTAGGGAGAAATTGCATGCCCTCTTTAATTCCACTTTTTTTTTTTCCTTGAGCTTTATATCTGTTTTGTTTGTACTTATTTGTTGAAATCTCTGTATTGAAAAGATTAATTTACTCAGCATTCCAGCATTAGCAAATGTTTTCCTTTGTGAATAAAGAGACACCTCCTGTATCCCTTGCCATCAACCTCAGCCTCCTGGAAGATTTTTTTGTCCAAATATGACTGAAATTCATCAACATGCATTCAAAAAAACCCATGTTTAAATATTTTTTCCTCCACGGTTTTTTGATGACTCTCATTCGAAGTAAAAAAAACCCTCGAGTATTTTCTAGTTGCCCTTGGAAGATTTTTTTTTTCTTCACAAGTTATTTGACATGAAGGTTTCTCCACAATCCAATCTGCTTTGTATTGCTTTCAAGACATGATGGCTGGGATTGTCTGTTCAGAAAACCAATTGGTTTACTGAAACAAAAGACTGTAATTTCCACATTTTCCAGTACGGCAGTTTAACTCCTCCTTTATCTGTTAAGCTTTATGAGTCCAATCAAATTAAATGAAACAACTAGTCAGACCTGCTGCGATATAAAACACATAACAAGTCATTTATGTCACCAGTGCTTAGCTCCAGAGAAACTTTGCAGAAAAGATACCATGCTGACCAGTACTTTAACCATAAAGTCCCTTTGTTAAGGCTTTGACTCAATATTAGGTCATTACTTACTCATCAGTCCAATCCTTCCCCAAGAATTTTGTGTTCTGAGGATAACGTGGTGCTGCTTTCCTGTTTGTACCTCAGTATCACAATTATTCACCTGTTGTTCCCACTCTCCAATTGAGAACGCCAGATTTGCGATAGTTATTTATACAGAACTTGCAACACTAGTACTTATGGGCCACGTCTGAAAGTCACCACAAAAATCAGTGTCATTTGAGGTCCAAAAACTTGTCTTACTTTTGTCTCAAAAATTCTCCGAGGACTCCAACCTGTGCACTGTTACTTGTCTTGGAGGGCTATATTGTAATTCATGACAAAATCCAACAACTGTGAAAAACTATCAAACAGACAGGATGAACAAATCTTGGTATCATGAGGTCTAACAAGTGTGGAATGCTGCTCATATCGTTGCTGGCCAAGGCCATGCCCTCTTTGCAACAGCCTATATAAAACCATCGAGGTATGTGTCAGGTACCTTTTGCTCATTTTAGAGTTCGAATGTAAAGGTCAGAATAAAAGAAGATTTCCAGCTTTAAAAGACTAACCAATCAACCAAAAACCCCAACAACTCATTAAAATTGCCTTTTTTTTTTTTTTTAACTCATTCAGTTCCCAAGCTCTCCCACAAGCAGCGCTTTTCAGCCAAGGCAACAATTTTATCAGGTCTGTAATGTAACCCAACAGCAACACTTCTTGCATTCTTTCAGTAGCCAACAAAGAGCTTGAGAGCCACCAGAAACGACGTACGTGGTCCTCATGCTGAGCCTTGCCTCCCTGTTTCAGTCTTCTCCTAAGTCAGATTCCAGGGGAATTCTGTAAGAGCCTGTTAAGGTAAAGACCATTCCAGGGGTGTGGGGCCAAGGCTGCCAGGCAGAGGGGGTTGTTCACTTTGCTACTCCGTATTCCCTATCCAGGAGTTACTTTGCTACTGCTTATTCCCTATCCAGGAGGTTTTTGCAAAAAGATCTTCCCTCTTGGGAAATGCCATCAACAAACTGTACCTGCAAAAGGCTGGTGTAGCACTATAAATGTTACAATGGGGCAAGACGTACTCAAAAGAGGAATTGGATTCAGAGGCTCAAAGGCTATTTCCCCATGGCAATGAAAACTTTTTTTTTAAATCTCCTTAGACCTAGAGGCTGAAAGCCTCTGGCTGCAAGCAAATATGCATGTGTATGTGAACACACAAACACACATTTATTTTCACATGAGCCACAAAAACAAAAGAAGTAGCCTCAGCTTTGCATAATTCCATCTGCTAAAAGACTGTAGTAAATCCATTTTATCACAGATCTTTTATGCAATATGACAATTAACATTCCCTCATAAGAGAATGTTTTGTTTTTCGCAGATTCAGTTGTTCTGGGATGATACTGTATGTATGCACAGATCTAAAAAAAAATGCAAGTGGACTTAAAAGTCTAAATGTGTGTGAGACTGAAGTGCTTCAATCAAATAGGGCCAAACTTTCACACTCATAGCTTGGAACTGGGCTTGAAGTTGTCATAAACAAAAGTAGCTGTGGTTTTTAGTAAATTCTGGGTAGGTCACTTTCCTGCCAAGGTTGCTATACTGAATTCCTCTTAAATGATCTTTCAGATCCACAAACTCTTCTCTTGCCAGCTGGTGTGACCCTGGAGTGCAAGGAAAGGATGCTGAACTGGGTCAGCATCAGCAAAGTTTAGTGGTCAAAGAAAATTTCAACACTTAGTCCTCTTCTGGTAGGGATTTCTCTACTATTTCAGTCACTTAACTCTTCTAGGTATGAGTCTCTGCCCTGAATAATAATACCTACTTAAGTTGATTTGTTCATTGGTGTTTCACATTTTTATTTAGCTGAGAGGCAAACAGGAGGGACAAGTGGGTGGAAAAGAGTAAAATTAACTCTTCTCCCTCCCTCAACCCTACTACTTATCTCCACCCTAGCAATGCCTGAGAGAGGCACAAATATACCAGGGCTCATACAGACACACACAATGCCTGGGAACCTTGAACAATGTCCCTTTCTGAACGGTGACATCTCTGCACAAGCAGTCAAGCTCCACTTCTCCTCAGTACTCAAATGAAACAAGTCAATTATTTGTGTGAGCCCCACAGAATCATCTCCATAACCCTCTCCAGGACCCTCAGGCCAACCCTTGACACAGGAGTGTAATCGTACGGCACCGGAATCAATTACACTTTTGGAGAGAGGCGTGGAAAAAATGACTTTGCGGGCCCACAGCAAATTGCTAAGGCTGTCCTCTGGCTCTCGCTCGGCTCAAATGCAGGAAGTGCCTCTCAGCTCAATTTTCAATTATGTTCTCATCACAATTTACAACAGACAGTGTGTAATTTATGGCAATTACCTCTTCTGACATCCCCCTTTAAAAATTTCAGATAAAGAGACAGACAAAACCTGAAAGTGAGCCAAGCTCACCTGGCCTGCCTGCTGTACTAAGCTGACATTATGGGGAGAAAAAGGTACGCCTGACAAGGCTGTGAAGGAGATACTTTACAGAGTCGTGAATGCGTGCTGACAACTAAATCAAGCAGAAGAGGAACATAATTGTTGTGGATGCATTCCTTTATTTGTTAATGCATATATACAGTATCATAACAACTGAATATTGTGTAAAGGGGTAATAGGGAACACAGTCTGTCATTCTGGGTAAAAGACCTGTGAAAAAATTACTTTATAGTAAAGTCATCCAAGCTCAGCTGGTTACCTCTCTGCTGCAAATAAAATCCAGGGTTGCTTCCTTCCCCAGCAAGATGAGCAAGTTGTAATACAAAAAGCAAGAACCCTAAAACAGTGTAGGGAGTTTTAGAAGAAAAACTAAAGTGTTTTAAAGAACAACAAGCAATCATTTTGTTTTCTGTGATCTAAAATATTTGAATAATTTTCAGGTGTTATGAAGGCATCTTTGCATTAACAAAGACATACTGTGGAATTTTTAATTTCCCACAATCTGAAAGCAAAACTGAAAAACCCTATGAAGCAAAATTAATGTAATTTCTGGAGTGAAATCTAGAGCCAGTAACAAATATTTTGACAGTCCTACATCTTCATTCTACAAAAATACCTAAAAAAAATTGGATCAATTTCACAGCAACTTCATTATTGTTACAGATTTTTTCCTTTTTTCGACAGTGTGAAAACTTTTTATATCTGTATTTTCAAAATAAAGTATTTTTACCTTTTTTTTTTACTTTAAAATATTAAAGAAAAAAAATTTAATTGAAAATTATTTTTTCTACAAGGTTCCTACTTCAAGAGTTTTAAATCAGGCAGTTCAGGCCTCAAAAGTCAAGCTGAAATCTCAAAATCCCCTGTTAAAAAGGGACAGGAAAGGCTCTGACCCACTGAAACCTCTGGGAGCTTTGCCATCAACTTCAGCTGAGCAAAGTTTATACATATATAAACACACATATGTAAAGATTAAAGATAATTTGAAGCATTCAGGATGACATCTATTTACAGTGAAAATTGTTTTACACTGTAATATGCGTCTGAATTTATAGGCAAACCCCTGAGATACAGAATTTCTCCTTAATTCCCTGTTAGGAAAAGAACGTATCTCAGATATTCATCTGGGACCAAAAGGACTACTAAGACTTTTTTAGTGAAGCTGTCTTGTAGCATTTTGAGAGCCCTTACTACTGTGTAAACATCATTAAAACATCTTCAATAATCTACTGCTTAAGTTTAACCACTAGTTATTTTAGAACACAATGTTTATTAAATGACAAAGTCCGAATCGCATATCTGAAGTAAATTGTTGAAAGGAGGCAGGTGAGCAAGTGCTCAGAGAAAATCCACAGTGTCCTGTAAAGCTGGCATTTCATGAGAGACAGTTCCTGTGTGTGTAAGGACAGGTCACAGGAGACATGGGGGAAAACAAACCAGTGGTACACAAAGTTGTAGGCATTTGTTTGGCATTCAGCATCAGGTCAGCAGTCAAGCTGAGAACAAAATCTGGGTCTCCTACATGAGTATTCACTTTCTTGGTGGAGAGCACAGAGAAGTAGTTACGGAATGTGTCATGTTAATTATGACGATGCAGGTACTTACTAGCAGAAAAGAAGGAAACCGGTGGGATTTTCCAAATTGGGGAAACTCCAGCAAACAGATTTTAAGTGGAACAAAATAGCATTAGCTCCAAGGTAACATGTTCTTAGTGGTATGACTGGAAAAGCACAATAAGGCCCTGCATGATCCCATCTGTTAGTGGGCTCAGAAGAAAGTCTACATGGTTTACAGGAAACCCACAAAATCCAGCACTATTTTAAAAAAGGCACTGAGGGGCCTTCAAGTGAGAGAAGGTTAAACACTGACTGGTGGACAAACAGGTATTGTTCTGAGGTTCTGCTGAAACCGAACAACTACAAACACTTTCCCTTTTGAGTCAACACTGAAGAAAACTATCCATTTAATTCTCTCCATGCAGCTTCAACATCAGCAAAGAATCTTGTGAGGTGTCATGGATAAAAAAATAAATTTAGCAACAATGAACAAGAGGCACAGGTCAGGTTGCAAATGGGTGAACTTCATCACTACTGAGTAACAACACACCTTCACAGCTCCTACCTACCAAACAGTACCATCACAGAGTTAATTAGCCCAAGTTTCCTGCTGTAATGGAGACCTATTCCTGTTTTATGTCTCCTGGTAGCCAGAGAAGTGGCTGTCCCAGAGCCCACGTTCAGGAAACACCATGAACAGAGCAAAGATGAGGAGTACTGTGCATACAAAAGCTCAGCAGTTTTCCTTCTACCTAAGGATGTTGCGTCAGTTCATAATGAGTGATGGGCATATTCCCTTTACTGTTCAAGGTCTTGCAACTGAAGTCCTTGCTTTGCTGAAGTCAGAGTAAGCTTTGAGTTCTGCACGACCACATGTGACCATGCATGACCAAAGCTGTAGTCCTTAGTCCATCAAATCAAACACATCACAATCTCTTCCCTCCTTCCATCTACAAGGTTAGCAGTGACAGCTGTAGAAGTTCAAGACTGAGTTATAAATTAGTGACCTGAAGGAATCTTCTAAAAGATGCAAGAAAGAACAGACCACAGGAACATTTTAGCTCTTCTCCTTGGATAATGGTAAAATAAAACGTATAATATTTTACGAAAACCTCATGGATCAGGGCAAATACAAATGCGATTTCACATGAATTGCATTCCCCTTGGAAAAGCAAGGAAAACCTGACTACACTACGACAGAAACTAAAGGGTTATATGCGTACAAAGTACTTCCTTAAGCTTAAAGGAATTGATTAAGAAATAAAAAACTTAACCATATCTAGTTCTGGCTTGCTGGCAACAGCAGCAGGAGTTGTAACACAGAATCAGGGTAGCCAAAAACACAAGCAAGCCACTCGCGTGTCATCATGTGAATCAACTGGCTGTTTATAGAAAAGGACTGTTCCATGAAACATCTTCTCTGTTTAGATTGGAAGAGCTTTAAGAGCAGCACTAGCTGCATGCTCCAGTAATGATCCAGCACAACTGGACTGCAGCCTTGAGGCATGATGACAACATAAATAATCAATGACAGCCACGTATTTTGTATATAGTCACATGGGACCATGTCCAGGGCTCACCAAATTCAATGGGAAGATCCCCATTGTCTTGGGCAATTTATGGAAACAACAGTTAAGTATCAACCCTCATTTGAGCTCTACCTCACCTCTTGTTATTTACCACACAACACATTTTCCCTGTCTTCTCACCATAAAATATTAAGAGTGTATACTCCAGTACACTCTGTGCACCACAGGCTGTCAAAAATCAGCAACAAGATTCTTGTTTCATTCTTTTAAATAACAATGAAGAAAATATTCAGTAAAAATTTCAGCACTAAAATAAGACCAGAGCACATATGAACAACAAGAGCTATAAGTTTAATTAATAGGAAGCAGAAGTCTCTTTTCCAAGATGGCCAGCAAGAACTTTCTAAAGAATAATGGAGGGGATTGAGGAAAAGAAATATAAGGCACACCCCAATACCTTGAAGTATCTAGACAAACAGCTCCCAAAGAAACATCATAACTACAAGAGGACTCAAACCAGAAGAAATTATCCCCTTTTTTAATACTATGATTTGAGTTTGTATTCCTATTTTACAGTAAATTATCCGCCAATAAGTGGGATGACAATAAAAAAAAGTTTAACAATTGCTAATGTAGACATATTTTAATCTAATACACCATCAGGAATGAGAGATTTCAGGTTAATAGAAGTAAACACAACAATAGAAGTAAAAATTATCCCTCTTCACAGGGACAATTTAATTAAGACCCCTCATCTCTGGTTCTGTTGCACAAAGGTGAAATTCTGATGCCAACAGGGAAAAGCTTAATAAAGCCAGGATATAGCAGGGCAAGTCACAGCCTTCAGGTCTGAGATTCCATCTGCAGTAAAGAATAGTTCAGATCTGGAACAAGTTTTTACTATTCCTTACATCTTTTCATTATTGACTAGTTTGCATTTCCCTTGCTGTAAAACAGGGAAAGGAAGCAGACGCAAAATGAGAACTTTGAAACCTATTACCCCACAAAATCATTGGAAGTTTGGTAGATATTTGTGCTTCAATTACTAGTAAGAAGTAAGAGAGGAAAAAAAAAATAGATGTTACAATTCAAAATTTTATTTTTCCTGAGTGGGGGAAGAAAAGGAAAAAATGAAGTCTCCAGATCTTTACCTTGGAAGCTCTCAGACCTTGCTGCAGCCTAACTCAATAATCACATTGTACTGCCAGCAACAATTCAATTTTTTTTTCTCGCCTGAGGGTTCCAACACATTTGCACCATAGGGAAGCCTTTTCTCTTTACATCTCAAAACTCTACCACAAACTCTTCCTTTATTCATAACAGCCAGATCCCCAGCTGAGATAGGCACTTTCGTATTGCTCTAGATGACAGTTTTCTGTGTTCTTTCCAAGCTCAGGGGGTTTAATAAACATATCTGGCAATCTTTCGATAGCTGGAGGGCCTGGGATGACACTGTGTGCAAACAATATGCTCTCACTGCTAGGGAAACAAGTTTATTCAATTCAATTAATAGATTACAGTCAAGATACTTGTTATCCTGCAATGAAAAATAGGAAAAGAACTATGATAATTAAGGCAGGTCGCAGAATTAGCACCTGGTAACACAGCAAGCTAGGCAAAATAAGACAAAAATCCCGCTTGTTGTGTGCTACATTTTTTTTGTTTTGTTTTCTTCTTTGTCTTTTGTCACATAAACAGTGGCCCAGGCTAGTAGTCTCAGTACAGAACTGACTTTTAACTCCCTTTAAAATGAGCTTGACCCTTTCAACCTGCAGCATCTTGGGTGCAGCACTGTAAAGACTTAGCTCCGTTTCCTCCTACCAAATGGGAATATTCCTTTTCATTTAACTACAAGGGGTGTTTTCCATTAGAGATGAGCAATAACTCTTCCTTGCTGAAACTCCACTGTTTACAAGCCAACTACAGCAGCCAGGACTTGGTTCCACATTTGGAAGAAGTTGAAGCAAAATTCTACTGGAAATTTAAACACTATTTAAACCAAACCATTTTGTTAACTAAAACAGTTCTTGGAATACAGAATTTGGTTCTGTAAGACATGTTCCTAGTGCAATCACACTGGTCTAAATAAGGGAAACACTTATGTTTTCTTGAGGAGAAATGCTTTTCTCCAGGAGCTGGTGGTCCTGTGTACCCCTTACTTTAAGTATGGATCTGCAATGACATGTCCTGTCTGATATGTTCTCAGAACAAGTTTGAACTTGCACAAGTTACCACAGGAGAAAAATCTAATGCAACTACCACAGTGACAGGTAAATTTGCCTGAAGGATAATTTGTGGTTAAGGCACATACAGGAACACAAGAGGTAGAAACTTATTTCATGCCATCTACTTGCATAAGTAACCCATTAACCGAGCACCTCAACTCCTATATGTGAAACAGGGTTAAAAATCATTCTTGTCTGGTTTGCCTATTTTCTTTGGTAACAGGGGCTGTATCTGACTGCATGTCTTCTCTGTGCAGCGGCTGCCCAAGTGGCACTGGAGTCCTCAGCTACCAGTCAAACTACAGCTTAGTTCAAGGGCACAAATAATAATCATTAATGAAATAATACAGAAGTAAACAGAGGGATCATTTTTTTGTCAGAGTCTAATGTGGCATTATTGAAAAAAAAAAGTTAAACTAAAAATAACACACCGAAGCAAACAAAGCTAGCATTGGTGCTGGCAATCCAACAGCCTGAATGATCTGGTGTAAGGGACAAGAAGACAGAAATTATGAGAAAAGGAGCTGTGTTTGGAGATCAGAAAAATGCCCCAGAACAGCGACCAGGTTTCCTTGAGATGCTCTTGTGAACATGACATTTGAGAGAAAAGTTCACCTTTGTTAGCTGGCTAAGGTCACTCATTAACCTCTCCAGCATCTGAATCCCTGCAGAAGGGGCTCACCCTGAAGTCAAATGTACCTTATGTTGCTGCCATGCAAGCCAGGGAAGGAGGGAAGAGTTTGCAGGTCCTGGCAGTAGTAGAGAGCTTTCCTATGAAAGGAAAACCACTTCTGCTCTGCAGCAGCTCTCAGAGCCCACAAAGTCACAGAGCCAGGGGCTACACACTTTATGCTACTCCAGCCCATCATTGCTCCTAATAGTTCTGTCCTTATGGCCTTGAAACAAAAAAGCTCAGTGACTCACAGCAGAGAAAAGGCCCCTGTTTACAGTTCCACATCACAGCCCAAAATCTGCTGGAGTTGCTCTCAAACACACGTGGTCAGTGACTCAAGAAGTCAGACAACAGGTCATTTTTTGCTCTTTAACCCACGTTTTCTGTCATCTAAATATTCAGTTTTCATTCGAACAAACACCTGACAACCACAAAGTATCTCACTGGGATCCCTGACTGTTTAAGAACTAGGTCACAGTAATTAGTACAGTTGAGTGAAGAATCAAAAATTAATTATTTATTTACCTAACTTAGCTGTCTCTTTTGTTCTTAGATTAGCCAGGAGCACACTATGAATTTCCTTGGATTTCAAGCAGTTCAATAAATGTCTTAAATAAGTTTATTCTGGGGCTCAGAAATTTTCACACTTTCAGCTGTTCCAGTGTGCAGCACAATCTCATGATATCATTGCTCATCTGCAAGTCAAAAATACTAGAACTATGAATTCATGTAAATTTTTAATTATTAAATAATTCCAAGACAAAAGTATTTTAGCCCATATAGTCCAACTGCGTGAGGGTTTGCAGAAATTGAGAACACAACTGGAAAATTGTTGAGTTCTGAATAAAATACAGTATTTTTATATTACTGATATACCTGTTTTAGTTATTGCATTGAACACACTCAGAACTGGCCTGTAGTCAGAGCAGTAACATTCCTCAGCAGTTTTAGGTTCTGTTCACTATTAGAGAAAAAAATCTATGGAATTCACTGGGATGTGAAATCAGTCCAGATGAAACTTTTAGGTTCCCTTTCAAACTCCAGCAGAGATTACTCTAAAGATTCACAGAATCTAATAAGCAGTTTCATGCTTCCCATTAAATTTTACTCCTTGGGTTACCACTTTTACAGAGCGGGGGGGAAGGAGGAAGGGGAATAATCAAAACTGTCTTGATTATCACTGGTTATGTTCCAATTGTCTTAGTAGGAATCTGATCCTGAACTAAAATATAAAACTAAAAATGCTTTCAACCAGTGCTCTTCTCTGGTCCTTTAAGTACACGCTTACATTTTATACACTAGAAAATGCTGGTTTTGCAGGGAAAGTTTGGACATTTTTCCAAGATTGTAGTTCATTTCTCACAAGGGTAAGGAAATGTAAATTTTATTTTTGCTATATGAAATACAGCACAGAAGTGAATCTTCATTCTTTAATTCCTGTAAAAAATCCTGCTTCCACATCAGTCAGTAGTAAACACTAGTTAGATTTCAGCAGCAAGGATCAGCACTGAAATGTTAAAACATGATACAACAGAGGAAAGCTGAAAAACGTCATATACTACAGAACAGGAAAACTAAACAGAAATAGCACAAATACAATTCATATTCTTATTTCCCTTTCACTTTCAAATGCACATTTGTCAGCTTTATAAGAATTTGCTAGCTACAACAAAAGTCCTATTGAAAATCCTGATATTCTGATGTGCTAAGGAAAAGGAAGCCTTCTTTCTTTAACGACAAAAATCTGCAGATAGCAATTAATCTTAACATTCTTAAGAAAACAAATGTCACACTTAAATTTTAGGTCTTGTAAGGAACACTAAACAGTATGTTGCTTGAATGAATGAGTCAAATCTATACTACTTACCTACGTGGGGTGGGTGTCTGTTCTCAGAACAAACACTCCCCAAACTCAGTGTACACTGTGTTTGAGGAACCACTCGGCAACTTGGAACTGTATATTTGAAAATACTTTGTATCTGTAACTGCTATTAAATGAAAATCAGAACATCACTGGTTGGGCAGCTGCTAAGATTTTATAATCACACAATAGGGAGGATTAAAATCTTGTACAGAGTGCATTAGACTAAACTCTGTGCTCGGTTGCAATTGTATGACCTTAGGAAATCAATGGGGTTCCACATTTGCAAATGATGAGGGGTTGGTCCTTCCAAAAAAAAAAAAAAAAAAAAAAGAAAAGAGCAGCAC
>JAWMRA010000009.1:7603320-7621314 GCA_035584735.1 Pseudotriccus pelzelni | reverse complement strand
AAATCAATGGGGTTCCACATTTGCAAATGATGAGGGGTTGGTCCATCCCTTAAAAAAAAAAAAAATCCTCAAGAAAGTTCAATTTGAGAGAAAATGTTTGTGCTTCTCCCTCTACTGTTCCATGTCTCATAGCTAACATCTGGTGAAAATTAAGAAGCAGTTTTCCCCCCTTACCCCTCGCCCCCCAATCCAACAAAAAAACTGCACAATACAAAACCCCGCATATATATCTGATGTATTTTATACATATTCATCCTCATAACTTGACAGATGGGAGGAATCTTGCAGTCATTTCTGAAAGCAGACAAAAGGCCGTTGGTTCTGCTCCACATGATGATTTGTGAAGACAGAATATCACCCGCTTCCGTTGATGATTATATAGTTCTATCCATCTGTCTGCCACTGGAGGTTGTGAGAGTGAGATACAGCTCACACCGTCTTCATAAACAAAAGTAGACTGTGCTGTCAGTAGTCAGACACGCCAACTAATTGGAGCTGTCGACAGACACAATATTCTGTGTCAACAGCTCTGGTAACAGTTTGAAACAGCAATGATATGTTGGGTGATGGTGAGGATGACACATATGTCTCTAATAGCATGCTAGAAATCTGACATAACTAGAAAAGAATTACTAAAATGTAATTCCCTGCCTCTAGTTCTGCTGTTAAGACTTCCCAGTCAGCACAGAGAGGAAAGAGATGCTTGTGTGTGTTCATGTTCCTGTGCTCGTACTTGTACACATCTTCTGTATCACTTCACATGCTGACAGCTTAATTTGATACTCATAATGCCTAACTTAAAAACTAAGCTTTCTGCTGAATTTCAAGGAATTCACCAAAATGTCTGCACAAATTTAAAATTGGTGAGTGGGAAACAAACTAAAACAGTTCAAACAAAAGCCATGTTAAATAGACAGTTCTTACTGCATCTGTGCAGCAAGGAAGAGTGCTATCTTACTGAAAAGTGGTTTGGTGGGCTCAACCAAAGGATAAGTTGTCCTCTGATCTTGCAAAGATTGATGAATATTATTCATTTTAAAATTAAGTCCAGGAGGAAATATTTGCAGGATTAGGGCCTCAGTTTCTCTTTAGAAGATAAGAAAATCCTTCACCTCCTTGTGGATTTGAAAGCAGAAAAAAAAATCAGTGTAAAAGGTTGATAAAGTATTGGGATGGGGAAAGAGACAAAAAAAGACATTTGCTTTCCTCTACTCACACATTTATCTGTTCATCTTACACATTTATCTGACTCATTCCTTGCCAAATGTAACATAACATCGGGCAGACTAGGTTAAATAACTACACAATATTTTAGTTTACAAAGATACAGAATTTTTTTTCCCCAAAAGAATTTAACAAACGTACAAACAACACAGCAACTGTGATAGTAAAATGAATAGTAGAAAATCCTTCAACAGGGACCTGCAGCAGCAGGTCTGGCATCTCAGCTGCAGGCTCAGAGCACAGTAAACTCCAGCGCACACTCCACATCAGCTCTGATGGCAGAAGGACCAAGCTGGGGCACTACTAGATTTAAATACTGTCCTTGAAATCTGATAATGACAAAGAAGTGCAACCATGAAGCCACCCCTCCTTCCTCAGGATACAGCAAAACACAGTCTGATTCCTTGATGCTCTGCAGTCATATGTTAATTAAGGCAAGCTAAATGCAGGGCAAGTGTCAAAGCCACCCTGCCAGGTATGACAGCATTGAGGTTTAAGGCAGGGAACAACCTTCTTGTTCTGAATTTCTGCCATACTCAGGACCCTGAGGTCTGATAGTCATCATAGCACAAATAAAAACTAGAGTGACAGCCCTTTAGCTGAGGCATGTGACCACACTGTAGCCAGGATTTGAACGAGGTCTGAAAAACTTTTCATCTTGAAGAAGCAAGAGGAGGGAGCAAGCTGGAAAAGCCACATGAGAACCCAGATGAAGTTCTTCTGCAAAGCCCCTGGGAATGAGGCTCGTGGTGGCAAGTCCACAACCTACCACACTACAATGGTCCCAGTTTGGGAGGGACAAACTGGATCCCAGAACCTCTTTTTCCAAATCTTCACAGTAAACTGCAGCAGAGCCGCTCCGTTCCCAAGGGAGGATGTCAGCACCTGCATGGCCACGGTCTCCTTAACCAGCAGCCCAACACTGGGGAGCCCCAGCACACCCCATCAGCTGCCCTCACAGCTTCTTGCCAAACTTGGAGGGACAGAGCTGGCGGAAACAGGTTGGAAGAGACATGCCCGGAGGGCAGGAAGTCTGGAGCGTTACTAAGGAACATGCAGTGACAATAGCTGAGGCTACAGAGGAAGAGCCTGGTCTTGTTTGCTGCATAAATCCCTATATTATCTCTTGCTACTTGACCTGCTCGAGCAGCCAGCGGCACAAGGAGCATGGCGTGCTGGCCTGAGCTGGCTGCTTCCAGCCAGGAGAGGGCACACAAGGCAGTTCCCTGTGACACTTCGCTTGGCGTTTACTTACTCTTACCATCTTCATGTTATTTCTTTGCACTGATGTCCCTTGTGAACCATCCAGACTGACTGTGCTCAAAACCATAACGAAAAAAAAGACTAACTGAAAAGATAAGCCAATATCAGCTGTTGCCAAAGCCACAGAACTAGGAAAGCCTGTCAAAATATTTTAAGGGGGAGAATTAAAAAAAGAAACCAAGAAACAAAAACCAAGAGTGTGAAAAATAAAGTCCAACAATATATTATTTTTTCCACCTAACCATGCAGCAAGTTGCTCCCCAAGAAGATGTGTGTATAAATAGTGTGTCAGCCATTTACTGTGAGTGTGACTCTAGCAGCTGGGCTGTTTGCATGAGATGCAAATTTGGAGCCATTCAGGGAAGGAAGAATGAAAGCTTTGGCACTCGCTGGGCAAACACTAACGGGTTTGGGAAAAGGGCCAGCAAAAGACAAATCACACAAAATAGTGGGTGGCCAGACTTAGAACAAGGAATAGTTGGGCGAAACACCTCAAAAGATCCAGCTCAAGGCAAACACTGGACACTTCAAAAGTTTTGCTTTTCAATTCCAAAACATAAGCAAGAGATCGCCCTGCAATCACTCCATTGCTGGAGACACAGCAGCCTTCACAGCCCACAGACACTTGCTGATATTCATCTTGCATCACACTTACCCGTGCCTACTGTGTCTGGCTCTGAGTCATCGCTAGTCACAAGGACAACTCTATTAGTTGCCATATTCAAAAGTTAGTGAAAAAATACCAATAAAGCTTCTGCCCCAGAGATCAAGTTTGGAGAAGGTCAGACTGCTTACAGCTTTAATCTAAACAAACAGGTGGGTCGTGACACTGAAATGGTGTTTACAAAAGACCCCATAGCTTATGAGTAAAGTATGAGGGTATTTCAGGACTCTATCCTCCTGCTACTTCTGTGAGACACCAAGATTTCATGGAACCTGGTTTCTGACTACAGGTACTTAGGGTGGAATTACACCAGGTCTGTTCTGTGTTTCAGTTTTTTCTTACTGAAGTGAATCTAGGCACAACATCAGCACTCTGTGTTAAATCATGTGCATTTATTTCACCAAAACAATCCAGGGCCTAATGCATTTGAAGATAAGTTAGTTATTCAACCTTCTGATGCCTTTTCATGCTGCTTAGACTTGCTGCCTTGTACCACATCAGTATTTAATAATTATTCCAGCTGTCTCCGAAGCCCTTTCACCACACCTTGTGTGGCACATTACAGACAGCTTGGATTTTTCAGGTACAAATTGCTAAACAATTACTGATGAGAGAAAGGTCATAATAATAGGTTACAGAAGCCTTTGCAGCCTGCCTTTACTTCATGGCCATTTATAAAGAACCATTTCATCCCATTGTTATAATGATGAGAAGGAAGTAGTTTAAGGTAGTTATAGACAAGCAAACAAAAGGCAGGAGAGCAGTGCTGTATAACTTCTACTTTCACTTCCTGCCTACTCCATTACTTCTGGCATTATGGGAGAAATAACATGATTGGAATGACCTAAAGGTTATAACGGGTGGGCAAGGTTTGCCTTGTCGAAAGCAGCGCGAGCACTGTTGGCTAAACCTTTTAGAAAGCTGAAAGTGGTGCCGTTTAACAAAAATACTAAGCTGTCATTGAAAAAAGTACATTACTTAGAAATAGTATTTCTTCATGGGCTTTCTTATCTCTATTTTCCCCTCTCAAATGTTTCTTTTTTTTTTTGCCCCCCCATAGGAAGAAAAAAAGCACAAAGATTTAATCTCTCTGAAAAGTTGAAAGCGTAGAAGACAGATTTTGCACTGCTAGGAGCTCCATTAGGTATATATGAATATCACTGCTTTTAAAATGGCAAAACCAAACTCCCAATGATCCAATCTACAGCATTATGGATCAGGCAGGCAAATTTCTATGAGTTCCTGCAAACAGTGTTGATATGGTCATATTTATTATCCCTAATTTTTTTGCAAGAAGTGTCTTTGTTGGCTGGTTTCCTTAGTATTTGAGGATTTGATCCAAACAAGTCACAAAAACTCAAGTCCAGCCACAAGTCACAGAAACATCCAGATTATTAAATAAAAATCTGCCTTTGAGAAGAGAAAATTCAGGACAATTTTATTGACCTGGAGAAAGCAACCTTGAACATAGCCAACAAAACAGTGATGGAAGCAATGACAGTAATTTGGCACTTTCAACTAAAGGATGAGACTCCCTCAGCCCTGCTTAAAAATTTCTAAAAGTGATGCAAGTTACAAAAGAACACAGTACTGATGGCAATGACCACTGATACTTCCCAAAACCACCACCAATGCTCAAATATTAAGAGACCTTTGTTCAAGAGCAGCCCAGTAAGCAGGAGGCAACTCCGCTTGAAAGATACAGTGATACCACAAGTAAAGCACAAGCCAAGACCTGAATATCCATCAGGAGGTGCCACTGGCTCCTCCTTTCAGAGAAATCTGATGTTTTATCCTGAGAAAATTGCTAGGGGCAATGCCATCTTCCATTTATTCACCAATGGTTTTCATTACATTAGGCCTTCATTTATCTAAACTTCACTTTCCCTTCCTGAAAAATTAAGACATGGGTTTACCAAATAGAAGAAAACTGATCCCTGGGCCACCCCCATGGGCACCTTATATTCACATGCCCAAACTCACCCTAAGTGCAAAGCAGACAAGGTGGATGCCAGACAGACTTCTGAATTACTTATCCCAAAATATCTTAAGGCTGCATCACATATTTAGCATAAGTTAGGCATGACTGGCCAAGCTTTTTTATTGATGGATAAAGCCTCACTTACTGCAAGGTACTGCAGGAAACACACAGGCAGACTGAGTCCACGTGGCTGCAACGTGCACACGGTCACACTTCACCTTGCTCTCAGCTCCAGGCAACAGAGTTGTGCCTCCCAAAAATATCCATGAGAGAAAATTTTGCTACTTCTACAGTTCCAGCTTTAGAATTGAAAGAATTGTATTCCTTGCTTAATCAGCCTGAGCACAGGGCAAAGGGATTTCATCCTAGATAATTTTTATATTGGCAAGTATAGAATTCAAGCAAGCCCTGACTTTTAGCAGATTTCCATTTATGGCCATCCAAAAATTAATCAGCTTAAATTGATAGTCAATTATTAGTCTATTTTTGGTCAAAAGTTATTTAAAAAGTAAAAGCAAAGAAGTCTGTAAAACAATTTAAATCCATCAAAGTTTATATCTCGCATTATGTGGCAAATCCTGCTCTCCTTCAGGAATCCAGCCAGCCAAACTTTTGTTCCCTTGGCCAGTTGCTGGAATAATAGCCTCCCCTTTGTTTCATCGTGACTTGATTACTATAATTATTTGCTCGCTAGACTTCCAGCTACTGCTCTGATTGTGAGGAGCGCAGAATACAACTGCTAGACTACATGCTGCATCTAAGTCTTTCCATCACATTACCCCTATATCCCCATATTAAGAGAGCTCCATTGCTTCCCAATGCAGCGGCGGCCTGATTTTTTAGATCTTCCTACTAATTTACAAGGCTTTACACTGGAAGCCTCAGATAAATCTTTTGCTGCTCCATGTCTGAAGAGTCTTAGGGCTGTACTTGTATATGCTTTTGTCTCCCCCATAGTGTTTTAGACCCTGAACTTGTTTAGCGTTACTCACATGAGCAGGTTTACAGACTTCAATGGGACTACTTACACGAGTAAGAAGTACTCATATGAGTAGATATTTGCAGGCTCAGACCCTAAGTGACTTGGAGAGCTTTACTATTATTCACTTCTTGAAAAGCACTTGCAAAGAAACAAGAGAGGACTTACGGTATTTATTCAGAGTTATTATATATTCACCATGTCTTCTTCTTAAGCCCTCTTTGTTCTTGAGTACATGTACTCTATCTACAGTAGCGATACACAATATTTCTCTCAGGGGATTTTCACATGCGAAAATAGCGAGGGTTTGACATGTTGGACTGTTGGGGGTTTTGTGTTGTTTTGTTTTGTTTCTCCCCGTGAGAATTTGTAGATACCAACTTGAGACAAAGGGGATTTTGTTATTTCTTCTATTGGAGCAGCACTAACAAGCTTGTGCCAGGGAGTTAAGGCTCCACTGCATAAAAACATGGTTCACACACCTCACAACAAACCATCTCTTGCCCCTAAAGTGTTAAAACTTTGATTTCTCCACAGTTTAAATTGAACACTGCCATTCTCACCTTAAAACACTTGCTTCCTTCATGCATTTTCAGCTATGAGGACAATCAATTCTGTCATCAGACTTACAGCACCCAGGTCTAGAATGGTTCATTTTTATTAAAGTTCATATTTCCCACCTATATGATACACACAACCAGGCACACATTTTTTTTATATATAATGAGAGATGTTCTCTTCTCTGGAAGACTTGGGAGAAAGAGGGGCAAAGAAAAAAAGCCACATTGTTCTGTAGCTTGCCATGCTAAGAAGTTGCCCTTGCTGGGAATGCTGGATATGTCACAAAAAATGTGCAAACTGGGCTCACTGAACCCCCCAGATCTTTTAAAATAAATTAAGTGTCTTTTCCAGCAGAACACAATGGAAAGGTACAGATAGATCATTAAAAACTAGAGGCTTTCAGAGGCTCTCAATGGTGATTTTTTCTTTCTGAAAATACCAGAAGAGATGACAGACTTGATCCTTTGCAGTGCAGGGTGCTCCTGAGCACCCTCTGTTACTGCGGATGGGGTGGGAAAAGCGGGGGCATTCAGCCCTGAGGATTGCTCATCACCTTGCAATGGTTGCAAGCTGCTAGAAAATCCTTGCATTCCACACACAGCAAAATCCATCCCAGAGTTCAGAGTGCCTACCACCTCCAGAACAGAGATGTGAAAATTGTTTCCACTGGAGGTTTCTGTACTTGGCTGGCAATACCAGCCTAGCAAGCCGTTAGTATGGATTTGCATGGCAACACGCCGACAAAAACAAATCCATGTTGTTTTCCATCCAGGATGAGCTGCACTCTAGACAACATCAACAACACATCTGGTTTGAGGGTCTGCCTTTGAGGTTACTGCCTTTGCAGTAACACATACAAGAAACAGCTCATGTAGACAAGGTGAAAGCCCAGAAAAGGGAGGAGTGATGTACGACCATGGTGGAAGACTTCCTATTTTCTTCCATCTATCCCTATTTCCCATTAGCCAGAAGGTTAGTGGCTTTCTTAGCAAAAAAAAAAATATTCCAGTGAAATAAAGAAGGTCTGACATGGGGCAGGCACAGCACAAGACAGTGACTCAGAGCTTGCATTGGTGCAGTGAGGTTTTTCGTTTCAAACAGCTCCAGACCTGGACCAGTTTGCCTGCTCTCAGCTGAGTACTTAGACACAGGAAAGACACCAAAGAGCAGCCCAGTTCCTCAATACTGTCTACACACCATCACATACTGCTCATTTTACTTTGAGTGGGTAAATCTAAGCAGGCAGGGAAAAAGCACAGCCAATACAAATGCAACAATTCTACTGGTGCTGAGCCCAACCAGAGCATGAGCTACCCCAAAACAGGGCAGCGAACGCCTTGGGTCCAGCCATCTCTCAGTGTATTCTGCACTACACAGATCTTTCTCCAATTTAAACTAGATCACAAACCTGGGAAACCTGCTGGCTGGAAGAGAGAAATAAAGCTTGCTCCCATGACTTTTCTCAGAGTTCTCAAAGCTCTAGTAATAAACTGTTTTTCCTTTAAGAGATGCTGGCATACCACTGTCTTGTGTCAATTTTCATGGGTCACCATGAAGACAAGATGGGTGGCACCAAATTAAAAGAGTTTCTGTTAAGCTTGCAGCCTTTGAAATCCTTTAGGTCTGAGAGATGGCAACTTCTTCCCTTCCCCAACTTATGCTTCTGAGCCACAATGTATTGCTGCATAGATAATACTCCCTTCTTCTCAAGGGAGAGAAAAAGCCTTCTAAACCAACTCACTTGGCCACTGGATTTTGGCAAGCACAATGTACCAAGAAACAAAATTAACTAATTAGCTTTAATCAAAGCAGTTACTGTTTAAGATTCTTACAGTTAAATTCCAATGATATGTCCTACCACTATTAAGCTTAAACAGAAAAGGTAAATGGAGGTACTAGTAGCAACAAAAACCCATGAACTATTTTCTTTAAAAAGCCTCATACTGCCAATTAAGTCTTTCATAAAACATTTTCTAATGTCAATTTTCACAGTATAAATTCTCTGCTCATATTTAATATTCCAGTAACAACACTCCCATTATCAGAAAATACTAGTGTTATGACTAGTATTCTGAGGCAATGCAATGTAGTCCACTGTGATAATATCTAATATTATAGATGCAATAAATTGGCCTGATACTATTAATAATGCCAAACAGCAGCATGTGAATTCTGAAATTACTTCTTCAAAATCTCCCAGGGGTCTGAGTTTTTTCCCCATGTCTAGCACAGGAGCAATGAAATGCCTTTGTGTACTCTAACTTGTAAATCAGAATTAGTATTTCTGAGTATATTTGTATCTCATAGTATTTTTAAATTTTAATTTCAAATCATAAACCTCAGTTTTGGTTTTTTCGAGGTGCCTCAGATCTGTGGTGTTTTATTTGAAATGCTTTCACTTGAACCATGGAGCAGTGCAGATACAGGATGTCATGAAAATGAGACCTGGAGAGTCACCAGCTGACCATGCAATAATGAAGCTCATCAGCAAGAGAAATGGGAAGGCTTTTAAGAACCTGGAACATGTGTTTTGAAGGACTAGTTACTGAAAACAAGGTTTTCCTTGGAAATGAAGGCATGTTTGGTACAATAACTCTAGGTACTTAGCATACTTTTCTACTGCTCAAACCCCTTGCATTTCAACCAAAACACCTCAGAGAAAAAGATAATTTTATTAAAAGTGACCAGAATGGCTACATGTGTCACTGTGAACTACATTAAATTCACTGGTGGATAGTCAAAACAGAGCTAAAAAAGTTGTTTGTGATAATTTTCTAATCAAAAGTTCTGTGCTTGCACAAATGAAAAATTTAATTGTTTCTTACAGAATTTAATAGGAAAAAATATTCCCTAGGTACAATCTTTCTCCTTACTAAAATAACAGGAGTCTTCCAAAGGACAGGAGAAATAGGAAGGAGCAAGGGTAAGAACAGTATGCCAGAAACAACTTCCCTGGGTTTTCAGTGTCCCTTATCTTTCTGCTTCCTTGTCTCTCTCCCCTCTCCAGCTTTGTAAAATTCAAAATGGAACAGGAATTTCCAGACAGCCAGCTAATATCCCAGAAGTATGTTCTATTGTTTGCTCTCCTAAAAACTGGATTCTCAAAGAAGCTCCTGGCCACCCACTTGCATACACAATGACACGTGTAAAAGGTTGGATTTTTTTCCTGATGTTTCATTCTGATTTGTCATTTAAGCTATTTTAAAACCTTGACTGTTTTTCCATAGGAAAAGATGTCTAATTCCCAGCCAGTTTAAGGTAGAAAACTGCCAGCTCTTCTGAAGTTGAATGCCAGATTTAGGAAATGCAGACAGTATGTGAAATTTGCCAGTGCTGGAGGCATTTCAGAACACTGTGCAGCATCTGCTCTGTAAAACACTGGGAAACACAGAACCAGAGCTCCCTGGATCCCTTTGCTTCCCAGGTCATCAGCAGCTGCCATCAGACTGTGCATCACAGAGCAAACAAGCGGGATGGGAGAGAGGAGCAAGCCAACAAAGAAGCTGTAGGGTCTGGTAGCCATAACATGAAACAATTAATTTGCACTGAAGAAGTCAGATTGCACATCAGTGCATCCCAGCAGACCCAGATTTGTAAGACAGACCCACCAAATTCCATACACACCTTTCACAGGAGGCACTTAAGTTATCCAAAGGCACTCAGTATCTTGCACACAACTTGGCCTATCTGTAATTGCACTTTGAATATTTTATTTGACACTGACACAAATCAAAGATAGGAATGATGTAGCACATTCTTCTTTATAATTACCTGGAAATCAAAACATTGGGCTAGGACTAAGCTGTCCTCTGAACACATCCAAGTGTTGGATTAGTTGGTAAAATGAGAATCACATTTTCAATAACTATGGAGCATGTGTGAACAAGCAGATACATTCCCATGGCTTTGAATGATGGAGGTTTTACCACTTCCTTTTGCTCTGTAATTTCATATTTTAAACATGAGAAAAATAAACCTTCAATACAAAGCATTTGCTTTTAAGCAAATCCCACATTATTTTAATGGCTTGTGGTCAACATTATCACATAACACACTGCCATTTACGGTGGAAGGCTGAGAAGAACAACTCCCCCTACAGCTCCAGGAAGCACCCAGGTTATCAGAGGTTTTTCTGCTATTTTACATCATTTATTTTACTGATCAACTGCTCCAATGGCAGAAAATCAGACACAGTTTGATGCTGTTAAGGTACTTGTGGAACTCCGTGGGCTCACATAGGATGAAAGAGATCATATAAATGTAACAGGTGGTAATGGATCACAAATTTGGGGTCTTACACACAGTACATTTCACTACTGAATACAAGTGTATTCAGGAATACACTTGTCCTCATAAGATCAAAAGGGCCAGTTCCTTGCCTGGTTATTCCAATTACACACCCATGTACCTTCACTGAAAGCAACTGAATTACAGCAAAGTACCAATGAAGTTTCAGAAAGAAAACATGTTGAGAATGGGAATTCAAGAGCCTCAAGCAAAGTGAAAAATCAACTGCCTCATGGTATATATTGGCCTAACTCCACTGTGATTAGTGTAGACAATTTATACCAGCTGCCAATCTGCTCCTTGAAAATTAAGGACAGAAACCTAAACATATTCTGGAAATCTTGGCATTGTCAGGCTAAATATGTACACATGCCTGATTCTTTTCTCTCATCCAGTAGAGGATGCAGCTTGTTAAAACTTTTTCCAGCAAAATATATATGTTTAATTTATGTGATTAATTTCTGTGTTAATGAAGGTTGAAGGACCGAGAAGGCTGAATGCATCTATTTATCCAGGGGCCAGATAAAAATTGCTGCTCAACTAGCCAGCCCGACCCTAATATGGGAAGCCCCAGCCTTATTCAGGGTGAGAGGACAATTAAATTTTTATGCTCATTTAATCCCGTGCCCTTTCAGAGCAAAGGCTGACAATTGTGCCCAATTTTTCCAAATGTTTGCTGTTACATAACCTTGACGAACCCACCAAACTCAATTTGTGCAGGGCCTGTTGACAAAAATCCGATTGCAACAATATTCTGACACCCTCTGGAGTTAAATCCTGGATTTAGACATTACAGAAAAAGACCAGCACTCTAAACCAGTGTTTTATTAGTCCCTACCTGTAGCAACTAAATTCATATTACTGTGTATATGAAGTCAACAAAATGCTTCTATATGAAAGGAAATGCATTAAAAAGCCTTTCAGCTCCTGAAGAGTTATCTGTCAGGCTGGTAACATTTTGCTCTGATACTCAGAAAAATTGATTCTTTCAACAAATTAAATTCTAATTATTTTCTTTTTTCCTGTTCCAGTCACCTGGTCACTTCCTCTAAAAGAAATTCATTTAGGGGAGCTGTATTGTATTATCTGTACTTTTGCACTTTAGTGCAGTCAGTTTATCTTATTACTTTTATGTTTCTCAAGAGAGATTCATTTAAGTATGACCTAGACTATTATTTTAGGTGCTTCTTGCATCTCTATTGGGCATTTAAGAGTTGTAGAACTCTCTAATTTATTTAAGCAGAGCACTTTAAAGCAATATCTCAGTAATTTTCATTGAG
Source organism: Pseudotriccus pelzelni (assembly GCA_035584735.1). Lineage (NCBI taxonomy): Eukaryota > Metazoa > Chordata > Aves > Passeriformes > Tyrannidae > Pseudotriccus > Pseudotriccus pelzelni. Next base: position 7,609,075 of record JAWMRA010000009.1, on the reverse strand, counting down.
TTCAAGGAGCCCTTCTATGTTTTCAAAATGCTTGAAGTTCTTCTACTCTTTTGAGGACTGCAAATATTTGAACAACAAACAAAAATGTTAGAAAAGCAAGTTCAAGACAGATATGGAGGCAGTGAGACAAGACAAATGAGTGTGAAGTGGATTTTATTTCTGCATGGAAAACTCTCTTAAGAATAGTCACACCAATATTTTGGTCAGCAAAGTGAAAACTGGTCATTCCTTCAAAATATTCATGTATAATATATTTCTCTTAAATCTAGGACTTTCAAACTTCCCTCACGCATTCTACGTAGTAAGTCATAACAAATAAATCAGCACAAGGAAATACTTCAAAGTAACTTCTACAAACAAATACCACAATAAATGTTTTCTCTATAAAAGAGATATATTCAGCTAAAAAGTGACTCAAAAAGCAGAAGTCACAGTTCTATAGAGAGAATACTAGAAAAATAAGACATGCAAGTCTGATGACAAGTCAAATGATGTCAGGGAAAGATTTACACTGACTGGTAACAATGTGGGAATGCTGTGGTTCTGCAGTCCTCTCCTACACAAGCCTCTCCCTCTATAGCTTTCTATATAGGGAGACACAAAGCTGTGAAAAACAAACCTAAAAAGATATGTAATCAAGACTGAAAAATGAAATGAGAAAATATAGAGCAGATTCTTAAAGTAAATAAAGAGGTAAATGAATAACACTTGGAGAAAATCCGTGGGGAACAAGTGGCACAGCCTGGGGGAGGGAACCAGGAAAGCCAGAGAAGAAACAGAGCCCTCCCACTTGCAGGGGAGAGAAGGTAAATCTATGCCACAAGAGGCAACACATGTTTAGTCCAGACCTTTACATTCTTTGCCTCCTCAGGAGGAGTGAGCACAGCTGTGATGCCAGACCAGCTTCCACTGCATACAGCTTTAATGCTTACTTTTAATACTGCTGCAAGCTGTCAGCCCTGAGGCTGATCTAGTGCTTCTGACTGGCTGTTGTACACCTTTCAGTGAGGGCAGTAAGAACTGCCTATGCAAACTAAGGACACAGCTCTAAGTAATGTAGGGTAATAAACTTAATGCAGACTGCCCTACCACTTTCTTTCATTCCCGTATTGCCAGGAATGTACTTAGCCAGTGGGCATTTGTCAGCTTTCAACTGATTTTTTGCAGGATTTGGCTTGGCTTCTTTCTCAGCTTCTTATAATTTATTATACATGATGAAAGATGAACAAATACATAGTTTGATTTTACTTTTGGAGGGGGAATCCTAAGAGTGACAGCTCCCAGGACACCGAACACACCAGCTGTTCTTTTATTTTTCCATTCTTCACAGTAATGACAGTCTCAGCTCTTGTTGCCAAGCATCTTTGGAACAACATTTTAAAAATAAATGTAGCACACATGAAAACACGCCAGAACAGTCTCCTTTGTAACAAATTTTCTTCAAGAACAGAAGATGCAAGAGCTAGTTGGCCTTCATTCTGGTAAACCAGAAAACTTACTGAAAATTATAGTGTTTGATAAGTCAAGAAAAAGTGTGTCCTCCCCATACCCTCCCCCAATCCTAAGTAGTAGATCCTGATTAATTCCCTGAAAGTCAAAACTGAACAAATCTGAATTTGACTAAAGACACCAGTTCTAGCCAGGGAAGAAGATTAACCATAGTCAGGTAACCACCCACAAGAGCTATTCAAGAAGATTAAATGTTGGAGCATGTCAGCATGGGAAGCAGTAGACTCATCGCTGATTTTACAGGTCAAAATATCATGCACATAAATTTTAGCATCCTGCTTTCCAGCTAGTTCCTGGGAATACATCGCTAATAGACAATCTATTATACTCACAGTTTAAATGTTCAAACGCGTGAATGTTCTTTCAACTCAAATTTCACCTGCTCAGGGTTTTTTTAATTCTTTCCCCATAAACAAAACCCTTCAGATCTTGGCCCTCTTTTGAGGTGTTCCTTCAAATTTGCTTAAATATTTTACTATACTCTTGAGTACTCTTCTCTTTCCTCAGGACAGAATAAACCAGGCAAGCTCTCTGCAGCTCTCTTCAATACAGAAGTATTTCTACCCACTGCACTGATAGTTCCACAGACACTTCCATCCAACATTTAACAAGTTTAAATGTCTCCCTTGCTCATCCAGCATTATTCCTACAGAGCTATTCGTAACCCCATATGTACCTATCTAGAAAATGCTCTTCCCCACAAATTGTCTGTATTTTCAAAGGATTCCTCTCATTTTACTGCTTTGACTGTAGTTGATAGAACCGCAAACACCTGTTAAAAGCAAAGTAAAGGAGCTGGCTATCCTGTTTGCAACACTGAGAAATTATGCAACAGTGCAGACCATCAAAGCTGTCTTGGCAGGTAAACGAACGAGGATGAGATCTTAGGAATTCTCAATTGCATTGGAAAAGCCCTGGCTTGGCCTAGGTGTAGCACTGTGGTTGGTCTTAGAGGACATGAATGGGTTAAGTTTATAAAGCACTTCATTTTCCAGCCACAGCTATGGTACCTTGGGTAATTACTGCAGCTTAAGCTAGACCACACCTTAGATAAACCTGTAATGCTGGCATTTTCTGCAAACATTTTCTTTGCTGCAAGCTGTGGCTTGCCTCTCACATATATTTGCTCTCCATTTCCAACTTGATTTTCCCTTAGCTAGTTTGTACTCAGTTGAACCAACAAATCAGAGTTTGTTGATTTAGTTCTATACCTCTTCAGTCGTTGCGTGACACAACCATACAAGTTATGTGGTAACAGCTGCTGTGGGGGCCTGATGGCTCACTTTTTGTGCCACATGGAATAGGCTGGGGATGAAAGAAAAGGAGGAAATGGTTCCAAAGGGAAACGTTTGGTTTTTCTTAAAAGTGAAAGAGGCCACCTTGATTATAGCTAGTGCCAAGAAGTGAATTCAGTTCTTGTGATTAATGGACACATGCCCAGCTCTCCACTGACCATTCTCAGCAAACTTCAGAAGTACTGGTGTTAACTTTTCATCGGACTTCACGGAAGGAAAAAGTCTCTGGGTACAGACAGCTGAGTCCTCTGCAAAGAGCAGTAATTATGGAGATTTTCAGTGACTAGTTTGCCTCCAGGTCTTTGTCATTACTCCTGCTAGGGCTGCCATTCCTGCAGCCCAAGCACTGCTGCAGCACCCAGGAGCTCTCCCACTTCCCAGGGCAATCCTCAGAAAGCAGAGATCTGCTGGATCTGTCCCCACCAACCCAGCTCAGTGTAGGGGAAATGTCTTACAGATGATGTACAGAATCACCCCATGAGTTCTGCCAGAGGGAGGAGCAGTTGCAGATGAAAAGCTCTTTCCCCTCACAGGACCAGACCTAGCAAAGGATCTCTGTCCACAGCATCAGGCTTTGTGCAGGCTGATGATAGATGCACCACACAATATTAATTGCAACAGCAATCCCTAATCTGATAACTTGAGCTTTCCGAGTACATTCCAACAGAGCAAAACAAGGTAATCCTAGTGCCACCTGACATTTGCCCTCAGAGAGAAGCCTTTACAAGAGCCAAAAGCACATATTAAAAGCTAAGGAAAGAAGAAGATTAAAGGATAACATTTTTAAAAACACCTAGTATTTCACCTAATATTTCACCCAAAGGAAACAAGCACTGACTTCAGTTAGAGCAGAATTTGGCTAATGCTGACCACACTGAGGCATCACGGTTTGGGTATGAATGAGTAAAAGACCAAATAATCCTATCACCTTATTTTATTAAAGCTCACATTTAAAAACAAAATTAGTAGCTTGACCTTATCTAGTGTTAAAAAACTCCACACTCAGTAAGTCCTCACCAGTAAAGAAACGGATAAATAAAGAGAAAATAAAATCTCCATAGTTAAGATCTAAATATTCCTATGAGTCAAAAGATTCACACCACTTAAATTTTAGCCCTGGACCTAAAAAGCCAAATCTAATTTTCAAAAATTCTGAGTGTTCAAAGAAAAAAATTGACATAGAAGCAGTCTGGCAGATCTCAGTGAGCTAAAGGAAGAATATGGCTCGTGTATGTGTGGATAAAAGTCTGAGCTTGTAGAGGCTTCATGTTTCTGTTGCCCAAAATACAGACCCCTCCCTAGGGATTTGTGTGCAATGAATTGCCATTTGATTTTGAGATGCACACAGCTTGATATGTGGCATTAAGTGCAATAAGCATAACGAGAAGAATAAATAGCAACTTTAACAGCAGGAACTAACTATATACCAGCACAGAATTAGCACACTGATACTGTAAATACCTGGTGCAAATAAGACAATACACCCTTGTTAAGCTGCAGATTTATAAGACACTTGGTGGAGCCATTATGATACATCTTTGACTGCTTACGAGTCCTGTGTTCATTGATTTTTGTTCCTTGAAACTACTATTGGTATATTTCCTGAACGTCTTCCCCAACAGTGAGGCTAAAAAAGCAAAACAAAAATTGCTGCAGAAATGGTGGCAGTGGTGAGAGAGGGGTTCCTTCTAAACATCACATTTTTTACAAGAATTAAACCTGCCTTCAGCAGCTTTCCTGGCAACTCTTAGTCCCCACTTCCAAAACCATTTCTTCATTTAGAAGTGGTATCACTAAAAGGCAAGAAATGGGAACAGTATGCTACCAGAAATGGGAGATTCCCTCTCCCAGTGGGACCACAGACTTGGCTCCCCGACCTGGCAGATTGTGGGAAGCTGAGATTTAAAGCTACAATATTTTCACCTCTACAATAGCTGTTCTAAGCTGCTTACAAAGAGCTTAAACAAATGAATACTGAGACTTCCTCACTTAGGCTACAGCAAGCAAGGCACATGACTCTGGGGGTGGAGGAATTTGAAAACACACTCATTTTTCCTAAGTTCGCAAACATCCTAAAAAATTCTCTTTCAACATGCAGAGCGCCATACAGATTTTGCAGCACAGATTAAAGGTGAAGATTACAAAGCCAGTTAGTGTACCCTAACTAATCCAAAACCTCATAAGGTACTTGCATTGTCCTTTGTTTCTAGGTACACAAGTCTCCATATTCTCAATGGAGATGCACAAACAAGAAAAACACTACTTCACTGCATTGTTTGAATTTTTCCAGTTTTTCTGGCCTTGCATAGTGCTTTGAAGTAAGGTTAGTTATTTTATATGTGAACTACTTATTAAATTATCATCATTTCAGAAAAAGATTATCCATATGAAGGATAATTCTGAACCCCAGCACATTCATGTATAATACATACACACCATGTTCTTGATTGAAAGAATTAACATTGACATGGCCTAAAATTCAATGGAAATAAAACCAGATAACCCAGCAGCTTTGTACTGATTATATGTCTAAGTAATATCACCTGAGTCCCAGTAAAGATTCTTCTATTATTAATTGCTAAGCAAAGTAGTTATTTCAATTTAAGTTACAAATAACTTGAACTCATCAGGAAGCTCAAGATTTGCTTTTTATGATGACAGCACAAAGTCTCCAGAGAGTCTTCTGTGAATGTTTTATTTTCATCTCTTACATACAATATTAACAGGGTAATAGAAGATAACTGCAAGAACATACTTGGGAGTGTTGGAACACGCTCCATTTCCAGCTTAAACTTCAGGTATCAAAGAGGACCTATAAATAGGTATTAATTAATATATTCTTGATAAGAATTCTTCATACATTTGTGCGTAGACACACAGCAAAATGCATTGCTTTCGCTCTGCAAGCTGCTCAGGTGTAAGGGAGGAATGCAAGTAACTAATCTGTTCTT